>CM062818.1:1291045078-1291720078 GCA_031772625.1 Pinus tabuliformis
CTGTGAAGTTTGGGGCTGCAGCATCTCCAGAGAATCATGGAGAAAGATTGAGCAAATCTAGAAGCATTTTATAATTTATAACCTGAAAATTAAAAGTAATACACCCTATCCTATTCTCCTTATAGAAGCAGGTCTTTCTCCTATTGAGAGCCTAGCTATGCTCAGGTTTCTGGTGTACAAGCACAAGCTCAATAACATGGACAATCGTAGACTTCCTAAGCTAGCTTTAAATTCCAGCCAAAACCACCTAAGGCTTAACCGAGGATGGCATAAGGACACAAGGGCCTGGTTAAACTATTGGGAGATCAATGAGAATGATGCTTTGCAAAACATAAATAACATTAAAGATATTGTTACTTCTAAGTTCAAAGAAAAATTGTGGTGCGAGAAATATTTAGCGTCTAAAAGAAAATTAAGTTATTATAAGAAGGTCATCAACCCCACCCTTGAAGATCAAAAGTATCTCTCTATTTTAACTAGCTTAAAGAAGAAAATTAATATAACAAAGATTAGAACGAATTCTCATGAGCTCCATAGTGAAACTGGCCGTTGGGCAGTTCCTAAAACGCCATGGATAGAAAGGATCTGCCATATTTGTGAGAATAGGAGCATCGATGATGAAAACCACTTCCTCTTAGAGTGCCCTGCATACAACCACATTAGATCTCAATTTCACAACCTTTGTTACAATACTGACCTTCCTAGCCTTTTACAATGCCAAAATTATAGTGAGCTCGGGAGGCTTTTCTCCGAGCTCTTTGAGCATAGGAATAAAATCTTAAATCAAAATAAATAATTTGTCTTTTTAGGTCCGATAGATCATTATTTGGTCTCAACGGACGTTAACCATCATCATCATTATCATCAATAAATAGTTTAATTAAATTAAATAAATTACCTTTTCTAATTAACCATTTAAATTATTTTATTTATATATATATTTTTACTTAAAATATATATATATATATATATATATATATGAGAGATTATTAATAAATAAATTAATAGATTACTTTTATTCTCGTCCCTAACAACCTATTATTATAATTTTAATTTATATATATATATATATATATATATATATATATATGCGTGTGTAATATTAACAATAATTATTAAACAATTTAAATAAATAAGTAAATTATCTTTTTAAACTAACCACTAAAAGTATTTTATTTATTATTTTTTATTCCGAATTTTTATCTTAATAACCTAATATTATAACTTTTATATATATATATAAATAATTATTAATAAATAAATTAAATTAAAGTTTTTAAAACTAACCATTAAAATTATTTTATTTATCCATAAATAATAATAATAATATTAAAAATAATAATAATATTAAATTAATAAATAATAATTTGACTACTAATATTATTAATATCAAGACTATATTACTAATATAATATTAATTATATTTAATAAATAATTTAATTAAACAAAAAAATTACCTATATTATTAATATATAATAATAAATCATTTAGTTAAATTAAATAAATTACCTTTTCTAACTAACCATTTAAATTATTCTCGTCCTTAGCAACCTATTATATATATATATATATATATTAACAATAATTATTAAAGAGCCTTGATAAAATCCTAACACTTGAACTACTAGAGCGCGCGCTCTGCTCTGATCTGCAGAGTTGGGATTAGGTCTGCAGCCGCCGTCCAGCTTGGACGCTGCCATGAGCGGGCCTGGGGGTGGGGAGTCCGCTCCCACCCCACCATCATCTTCTGAAGAAGCATTCCGTAGACTATTAACGCAGAAAGGGAAGAAACGCCAGACCTCTGAAGTGCCGAAATTCATAAAAAAGCTCGAAGAAATACCAGAGATTGCACTCCCAGAGGAACAATCGATTAAAATCGCTCTTGCTCTGGTTGACAGAGGCCTGGTAGGGCAGTTTATGGGCCGCTGGCCTTCCACTAAAACCACGGACGATTGGATTCAGCGAAACTGGAGACCTCAGCTGAAAAACAACGTGATTTGTTATGTTGTGGGAGGAGGCTATTTCATTTTTGAATTTACCACCAAAGAAGATCATGATTTGGTGTTCAGAAACGGGCCGTATTTTATGGGAAATCAGGGACTGTATCTTAGAAAATGGAGCCTTGACTTCGATCCCTCTGTCGATGTCCCTAAGGAGGCGCCGATCTGGGTTTGACTACCTAATCTCCCAATACACTGCTGGAGCTATCAATCCCTGCAGAAGATTGGTAATGGGCTGGGTCGTTTCATTGACAAAGTTGATCACAAGGGCCAATATACATGCGCTAGAATCTGCGTGGAAGTCGATCTGGAAGCCGGTCTGCCAGAAGCGGTCAAACTTACAGTTGGAGAATGGCAGCATTACCAGAAGCTGGACTACGAGCAGTTGCCTTTCAAATGCCGAACCTGTCATGAGCATGGACACTTCCAGCGAAACTGCCCAAAAGCTCCAACAGGGAACACGGTTGAAGAAGAAGGATGGAAAGAAATCAAAAAGGGAAAGGTTGTTCCAAAGCCCCCGGGGCAAAACAACTCCGTTCCATTGGGGAAGCCACAAATTAATTCAAAAGCCGCTGCTGCTTCTAAAGATGGCTCCTCCTCAGGAGAAAAGGTGGATGTCATGGAGACCCAAGAGGAAACAGAAAATAAGTTGAAGCAAGTGAAAGAAAATGAAGTCGAATCAACTGTTCCACCAGTTGATGATTGTCAGAGGGGAAATGAAGGCAATGAAGAGCACATCAGTCTCGCCTCCGACTCTGAGGGAGAATCAGAAGAGAGAGATTCTGAAACTGACAACTTGCTAGTCACTCCTATCAAGACGGCTAGGGGGCGGAAATCCAAAAAGAAACATAGAGAGGAAAAAACTTATATAGATGTCCTCCAAGGTTCCCAAAAAACCCTCAAAGGAATGATGAATACCAGATCTGGGCGTAAGAGTAACAGGGCTCCAATAGGAGCCTCAATCCCCCAAGTCAGTAAATAATGAAATATGTCTCCTGGAATTGCAGAGGTTTAGGTAGAAGGTTGAAAGAGGAAGCCTTGAAAGATATAGTGAGAATATACTCACCTGAAATCCTCCTCATCCAGGAGACAAAGCTGGAGGATCTTCTTCTCCTCCAATCTAGTAAAGTTTTTTGGCAAAAAGGTCATGGAAGAGCGGTTAGTGCAAGAGGCGCTTCTGGTGGAATAGACACCTTTTGGAACAACGCCATATATGATCTTATTCAAGAAAAAAGTAGCCCCCATTGGCTTTTCACTCAGCTCCTCCATAAAGATTCTGGTCAACAAGTAAGTATGTTTAATGTTTATGCTCCTGTATTGCCAGGCAAGAAAAAATTTTGTTGGAACTCGCTTCATTCATTTCTTTCAGAGCAAAATCCTGGAAATATCATTATTGCAGGTGACCTGAATGTCACCCTTGCTCTTAATGAGAAAAAGGGAGGCTCCATTGTCAGGGACCCTGCCAGAGAATGGGTTGAAGATATAATGCTGGGCTGGGATCTGGAGGATATTAAACCTGCTTCAGGTAAATACACCTGGTCCAACAAAAGATTAGCCCCCAATCACATTGCTGCCCGTTTGGACAGATTCCTTGTCCACTCTACTTTCCTGACATGCGGTCTTATGGCCACTTCTAAAATTCTTCCAAATCTCACTTCTGATCATAAGCCCATCCTCCTCGAGCTTTCCCTGGATGGTAATCTAGGCCCCATTCCTTTTCGTTTCAGTCCTCTGTGGATTCAACAAGAAGGATTCCAAGAGGTGGTTTCTGAAGCCTGGAATATGCCTGTCCATGGTTCTCCATTCTTTGTGTGGGAAGAGAAAATCAGGGGCCTAAAAAGAAGCCTTAAGGAGTGGGCTAAAAGATTGAAAACCCCTACTGCCAAAAGAAAAGAAACTCTTAACAGTCTTGCTGCTCATCAATTAGATATGGAGCATAGTCCTGTAACACAAAGTCTTCTCCAAAAAGAAGTCGAGCTTCAAAAAGAGGTTCATAGATCTAGCAGGGAGGAGGAAGAATTCTGGAGACAGAAGTCTAGGAATCTATGGTTACAGTCCGGAGATAAAAACACCAGCTTCTTTCATAAGCAAGCTGAAGCTCGAAAGAATTTCAAATCGGTTTCTGAGATACATTTCCAAAACACTGTGGTTAAGGATTTCGATGGCATTAAGAGAGCTGCTTACTCCTTCTTCAAAGATCTTTATTCGGCTCCTAAAGAACCCCCTATTGATCCTCATGCCTACCCGATTGAATTAATTCCCAAGTGCGTTCAGGAATCGGATAATGCCATGTTGATAGCTCCGATCAGTATGGACGAGCTTAAGAAAGTTCTGGACTGCATGGAGCCTGATAAAGCCCCAGGCCCAGATGGGTTCTCTGTCAGGTTTCTCTTGACTTGCTGGTCAACAATAAAAAAAGATCTATTGAGAATGGTCATAAAGTCCCAGAATTGTGCAAAGATGGGCGGGGGCATCAAATCGTCCTTTCTCGCCTTGATCCCAAAAGAGAAAGGCGCCTCAGACTTCAGCAGATTTAGGCCCATATCCCTGTGCAATTCCAGTTACAAGCTGGTCTCCAAAATAATTGCCAACAGGCTTAAGAACATATTGCCAGACATCATCCCTGAAAATCAAGGCGGATTCATAAAAGGAAGAAAGATATTGGACAACATTGTGCTGGTGCAAGAAGCAGTTCACTCTAGTTGCCAAAGAAACGAGAAAGGTATGGTGATTAAGCTCGATCTGGCTAACGCATTTGATAGGGTGAGACATGAATTTTTGTTCATTGTGATGAAGAAGTTAGGCTTCTCAACAGACTTCATAAACTGGGTGAAAGCCTGTATTGCCTCACCATGGATCGCGCCACTGGTCAATGACCGCTCTACTGACTTCTTCCAAGCCTCTAGGGGCCTTAGACAAGGATGTCCTTTGTCTCCACTCCTCTATGCTGTTCAGGCCTCGGTGCTTAGTTTCCAACTCGATCATAACTAGCAGAATCAAACCCTGCCTGGCCTAAGAACTACTCACAAGGTGAAAGACATTAATCATGCCCAGTTCGTCGATGACACCTTGCTGCTTGGAGGAGCCAGCATAATCTCTGCCAGATCCTTCAAGAAGGAGCTGGACATTTACAGGTTGTTCTCGGGCAGCAAAATTAACTATCGAAAATGCTCTATCTATGGCTGGAACTGCTCGATCAAGGAGCTGTCAGATATTGCAAGGCTTTTAGAAATGGATGGAATTCGAAATTGGGAGTCATTTAAATACCTCGGGATCCCAATCTTCAAAACTAAGCCTAAAGTTGCTCATTGGCTGCCACTGCTCGATAAGATAAAGAAAAGAATCCAAGCTTGGGGTGCTTCTTAGCTGAATAATGCAGGGAAAGTCATCCTTATGAAATCGGTCCTTATAAGTATGCCTCTATATCAACATTCTGTTCTCCTTGCCCCCAAAACCTTTCTCAGTAAAATGGACAGTCTGTTGAGAAGATTCCTGTGGGAAGGTGGGAACAACAACGATAGAAGGCTCCATTTAGTGAATTGGGAAACTCTCAAGCGACCACTACTGGAGGGAGGCCTCCACCTGTGTAACTTGGTTGCTCAAAACCTTGCTTTGGGATCCAAGATCCTGTGGAATTTAGTCTCTGGAAACTCTAGCTGGAGTAAAAGAGTCATTTGGAAGAAATACTTCCAAGGGCATCGCTTGAGATGCTTGGATAAGCCTCCAAGATCTTTAAAAGGATCCCCGATCTTCAATCTTTGCAGTTCTGCTAGGGAGCAATTCAGCCATTATCTTTATTGGATCCCTGGTAATGGGAGAAAAATCAAAAACTGGGAAGACTCGATTCTGGGTGATCAACCTCTGAATCAAGTGGAAGGTATAGCAAACATCAAAGACTGGCTTCAGTCCTGCAATTTGTACACTCTGTGGGATATATCGAACTGGAAGGATGCTCCTGATAGACTCTGGGATTGTTGGAATCTGGGGGAGGTCCCCCTTATGCTGCAGGGGGAAGCTTCATTACTGTTAGATCTATTTCAAGGCAAATCTCCCTCAAAGGCCACTTCTAAAGACAAAAGAGGTTGGGGCTCCCTCTCAGGCTCTTACACTGCTTCCGAAGGTTATAAAAGAATTATGGTTGTCCCATATGCTCCTCCTAACCCAGCTCAAAGGAAATTTATATGGGAATTCCCCTCTCTCCCCAAAATTGACTTCTTCTGTTGGATTGTTGCACACCAAAGCATTCTTACCAGAGATAATTTGCGTAGACGAGGGATGGAAGGGCCTTCTGGGTGCCCCTTTTGCTTGTCTGATGAAGAAATTGTCAATCACCTGTTGCTGCTTTGCCCCTTTGCTCAAGTAGTCTGGAGGGGAGTACTGATGTTAGGTCCAGCTAAACTTGATCTCCCAGATAGCATTCCTTCTTTGCTCCGAACTTGGGCCAGCTTATCTCCCTTCTGCCTTACAAAAAAAAGTCTTCTTAAAACAAGTTGGATGTGGATCCCTAAATTCATCTGCTGGAAGTTGTGGTTGGAGAGGAATAATAGAATTTTCAGAGGAGAAAGCTGCACTTCTATAAGAGTTATTTCTAAAATCAAAGCTTTGCTGGGCGAGGCTTTGGAAGCCAATACTTCCTCAAGGAATGAAATGAGTCTGGTCAAAGAGGAGGAGCATTGGCTTAAAGAACTGGTTCCAAATCTGAAAGAAAGGTCCATTCCTCCTGCATTCGCCCATGCCAACTGGGAGATTAGGCTGGAGGAACTGGAGTTTATTAAGTGGAGATCGGCCCTGGATGATCACTGTTTATTCTTCGACGGGGCCTCTAAAGGAAACCCTGGGGCTGCTGGCAGTGGTGGGGTTCTACTGCGACCTGGAGGTTCATCAGAATTGCGGTTCCACTGGGGTCTGGGCATCGAAACCAATAACAGAGCGGAGGCTCTTGCACTGTGGCAGGGGCTGAATCTGGCGATTAATAGAAATATCCTCACTCTCTCTGTCTTTGGAGATTCTAGACTTATCATCCAGGCGTTGATCTCTCATAAGACCCCCCATCAGGTTCATTTAGCCACTATTATAAAAAAAAACCGGCTATTATTGCCCAAGTTCAGTAAAATCTCCTTCTTCCACATATTAAGGAATCTCAACTCTCAAGCTGATATGGAGGCCAATCTTGGCTCCCTCTGTAAACGGAGATCTCTGGTGGTCAATTCGATTGAATCCTCATGTTCCATTCCTTAATGTTTCTGCTGATCAGACTTCCTTTCCTAATTGATCTTAGGGCTATCACTCTTCTCCTCAATACTCTGCTCTACGGGATCTCACCTCAATGTATAATCAAACTATTTAAAACTGTGGTCTCAGGCCTGTTCTCATTCTCTGTTAGTCTTCCTTTCAATGGCCTCTGTTTCCTGTCGGTGACCTGTTTTTCAAGCGTCCACAAAGGACCTTCAAGATGGCATCTCAGTTCCAGTTTTGACCTTTACTCTGCTCTCAAATCTGAAGGCCGTTTACATCATTATCAAAGCTTCTCATCTCCGAAAGGCTGCAATCTCGACCTGTATATCTGTGCGATGCAAAATTGGGCCCTGCGATGGAGCTCCTCCTTTATAGTAGCAGCCTCTTCAAAGTAGACGTGGATAACCATTATCTTCCACCAATCAATTGCACCGTTGCTCTTATGTATTGCACGCACATGAATTGCCCAGGGAAGTTCTCTGGCCCTTGTGCGATGCTTCGCCCCTGTCCTACATCACCTCAATCAGCTCTGAGGGACATCATGTCAAAGTAGGCGAAGCGAACAATCCACTGATTCTGATCACCTGTATGACTGGTAATATTCCTAAAGCGAGGCGAACCTTTCTCGGTGATCTGCCTTCTGGTTTCTTTGACAGCAAATCCAAACAGCTACCCACGAGAATCTTTCTCTGTCATCGTTGTATTGTAAGAGCATGCGGCAGCTAGTTTGCCACCCTAAATAAAAATAACCGTTATTGTCAAAAAAAATAAAAATAATTATTAAATAATTTAAATAAATAAATAAATTATCTTCTTAAACTAACCACTAAAAGTATTTTATTTATTTTTTAATCCTAACTTTTATTATAACTTATATATATATATATATATATATATATATATATATAATCATTAATAAATAAATTAATTAATTTTTAAAACTAACCATTCAAAATATTTTATGTATTAATATTAAAAATAATAGTAATATTAATGAATAATAATTTGACCTGGGTCCTAAGGTGAAAATTAGCTGTTGGTCGATTTAGCCGTTGGAGTCTCTGCTCAAACTATTTAACATGCTAAGGTGGATCTGTTTCTTCAACTTGTCCTGACGATGAACCACACTTGTTGGTTCAAAACGCGTCGACAAATGTCTGTCTACATGTGATTTACGCTGAAGTTATTCTTTCAACTTTCAAGTCTTGTAAAATATTTTTGTGTGGACCAGAAGAATGTCATGTGACATTAATTATGGAGGGATATATACGTTGGGATTTGGGTATTTTGAAAATCATTATAGATTGTGAGCTTGAACTCTTCCAATGAACTTGTCGTTTGTTGGAATAGAGTAGAAGAATTTATTTGATAGCCACACACAAAGGATAATCATTTTTCAAGGACAATATTTATCATTGGGCACATTTAATTTTGAAGAATATTGCATTGTTAGCTATTTGCCTTTACAAGTACATTTGTGATCATTTGTTGACTTGAGTTGTTTAAATAATGACAAAAATTCATTGATTATTGGAGTTATTGAGAACTCTAATTGTGTCAACTACTAATAACATAGTGCAAATCAGTAAAGACACTCTCTATGACATTCAGACCTACCTGCATAATGCACAAGAAAAGATCGAGTTTTTGCAGTTTGAATCTCAGTTTCAACAAGAAGAGCTACAACATCGTAAGCATCATTCTGTTCAGAACATTGAGATAAACTCCCATCAGTAGCAAGTCAATATTGTTGAAGTTCATTCAGATCCAGTGTCCAATAAAGCAACAAAGTTACATGCAGATGCAGAAGTTTAGTTTGCACTTCCCAAGCCCATCATCAGACCTTGGGAACAACTTGTCCACAATAAGCAAAGAACTAGTCTTGGATATGACAAGGAAGTGTCCTTTCATATTCCGGATTACTCAAATCCCATCCAGTTTCAGAGTGCTGGATTACTTCATGACAGTTCACCTTCAGCTGTTCCAGATTTTGCCCCTCCTCCACAGCAACAACAACAACAACAGATTGTGAAATGCCAACATTGTGACCGAGTTGGCCATATGAAAGATTATTGTTTTGATCTTCATCCATGTAAGCACTGTCATAAAACCAGTCATTCTTCAAACAAATGCTTCAAAAACAAACCTCCTGCAAGAAGAAAGATTCATCTTGGATGGATTGCTTCTTGACAATGGGTATCAACAACCAAGAAGATATTTTAGTCACGTGTCAAAACTTGTTCTAGAGTATTGAACAGTCTTGCAATTGAGTTTTCTCCATCATCTCACCTTGTATCTGACAAGGGGGAAATGATGGTCATCTACAAGTTTCAAAGCCACATCAAGCAAGCCTGAGCCACAACCTGCCATACCAGATTCATAGTTATAGCCATAGACAAAGATGCCCCTGAGCATACCTTCAGTTCGTGATACCTCTTCAAAGAATTGGGGACACTTCCTCTAGCAGAAGACTTCATCTTCTTGCCAGTTTTGGAAGAGTTCCAGGAATTTCATTAAGCATTCCAGAGTTGGTGGTAATCCTTAAACCATCACAGGTTGAGACCTCCCTTTCATGGTTGAAGGTTTCCCTCTTCAAAAGAATAGGAGCACTTCCTCTAGCAGAAGACTTCAGCTTCATGCCAGACTTGGAAGAGTTCTAGGAATTGCACTAAGCATTCCAGTGTTGGTGATCATCCTTAAACCACCACCCTTTATACCAACATTTCACAGAGCACATTCCGCCTAGCGCTGCCATGCATTTTTGCACATTTTGTATTACAATTCTCTTCTTAGACACATACATAACCTTTCGGATTAAGGGGGGGAATGTTGGACACCTAATCCTCTATGGGTTAGTGTGGAAATTGAATAGACTAAAGGAGTCCAAGAGACCACTTGGAATATGAATCCAAGGGTCACATCATGTACTATAAATGTGTATCATTTGTTAATAATAAATGTACTCTCATGTTTATCTTTCATATTATGTTGTTGCTATGTATGTGTTTAACATGTTCCATTGACTTCTTTTGTTGAAATTTAAGTTGGTTTGTAGATAATGGTGTATTGTTTTGGAAAATCCACTTTTCCTTGCGAGTTGCAATCAATGTTGTCAAAAAGAGTTAGGATTTATTTCTTTCCCCACTTGTTTGCGGATGATTGCTTGATAGGTTCATGCCTTAACAATAGTGGTCACTTGTCTACCATGGTGTTTCCTTTTTTTCATTTTGCATACAAAATTGAATGTACAGTGGGATCAATGATTTTGTTTAGCACGCCTGCAAGTTATTTGCATACAAAAAATTATTTGATTGTCAACCCTTTTACAAAGACGTTTAGAAACGTTGGAGTTCTTAGTGTTGGGAGCGAAGATTCTTTTTTTTTATTGCAAAAATGCAACCCATGAAAATATGAATGGATATTTTTGAAACATGCTACTAAAAAAGTGGACTCACATTTATTTTTATTAATATATTTTACTTTATTTTATTATTTTTTATAATATTTCCTTATGTATCCTATTATTAATTTCTAAAATTATTTTAACTTCTTATTGATTAATTTTTATCTATTGATTATTATATGATTTTTTTTTTTAATTTTTTAATTTTTTTTTAACATAGTCGGTTACTTTTTTTATATTGCAAAAAAGAAAGGAGCGAGTTCCTTGTACATTCGGAAGTGAGTTGTTTCAAATGTTGTCCACAAAAAGGGAGCACAGTCCCCGCAACTACATTTGCAACCTTGAAACTGTGAACTTCAAAAACTAAAGTGGCATACTGCCTTACCAACTATCCTAGAAATAAGCTATATTTGCATTGCATTAGAAAAAAGAGACACAATCACCAGAATTGGTTAACTAATTCCTCCTGCTAGGGGCGGCGCTTCTTGCTATACCTGGAGGATGTATCCCCTTGTTGACTTTGGTTGAGGTTTTTTATGTACTCAACAACTTCTTCCAGATGTTTGCATTTGTCTTTTAGTTCTTCTATTTCAGCTTTCTGAAGATCAATGTCTCTTTGCTTGTACACATTGACAGTCTTCATCTCGGCCCTGAGGTCCTTTAGTGCTTGGTTGAATCTTCCAATCATAAACCTGTTGGCCCTACAAGTTGGGCAGCTGTCATTCTTTTTTGCTCTCTCTAGTGGGTTGCAAGCCATTCTGCTGCTTTGAAATGATGTCGTGGTTGTTTCTTTTTTGATTCTAGTGAATGCCCTGTTACTAGGATGATTTCTGCTTGTTCCTCTGTTGCTGTTGAAGAAGTTCTGAACAATGGGATCCTTTTGTTGACACCTCTCCAAAGCTTCGCTCAAACCACTGTATCTCTGTCTCTGCTTTAACCAAAACCAATCCTTATAGTGGTCATGTTTTAAGATGCTGGCCGAGAGGTGATGATTTGGCAGATTGTGAAATGAGAATGAAGAGATTAGCTCCACAAAGACAGAGTTTTGAGGGCACTGATAGAAAGAGATAGTTTCCAGAGTGATTGAGTAAAGAGTCTGAAGCCTGAGGACTGAGGAGTTGTATGAGTGCCTATGAATGAGACAGGGGAAGACAGAGCTCTGGTCAATGTAGGAAACAAAGGTATCAATTGGGTGATAGCGCTGAGTATTGATCCTGTGTGAACAACTTGAGAGACCAAGGAAGGGAGGAAATCTTGTAGGCTTTAATCTTTAAGCTTCGGGCTGGCTACGACAGGGGAAAACAAAGCTCTGTTCGAAAAAGGAATCAGAGGCGACTACCGAATGATTGAGCTGAGGATTGCTCATGTGTACACAACTTGAAAGAACGAGGAAGGGAGGATGACGAGTTCCTGTGGGCTTCAACCTATAAGCTTCAAGTTGACTACGGGGATTATTAATGGAGTGGCCTAATAGATGATACTGAGAATTTTCTAAATAGTGAATATTACTAGGAGCTGCCACCAATTTATTGATCTCAGGGTGAAGAAGTGACCTGCTGCTGTAGGTGACCGTCATGAATCGAATAACCTGATTGCTTGCACAGATGCCCGTTGAGATATGACTTAAACTTGTATGACACTTTCGATCATGCTGCCTGTGGTTGATATGACTGATACCATCTTCGCTCAGAAGTAAAGGACGACTGCAATCTTTATCAATCATGCTTTGGAGCTTTTTTGGGATTGGGAGGATATTGTGTTCTGAACTATGTTGATTGCACTTGATATCCTCTATTCTCAAATCTTCATTGTTTTCTACAGGCAATCTGCTTCTTGAAGTGATGTTTTGATTTTCCTCTTTTCTTTTTTTGTTTTCCCTTTTGATATGCTTCTTTCCTATTTCTTCTTTCTCAATCCTCATTATGGATGTGAAAATCATGGTATATTTTCTACATAAACTTCATTATTTTCTTTTACAGTTCCAACTATTCTTTCAATTGCTTTGTTGGCGTAGCTGTCTGCTTCCTTGTTTTGATTTCTCATAACATGCTTGAGAGTTATATCTCCCAGACTTTTTATGTTGGTTCTAATCCTTTGACAGATTTTGTTGATTGCAGTGTTGTTGAAGTCCTTTTCGGTTGCCATTGCTGCTATGATTATTGCCAAATCTCCTATTATTATAGGATCCTTAATCGCATTTCTTTTTAAAAGCCTTGTGCCTAATAGAAGGCTATGTGCTTCAGCCTTGTTGTTTGTCATTTCTCCAAGACTCCATTCGTAATTTTTAATTTTTTTCCATTTGGATCTATGATGACTCTGCCTGCTCCTGCTCTTTCTGGGTTTGTGTTGAAGCTCCATCAAAAAAGAGAATGTATCTTTTATGTTCTTTCATCCATTTTTCAAATTCTTTATCATCCAGTCTTGATTTCCAACTCTTGGCTATGGAGGTTTTTTCTTTTTTGCTGTTGCTTCTGTTTTGTTTTCTAAAATTGCTTTACTGTACCAATCTTTTTCTTCTTGTTGTAGGCTGCTCTGATCCATTTTTGATACTCCATTTGTGCTTATTATCTCTGAAACTTGACTCCAAGTTTTTGAAAGAATCTTGCCTAAACTTGGTTTTAGTTCCTTGAAAATACATTTGTTTCTGGCTAACCAAATCTGCCAACACAAGATTGAGGGAAGGCACTTCCAAATCCTACTTATTGTTGCATTTTTTCTTTTTGTGTACGGGTAGCTTTTGTCCCAATTTTTATGTAGTGTTGTCAGCTGAGTTGAAAAGTTTATGTTTATTTCCAAGAGACTTGTTAAATGATTCCAGCACTCTCTAGCCACCTTACAATTCATGAAAAGATGTTGAATTGTTTCTTCCTCCCTTTGACACATTGCACATCTAGAAGGCCCTTGTATTCCTTTTTTTTTAATTTTCAGAGGTGAGAATTTTACCTTTGAGTAGCATCCACATGAAGACTTTAATTTTGGGCAGACATTCTGTTTTCCAAGCTGCCTTCGAGAGACTCCAATCTTGTTGACTTTGATGTTCTTGAAGAAGATTATACCTAGATTTCACTGTGTATTCCCCTCCATTTGGGTCCCAAATAAAACCATCTTGCTCCTCTTTATTAATGGGTGCAGCCCCTGAAAGGTGCATTTTTAATTTCTCCCACTGACTTTTTAATCTTGTTGGAATTGTTGGTATTTTCCATCTAATCCAATTATCTTGATCCCACTCAGAAATAGAGTATAAAGTGTTTATCCTTTTCTCTTCCATCCAGCACTGAAGTCCTCTTAAATTCTGATTCATATTTAGAGGATTTTTCCCCATTATTCGATCCTCCCAGATAGAAGTTGTTTTGCCATTCCCTGGATTTTTAGAGATTTGTTCTCTAATAAGAGGGATTACCTTTTTTACAAGTTTCCAGATTTGAGTGCAAGGCCTATCTGGAATAGAGTCAGTTATCAGCTTTGTTCTATGACAATTTAGATATTTCATCGCTAGAACTTTTTCCCACCAGTAGTCTTTTCCATTTATTATTCTCCAAATTATTTTTGTCCCAAAAGCAATGTTCATTAGACCTGGTAATCGAATTGCTATCCCTCCTTTTTCATAGGGAAGAGTAACTTGCTCCCATCGGATTAAACTGAATTTTTTGTTTTCTTGTTTTCCTCCTTGCCATAGGAAGCTTCTTATTATTATTTCCATTTTCTTGTGGGCACTTGCCGGAGCCATAATTATTGCATATTGATATATGGGAAGGGCTGAGAGGAGTGCCTTGATCATGATCACTCTTCCTGCCAAATTAAGCCACATCATTCCCCAATTCTGAATTTTATCCTTCATTTTTTTCACTTGCTTGCTCTATAATTCTGATTTTACCATTTCCTTTGCTAATGGCGGCCCGAGATAAGTGAAATGAGTCCATTTTATTTGTATTGGAATTTCCAGAATTTGTGATATACGTTGCATAACTCTTGGGGAAGTGTTCCAACAACATATTCTACATTTGGTGTTATTTAATATGCCTCCTGAGGCTTGGAGAAATTCATCTAACACTTTTTAAAATCGATTCGCAATTATGCTAGATGCCTCGCCCATAAGAAGGGTATCATCTACAAAGAGAGAGTGATTTATTTCTTTGACCCCTCTCGTTGTCTAGATACCTGTTGTTTTTTCCCTTTTCTCTGGCTTTCCAACATTGCATTTAGCGATTTAGCTATGATGATGTAGAGGAAACGAGAGAGTGGACAACCTTGCCGCAATCCTCTTGAACTTTGGAAGAATTTACTAGGCCTTCCGTTTATTAGAGGAGCTATCTAAGGAGTTGATATACACGCCCAGATAGTCTCTATAAAGTTTATTGAGAAGCCGAATTTTTTTAGAATTGCAACAAGAAATTTATGGTTAACTCTATCAAATGCATTAGCCATATCTAACTTCACAATCATTCTTTTCTCCTTCCTTTGGATACTATTATGAATAGCCTCTTGGACGATGATCACATTATCTGTGATTTGCCTCTTGGGAACAAATCCTCCTTGGTTTTTAGATATAATTTCCAGAAGAATTTTTTTAATTCTATTTGCTAGAATTTTGGTGATTATCTTATAAGAAGAGTTGCAAAGGGAGATTGGTCTGTATCTATTGAAGGTCGCTGGGTTGGACTCTTTAGGTATGAGTGCCAAATAGGAGGATTTTGTGTTTTCTCCATTTTTTTTTGAGCATTCTCATAAAATCTTTTTTAATAGTTTCCGAATGCTGTCTATAAAAAGCCATTGTAAACCCATCTGGCCTAGGAGCTTTATCGGGATGAAGGCTCCATACCGCTTCTCTAACTTTATCCTCAGTGATTTCTTTATTTAATTCCTTGTTTTGCTGATCACTTATTTTTTATTTTTTTATTTATTTTTATGTGTGTTGCAGAAATTGTTCATTAACCATCTGCTTATCCCTTGTTGTTAGAAGTTATTTGAAGTGTTTGTGAGCTGCAATTTTTATTTCTTCAACGCCTTTTATCTCCTGCCCATCTACTTGAATATATTCAATCTAATTCCTTGCCCTCCTTATTTTCATTGTATTATGAAAAAATGTTGTGTTTTTATCTCTTGATTTCAGCCATAGGCATCTAGATTTCAGTTGACTTTCCTCTTCTTCTTTCCAATTTTGTTTATAAATTTCCATATAGATTTTCTTTTTTTGTAAGTAATATTCTTTGCTTTCTTCTTTGTTTTCTTTTTCCTTGCAAATGCTGTCCATTTTTTTTGCAATTCGATTTTCCTGGCTTTATCTTGGAGATCATTTTCTCTTGCCCAAGTTTTTAAATGTAGCCTTAGGTTCTTTAGCTTTGTTTCCCAAACGTACTTAGGAGACCTTGTGACACTTATTTTCCAGCTATTTTTGATTTGTTTGCCAAATTTTTCCTTGCTGTCCCAAATTGAGTATATCTGAAGGGGAGCGGACCTTGATTTTCCAACTTACCCAGGCTTATAACTACCAGCTTGTGGTCTGAAGCTGTTGTGTGGACAATCTTGCTTTTCACAAGGGTAAATGTAGCTGCTATGTTTTCATGAATAAGGATTCTATCCGACCTTTCCTTAATATTATTCTTACCTATTCTCTTATTATTCCAAGTATACTTTCCATTGCTTGGTGGAATGTCTATTAAATTATGTTGTTCCATTATTTCTTCAAGAGCTTCTCTTGATGAGTCAGAGTGATATTTCCCACCAAATTTTTCTTCTGTGTTTCTTATCAGATTTAAATCTCCTCCCAGGATTAATTTCCCATTTTGTCTTTCTGCTAGTTCTTCTTTAACTGAATTCCAACACTGTTCTTTTTCTCTGTAATGATTTAGGGAGTAAACATTAATAATGCTATACAACTCCTTTGTATTTAGTTCTCTCAAGTCTGTTCTAATTCAGTGAATGTTGATTTTTTGAGTTATTAGTTCCCATTTCCTTTTGTCCCAAATGGTGCAGATCCCTCCTGATGCTCCTATTGCCTCTAAAACTGTTCCTTCATAATTTCTTAATTTTTGAACCATTTTTGGTTTTCTTGCTTGCTTGTTTTGGTGTCTTGGATCATATAAATGTTTGGCTTTTCCTTAATTAAAATATCTCTAGCTGCGTTGACTTTGAAGATGGTGCCAAGGCCGTGACAATTCCAAGAGACCACTATCATTATTTACTATTATGTTGGTGTGGTCCTCCCTTTCCTCTTTGCTGGATTTTTTCATTGCTTCCTGTATTTTTCCCAAGGAATGTTTCCATTGGTTGTTGAGTTCCTAGTGCCATTTCTTTAGCAGCTACCTCATCTCTGATTTCCTTATTGGATTTTCTTCCCACTTTTTTTTGTTGATCCCAGATTTGGGGATTTTCTTTGGCTTTATTTCTGGTTAGAATGCGATCCACTGAGGGAAGAGGTGGAGAGGAAATAGGATTGGGGGAGTTGGTTATAAGAGCTAGGGAGTTGGGATTCGATGTTGGGGATCTGGGAGAGAGAGGTTCAGAGGAGTCTTCCAAGGGCTCGAAGGGATTCGGGGTTGTGTGTTCCGGGAGGATAACCTTCGCTGGGGGCTGAGAGGTGGTTTCGTTTGTTTCTTGAAGCTGTGGAGTGTTTGGTATTGTCTGCTTATTGATAGGTTTTTTCCTTTTTACTTGTTCCCATGTGTTCTCTTGTTCTTCTACATTTTCATTCTCTCTTTTTTTTAAGACAACTATTAGCAAAATGACCATACTCGTGACATACCTTGCATTTAAATGGTATTTGCTCGTAGTCCAGCTGCTGGATATGCATCCACTGGTCAACCTTGATGTTTATTGCCTCTGCAAGACCTTTTCCGAGATCTACTTCCACACATATTCGGACACAGGCATGCATGTTATCCTTTGGTTCACATCTGTCTATATACTTGCCCACTGCATTTCCTATTGCCTTTACCGAATCATCTCCCCAACAATGGAGTGGAAGATGTGGGAGTCTTACCCAGACTGGAACTGCACTTGGAACATCCATTTCTGGGTCGAAATTTGGCATCCACCTGTTCAGATATAAACCTCTGGAGTCCATGAAGTATGGACCATTTCTGAATATCAGGTCTCTGTCTTCCTTTGATTCAAAGAGAAAAGTGTAATATCCCCTTCCACAAAATCATATTGCTATCTTCCCCTGGGTAGTTGCATTCCAGTTTCTTTCCACCCATTTTTGTACTGATTTGGGTGAAGGCCATAACCTCGTGAATTGTCCTACAAGTCTGCATTCTTCCAGAGAGATAGCTGCTCTTCGAGGGAGTGCAGGTGGAAGAGAGATCTCTGGTATATCTTCGAGCTTCTTAACAAATTTATTGAAGGATGGCCTGTTCCTTGGAGCTCTGTTCTCAGCGATCAGGGATGCGAAAGCTTCTGCATTTTCTTCAGTTCCTTGTTGAGTGGATGAATGAGGATCACCCTCCTCAGAGGGATGCATGATCAGGAAGGCCTCAACAACAAGAGGCTACCGAGAGAGAGGTCTGTAAGGTCAGAAGGCGGCTAGGTTTGCACAACTCGGGCTAGGCTATAGGGCGCACGTTTTTTTTTTACCACCACCATACTTATATATAATATTATCATATATTTATTGATTATTATATTATTATTAAGATCTTTTGGAAAATCACACGGAGTTCCTTCTTATTAATTGCCCTTTTGACTCTTGGATAATTACCATTGCATATTTGGGATGTTTTGATGATGAACCTAGATTGAAAGTTCTAAAAGCGTCACCTTTTTGACCATAAATTTTCCATGTGATTTTTTAGAAGATTTTAATCATTATATCATGAATCATAGAAACATCCAATCTGAAATTATTATATCATATTATAAGTTAGACTTTTATCAACCACATTTATATTAATATAGATGTGTTGTGCTAATTAAAAAAATATATGAATATATTTAGGTGAATACTTGTATGTGTGTGATTTTCTCAGCAACCTTCGAAAGAACATTGACCCTTGTTCAAGCAAACAATGGTAATAGCTGAAGAACCTAGTTCCTATCTTGCGTGCTCCGAGATAGTACGAGGGGATAACTGCAGTCTCCAATGGAAGGTGCAAATATTGTAACAAAGAACGCTAGCTTGCAGTAAACTTGACACAGACCAGTAGATTTCAAACAAAACTCTGAAGACATTTACCCACCAAAAAAACCACCACGTGACAAGGGTTTATCCAACAAGTCAAGTAATCGATAGGACAAATAACCACAACTCTGAGCACATGTTTGATGACCAATTCCAGCAAGTTCCGCGTATGTGAGAATCATGACTAAATACTTAGCCGTTGGTAGGATGCATATTATTCATACGAGGGAGACAACAAGGGAGAGAGGGTTTGTATCTCGAGGCGATCGTTGTCACAGGTGGAAATAGGTGAAAGGGAGTCAGTGCACAGTGAAGAATCGTCCCATGGCCAATACGCTCATCTATAAATTGAAATTCACATGGACAATTGAACATTTCTCCAAGTTGAATGGCGAAGAGCACTACTCCGAGATTTTCTCTGTAGGAGGTCATAAATGGTAAGAGGGTTTCGCATACCATTTGATTCATTGAATTGGGCTTGTGTTTACTCTTAATAGAACAGGAATTTTTTCTTGGATTTGTGATGTTTCAGGCGTGTGTTAATATATCCCAAAGGGAACAAGGTGGATCACCTGTCTATTTACTTAGATGTGGCAGATTCTACCACATTACCAAAGGGCTGGAGCAGATATGTTTCTTTCGTTTTGGCTGTTGTCAATCAGAATCGTCCCAAGCTCACCATCAAGCATGGTATGTCGTAATTGCTTTGCAGTGAAGGCATTTGTTACATGTTCCTTTTATATTTCAGCTGTCCAGATAAGTTTGCACTTGTCTGTACACAGGTCTGTCGTATTGATTTTGCAATTTGGAATTTTTTTCACAATACAATAATTGAGTTCAGATTTTCTGAAATTCATATTCTTAATGTGAATTTCTGAAAAACCTGAAAATCTTAATGTAATGAATCAGTAAATATCAAATCAAAATTTACATTCTTATTTTCGTTGGGGGTTTCTGCAATAGCTCTTTAAGGTCATTTCTCCCAAATACAAGCTGAAAATCCTAGAACCCAAATCCAATTGGCTAACCCATTGGTTTATTTTCAATAGTCGGGATATTCTATTTTCAATATGTTTGTTTGGGATGGAGATAAAGAGGCAGGGATGTACTAATGCCAAACAAAATTTCAGTATCAGAGAAGCAGTATATGCCATAAAACTTGCAAAATTAAATGCCTAAAACAGCCCAATTGATTAAACGCAGCAGTAAAAAAGCACCGCAACGGACACCAGGATTAGAGCAAAGAAACCCCAATAGGTTAAAAAACTCCACTGCTCAAATCTGCACCATATTCCAGGTGTGATAAATCATACGATGGACTATATTTATAACATGAAACTGAAATGCCGGTCCTCATTCAGAGGGGATATGAAGAGCGACGATCAAGGTAACTGTTTGTGTTGGTGTTTTTCAACCGGCATTTTTCCAATGAGCCAACTATTGTGAATAGTAAACTCAGGCAGGATTTCTTATTTGCCTAATTGTTATACGTATTTTTAGCTAACACTGGGTTGTGATAAACATAAATCATAGAGAACTATATTTACGCCGTAAGGCGTTCCCCTCTGTGATCAATTCCCTCAAGTGCCTCTCTGTCATCATTTTACGCCGTTAGATACTTTGTTAGACGATTAGATTATCCTCGGCCGTTGATTTGAATTGGTTGATGACCGGTTGGGACTCGCTGGGCCCGTTGCTTTCCCTTCATGTAACTGCATCACAAAGAGACCTTTGCCCCGGGCAAGAAGTCCGTCAAGCAGCTGTTCCGAGTGGCGTCCAAGTCGGGCAGTAGCATCCGCTCAGAAAAGGGCACTCTGGCTTCTCGTATGCAGACACTGAGGGACCTCATTCCAGGAAGCCGCCGGCTGAACACGCCCGTTTTCTTGGAAGAGGCCGCGGACTACATCGTGGCGCTCATGATGCAGGTGCAGGGCATGCAGGCGCTCACAGGCTGTTACACAAATTAGCTGGTCGAATGCGGGCCCGGACAAGAAAGGATGAAAAATAGTTTCCACGGAGAACCTGGTAGTATATGCTATAATGGGTATGTGTTGCAGAAACAACAGAAAATATCACTGTGTGGAGGGTGAGCTGTAATGGCTGTCGAGTTCTGCGAAAGGGTTGCAGCGATTCATGTGAGCTGCGGCCATGCCTTCAGTGGATAAAGACCTCTGAATCCCAGGCAAATGCAACAGTGTTTCTGGCCAAGTTCTATGGACGCTCAGGGCTCATGAATCTCGTAAACTCTGGCCCTGAGTTTTTAAGGCCGAGTAAGTATCTGTTCGAAATTTTTTACTGAATGAATCAAGCATTGTATTATACTCAATGAGAAAAAAAGCCACTACGGTTTACTTATTTCAAGTTTGAATTAGCCCATTGACACTTCAATGGTGATAGTTTAGTTATGTAAATTGTGAAATTTGTTGATAACAAATTAAATTTAAATGAGATAGTTTTAAATTAGATATATAATTTAATTTAAAAAAATTAAAAATTACTCCAAATTAAATGTATATATCAATTCAAATAAGTTGAAAATAAACATCAGAACTTATTGAGTTTACTCTTTAAACAAATAGATAATATTCAAATAAGCTTAGCACCTACAGGTATAAATTCTGACAGGTGCACCATCTCTAGCTGTTTGTTTCCCTGGAGAGATGGTGCCCAGAGAGATTTTATGTCTCAGCCTTACGCTGGCCATGAATTTTATATGTTGGTAATACACTTGCAGGCAAGGGGAAGAATGATTTTCTCAACAGAAGCAAGTGGTATTTGAGCTGAGATTTTGTTCTCATGTATAGTAATACTATTGATACATTAAATTATACCATTTGCAGGAAATTATTTTAATGTACCAACTGCAGGAAAAAAATCTGATCGGATTATTTCTGAATGTAGATGTATTATTCCTGTGTTTAGATTTACTGTGCTTTAGATTTACCATGCTGATGGATTTTAGTTTGCTCTAACAGTGTATTATTTTTAGGTTTAGATGTATTATTTCAAGACCAATCCAATCTAGCCTTAATTCAAATCATCATGCAGAAGCAATAAAAATGGGAAACATCCAAGTCAGTGGAAACATTCCCAACAATTCTATGGACGCTCAGGGCTCATGAATCTCGTAAACTCTGGCCCTGAGTTTTTAAGGCCGAGTAAGTATCTGTTCGAAATTTTTTACTGAATGAATCAAGCATTGTATTATACTCAATGAGAAAAAAAGCCACTACGGTTTACTTATTTCAAGTTTGAATTAACCCATTGACACTTCAATGATGATAGTTTAGTTATGTAAATTGTGAAATTTGTTGATAACAAATTAAATTTAAATGAGATAGTTTTAAATTAGATATATAATTTAATTTAAAAAAATTAAAAATTACTCCAAATTAAGTGTATATATCAATTCAAATAAGTTGAAAATAAATATCAAAATAAATATCAGAACTTACTGATTGAAAATAAACATCAGAACTTATTGAGTTTACTCTTTAAACAAATAGATGATATTCAAATAAGCTTAGCACCTACAGGTATAAATTCTGACAGGTGCACCATCTCTAGCTGTTTGTTTCCCTGGAGAGATGGTGCCCAGAGAGATTTTATGTCTCAGCCTTACGCTGGCCATGAATTTTATATGTTGGTAATACACTTGCAGGCAAGGGGAAGAATGATTTTCTCAACAGAGGCAAGTGGTATTTGAGCTGAGATTTTGTTCTCATGTATAGTAATACTATTGATACATTAAATTATACCATTTGCAGGAAATTATTTTAATGTACCAACTGCAGGAAAAAAATCTGATCGGATTATTTCTGAATGTAGATGTATTATTCCTGTGTTTAGATTTACTGTGCTTTAGATTTACCATGCTGATGGATTTTAGTTTGCTCTAACAGTGTATTATTTTTAGGTTTAGATGTATTATTTCAAGACCAATCCAATCTAGCCTTAATTCAAATCATCATGCAGAAGCAATAAAAATGGGAAACATCCAAGTCAGTGGAAACATTCCCAACAATTCTATGGACGCTCAGGGCTCATGAATCTCGTAAACTCTGGCCCTGAGTTTTTAAGGCCGAGTAAGTATCTGTTCGAAATTTTTTACTGAATGAATCAAGCATTGTATTATACTCAATGAGAAAAAAAGCCACTACGGTTTACTTATTTCAAGTTTGAATTAGCCCATTGACACTTCAATGGTGATAGTTTAGTTATGTAAATTGTGAAATTTGTTGATAACAAATTAAATTTAAATGAGATAGTTTTAAATTAGATATATAATTTAATTTAAAAAAATTAAAAATTACTCCAAATTAAGTGTATATATCAATTCAAATAAGTTGAAAATAAATATCAAAATAAATATCAGAACTTACTGATTGAAAATAAACATCAGAACTTATTGAGTTTACTCTTTAAACAAATAGATAATATTCAAATAAGCTTAGCACCTACAGGTATAAATTCTGACAGGTGCACCATCTCTAGCTGTTTGTTTCCCTGGAGAGATGGTGCCCAGAGAGATTTTATGTCTCAGCCTTACGCTGGCCATGAATTTTATATGTTGGTAATACACTTGCAGGCAAGGGGAAGAATGATTTTCTCAACAGAGGCAAGTGGTATTTGAGCTGAGATTTTGTTCTCATGTATAGTAATACTATTGATACATTAAATTATACCATTTGCAGGAAATTATTTTAATGTACCAACTGCAGGAAAAAAATCTGATCGGATTATTTCTGAATGTAGATGTATTATTCCTGTGTTTAGATTTACTGTGCTTTAGATTTACCATGCTGATGGATTTTAGTTTGCTCTAACAGTGTATTATTTTTAGGTTTAGATGTATTATTTCAAGACCAATCAAATCTAGCCTTAATTCAAATCATCATGCAGAAGCAATAAAAATGGGAAACATCCAAGTCAGTGGAAACATTCCCAACAATTCTATGGACGCTCAGGGCTCATGAATCTCGTAAACTCTGGCCCTGAGTTTTTAAGGCCGAGTAAGTATCTGTTCGAAATTTTTTACTGAATGAATCAAGCATTGTATTATACTCAATGAGAAAAAAAGCCACTACGGTTTACTTATTTCAAGTTTGAATTAGCCCATTGACACTTCAATGGTGATAGTTTAGTTATGTAAATTGTGAAATTTGTTGATAACAAATTAAATTTAAATGAGATAGTTTTAAATTAGATATATAATTTAATTTAAAAAAATTAAAAATTACTCCAAATTAAGTGTATATATCAATTCAAATAAGTTGAAAATAAATATCAAAATAAATATCAGAACTTACTGATTGAAAATAAACATCAGAACTTATTGAGTTTACTCTTTAAACAAATAGATAATATTCAAATAAGCTTAGCACCTACAGGTATAAATTCTGACAGGTGCACCATCTCTAGCTGTTTGTTTCCCTGGAGAGATGGTGCCCAGAGAGATTTTATGTCTCAGCCTTACGCTGGCCATGAATTTTATATGTTGGTAATACACTTGCAGGCAAGGGGAAGAATGATTTTCTCAACAGAGGCAAGTGGTATTTGAGCTGAGATTTTGTTCTCATGTATAGTAATACTATTGATACATTAAATTATACCATTTGCAGGAAATTATTTTAATGTACCAACTGCAGGAAAAAAATCTGATCGGATTATTTCTGAATGTAGATGTATTATTCCTGTGTTTAGATTTACTGTGCTTTAGATTTACCATGCTGATGGATTTTAGTTTGCTCTAACAGTGTATTATTTTTAGGTTTAGATGTATTATTTCAAGACCAATCCAATCTAGCCTTAATTCATATCATCATGCAGAAGCAATAAAAATGGGAAACATCCAAGTCAGTGGAAACATTCCCAACAATAGCTGAAAGGAACAATGTGGGACAAGACAATATCCACGACCGATTATGGTAATCGTGCATTTATGCACCACCCTCTATCACGGTCAGACAATGTTTCATGTCAAATTGTGATCAAACTGTGTAATCTTGAAGGTGGAACGTAATTTATGACTATTAAAATTGTCAAGCTGAAGAATTGACCCAGCCACAAAATATTAAAAGTTGGAAACAACATTTATGGTTCCTTTTTGAACATTCTGTCTTATTCATTTACATCTTGGATTACACTCAAAGTACAGAAAATGAAGATAGTTTGTTCAACAAAATGCCATCTCAATGTATAGATAAAGAAGGTTGTTTGTTCAACAAAATGTCATTTCCCTTAAATGAATGTCACACCTCAAACATCTATTTGGTCTATTCTATTTCAACTTTCAACTTGATCACAAACATTTTTCTTGGCTGGAACAGGTTTTATCAGATCTCATGTGCTTCTAATGTGTAATACAAAACAAGTCTGCATAAGGTGCGTCTGGAAATAGTAGTTACAACAAAAGTCCAATACCTTGTCTATCTTCAATTTAGTAAACACGTCTTGCAGAATTTTATAATTCTGGATCATGTCATACTCTGTTTTTGCATTGAAATTTACCTGCAATGTAGCAAATTCCAAAGGGTCATCAAATACTTCAATCAATGAATCATCAGACTTGAAATTTTTTATTAAAACTATTCATCATTAAGTGCTTCATATCTTAACTACTCGAAGAGCAGGTTTATTCATCAAACTTGAAATGAATGCACTTTTCAGCCCTGGTGAGGTGGGTAGGAGTGATCCATCAACTCTTTGTATGTAAAGTGATGTGTTTAATTGTGTATCGAATCCACACGGTGCATTAGGTCCATTGACTATGAACACCAGCACAGACCCTCTAAACTCCGGTCTAATATGCACCTGCAGGTTGAAAAATCTCAAGTACCAAGGTCACTTGTGTGAACTCGAGATATTTATCCTCACCTGAGCAACCTCTAGGTGCATATCAGACGTGCGTTTATGAGGGTATGTGCTAGTAAATATAGTATCATAGATTCTCCATAGATTTCAAACATTATAGGCAGAGTGAATCATCAAAAGACGAGCAGCGATTCAGACCAACAACCTGAGCATGGATTCAAATAGAATTACATGGCAATTGTGCTCAAAAGCCATTGTGAGTTTTATTTAATTTAAACCTTGTGCATGGAGACAACTCCTGGGTGAACCATGTCTATCATTTGGCATTGAACAGCTCCTGATGCAGCCTGTATATATACACATAACCATCATCCTCATTTCAGAAATCAAGATAGACGTTGGACGTTGGTGCTGGTGTCATAGATGCAGATTACCATGGTCCAGTGAGTTTTTTCTCTTCAATCACTTTGATCAGGGTTTTGAGATTAAACCTGGAGATCATATTGCTCAGTTTTGTAATTTTTTGATGACGCTCGTTTATGGTTTTTAACTCTTCGTGCCTGTTTAGAAGGCCATGTATAGGCGAAAATTGCTTCCATATTATCTCATTTTTGTAAAATGGATGGCAATTGGAATACCTGTGAGAAACTCTTTGTTCTTTCTTCATCAATAAATCTGGAAAATGATTTCTGTACAAGGAATTAGTGTTTTCTGAAGAGGCATAGGGCATAACACTTTCGAAGTTTTTACCTCATCCTGCTTTCATGACTCTTTTCAAGAAACAGATAGACTGTGTCTTTAAGATAAGCAGAAACTTAACATTTTTCAATAGGTAGCAACAGTTGGATGCATTGCCTCTACATTTTTATAATTCTGCTGAGGGAAGGGTTTAGTTTATGAAAGTGATAGAAAAATTAATAAAACTTGAGATAAATATAATGCCTCAAATAGACCTGTGTCATTCTTGTATCTTATGATTTGGTGTATTTAACTTGGAAAGATACACCTTCAAAACAAATGGTTACAAATGCCATCAGATGTATCTATAACATTGCCTTCACGTGAAAACTTATTGATTCCTTTGTTAACATCTTTCTTTCTTAAATTCCTGATGTTCACGAAGTTGAAGCAATGGAGTTTTTCTTTTAGCCTTTGCTTTGTCTTTTATTTTTGTTGCATGTTATGAACTAGATAAAAATGAAAATTCAGTTTGTTATAGTGATAAGCAAGATACTGAAACCTTAGAAACCTTACAGACACATGGGACATCGGGGTTACCTTGACTAGCAATAAGGGGCACCAAGACACCATGAAGAGGTCATACATTAGAGAAGTCACCGGGGGATAGTGGGTCAATGAACCATCCTTCATGGAATTTCTACAGATCTGATACAGTAATTACTAGAAATGCAATCAAGTATGGCATCAATTTATGAAGATTAATATGTAAATTCCATGGGATTCAAGTATAGTTCCAAGTCTGGTATGAGATTCAGTTGGTCAGATTAGTGTGGGTAGGAGTCAATGGGAGCCGATCAACATCTGGATGCAATTTATAGACCACGGTATAAGGGAATTCTTTCTGCTTAGTTGTTATATTGCTATATAAGTTGGTCACCAAGATTTGATGCTCATGGCTGCAAGACCAATCCAATCTAGCCTAATTCAAATCATCATGCAGAACCAATAAAAATGGGAAACATCCAAGTCAGTAGAAACATTCCCAACAATAGCTGAAAGGAAAAATGTGGGACAAGACAATAGCCACGACCGATTATGGTAATCGTGCATTTATGCACCACCCTCTATCACGGTCAAACAATGTTTCATGTCAAATTGCGATCAAACTGTGTAATCTTGAAGGTGGAACGTAATTTATGACTATTAAAATTGTCAAGCTGAAGAATTGACCCAGCCACAAAATATTAAAATTTGGAAACAACATTTATGGTTCCTTGTTGAACATTCTGTCTTATTCATTTACATCTTGGATTACACTCAAAGTACAGAAAATGAAGATAGTTTGTTCAACAAAATGCCATCTCAATGTATAGATAAAGAAGGTTGTTTGTTCAACAAAATGTCATTTCCCTTAAATGAATGTCACACCTCGAACATCTATTTGGTCTATTCTGTTTCAACTTTCAACTTGATCACAAACATTTTTCTTGGCTGGAATAGGTTTTATCAGATCTCTTGTGCTTCTAATGTGTAATACAAAACAAGTCTGCATAAGGTGCGTCTGGAAATAGTAGTTACAACAAAAGTCCAGGAAGAACTCAGGCATATAAGATACATACTAATCGATGAAATGAGCTTCATTGGGCCAAATCTTCTCAGCCATATTGATGAACGTCTTCGCGAGGCATTTCCCCACCAAAGAAACACTCCTTTCGGTCGCTGTTCCATAATATTGGTTGGTGATCTCGGTCAGCTACCACCCGTCAAAGACATACCTCTATATGCAGGGACGAGCCACAGAAGCGCACTATGGAACACCTTCAACACAGTCATCACATTAGATACAATATTTCGTCAACAAGGCGACGATATCCAACAGGTTACTTTCAGGAACATTCTCCAGAACATTAGAGATGCAGATCCAACAATCGCCGACTACAACATACTCATGTCGCGCACAGATATCTTTTTATCAGAAGAAGAAATATGTTCATTCCATGATTCCATGCATCTGTTTCCAACAAATGCTCAAACAATGGTCCATAATAAGCAAATGATGAAATCTCTAAACACTCCTATCGCACGGTCCATTGCTGAAGATGACAACGCATATTCCAATAATTCCTCTGAAGACGAGCAACTTGCTTTGTCTTTTATTTTTGTTGCATGTTATGAACTAGATAAAAATGAAAATTAGTTTGTTATAGTGATAAGCAAGATACTAAAACCTTAGAAACCTTACAGACACATGGGACATCGGGGTTACCTTGACTAGCAATAAGGGGCACCAAGACACCATGAAGAGGTCATACATTAGAGAAGTCACCGGGGGATAGTGGGTCAATGAACCATCCTTCATGGCATTTCTACAGATCTGATACAGTAATTACTAGAAATGCAATCAAGTATGGCATCAATTTATGAAGATTAATATGTAAATTCCATGGGATTCAAGTATAGTTCCAAGTCTGGTATGAGATTCAGTTGGTCAGATTAGTGTGGGTAGGAGTCAATGGGAGCCGATCAACATCTGGATGCAATTTATAGACCACGGTATAAGGGAATTCTTTCTGCTTAGTTGTTATATTGCTATATAAGTTGGTCACCAGGATTTGATGCTCATGGCCGCAAGACCAATCCAATCTAGCCTAATTCAAATCATCATGCAGAACCAATAAAAATGGGAAACATCCAAGTCAGTAGAAACATTCCCAACAATAGCTGGAAGGAAAAATGTGGGACAAGACAATAGCCACGACCGATTATGGCAATCGTGCATTTATGCACCACCCTCTATCACGGTCAAACAATGTTTCATGTCAAATTGCGATCAAACTGTGTAATCTTGAAGGTGGAACGTAATTTATGACTATTAAAATTGTCAAGCTGAAGAATTGACCCAGCCACAAAATATTAAAATTTGGAAACAACATTTATGGTTCCTTGTTGAACATTGTGTCTTATTCATTTACATCTTGGATTACACTCAAAGTACAGAAAATGAAGATAGTTTGTTCAACAAAATGCCATCTCAATGTATAGATAAAGAAGGTTGTTTGTTCAACAAAATGTCATTTCCCTTAAATGAATGTCACACCTCAAACATCTATTTGGTCTATTCTGTTTCAACTTTCAACTTGATCACAAACATTTTTCTTGGCTGGAATAGGTTTTATCAGATCTCTTGTGCTTCTAATGTGTAATACAAAACAAGTCTGCATAAGGTGCGTCTGGAAATAGTAGTTACAACAAAAGTCCAGGAAGAACTCAAGCATATAAGATACATACTAATCGATGAAATGAGCTTCATTGGGCCAAAGCTTCTCAGCCATATTGATGAACGTCTTCGCGAGGCATTTCCCCACCAAAGAAACACTCCTTTCGGTCGTTGTTCCATAATATTGGTTGGTGATCTCGGTCATCTACCACCCGTCAAAGACATACCTCTATATGCAGGGACGAGCCACAAAAGCGCACTATGGAACACCTTCAACACAGTCATCACATTAGATACACTATTTCGTCAACAAGGCGACGATATCCAACAGGTTACTTTCAGGAACATTCTCCAGAACATTAGAGATGCAGATCCAACAATCACCGACTACAACATACTCATGTCGCGCACAGATTCCTTTTTATCAGAAGAAGAAATATGTTCATTCCATGATTCCATGCATCTGTTTCCAACAAATGCTCAAACAATGGTCCATAATAAGAAAATGATGAAATCTCTAAACACTCCTATCGCACGGTCCATTGCTGAAGATGACAATGCATATTCCAATAATTCCTCTGAAGACGAGCAACTTGCTTTGTCTTTTATTTTTGTTGCATGTTATGAACTAGATAAAAATGAAAATTAGTTTGTTATAGTGATAAGCAAGATACTAAAACCTTAGAAACCTTACAGACACATGGGACATCGGGGTTACCTTGACTAGCAATAAGGGGCACCAAGACACCATGAAGAGGTCATACATTAGAGAAGTCACCGGGGGATAGTGGGTCAATGAACCATCCTTCATGGCATTTCTACAGATCTGATACAGTAATTACTAGAAATGCAATCAAGTATGGCATCAATTTATGAAGATTAATATGTAAATTCCATGGGATTCAAGTATAGTTCCAAGTCTGGTATGAGATTCAGTTGGTCAGATTAGTGTGGGTAGGAGTCAATGGGAGCCGATCAACATCTGGATGCAATTTATAGACCACGGTATAAGGGAATTCTTTCTGCTTAGTTGTTATATTGCTATATAAGTTGGTCACCAGGATTTGATGCTCATGGCCGCAAGACCAATCCAATCTAGCCTAATTCAAATCATCATGCAGAACCAATAAAAATGGGAAACATCCAAGTCAGTAGAAACATTCCCAACAATAGCTGAAAGGAAAAATGTGGGACAAGACAATAGCCACGACCGATTATGGTAATCGTGCATTTATGCACCACCCTCTATCACGGTCAAACAATGTTTCATGTCAAATTGCGATCAAACTGTGTAATCTTGAAGGTGGAACGTAATTTATGACTATTAAAATTGTCAAGCTGAAGAATTGACCCAGCCACAAAATATTAAAATTTGGAAACAACATTTATGGTTCCTTGTTGAACATTCTGTCTTATTCATTTACATCTTGGATTACACTCAAAGTACATAAAATGAAGATAGTTTGTTCAACAAAATGCCATCTCAATGTATAGATAAAGAAGGTTGTTTGTTCAACAAAATGTCATTTCCCCTAAATGAATGTCACACCTCAAACATCTATTTGGTCTATTCTGTTTCAACTTTCAACTTGATCACAAACATTTTTCTTGGCTGGAATAGGTTTTATCAGATCTCTTGTGCTTCTAATGTGTAATACAAAACAAGTCTGCATAAGGTGCGTCTGGAAATAGTAGTTACCACAAAAGTCCAGGAAGAACTCAGGCATTTAAGATACATACTAATCGATGAAATGAGCTTCATTGGGCCAAAGCTTCTCAGCCATATTGATGAACGTCTTCGCGAGGCATTTCCCCACCAAAGAAACACTCCTTTCGGTCGCTGTTCCATAATATTGGTTGGTGATCTCGGTCAGCTACCACCCGTCAAAGACATACCTCTATATGCAGGGACGAGCCATAGAAGCGCACTATGGAACACCTTCAACACAGTCATCACATTAGATACAGTCATGCCGCCCCCAGATAATCTGCTCCAACCCATACTTTGACTTCACCAAAAGGTTTCCTCCATTTATTTACCTCATTCTATTTCATAACATACTTTTCATATCTTTTAACAACAACCAACTTTAATGAATATTAGTAAATAAGCAAATATTTGAATGTCTTTATATTGTCTGTACATCTCATTCTAGCCTTTTCTTTCTTTTGCATCAGGCCACATGGCCTCAGAAATAACATACCTGCACAGCTGCAGGTCGCCTGGCAAGCAAAAAAATTGCATCTCCAGCGACGCATTAACCTCCAATGGTGTTCACTATGCCATTATTCTCCATGCATCTTCCACTAACAATATATAAATCCCCATAGCAAAGGTAACTTCATTTCCATTCATTCCAGATTCATTTTAACACAGCTCACCTGCAAAGTATTACTAATAAATTTCCGCAACTGATTTACATATTGCTAATTCTAACTAAATATACATTTTGCAGGTCCATTACTGCTTCTTCAGGTCTTCACTACCTCCACCATTTTTTCATACAACTTCAAATATGGAATGACAAGCACAATGTTCTTTAGACTATTGTGTTCCTTCTCGAACCTCTTTTGTTATGATTCACTATTTGTATTTTCCATTTCAAACTTGAAAAAGGATGTTTCGAACCTCTTTTGTTACAATTCACTGTTTGTATTTTCCATTTCAAACTTGAAAAATGATGTTTCAAGATCAGATACCATTTTCATGGTTTGTTTCCTCACAACTATTTGTGTTTTCCATTTCAAACTTTAAAAAGGATGTTACAATACACTATTTGTATTTTCCATTACACACTTAGAAAATGATGTTTCAACATCAAATACCATTTTCATAGTTTGTGTCTTCACAACTATTTCTGTTTTCTGTTTCAAACTTAAGAAGGAATGTTTCAAGATCAATACCATTTTGATAGTTTATGTCCTCACAACCAATTCATTGTCAATGGGTTTTAACATAATTTGTTGGCAAAGTCAATTCATTTTAACGAATATAAATTCATGTTTTCAATATATCTTCATATTAATTTAATTTCCCATTTGATTAATGATTTCTTAACTAGCCCTTTCCAAATCAATATGGCTTCCCAGTTGTTGTTCGCATATTAACTTAATTTCCCATTTGAATATTGATGCATATATATGGCTACTTGCATTCCATTTCAATGGTTTTTTGGCATGGCCTCCTCAAATTAAAACTTGAAATCATCGACCCTTAGCTTTCAGAAAAACCCGCAAAAGCCTATTCACATTTCAATATTTCTCCACACGCTGAGCCTTACGGCGTCTTCTTTGCAACATTGGGTGCAAATGCTAGTTATAATATGGAACTAAAAAGACAGTCTTAACTTATAGATGAAATACTTTTTTAACGGAATTCAGCGATACACAATTTTAAATGAGAATGTGACTTTATGTTATTTAACATATATTTTTGGATGTATAATTTTTGAATGTATAAATGGATTCAGCACCTTGAAGGGCATTTGAATTTTACAGATTAAACAATTTTAACTCACCAATTTTGGGTCAAGAAAACCATTTTTTCTTTTAGTTAGAATATATGACACTGAAATGCCTCTAGACTACATGACACTAGATTACATGACACTGAAATGCCTCTGCTCATTCAGCACCTGAAAAATTTAGAGGCACTCGAATTTTACAGATTAAACAATTTACACTCAAGTTTTAAAAATCTCTATCAAATTTTAGTTATAAAATTAACCCAGGAAAAATGCCAAAAAAATAATTTCTTCCTTTATTACCTACATACATGACCAATACATGACACTGAAATGCCTGTGCTCATTCAAAATGCCTGTGCTCATTCAAAAGAAACTGAAATGCCTGTGCTCATTCGGAGGGAATATGAAGAGAGATGGTCATGGTAACTGTTAATGTTGGTCTTTTCCAACACACATCTTTCGCATGAAGCAACTGTTATGAATAGTAAGCTCGGGTAGGATTTCTTATTTGCCCAATTGTTATAGCCGATATTTAGCTAACAGTGAGTTTCTACAGCCAATATCTTTGTATATTCAATATGTGAGATACAAGATACTCCTACATGGTATGAGAGTGGGTGCTGATTTTGGCATTGAGTACAAGTGCTTTTTTTTTTAATATTATATAAGTAGATCTGCTGCCCGGATGCCTAGATCTGCTAATGAAAAGCTATTCGTGGATCTGCGTATCCATTGCTTGAACGCTCGAATCTACTGATACGGAGTATAGATATGACAGATCCGAGGTTGAATCTGCTGTATGGTTGCAGATCTGAAGCAAGAATGAGTCACCCTAAATTCAGTCAATAGATTCAGCCAATAACTCGCCGGCAACCCGAATTCTGACGTGGCCTTGCCCTGTAGCACCCAAAAGCACGGGCATAGCTTCGATGGGGCCGACGGCGTCATGTGTTTCTGGTGGAATGGCAAGCCGATGATCCACTGGTATTGAAATAAGCGGTTGCCTGCGAGAGTTTTTCTGCATTGATTTTGCTGAATTTGAAAGCCAACACTTCGGCGGTTTCCAGGTTCGAAGCTTAGATCTCCAAGATTCAGATTAGATCAGATTTTGAGCCCTGTATCCTACAGCCTAAGCCCCCGGTTCTGTATGTCTCACCAACTATTGTGAAGTCGGTTTGTTCAGACAAGAAAATACAAATATCAGGGATTTTGTCAATTATGGCAGCCACTGATGCATTTGACGGCGCGTTGTGTTTTCTGCATCGGCCTCCACTGCAAGGGTACGAGGAGGAACACTTCTTCGCGGTGTGGAAGAAGGTGGCGACCAACATTGATCTTCCGAAGACGCTATTGACGTTTACGAAACCGCGCCTTCGAATCCCTGATCCATTCCCACCAAGGTAACGAACAACCTCATCTCGGTCCCAGCTTTAGGGCCTTCGTGAGTCTAGCAGGCGGCATTACTGTTGTCATTGTTGTTGCTGTCCCGCCTTCGTTTTCTCGATTCGGTGTCACCGATGCTCTCGTCTTCAGAACTGTGCAATTGCCTCGGGTTGCCACTTTTAAACGCGAATTGAACTCGACTGGCCCTGAGATTGGATTGTCTGACCCAGAATTTAGACTGACCTACAGAATACATATTGTAATCAGTCGTCGCGTTAGCCAGCAGGAATTCACCATTCGGCTTTACAAGCGATTGACGACTCGGGAAATATACCTCGAAAGGCAGAAGGGGAGGAGCGGGGTAATGAAGCTTCACTCGAGCAATGTTGAGAAGAATACTGTGCGACCATATCAATCCTGATCAAGAAAGAAAGTTCAATTGTCCTGGGTTTGTCTAGCACACAGTTGACTTGGTGTTGTGAACAATTTATCACCATGGGTAAATAATTGCAGGAACTCTGTGAGAAGAAGGCGGTTGATCAACTTTGTAACAAAGTATTTAACTTGCAGCCGGTCATTGCACTCTTGCAGACACTGAGAATCTAAGTCGCCTGACACGGGGAATCGGGATTTGTAGGATACGGGGATTCGAGTGTCGGATTTGAACACGTTGACCCCTCGGAATAAGACACGTAGGATTCATTATATATTATTTTATTAAAATATATATATATATATATATTCAAATCCCAAAATTGGGACACGACAGGGTTTCAATGGTGTCTTGTTAGGACACGTGGTGTCCCTTTTTAGGATTCGAATTCCCATTGAATCGTGTTGGATTCGTGGGATTCAGACACGTGGCCTGTTTTGGACGAATCCGGTTTCATAGCTGAGAATGAACAACTCAAGACAGAGTCGAAGACTAAAGCTACATTGTCCAGAGTACTATCACTATGAAAATCGGAAAGGTTGATAGTCTAGACTCTAGGGACAACCATGGGGACCTTTTTCCAGAATCTTGTAGATGAATTTGAGATCAAGGCAAATCTTCTTGATGATTTGGAGGATGAAGTTAAGGCTCTCTCTCATTCAGAAAATGTTGAAGGGAAGGAAAAAATTTGCAAGATAGAGAAGAGAATGCCCTGCGAGCTAATGAGGTTACCTATTCAAAAGCCTTAGTGGAAGCACTTCATGAAGAAGCTGCCCTGCTTTGAGTAGATAATAATAGACTGTTTGATAAATATCAGGCCTTGCAAGAAGATTACGATGCCTTGTTACTGCAGTTGACTAAGAAAAATGAGACTATTTAGGGCTTGCTGGAGTGGAAAGAGAACCTTAAACTGGAAGTTAGTTGACTATAGAATACTGAGAAGAAGACTCTATTATTGAGCTGCATGGTTCACGTATTATTTCTTCCACCTCTGATGATCTTTATTTATTCGTGATGTTGATAGTTGTGTTTCATCACATGATTTTGTTTTACCTAGCTTTGAAAAACACATTATCAATATTGGGTCCTGAATACTGAGCAAAATGGGATATACTGGAGGAGGACTTGGGAAGAATGGACATGGCATTGTTGTTCCTATTATCCCTGAAGTGCTGACATATAGAGCAGGTCTTGCATATGTTGCTGCCATTGATTCATTACCTACTCTTGGGAAGGTGACATTTGTTGTAGGTGGAAATCAAATTGAGTTGCTAGAAGAGTGACTCCTTGTTGAATATGTTCTCAGATTGCTGAGATGGCTAATAGAGTAATTGTAGATGATAGTGTTGCTGCACTAGGATTTGAGTATGCAGAACATTTGAGCCACATTAAAACCCTCACATGAAAGATAGGAGTCTACCTATGAATCAGAAATCTTGTAACTATGCAGTCATCACATTATAGAAACAACATGAAAGGTTGAACCATGGACCAGTATGACCATCAAGATCCATTGTGGTTGGATCGATGGATGGTTGTGGCATCATTTGAACATGTGTTCGTGGACTTCATATTGTTGTGTATCATTGACTATGCAGTTGTACAACATTCCTCTTGTTTGTTGTTGATTGCCTTGGAAATGGTTGACCGAGGATCAACTGGAATGTATGTTGGTTGGAATTTTCGACTGGAATGTTTGATGATTGGAGTATCAACTAGTGTATTTGTCCACTGGATCTTTCGATTAGGATATTCATTGAACTTCAATTGTTGATGCTCCCTCAGTTGTGTTTCGGGGGGGGGGGGGTGGAGGAAGTTTGATAATGACAAAGATTGTCTATTGTTTCTACATTGTTGTCTAGTCAACTAGTTGACTGGACTGTGCTGTCTTGCTGTCTTGTTGGTGATTGCGAGTTTGGGGAAGTCTTTAGAGAAGAAGAAAATCGAACTTTTGGTGCCTCTCTCTCTCTGTTTCATGGTCTAGGTTGGGAGATCGAAGTCTCCTAAGATTTCGCTGTTTCTGGAAGTTGCTGCCTAGTCAAAGTTACTAGAAGGGGTTGAAAATCTTGGAGGTTGACATGGTGTGGAGGGAAAGTCTAGTCTTGGTCTAGGGTAAAGAGTCTCAAAGAATACTATTGAAAGGAATAATTATCTTGTCTGGGTTTTCTCCTCGAGGGTGGGTTTTGCGTTGGCATGTGCCCATATGTTTTGTCTTTTGTTTTGTGATCTTGATACATGTGTACTTGCTTGATGAAAGATAAGATAATAAAGAAGTAAAAGAAGCCAACACACTCACAAGTAATTATCAAGAAAAGAGAATCAAACCCTAATATAATATTTTTGATTTTCCAACATGGTATCGGAGCTAAGGTCAAGAGAAGTTGAAGATCACTTTGTTGGCATGGATTCTCCCTCTATGGTGAACTATATAAGATTGGGTTACAACACTGCTGGAAGATGGATCAAAAAGATCATCTATTACTTATTCAACAAAGTCAAGAGTCAAGGATTCTTGGTTGCTCTTATAGGTTCTCTTAATGATGACAATGCATGGATCATTGATAGTGGAGCATTGCGACACATGACAGGTGAAAGCAAACAACTTCACACACTATCAAAATAATCACCCTCTCATGCAGTGGAATTGGGTGACAACAAAAGCTATGCTGTTAGAGGCCTGGGATCTACATCATTGAAGTTGGATAATGGATCGAAGCTGCATCTCAACAATATTTTCTATGTTCCAGGTTTGAAAAAGAATTTGCTTTCTATTTCTTGTTTAGAAGATAAAGGGGAAATGATTGCTTTTGTTAATGGAAAAGTATTGGTTTGGGGAAAGAGCTCTAGTATTGACAAAGCAAGGGTTATTAGAGTTCGTGAAGGAAGTCTTTACCGGTTTATCACTCCATCTCCTCAAGCTTTGGCTCATATGGAAATAAGTTCTATTGAACTTTGGCATCGAAGGTATGGTCATATTCATTATAGGGTCATCCCTACTCTTAGTCAACTGGTTCATGGTATTCCTGATATGAAGTTAGATCATGAAGGTGTGTGCAAGGGATGCTCTTTGGGGAAGCATACTAGAAAGCCATTTCATAATAGTGAAACTAGGTCTAAAGAAATATTAGATCTCATCCATTCCGATGTATGCAGGCCCATGTCTGACAAATCACTTGGAGGTCATCTCTACTATGTAACATTCATTGATGACCATTCGAGGAAGACATGGCTCTACCTACTCAAAACTAAAGATGAAGTATTTGATAAGTTCAAGGAGTTTAGGGCTGAAGTGGAAACCCTAACCGAAAGAAAGATAAAGACTCTAAGGTCTGAAAATGGTGGGGAATACACTTCTAAAGAGTTAATTTCATATTGTAAGGATGCAGGTATTAAGAGGGAGCTCATTGTTCCCTACTATCCCGAACAAAATGGATTGGCCGAAAGGAAGAATAGGTCAATTGAAGAAGGCATTCGAATGATGCTCCTTGATCAAGATCTACCAAAGTTCTTATGGGGTGAAGCAGCGATGACTGTTGTGTACATTCAAAATAGAAGTCCTCATAAGAGTCTTGATAATACTACACTCGAAGAAGTATTCATAGGGAAGAACCTGAGTGTAGATCATCTCCGTATATTTCGAAGTCCAGCATATATCCATGTTCTAAAAGATAAGCGAAAGAAGTTGGACTCAATAAGCATCAAGTTAATATTCGTTGGTTATAGTCTTTCCTCAAAAGCATATAGAATTTACATAAAGGAAGGAAGACACATTGAAGTAAGTAGGGATGTCATATTCGATGAGAATCAAGCTTACAAGAAATCAAAGGATATTCCTATTGATTCTGATGACGAAGAAGTTCTCATATTTGAAGAAGAAGAAGTTCATAATGAGAACAAATGATGAGGAAGAAGGACCAAGTGATCCTATTCAATCAGTGGTTACCCTAACCACAAGGAAGAGGCCAAATTGGTTGAAAGCTACATTAGAAGATGCTGAAGTACATGAAGTTGCAAAAGGGTCCTCCAGGGAAAGTAAGAAACCGAAAAGGTATTCTGGTTATGCTGCATATATGACAAAGTTGATTGAAGCCGAACCATCTACATTCCAGGAAGCTGAGCATGAAGAGGTTTGGAAGAAAGCTATGTAGGAAGAATATCAATCCATCATGAAGAATGGGGTTTGGGAAATCGTTCCTAGACCTAGTGACAAATTGATTGTCACATCGAAGTGGATCTATAAGATCAAACATGTTGTTGATGGAAGTATAGACAAATACAAAGCAAGGTTTGTCGCAAGGGGTTTCTCTCAAAAGAAAGGCATTGAATATGAAGAAACCTTTGCACCTACAACAAGGTACACTACCATTAGATCGTTGGTTTCATTGGCTGCTACAATGGGGTGGAATATCCATCAAATGGATGTTAAGACCACATTTCTAAATGGGACCATTGATGAGGAAGTGTACATCGAACAACCTGAAGGATTTGAAGTGAATAGCAGGGACTCTCATGTTTGCAGACTCAAGAAGGCCCTATATGGCTTGAAGTAAGCATCGAGGGCATGGTATGCAAGAATGGATGCATATCTTCTCAGAATTGGGTTCGTGAAGAACACTGTTGATCTGAATCTATATATCAAGGTTGTGAATAATGAGCCCATCATTATTCTACTATATGTGGATGATCTATTCATCATTGGTGTAGATTCTAGAACGAAGAATTCAAGAATGCAAGAAGATGTTGGCAGCTGAATTTGAGATGAAGGATCTAGGATTGATGCATTACTACCTAGGTCTAGAAGTATGGCAAAGACCTGGGGAGATATATTTGGGGCAAGGAAAATACATCATCAAGTTATTGCAGAAATTTGGGATGATGGACTCTAAGCCAATGATTACTCCTATGATCACCAACCTCAAGAAGTTGAGGAGCTCCAACTCTAGTCTCGTGGATCCTACCTCATATTGATAGTTGGTGGGTTCCTTGATGTATTTGGTAAATACTAGGCCAGATATATGTTTTGCAGTGAACATTCTTAGTCAGTTTTAGTTGGAACCTCGTCATGATCACTGGATAGCTACCAAACATATATTGAGGTATCTTTGTGGCACTATACATCACTGCCTAAAGTATGATATTAAGGGAGTCAAGCTAATTGGCTTCACAGATTTTGATTGGGGTGGAAGTGAGACCGATGGAAGGAGCATTACCAGAGGATGCTTTAGTTTGGGAGCTGCTGTAATCTCATGGATGAGTAGGAAGCAAGATCCCGTTGCATTGATTAGTGCCGAGGCAGAATATGTGGCTACATGTGAAGTAGGAAAAGAGACTGTTTGGTTAAGGAAGCTTCTGATAGATATGTTCGAGAAGTCTCTGGGTCCTACTGTGATTAATGTTGACAATCAAAGTTGTATCAAGATGTTTGGAGATCTCGTGTTTCATTCGAGGGCGAAACGTATCAATAATAAGCTCCACTTTATTAGGAATTTGGTGCAGGATGGGATCGTAGAGTTAGAGTATGTCTCGACAGATGAACAGGTAGCAGACATACTGACAAAGGCTCTTCCTAATAAGAAGTTCGAATATCTAAGGAACCTGCTGGGTTTGGTAGATATTGGTGATTGTATTAATGATAAGGAAATGGAAGAGATTTGTTAAGGCTTTGTGAGTGAAGCATTGCCTGGGGAGACATTAGGACAACACTCTGTGTTGATGTCTGGAATCTCGGAATTGAAAAGGCGATGTTGTTTATTGAGCTCTGTTTTTGGATACACGCTTGAATGTTTGGGTTGGTGGTTAGCAAGTAAGCTTGATGGTACCTCGAGGGGCTGAAAGCTTGAGTTCACCTTAGTCCCACTTGGATAGATTGGCATGGTCAGGAATCTAGTCCATGGCATTGCGGTGCCCAAATTGTTGAGTGACTGGTTGGATAGATTGCCCTGGTTAGGAATCTAGTCCATGGCATTGTGGTGCCTAAAAGTTCTTCTTATTTTCATATAGTTTGAGAGCTTCCATTTTAATGTACATTATGAATACCTACCTAGAGGGAGTGTTAGAAAATGTAACTACGTTCGGTCTTCAATAATGTACTTGAGTCATTATGTAATGTACTTGTCAGAAGAATAAAGAAAAGAATTTTTATTATTGTAACAATGACTTATTAAAACATGGGCTTCATGCTTGGGTCATCATTATATTAGTCAAAGTCCCCATTATGGACTTCTAGGATTAATATTGAGTTTATAGAATTATTGTACATTCGAAGAGACCCTTCTTGGGCTTTCGAATCATGTAAAAAGGTTTTGTATCAAGTCAAATATGAATTATGTACCCTCCACATCATGTCGGCCTAAGGGAGATCAAGTCGGCCTAAGGACCCCCATTCGACCCACAAGAAGCCTATATATTGAAGGAGGTCGAAGTCATTTGGATCACTCACTCTCAAGCAAGTTCGATATCTCAAGAAGAGTTGGAGAAGTGTGAAGTCTGTTGCCAGGAGGAGGAAAGAAGTGTGAGTTTGGGGAAGTCTTTAGAGAAGAAGAAAATCAAACTTTTGGTGCCTCTCTCATTGTTTTGTTGTTGTCGGAAGTTGCTACCTAGTCGAAGTTGCTAGAAGGGGTTGAAGATTTGCGAGGCTGACATGGTGTGGAGGGAAAGTCTGGTCTTGGTCTAAGGTAAAGAGTCTCAAAGAATACTATTGAAAGGAAGAATTATCTTGATTGGGTTTTCCCCTCGAGGGGGGTTTTGCCCTGGCATGTGCCTATATCTTGTGTCTCTTGTTTTGTGATCTTCATACATGTATAATTGCTTGATGAAAGATAAGATAATAAAGAAGTAAAATAAGCCAACACACTCACAAGTAATTATTAAGAAAGGAGAATCAAACCCTCATATAATATCTTTGATTTTCCAACATTTATGAGGTGGTTGCTAGTGTTTTTCTTTCTTGTGCCTTTGCAAGGTCTTCTAAGTAGAGTTCAACCAAGTTCACTGAGGTTTTATGGTTCTCATCTTCAAAGTTTTGATTCTTCCTGACTGGAGTAGGCTCTTGTTCTTGCCATTCAGTGGATCAATGTAGAATCTCCAATTTCAACTTCCATGTTCGAGCGCTAGCATCTTTCTCTTTTTTGAAGAGCATTGGCATTTTTTTCTCTTTTGAAGATGTTAAAATTGGCACGTAGGGCGAAACTTCATGTGGGTCATCTTATTCATGGCTGATAATATGTTCATTAGATTCCTCTTGTCGAGAGGTGTAGGATGGATCTAAAGATCATTCAGTTCTGATAAGTATTCATGGAGATATGAATTTATTTTGATTATGAAATTATTATCAAGTCGACCTACAACTCATGTAGGCTCAGAAGCCCAACAGTGGCATCTATTCAAACACCAACATTGTGTATAAATACATGATGACTTTTCCTCATTTGGACTCACTCATCTCATCACATCTCTCTCTCTCTACCGCGCGGAAAGAGTCTCTTCTCTACTGCGCAGAAAAGGGTCTCTCTCTCACACATGTGAAGCCGGAAGCTGCTGAAACTGAAGCTGCAACTGCAGATCCAAATTTTGACCAGTGTGGACCTGAAGATCTCCTCATCAGAACTGTGCTGTAGGTTCATCTGAATCTCCTTTGAAGGCTGCAACTTTTGGTGGTGGAATCAAGCCAATCCGACGGATGGTTTGCGAGATATCGACTGCCCTAGTTTGAAGGAAGCTGCTGAAACTGAAGCTGCAACTACAGATCCAAAGTTTGACCTGCGTGGACCTGAAGATCTCCTCATCAGAACTGTGTTGTAGGTTCATTTGAACTTCCTCTGAAGGCTGCAACTTTTGGTGGTGGAATCAAGCCAATCCGACGGACGGTTTGCGAGATATCGACTGCCCTAGTTTTGATGATGAAGCTGCTAATGTTGATGCTGCTGATTAGGGTTTGCTACTGTTGATATAAATCAAATTTATGATACTATTTCTCTCTGCTGAATTATTGAAGATAAAAGAAGTTTTGATCAAAGGGTTTCCCCAGACATTGTGGGGTTTGTCCCTGACTGGCCGCCATATCTTGTGTCTCTTGTCTTGGCTTGTTTTCTGTTGATCGTTTAATGTTCTATCTGCACTTTACTTTATGTACATGTGATTGCTAATCTGTGGAATATAATAAGAAAAAGAAGTAAACTGTTATAAGCATAGAACATACCGTAACTTAACATGGTATCAGAGCTAAGGTGAAGACAAAGCCCAAGCAAGAGCAAGAGCAATCACCTAAGAGAAGATTGGCAAGGCTATCTTAAAAGAACTATGGGATCCTCAACACTCTTTCCTGCTGAAGACAAGCTCCGTGAGAAAGTTGACTATCACGGATGGAAGATGTCTATCGAAGATCAAGGAGTGTGGACCATGTAAGAGGCAATATTGTTGAGCCTCCATCAAATGCATTTGCTGCTGCCTGGAACAAATGGAAAAATGGAGAAGTCAAAACAAAGAAGATCATTCAGAACTATATTGACAAGCACTTGGTGGCCTACATCTCTGAATTGGACACCTCCAAGGAATCTACGATAGACTGGTGAGTTTATCTAAAGTTAATGATGTAAAACAAGTTTTGTTTCTTAGAAATAAATTGAGGAAAATCAAGAAGGGTAAAGATGAGAGTATGCAAGCATACTTCTTAAGAATCATCGAGACCAAGAACGATCTCCTATCTATTGGGGAGACTATTACTGATAGAGAAATGGCACTCACGACTCTTGGAGGATTACCATCCGAATGGTACGTGTTCAGGACTACTCTTCTGAACAATAATATAATTCTTGGTTTCGAGGAATTAATGGCTAGATGCATTCAAGAATAAACAAGGGTAGAAGAGCAAGAAATGCCCATGCCTAAAGGTCCTCTTGCTGCCTTTTCTTCTCATGCTAAGAAAAGAAATAATTCCGGGACTAAATCAAAAGGAAAGGTTAGACCTAACGGTGGAATAAAAGGACGATGTTACATCTGCGATAAAGCAGGTCACTATGCAAGGGAGTGCCCTGATAGGAAGGACTTACACCAGGACGATGATCAAAATCCCTTTGATGGCAATCAAAGGAATGACAAATTCAATAGCAAAGGTAAGAGGAGAGCTGGGAATCAAGGAAGAGGACAACCATCAAGAAAGCTAGAAATTCCAAGATGTATTATATGTACCTGACCTCAAAAAGAACTTGGTGTCCATCTCCGCAATGGAAGACAAAGGCTACAAGGTAACCTTCAACAATGGCAAGGTACATATATGGAAAAGTAATGTTAAAGATGCCTTCACTCTTGGGTTTCGAGTTGATTCATTATATCAGGTCGGTGGAAGTCCGCTAGGTGTCATGTCTTGTGACAAAACTCTTCAGTTCGAACTTTGGCATCGGAGGTTAGCCCACCTTCATTATAAAGCTCTACCCGATGTAAGACAAATGGTAACAGGGATGCCCGAATTCCGAGTAGAGAAAGAAGGTGTATGTCCAGGATGCGCTGAAGGAAAGCTCAAAAGGGGACCATTCCCCTCAAGCCAAAGAAAGACCTCCGATATATTAAAATTGGTTCACTCAGGCATACTTGAGGCTGGCATTAAGAGGGAGACTACTACTCCACATACCCCTGAGCAGAATGGTGTTACGGAAAGGAAGAACCATACGATTGTGGAAGCTGTCCAGAGACTTCCGAAGTTTCAATGTGTAAATAATGTAACAATGCATGATGTGGAGGAACCCATGGATCCTATTTATCCACTTGAGCCTTCCTCTTCTAGAAAGAGGCCTTCATGGCTTAGGGGGGTACTCGATGATGATGAAGGACATGCTACACCTGAGGACCTTCCGTGAAAGTAAGAAACCTAACAGGTATCAGGGATACCTGACCATCATGAGCACGATTATACAAAATGAGCCTTCATCATTCTTAGATGCCGTCAAGCATCAGTATGGAAGGATGCTATGACCAAAGAATATGAGTCTATTATGAAGAATGATGTCTAGAAAGTAGTTCCCAAACCTCAAGACAAGACAGTTGTCACGTCAAAATGGCTTTACAAGATAAAGTATGCAACGACGGAAGTACGGAAAAGTATAAGGCTCGTTTTGTTGCTCGTGGTTTCTCCTAGAAGGAAGGTATAGACTATGATGAGATATTTGCACCTGTTGCCAAATATACGACCATCCACTCGATCATAGCCCTTGTGGCTTCACAAGGATGGAACTTACATCAGATGGATGTCAAGACCGTGTTCTTGCATGGTTCGATCAAAGAAGAGGTCTACGTGGAGCAACCCTAAGGAGTTGAGATTTATGATCGAAAATCTCATGTATGTAGGTTGAAGAAAGCTCTCTATGGGCTGAAGCAAGCACCTCGAGCATGGTATGAGAGGATTGATAGTTGCTTGATGTAGCTAGGATTCACTAGGAGTGAAGCCGATCCTAACCTTGATTTTAAGGTTGAAGATGACAAACCTCTAATACTGGTGTTGTATGTGGACGACCGCTTCCTAACAGGTGTAGACCCTCTCATTCACAAATGTAAGAGGGAGTTGGCTTCTGAATTTGAAATGAAGGAGCTAGGATCGATGCACTATTTCCTAGGATTTAAAGTGTGGCAGAAGCCAAGGGAAATTTTCCCATCTCAAGGAAAATATGTGGTGAAGATTTTGAAAAGATTTGGTATGATGGACTGCAAGCTTGTGACTACCTCGAGGATCTTAACTTTCAGAAGTTATATGGTAGTGATGTCGGACCAGATTTGGGAAATGCCTCTGAGTTTCAAAAACTCATTCGCGTTGATGTTCTTGGTGAACCTCCGTCCGAACATATGTTTTACAATTAGCATTGTGAGCCCATATTTGGTTGAGCCTCACTAGATTGGTGCCAAGAATCTTCTGAAATGTCTTCAGGACACAATCTCTCATGGATTGAGATACACTGCCATAAATATGAAACTGCATGATTATTCGAATGCTGATTAGGCAGGTAGCCTGGAGGATCACTGGAGCACTTTTAGTGCTGTTTCCCTTTGGATTCTGTGTCAATATAATGGATGAGAAGGAAGCAGACGTCGGTTCCCATAAGCACCACCGAGACCAGATACATATCTACGAATATGATCTCGTATGAAGCCCCCTGGTTGGGGAAGCTCTTCAGTGAGCTGTTTAAACACATACCACTGTGATTCTCTGTAACAACCAGAGGTGGGATTCGATTATTGAGGAATCCCGTATTCGTCTATTGCTTCAGCAGATAGACATCATCTGGGATATGGTAAGTCGATGAGCAAGGAGGCTCCATCGCATTAAGATGATGTACAGGTCGATACATCTTGTCAAAGCCCCGAGGAAAGATCTAATCTGTGATTTTCCCAAACGATTTGGAGTTGTCAGGAAACCCTTGTACAAGGTCCTGCATGTTGCATACATTGAGCTCTGGGAGCTTTGAGGGTTTGCGGTTCTTACTGGAGCAACATACGACCACAGGGTGACTCACCCTCCCCTGGTGATGCGCACTGGAACAAGATGATTCGCTCTCTTGTGGGACAAGATGATTCGCTCTCTTGTGGAACAAGATGATTCGCTCTCCTGTGTAGCAGGATTGATGTGTTCTCCTGTGAGGCCTGGATTGATGTGTTCTCTTGTGAGGCCTGGATTGATGTGTTCTCCATGGCGATTGTAGCAAGATTGATGTGTTCTCCTGTGAGGACAGGATTGATTAGTTCTCTTGTCGAGGCATCCTACCCATGCAGTTTGGGACTCATGGGAAGTACCTCCCATTTGATCAATGAGCAGGGAAATGAAGTTAGGGACCATAGTAGTACCGATGGACGCATCGTTGTATCTACCGTACTCCCTACACTAGGATGACCTCCATTGATCTGTAATCAATGATACTGGTCTGGGACCAGTAGTAGGAGTGGTACATTCTATGACACTGACTTCGGGTCAGTTGAGACTGGTCTGGGACCAGTGGTACGCACTCTGAGACTGACTTTGAGTCAGTGGAGGATGATACTGGTTTGGGACCAGTGGTAGGAGTTGTACTCACTATGATGCTGACTTCGGGTTGGTTGACACTGGTCTAGGACCAGTGGTACATACTTTGAGGCTGACTTTAAGTCAGTGTGATACATCCTCGATCATTTATTCTTCTTCAGAATTCAGACAAAAGCAGAGCATAACAAAACAGAATAGAACAGAGCAGAGCAGTACAGATCAGTAGAGGGTAGAACAAGACAAAGCAGAACAGGTAGAATAGAGCAGAGCAGGGCAAGGGTCAGGCTGTACAGGGTAGTGCATTTGATGGATGAATAGTAGCGACTGCGACAGATTGCAGATGAAGTTCTCCCTAGTTGAGAGGGAGTGTTAAAATTGGCAACTAGGGGCAAACTTCATGTGGGTCATCTAATTCATGGCTGATAATATGTTCATTAGATTTCGCTCGTCGAGAGGTGCATGATTGATCTAAAGATCATCCGATTCTGATAAGTATTCATGGAGATATGAATTTATTTTGATTATGGAATTATTATCAAGCCAACCTACAACTCATGTAGGCTCAGAAGCCCAACAGTCGCATCTATTCAAACACCAACGTTGTGTATTAATACAAGATGACTTTTCCTCATTTGGACTCACTCATCTCATCACATCTCTCTCTCTCTCTCTACTGCGCAGAAAAGAGTCTCTTCTCTACTGCCCAGAAAAGGGTCTCTCTATCATACATGTGAAGCCGGAAGCTGCTGAAACTGAAGCTGCTATTGCAGATCCAAAGTTTGACCAGTGTGGACCTGAAGACCTCGTCATCAAAATTGCGATGTAGGTTCATTTGAACCTCCTTTGAAGGTTGCTACTTTTGGTGGTGAAATCAAGCCAATCCGACGGACGGTTTGCGAGATATCAACTGCCCTAGTTTGAAGGAAGCTGCTGAAACTGACGCTGCAACTGCAGATCCAAGTTTTGACCTGTGTGGACCTAAATATCTCCTCATCAGAACTGCGCTGTAGGTTCATCTGAACCTCCTCTAAAGGCTGCAACTTTTGGTGGTGGAATCAAGCCAATCCGACGGACGGTTTGTGAGATATCGACTGCCCTAGTTTTGATGATGAGGCCGCTAATGCTGATGCTGCTGATCTAGGGTTTGCTATTGTTGATATAAATCAGATTTATTGTACTATTTCTCTCTTTGATCAAAGGGTTTCCCCACACATTGTGGGGTTTGTACCTGGCTAGCCGCCACATCTTGTGTCTCTTGTCTTGGCTTGTTTTCTGTCGATCGTTTAATGTTCTATCTGCACTTTACTTTATGTACACGTGATTGCTAATCTGTGCAATATAATAAGGAAAAGAAGTAAACTGTTATAAGCATAGAACATACCATAACTTAATAGAAGAGGAGTCTTTTCCTACAAATTTTCTTCTTTTCTCCACTTATGAGAGTTTATACTTCGTTGTCTTATGAGGCCTTGTTGCTGGGACCCAATTTCTCTTTATCTTTACTCCCTATGTTTCAGTTAACGAGGGGGTTGGTGTGTCAATGTTGATCTTTTCCAACACACATCTTTTCTATGAGCCAACGATGATGAGTTGTAACCTCACGTAGGATTTCTTGTTTATCTAGTTGTCATAGCTATCTTGGGCTAACACTTGGTCTCTTCAATTATTATAAATAATGTATATCTTTTTATATTCAATATATGAGTAATATAAGATACTCTTACAATAATTTCCATACAAAAGCTCCCCACATCGCCTTGTCAATTTTGCCATGGTATGTACATGATTTCCACCCCGCGACCCCAGTCACACCTGAGATGTCTAGAGTGCCATCCATAGCTATGCTTAGGAAAGGATCTTTTTTTCCCAAGAACAACTTCAAGGACATTCAAGGGGTTGTTTTTCCATGCCCCACCCCCATCGGGCATCCACAGAAACCACACCATTATTGTGCAAGAAAATAATTTGCTTGGTGATTTGGTTATTGAAGTTTTGCACTTGCTCACACATTGCTAAGCTCATCACATCCATTACTTTTTTTCCTTTTCAAATGAGCAGTGCATCAATCTCCTCAATCAGTGGTCTCTCCAGCTCCAATAGTTATGCCAACTACAAAAGACCATCTTTTAGTGGGGTCCATGGTTGGTGAATGTTGATTTTTTGCAGCATCGGATGTGTTCTAGCCTTGAAATTTGGAGGAGAGGCTAAGGCACATGAGATCTCCAAGACCCATAAATCGTTTTGAGAAATTCCACCTGGATAAGGAGTTATTAAAATAATTAATAGTTTTAATGGGTTCCTAAGTTTAAACTTAGGAAAAATAAAAATATTAATGGGTATTAATAAAGATAAGGGTGAAAAGCTTCTAAGAGACGAGGATCAAGTTTGCTTTAATCTTAGCCGTTGATTAGGGACTTAATTTCGACCGTTGATTCATCAACAGGAAAAGTATAAGAGAAGACTTGAGGATCATTTGGAAAAACACTAGCAGATACTCAGTATCTCAAGGAAAATTGATTCTCAAGGGGAGGAGATCGATTTCAGAGGGAGAGTTGTAGGGTGGAGGGAGAGGACGGCATTAGCAACAGGTAGTGACAGAGGAGGAGGTGACGTAGGGACAGGGGAGACAACGCAGAGAGAGATGCAGAGCCTACACAGGCTGACGCAGAGGAATGCATAGCCACTCAGAGCCATGTTGGCCCACGCAGAGTGCTGTAGGGGTGACGTAGAAGTGGGAGCAGGGTCTCCAAAGTGTTAGAAGGTCTCAAAGGGAAAGTCTGAGGTGTTTTCTTTCAATTTCTCTGTAAAATCATTCCTTGTAAAAGTAATTGTTGCTGAAGATTAATAAAGCCCTCATCTGCTGCACCAATTTTCCCACATTGGGTTTTTCTGGGGACAGTTGTCCAAAAATAACTGTGTTGATGTGATTGGTTCTTGTGCATGTATTTTTTCTTTGGGTAATTGTGTGATAACTGCAGTAGAATTTATTTTAATATTTACTGAAGGGATTTCGTAAATAACTTATTGTGAATAATAAGTAGGTGAAATAAATCAGTTGCTGTAGTGGTAGAATTTCAGTTTAGAAATTTTCACATGGTATCGAAGCAGAGATCCGACAACATGAGAGGAAAATCGATTATGGGTTAAGAGCATGATGCAGAGGCATCCACTCAAGGGGACTCGCACAAATTTCCAGAAGAATGCACAAAGGACATAAATTACGATTATTCTATGTTAACTTCCAGATTGGAAGAAGGAGTCGCTTGCTTAGCAAGATCTACCTCCTCGGAGGTTTGGTATATAAACAATGGAGCTTCCTGGCATATGATAAGAATCCGAGAATGTTTTTTAAATTATCAGGAAGAAAGGATGAATTTTTAGATCACCATGGGAAATAAGGCAAAGTGTACTCTAGTAGGAAGAGGTACTATAGTTTTTCAAACCGAAGCAGGAGAGCAACTTCAAGCAACCAATGTGCTGCATGTGCGAGGATTGGGGATGAACTTACTTTCTGTATCTCAACTTCAAAACAAGGGCTATGGCGTTTTATTCATTAAGGAGAAAGTATATGTCAAACACTCGAGTTGGAAAAAGAAGGTCCGGGTTGGAATAAGAAGTAACAGGTTGTACAGGTTGCAGCTAGAATCACTAATGGCAGTGATAGGCAGTGATGGAGACAAAGATTTAAATGAACTATGGCACAAGAGGATGGGACACTTATGCCATGGGGCTTTGAGAATTCTCAGGATAACAATATCAGGAGTACCAGAACTAAGTACTGAACGAGATGATGTATGCAGAGGGTGCGCTCTGGGCAAGTATGCTAAAACAACGTTTTCTGGATGTATTAATAGGGCTAAGAGTGTGCTAGGATTGATACACTCAGACATCTGCGGACCGATGGCCACAAAAGCTCTTAGTGGTGCCAAATACTTCATCACCTTCATCGATGACCATTCCAGGAAGACTTGGATCTACTTTCTGAAAACCAAGGATGAGGCTTTCGGTCGATTCAAAGAGTTCAAGTCTCTAGTGGAGAATCTGACGGGAAAGAAGATAAAAGTGTTGCGCTCAGACAATGGTGGAGAGTATGTTGACAAGGACTTCACTGATTTTTGCACTAAGGAAGGCATCAAAAGAGAGTGGACAACTCCCTACAATCCAGAGCAGAATGGAGTAGCAGAAAGGAAAAACAGGACTATTGTGGAAGCAACTAGGGCATTGTTGTATGATCATGGTATACGTAAATTCCTGTGGGTAGAAGCATGCAACACAACTGTTTATGTCCAGAACAGGACTCCTCACAGGGCATTGGGCAAAATCACTCCGGAGAAGGTTTTCATCGGGAAGACACTTGAAGTCAGTCATTTCAGGATATTTGGGAGTTTAGCGTATTGCCGTATACCTGAAGAGAAGAGAAAGAAATTAGATCAAACTGGTGAGAAAAGATATCTTGTGGGATATAGCAAGAATGCTAAGGCATATAAAGTCTATCTTCCAGGGTGTAGGAAGGTAGTAGTTCAACGGGATGTAAAGTTCATGGAGGATAGAGCTTTCAGGAAATCCCGAGAAATGCCTTCCGAGGAGCAGTCGAAAGACGAGTCGTTGGTCAAATCACTTCAACCAGCGGAAACTAGTTAGAAATTCTCTTGAAGACAAAGCTTCAGAACAGGGGGAATCTCAGGAAGAGGAAGAGCTGATAGATGTGCCTACTATTAGTGGAAGAATGAGCCAAGAACTCCGACAGATTCTATGGGATGCAGAAGACTTCATTGGTGCACCTAGGAATAGTAAAAGGGAGCAAAGACAGCCAGACAAATACCAGGCCTTAGTAGCTCAGGTTGGGGAACCTTCTTGTTTTCAAGAGGCCATTCAACATCAAGTATGGGTATCTGATAATGGTCAATGATATCTGGGAAGTGGTATCTAGGCCTAGGGACTGATCAGTGGTAGGTTCGAGATGGATCTACAAAGTCAAATATGCTGCAGACGACAGTGTGGAGAAATACAAAGCCAGGTTTGTGGCTAAGGCGTATGCTCAGAAGGAAGGGATAGACTATGAAGAAACCTTTGCCCCAGTACCCAGATATAATTCTATTAGAGTCGTGATATCTCTTGCAACACAGATGGGGTGGGAGATTCATCAGATGGATGTCAAGACAACATTCTTGAACGGGTAATAGAAGAGAAAGTATATATTGAATAGCCAGAAGGTTTTGAGACACATGAGAAGAAATCTCACGTATGCAGATTAAAGAAAGCCTTGTATGGGCTTAAATAGGTACCTAGGGCATGGTACAGTCGAATTGATGGCTACTTGCAGAAGATGAGGTTCGTCAAGAGTGACGCAGACCCCAATCTCTACTATCTGGTTATAGAGAACGAGCCTCTAATCCTAGTGTTATATGTGGATGATCTCTTCTTGACAGGATCATTTAGGCTCGTCAAAGACTGCAAGAAGAACCTAGCCACAAAATTCGACATGAAGGATTTGGGACAGATGCATTATTTCATGGGGTTGTAAGTTTGGTAGCAGAAGGGTGAGATCTTCCTTGGACAAGGGATATATGCTACATAAATTTTGAAGAGATTCAGGATGCAAGACTGTAGAAATATGGCTACTCCAATGATCACCAACTGGAAGAAGATTGATGCATCAGAAGATAAAGACGTTGATCCCACCTTGTACAGACAACTTATAGGGTCCTTGATGTATTTGGTCAATACCCGGCCAAACATTTGTTACGCTGTCAACACCCTCAGTCAATTCATGGTGGAACCTAAGAGGGCACATTGGGCAGTAGCCAAACATGTTCTCAGGTATATACAAGGAACAGTCGAGCATGGACTATTGTACACCAAAGACAATAACATTAGGTTGAGTGGGTTCACTGACACAGATTGGGCTGGAAGTTCAGTAGATCAAAAAAGTACAACTGGGTACTGTTTTAACATTGGATCAGGAATGACCTCCTGGTGCAGTAGGAAACAGAAATCCGTGGCTTTGAGCTCAGCTGAAGCAGAATATATGGCAGCTAGCACAACTTTGTGCAAAGCCATATGGCTTAGGAAATTGCTTGTGAATCCATTCAGGAGAAGGATGGAAGCGACCAGGATCATGTGTGATAATTAGAGTTACATCAAGCTCTCTGAGAATCCAATATTTCATGATCGGTCGAAGCACATTGATATCAGGTGTCACTTTGTCAGAGAGTGTCTCCAATGAGGGGCAGTACTGTTGAGATACACTCCTACAGGAGAACAGGTGGCAGACATCCTCACCAAGGCTCTAGGAAGAACAAAGTTTGTTTATTTCAGGGAGAAGATGGAGATGGTAAAGAATCCATTTCAATAACAGAAATGGATGTGTCAGGAGTTGCAGTGCAACAGTTAACAATGGCAGTGCTATGGGCAGCATGATGCAGCATGTTGAGAGGGAGCTGCAGTACAGGTGCGATAGTGGCAGTGACAGTGTCATGGCTAGTAGTACAAGAAGCAGCAGTGCAGGGGATGTGAGGCAGCAGGCCAAGCATTAGTGCAAGTACTGATGCGGAAGATCAATGTGATGTTTCTATAGTGAAATATTGCTAGAGCACATTCCTCGCTAAGAGGGAGTGTTGATTTTTGGTAGCATCAGATGTGCTCTAGCCTTGAAATTTGGAGGAGAGGCTAAGGCACATGAGATCTCCAAGACCTAAAAATCGTTTTGAGAAATTCCACCCGGATGAGGAGTTATTAAAATAATTAATATTTTTAATGGGTTTCCAAGTCTAAACTTAGGAAAATAAAAATATTAATGGGTATTAATAAAGATAAGGGTGAGAAGCTTCTAAGAGACGAGGATCAAGTCTCTTTTAATCCTTTAGCCATTAATTAGGGACTTAATCTTGGTCGTTGATTCGTCAACAGGAAAAGTATAAGACAAGGCATGAGGATCATTTGGAAAAACACTAGCAGATACTTAGTATCTCCAGGAAAATTGATTCTCAAGGAGAGGAGATCGATTTCAAAGGGAGAGTTGCAGGGTGGAGGAAGAGGAGGGCATCAGCAGCAGGTAGTGACAGAGGAGGAGGTGACGCAGGGACAATGGGAGACAACGCAGAGAGAGACGCAGTCCAGAGGAGAGACACAGAGCCCACGCACGCTGATGCAGAGGAATGCAAAGCCACTCAGAGCCACACTGGGCCACGCAAAGTGACGCAAGGTTGACGCAGAAGTGGGAGCAAGGTCTCCAAAGTGTTAGAAGGTCTCAAAGGGAAAGTCTCAGGTGTTTTCTTTCAGTGTCTTTGTAAAATCATTCCTTGTAAAAGAAATTGCTGCTAAAGATTAATAAGGCCCTCATTTGTTGCACCGGTTTTCCCACATTGGGTTTTTCCGGGGAAAGTTGTCCAAAAATAATTGTGTTGATGTGATTGGTTATTGTGCATGTATTTTTTCTCTGGGTAATTGTGTGATAACTATAGTAGAATTTATTTTAATATTTACTGAAGGGATTTCGTAAATAACTTATTGTGAATAATAAGTAGGTGAAATAAATGAGTCACTGCAGTAGTAGAATTTCAGTTTAGAAGTTTTCACATGAATCCAGCTCTGGTGTTGTTCCTCTCCATGCTGTTGTCCAGCAGAATTCCAAGAGGTAAGACAGGCCACGGTAGCAGTTTTCCATGAGCAAGTTTACAAACAATCCATGGAGAGATATCAGACCAATGCTGGCTTTGGTACCATTTCAAAGAAACATAAATGTGGGGACTTGCATTAATAAATACCAAAATCAACCCTCTGCAGATCCAAAGCATGCACATAAATCTGAATGAATGCACTGAAGGCTGACACCAGGCCTACAGTGGAGAAAACTCCCAGATGGGATAAAAATCTCCACTTTCAAATCTGCATTGTATTCAGGTATGTCATAAATGATACAGAGGAGATGCTTTTAATATGTGCGACTGAAGCGGCTAACTCTATTGCTGCATACTTCACTGCCACTTCACATTCACGTAACCCCCTCATCCCTCTTTTTCACACAATCACCTGTCTTGCAACAAGTAGGTGCTATCTTTAACAAGTACTCTCATTAGCTATTAGAATATTGTGATATGCAGTTCAACGTATCACTGAATTTACTTTGACAATATTTCAATAATTTTAGATTGATTTATTCTACTTCTAGCACTATACTGAAATCTATCCTAAGAAGTAAAGCAAGATTATTTAGATCTGATTCATTAGTTTCTACTTAAGATTGTGCTGTCATTTTGATAAGGTGTAGTAGTTGAAAGCATTCAAATGTTTGAATATTGTCTGGTGGTTGCACTATTTTTCTAAGCTTTTAAAGCAGTCGGTCTATTACCTCTCCCCAAATTTTGCTCTGTTGAAGTGTTATGAAGATTCCAGTAATTGAATTAAAGAGTTTGAATATTAGTTTTGTGACTTTGTCACCTCCACTATTCTTTGCACTTGTTCAAGCCTTTCTCTTTGGTTACTTGGATGAAGAAGTGCTGGAAACATAATTTCTTGTTCTTGGGCAGAAACACAACATACATTTAATGCTAAAGAGAGTGATTGTGGCTTCACAACATTCATGCCTCTACAATATGTTCACAACCCTGCAAAAGGATATCTGGTAGATGATACTCTGATTGTGGAGGCTGAAATCAGTGCTCAAAGAGTAGTTGATTACCGTGCATATGATTCTGGAAAACAGATAAGTTTCACTGGGCAGAAGAAGCAAGGGGCAACAGGTTTCGTTATCTCTCTGCCTCAATATGTTTTCTTTACTTGAAAATTTGCGCTTACTTATCCTATTCTTTTTCTTTTGCTCAATTTTTATTCTTCACTTTAAAATTTGTGCATGAGATATGGTTGTTCATTGGTACTGATTTTTGCTTTTTTCTGTGCGAGTAGGACAAAGCGAGGCAGTCAGTTCTTCCCAAAGTAGTAAGGTGAATCCTTTCTCTGCCTTGTCACTTCTTTAAATGACTTGTTTTTACTCTGCTTTTCTGTTTTGTACATTGGTTTGATATATGTCGAGCTCCACATTATTGATTGGTTACTATAATTCTGCAGCCTCTTTAGCAACTGCACAGACACAGACACACACACGCATGTTTCTCAAATAAAAGTTTGTCATCAATCTTATGCTGTTCAGATACCCATTACCTCAGATATATCGTCCCTCTCTTATTAATGTCAGATGGTGGAGACAGATATTATTTGCTAAAATGCCCATTTCCTTGAGACTGAGATCATATGTAGCTTTTGGAATAGAATATTTGAGGGGGATTTGCATGCAGAGGAATAGTTTTGTTTATTCCATGTATTAAACTTTAGTTATTTTGAAGGTAATTTTAATATTTGCAGGAGTCTGAATATTAGATTTGGGGAATGTTGAGAGTATGGGTAATTGTCACTTAAGGCCACATGTGGACCCACTACTTGGCGTATTCAGGGCTTTGATGAGTCTACATATGGGTAAGTTACCCACTTTATCATTTATGACTATGTCGACCCCGCCACCTTATTGGGGCTATAGTGCCCCGCCCCTAGAAAGATGTTTATAAAAGCACACACCCTAGGTTTTCATTCGTTACTTTGATCCAGTGCAATGCCCAAGGGCACTTCTCTATTTCTCTCTTTATTTTGCTATTTCAGTACACTTTGAGAATTGAGTTTTGCTGTTTTTTTAAATGATGTGATAAAGCTGAAGAGTTTCTATGTGATTGAATTAGGCTTTGATGAAGAAACCACCATAGATCATCTATCTTAATATTCTCAACATGGTATCAGAGCCAATGTGGCTCATTCTGCCCTATCAAGAACTATTTTTAGGGCTGCAAACTAGGGCTTTCAGCGATTCTTTTTTGGGACAGCAGAAGAATTCTGGGTTTTTCTACACTCATTACCACCAGTGCTCTTCATCCTTTTGTCTTTTTTTTTCCAGCAAATTTGATGGCTATTTTTGGCAGATTGGTGATTTTCTAAGGCATTGCACTCTCTATCTCTCTCATTTTCTGGCCAACATCTTTTGTGCTGGTATCATGTGTTTCAGGGTTGTTTCCAGAGGATTACTTGGCAGCAAAGTTTCTGGATAATCCTTTTATTTTGAGGGTTGCAGGCCCTTCCTCGCACCTCCCTCCTATATAAAGGATTCATTAACCTTAATGACCTGGGATGGTTCTTATACACTATGAAATTGTCCTCATGGGACATCTATATGCAAAGTACTTTAGTGGATCTATAAGATCAAGCATGCAGCAGATGGCAACATCGAGGAGTACAAAGCGAGGTTTGTGGAGGGTTATCCCAAAAATAGGGAGAGGACTATGAGGAGACTTTTGCTCCAGTTTCCATGAACACTTCCATCCAGTATACTTCTATCAGGATATGGGTTGGAGGTTACATCAGATGGATGTAAAGACTGCATTCCTCAATGGTGTGATTGAGGGGAAGTGTACATAGAAGGACCTCAGGGCTTTGTGATACATGGAAAGTAGTCCCATGTTTGCATATTAAAGAAAGCTTTGTACAAATTCAAGCAGGTTCCCATGGCATGATACTCCAGGATTGATGGATACTTGATAAGTTTGGGCTTCACCAAGAGTGATGCGGATCCTAACCTCTACTCCTAGGTTGTTGATGGTGATCCTTTTATCTTGGTGTTGTATATTGAAGATCTGTTCCTTACTGAGGTAGAGAGGCTCATTGTTGGGTGCAAAAGGGAGTTGGCTTCGGAGTTCGAATGAAGGATCTTGGCATGGTGCATTATTTCTTGGGATTTTAGGTGTGGTAGAGACCAGGTGAGATCTTCCTTGGACAAGGGAAGTACACAGTTCAGATTTTGAGGAGATTCAATATGATGGATTACAAGTTTGTGGCTACACCTATGGTGACAAATTTGAAGAAGTTAAGTTATTCCACTTTAGATTCAGATTTGGTGGATCTCACTTTGTATATATAGTTGATTGGATCCTTGATGTACTTGGTTAACCACGAGGCCAAATATTTGCTTTGCAGTGGACACCTTGAACTAGTTTTTGGCTGAGCCGAGGCATGTACATTGGGTTGTGGTGAAGTGCATATGTTGAGGTACCTGCGTGGTACAGTTGGATATGGTCTGAGATATGTCTTAGGTGGTGAAGTGAGGCTGCAGGGATATGCTGATTCTGATTGGACTGTGAGTGCATTGAAGAGAAAGAGCTCCTTAGGGTGCTGCTTCAGCTTGGGATCAACTATGTTATCTTGCATTAGCAGGAAGCAAACTTTTGTCGCATTTAGTATCGCAGAAACAGAGTGTATTGCAGCTAGTGTCGCAAGTCAAGAAGCAATGTGGCTTTAGAAGTTTCTTGCAAAACTATTTGATCAAGTGCTAGAGACGACCTTGATATATTGTGATAATCAAAGCCGTGTGAATCTTTATGAGAATCCAGTATTTCATGATAGGTCGAAGCACATTGAGATCAAATATTACTTCATTCGTGACAGATGAGTAGATTGTGGACATTCTCACAAAGCCTTGTCTAGGGGGGAGTTTGTATACATTTAGAGACAAGCTTGGAGTAATGCAAAATGTCTCCCTCATCGAGAGGGAGTGTTGATGTTTTTGCAGTTGGCAACATCGAGAAAACACTCTCCCACGGGGTCATGTTGATTTGACTAGGGAGAATGATACATTCACCCTGTTAATTGTAGTTAGAGATGGAAGGATTCTGCTAAATTTAGAAGTGCACTAAATTTGGCAGAGATACCCACAAGTGAAACTAAGGTGCAAATTACATTTTCTTATTTTGTCTTAGAAAAATTCTAATTTTCATATAATAAAAAATAGAATAGATTTGAGGCATCCATTGAGATTTAATCTTAGCTGTTTGTGGAAGATGGAAGGCCAATTCGAATTTGTAAGGAGAGGAAAGGCGTAGACTTAGATTAAAATTATGCACTAGAGACTTGTGTATTCAACTCAACAAAGAAGGTTTTCCAGATCAATGTGCTAGGACAGAAAGAGAGGCTGAATAGCCTCAGCGAATTCTTCAACCAACGTACATCTTTTCCAGGGTCGAGTTATTCTATACGAGTTTGTAAAACTGTGCAAACAAGGAGGTCGAGTTGGATAAGAGTGCACAATTAGTGTGTTGAGGGATAGTGAATTGAAGGGAAAATTTTCCCTCTGATTTGTAATAATTATTTGAGATCTTTGCTGAGCAGAATAATAAAAACACACAAGTTGGCAGGTTTTCCCTAGTTGGGGTTTCCTGGGTAATTTCTGGTGTATTGTTTTATTGATTGCTTGTGTCTTCGTGAATTTATTTTCTGCTGCTATTATTTGTTAGAATACTCAACATATTTAGTAAAAGTGTTTGGAGTTCAATTTTCAGTTTCTTCATCGCAGAATTTTTATTAAATTAGCAGTTGGGTATTAGAAATCTAACATGGTATCAGAGAGGGTTTTGATTAAAGACTAGAAAGTGTGTTATTTTCCAGAGGAGCAGGTGAAAAGACATTGAAAAGGGGACACCATTCACTTCAGGGTTGTGCTAGGGTTTTTGGCTGCATGACCTAGGGATAATTTGCGCTAAGTGTTTCCCCCTAGCAAGATCAACACAAGAGTTTCTAAGTAGATCGAACAAGCAAGATGGTGTATTTGGGCTGAAGGATGGCCTTGATGGGGCCGTTAATTTCTGTTGTTGGAAGGAGAGGATTGGTGTAGTCTTGGAGGAGCAGGGAGTTTGAGAGTTTGTGGAGAGTCCACCAACTGCACCGACAGATCCTCGACAACTGGCCCATCATAACAAGAAGGACACAAAGGCCAGAAGAATAATCCTTGAAGGAGTCAAGGATCACATCATACCTCACCTCTCTAGGAAGAAGACAACTTAGGCTATGTAGACAACTATCTTGGGGTTGTACCAGGTTAGGAGTGAGACCAGGAAGTTGGGTACTCAAAGATAAACTCAGAAATATCAAAATGACTAGGTTTGAGTTTGTGATCCCATACCGAACTAGATTCACCCAAGTGAAGGATGAGTTAGTCAGGGTTTGGGAGACAATTTTAGACAAAGACCTTGTCAGTTTTGCACTATTAGGTTTTCCCAAGTCTTGGAAAAATTCACTGATGCTATCAGTGGCAGGGAAAATCTAACAGGATGGGAGAGGCTATGGGGTGATTGCGTGCAAGAGGAGATCCGAAAGCAAGCTAGAGCTGGGTCTCATGCGAAGACTGAGGAAGAGGAGAATTTTTCCCTAGCTGGCAAAGTGGGCAAGACCAAGAGCAAGAAAAATCCACAAGGGGATGAGTCTAGTTTAGGAAGTAAGAAGAAGAAGGATCTCAATAAAGTAAAGTGCTTCTCTTGTCATCAGTTTGGGCACTACTCCACCAAGTGTCCAAATAGGAAGAAGGGATGCAAGAAGGATCACGTTGCAGCATCAACAAAGGTGGAGGAGTACACTTCTCAGTTTGATGAGTTTTCGCTCATGGCTTGCATGGCAAGCTCAATGGTCAACAATGTGTGCTATATTGATAATGGAGCATCTTGTCATATGACCAGGAACAAAGGTTATTTTAGCCAGTTGACAGAGAAGGATATGCAACTTCACATAGAGATGGGAGATGATGGCAGGTACCTAGCATAGGGCATGGGTATTTTCAAGTTTGAGAGGGAGTCTGGGAATCCTCTCTAACTTAGAGATGTCATCTATGTCCCAGGGTTGAAGAAGAACCTTGTTGCAGTCTCAACCTAGGAGAACAAAGGTTATGAGGTTATCATTAGTAGAGGTAAGGCCTTTCTCAAGCCTTTCAACTCCGAAGAAGCTAAGTAGCTTGGAGTTAGGGTGAAGAACCTCTATAGGTTACAGTTTGAGACAACCACAACATTGAGCAACAGAGAGATCAATGCATATAGATGTGACCTTGGGGAGCTTTGGCATAGGTGTATGGGTCACTTGCACCATGGAGCATTGAAGATTTTGAGGGAGATTACCATAGGGATGCCACAATACAACATAGAACAACATGACTTGTGAAGGGCTGCACACTTGGAAAGTATGCCAAGACATCATTTCCCAGCAGAGACAACATGGCCAAAGAGCATCTTAGAGGGTACATTTAGATGTATGCAGACCATTTTCCTCTCCATCCCTGATGGGATACAGATATTATGTCACCTTCATTGATGACCACTCAAGAAAGACTTGGATCTTCTTCATGAAGAAGAAAGATGAAGTCTTCTCGAAGTTCGTGGAGTTCAAAGCCTTGGTGGAGAACCAAAATGGTAGGAGGATCAAGGTGCTGAGGTCAGACAATGGTGGGGAGTACATCTCCAATGCCTTTAGAGACTTATGTGCCAAGGAGGGCGTCAGGAGAGAGCTCACCACACCTCATAACCCTCGTAGAATGGGTTGATCGAGCGCAATAACTAGAGCATTGTTGGAGCAGTCAGGGCTATGTTGCATGACTAGGGGCTACCTATGTTTCTTTGGGTAGAGGCATGCAACATCTTTTTTGCAAAACAAGAATCCACACAGGGTGTTGGGCAAAGTCACATTAGAGGAGGCCTTCACAGGTGAGAAGCCTTGTTTGTCTCACTTGCGGATCTTTGGTAGCCTTGTTTATTGCCATGTGTCTTCTGACAATCGTAAGAAGTTGGAGCCCACGACATTTTCATGGGCTATAATGAGACATATAAGGCGTACATGTTATATATTCCAACACTTGGAGATACAATGATCAAGTGTGATGTGAGATTTGAAGAGGAAAGGGCTCTAAGGAAGTTCCTAGAGCGTGAGTAGGGTACAACATAGGAGGAGGAGCAACATGCTCCCAAGTAGGAGGCTCAATCGACTCTTTAGACTTCATCACTCCAGTTGTTGGGTAGGCCAACCAACATGTGGTTGAGGAGAAAGTGCAGGAACAGGAGGAGAGAATAAAGTTAGAGGGGTCCACTCAGTGAGTGACTCCCATTGCAGGGAGAGGATGAGCTAGGTTGTAATGACCCACCTATAACTATAAATAAAATACGAATATTAGCATACATACGAGACCTCATACGATAGCTACGTATGCATGGACCCGCATGTATTGCACTATATATATATGCTGGTTACTACAGGGAAATGTATAAACTAAAGTAATGAATTGATTATCGAAAGAAATCCTCATGAATATATGAAATTAGGTAAATAATACGTATACCACTTTAAATACATATATATAGATGATAAACCCTTAACTAAAAAGAAAATGTTAATTTTAATTTATATTTAAAATTAAAAGTAATAAAATAATAATATGAATTAATTAAAATTATAAACTAAATAAATTAAATTAATTTATTAAATATAAACTTTAATCAAATCAAGCCTCTGTATCCAAATAAAATCAACAAAATCAAATGAGATTTGATTTTATAAAAGTTACACGTAACAAAAACAATGACACGAAGATGGGAGGAAGGCGGTGGACGAGGAATTAAAAGGAGGAAGGAAATCTTGAGGAAGGGGGGAAAATAAGAAGAAATTTCTGAGAGAGTCTCAATTGTTCTTAAGATTTTGGGCACGGGGGACCAGACTGTATCAACTGGAACACACTTTGGAATTGAGTATACCTAGGTTGTACTCAGTTTGGCTGGGAGGTTTTGGTCTTTTGGTAACGAGAGCGGGAATGGGAGCAGGAGTAAACCAGTAGCATCTCCAACCACATAAATTCATGTAGGTATTCGACATCAACTGATAAATTATGATATTATTATGATATTATAGATGCTAGTTAGATTCTGATAACAATTTTCATATTATATTTAAGGTAAATTTTAGAGTAAACTATTATAAAGCTTTACACAGGTGGGCTGATCAGTTGATCAAGGAGGCTCAGGAGAGAGCTGGAGCCCCCAGTTCCACCTTCAAACAGAGTAAACAACCACAGGGATATACAAGGTACATGGCACTTATGACTGAGGTGATAGACTCAAGTCTCAGAGCCTTCTTGTTATAAGGAGGCAACTTCTCAGCGAATATGGTGAGATGCCATGGTGGAGGAATATTCCTCTATCACGCAGAATGACGTCTGTGAGATTGTGCCAAGACTAGTTGGAAAGTCATTGGTTGGTTGGTGTACAAGATTAAGCATGCAAGTGATGGGAGTGTGGAGAAGTGTACATGGCCAAAGGTTTCTCCTAGATCGAAGGGATATACTATGATGAGATGTTTGCATTAGTGTGTTAGTTTTTGTAGCATCAGACAGGTGTTCTAGTCTCGATTTGTGTCTACGAGACTAAGGAACATGAGATCTCCAAAACCCAGAAAAAGTTTCACAAGATAAGCTTGTGAAACGCCTTAATTAAATTAATTAGCCATCATTTAAATTTTTCTCAAGTCTAACTTAGGAAAACTAGTTAATTAATAGTAATTAATTAAGGAAAGTTGAGAAAGCTCTAGAAACTCACATGGATTGAGTTTGAGATGATCTTAGCCGTTGATGAGGATCTAATCATGGTCGTTGGTGCTCAAACGAGAGATTATAAGAGCAGGACGATGGGGATGGAGATAGACACATCGAGCGAGAGGGAGAGTAAGTTCCTTGGGAAGGTTGAGCTTTCTAGTTGCAGAAGTCGAGCAAGGCAGAAGAATTCGAGCTAAAAGGAAATCAAGAGTGAGATTGAGGGAGTAGCAATCGGGAATTCCAGTAGAGATTCCAACAACAGAGCAACAAAGAAGGGAGGTCGAAATATTTCTGCAGGGAGGCCGAATAGCCAGTGCGAGTTTCCAGAAACCCATTATGAGTTGCTAGAAGAGGGTTTGCACTGTGCAGTGTTGTCGGAGGTCAGATCAAGCTCTAGAAGGCCAAGCGAATATCTTCTAGTGGCAGAGGGAGGCAGGACGACTCACTTGGAGCCAACTAGCAGGCTGTACAATTTTCCCAGGACATGCAGTGCGAATTCCTGGAGGTCGAGTTTGTTAGTGGGGTTCGTGCTAGTTAGAGGGAGGCCCAAATAATTTGCAGAAAGGAGAATTTTTTCTCCAAATTATTTTGTCGAGATTATTGTTGGAGGATAGCTAGATTGACATTTGTACTCAGAATTTTTGTTGCTACATAATAAAAATAAACCCTCATCTGCTGCACTGGTTTTCCCTTCGGGGTTTTTCAGGGACTATTGTCCAAAAATTTTGGTGTCATTTTATTGTGTGTATGTGCATCTATTTTCTTAGTTCCAATTTATTTTCTACAACGTAATTTTATTGTGAAGAATTGTAGTGTGATTTATTCGTTATTTCCCGTAACAAATAAATGACATAATTAATCAGTTAGAAGAATAAATTTCCAGTTGCTGCAATTTCAAGGAATCTTCACATGGTATCAAAGCATTGAATATAGATTGATGACTCAGTAGCGAGATGGAAATTTCTGTAGTTTCAGAGGGAGTTTTGAGAAAAATATCTCAGGTCTGCGCAAACCACTAGGAAGTGTGAATTACAGAGGCAAAGATTTTGATTTTCAGTTGCAGCTGGCAGAAAAAATCGTTCAGCCTCAGAAGCAGAAATTTGTAGGTGTTGATTTGCGGGATAGAGGGTTTCAATGAGCAGATGGTTTGTAGTAGTTGTGCAATAGCAGATCAACGTTGTGTGGAAGAGAAAAGCACACAGAGGAAGAGGAATTTCTTAGAGGGTTTCTAGATCCAGTATTTAGGAGGAGATTTGGGATTTCTAGTTGCAGTCGCTGTAGTAGTTTTTCCAGTCAAATCTAACCGGTTTGGGAGATATTCAAATAATTAATATTTTTAATGGAGTTCCTAAGTCTAAACTTAGGAAAAATAAAATATTAATGGGTATTAATATAACACTGAGTTAGAATGGTCCAAAAGTCATGGATCAAGCCAAATCTAATCTTAGCCGTTGATGGACGAACGAGAAAAGTATAAGAGGAGGCTTGAGGGTCAGTTGGAGAACACACCAAGAGAGTTCAATAACTCAATTTTCTGGGGCAGGGTTTGATGAGGAAATTGATTGAGTGATCAGAGTTGCAGCCGAGGGTCAATGAATACATAGCAAAGAGGCAAAGTTAGTACTGGGAGGATCAACGCAGAAGCCGGGAGAGGTTGATGCAGAGCCAGCTAGAGGCCATGCAGAGGCAGTCAGAGGCCATAGAGAGCTAGTTAGGAGCTGCGCAGAGCCAGAGAGGGCCAGTGTGTGAGACGCAGAGGCTCCAAAGGTTGACGTAGAGAGCCTAGAGGCAGCGCTGGGAGATTCTTCGTGGGATAGACAGGGCGCTGGAGAGCTGGATAGGGTGACGTAGTCCCTATTAGAGTGACACAGAGCAACAAAAGCTGCATTGTTGTTGTGGGATCGTTCATCTGGGGATTTAGCCAGAATATCTGTCTCCGACTGAAAGTTACTAATGCTGAGGGCATTCTCTGTTGGGTGAGCCATTTCTGGCACCCAGGTTGTCTTCTAAAACTGCATAATAATAAAACCCCTCTGAATAGCTGCACTGGTTTTCCTGCATTGGGCTTTTCCAGGGACAATAGTCCAAAAACAATGGTGTCAGTTGTGTGCTTGTTTACTTTAGTTGCTAATCTATATGTGTTGATACTGTGCTTGTATTTATTTTCAGTATTTACATGGTAAATAACTTGTTAAGTAATTGAACGAGTAGGAAGAGATAAATCAGGTAGCACAAGAAGAATTTCTAACGGGTTAAACTTAGAAATTCCAACATGGCATTAAAGCATGGTTGTAGATCATATGATAACTGAAGGCATCAACGGAGCAGAGCAGCAGCAACAGAAACCACTGTCTCGAGTGACAGAAGTTGTTCCTAGCAGAAAGCAACAAGGAAAGGGTGACGCAGAGAGCCAGCATCATCAGTTCGTGCCAGGAGGAGGATTAGCGCTGAGGTAGAGAGGAGCAGACCTATGCAGTGCTCAGTCATCTTTCTCAGTCAGGAAGGATCAACGCTGTGGCTAGGAGGTGCAGATTTTGTTGGTGTCGGGATTGCGCAGAGCCTAGAGGCTCAGACCTTCAGATTGCTAAGGCATAGGAGGCTGTGGGTGAGTTGCGAAGCGAAGCTGGTGGGGTACTGTGGTCAGAACAATACCTAACAGGGCAAGACCAAGGAGGAGGGAGTTGTTGCCGAGGATTTCTAGCCAAGAAATCCGGATCAGTGGTGCAGTTGCACAAACGATCGGAGTGGGGCATCTCGACATTGGCAGAGGGGTTTCCAGAAGGGAAATCAAGGCTCAGAGGGAGTCAAACCAAGAACTTCTAGACGGGAAGTTGAGAGACTCAGTAGGAGTCGATCAGAGGACTTCCAGGAGGGAAGTAGAGAGACTCAAAACAGTCAAACAAGGAGCAGCGAAATGACAGTGAATGGGCTGAGAGATCAGGATAGACTGGATAGAGCTTCCAGTCTGGAAGGCCAGGATCTTGCCCATTCTAGATAGGTATCACATAAAGCACTTCACCTTGAAAACGATAGCGATCCTAGTTTACCTAGCTGAAAATGAGAAGTATGAGGTGGTAATGGCCAGGGAAAAGTGCATCATCCTTGATGGGGTCAAGGATCATGTGGTGCCGCGTATTGTCGAGAAGGACATGACAAATGAGATGTGGGATGCCCTGAAGAAATTGTACCAACATACTTCCATGCAGAGGAAGATGTTATTTGAAAATCAGTTGTGGTCATACCAGATGCAAAGGGGAGAGTAGATAGATGTCTTCCTCGGTGGATTGAAGGAGATTTGTGGTCAACAAACTTCCATAGGGGCCACGCCAGATCAGTAACTGATGGTGAGGACTGCATTGAACATAGTCTCAGAGGATTGTGAGGTATTTGTCCAGAGCATACTGGTCAGGTTGAGCCTTCCAGATTGGGAGGAACTGTGGGCGACTCTTTGTCAAGAAGAGATCAGACGGGTGACCAAGGCGGGGAGTAGTGGAAAAGGGGTTAGAATCAAGGAGGAAGAAGAAGATACAGCTCTATCATCTGCGGGAAAGCAGGAGAAACGGAAGGACGACGTCTCTAAGTTCAAGTGCTTCCATTGTGGGGAACTGGGTCACTATGCGAACCAGTGTCCAAGGAAGAAGAGCAAGGGAGAGGCTTTTGAGAACAAGGTAGCGCCAGCGAGGGCGGAGAAAGAAGTGGAGACAGATGACGATTGTGCCATGAGTGCTCATGCGCCAATTGAGAGGAAGTGGGGAGATATCGAGCTGTAGTCAAACAGACTACATACGATGAGGGGCAGGATCCTCGACGTACCCAACCTCTTGGATTATACCTTGCTACGGGTGCCCCAAAGAGGAGTAGCAAGATTGGCAGATGTCGGTAGAGACGGATGCAGATGGAGCAACAGAGGGTGCTATAGTGCAGGAGTCCTAGGACAGCGTGAGGCAATAGTGCGAGATGCATGGAGTTGTTGCAGCAGCACAGAGGTCAGTAGAGGGAGCACTTGTCAGCGATAGAGGGAGCTTCAACATCGAGAGTGTTTCTAGCCTGACAGAGATGTCAGAGTTAGGAGGATCAGTTACTTACTTCTCAGTAACTAAGTTGCAGTGCAACAGTTAGCAATGGCAGTGCTATGGGTAGCACGATGCAACATGATGAGAGGGGATGCATTGCAGATGTAGCAGTGGTAGTGGCAGGGCCATGGGCAGTAGCACGGATGTAGAGGGAGTTGCCGTACAGATGCAACAGTGGCAATGGCAGGGCCATGGGCAACAATACAAGATGCAACAATGCAGAGGATGTTGGGTGGGGAGGCCTAGCATTAGCACAGGGATTGATGCTGGATGATCAGGGTGATAGTCAGTGAGGAGTATTACTATAGCACAGTCCTCGCTAAGAGGGAGTGTTGATTTGGGGTAGCATCAGATGTGTTCTAGCCATGAAAAATTGGTGCAGAGGCTAAAACACGTGAGATCTCCAAGACCCATAAATGGTTTGGGCAGAATCTAACTGGTTTGGGAGATATCAAAATAATTAATATTTTTAATGGAGTTCTTAAGTCTAAAGTTAGGAAAAATAAAATATTATTGGGTATTAATATAACACTGAGTTAGAATTGTCCAAAAGTCATGGATCATGCCAAACCTAATCTTAGCCGTTGATTAGAGATTTAATCTCGGCCGTTGATGGACCAACAAGAAAAGTATAAGAGGAGGCTTGAAGGTCAGTTGGAGAACACACCAAGACAGATCAAGAACTCGATTTTCTGGGGCAGGGTTTGCTGAGGAAATTGAGTGAGTGATCAGAGTTGCAGCTAAGGGGTAGTGAATACATAACAAAGAGGCAAAGTTAGTACCAGAGGATCAGCGCAGAAGCCGGGAGAGGTTGACACAGAGCCAGCTAGAGGCCACGCAGAGGCAGTCAGGAGCTGCACAAAGCCAGAGAGGGCCAATGTGTGAGATGCAGAGGCTGACGCTAGACCAGAGAGGCTGATGCTGGGCCAGAGAGGCTGACGCAAAGTCTAGAGGCAGCGCTGGGAGATTTTTGTGGGACTCTGGAGAGTCGGATAGGGTGATGCAGTCCCTATCAGAGTGACGCAGAGCAGCAGACGCTGCATTGTTGCTGTGGGATTGTTCATCTGGTGATTTCGCCGGAATACCTGTCTCCGATTGAGAGGTACTACTGCCGAGGGCATTCTCTGTTAGGTGAGCCATTTTTGGCACCCAGGTTTTATTCTGAAACTACATAATAATAAAACCCTCTGAATAGTTGCATCGGTTTTCCTGCATTAGGTTTTTCCAGGGACATTAGTCCAAAAACAACGGTGTCACTTGTGTGCTTATTTACTTTCAGTTGCTGATCTGTATGTGTTGATACTGTGCTTGTATTTATTTTCAATATTTACATGGTAAATAACTTGTTAAGTAATTGAACAAGTAGGAAGAAATAAATAAGATAGTATAGGAAGAATTTCTAACGGGTTAAACTTAGAAATTCCAACACAGAACCTATCTAGTTCCACGAGTATAAGAAGCATTAGGCCAAAGCCAAGAGGATGGTCTTGGATGGAGTCTGAGGTCATATCATTCCACACATTGCAGAGAAGAATACGAGTAAGGAAATGTGGGATGCCGTCGTGAAGTGATACCAGGATCCATCAGAGAAAAGGAAAATGGTTCTCAAGGAGAAGCTAAGGACCACAAATATGATGAAGGGTGAGGGCGTAACTCCATACCTAACCAGGATTCAAGATGTATGAGATGAGCTTGCAGTTATAGGAGAGAAATTAGAGGAAAGTGAACTTGTGTGAATAACACTAAATGGGTTTACCCTAGAGTGGGCCATGTTTGTTCAGGGAATCACTGAACCAGACATAATGCTTGATTGGGAACGCCTATGCAGTAACTTCACATAGGAGGAGCTAAGGCTCAGTCTTGTCAAGGGTATTTCCAACAACAACAGGAGCAAAGGGCTGAAGGTTGAGAAGGAGGAGGAGAACGTAGCCCTTGCCAACAAAGGGAAGGTGAAGAAAGGTCCTAGTTAGGGACAAGGCTCAAAGGGAGGAGAGAAGAAGAAGAAATATCTGTTGGAGATCAAATGCTTCAGGTGTGGTGAGTTTGTTCACTACAACACTCGGTGTCCCAAGAGAAAGAAAGACAAGAAGGGGGAGCAGTAGACCGTAGTCTCGATAGACATATATGAGTTAACCTCCAGGATGGAGGAGTTTGCATTAATACCAACTATACCTCTAGATGGAGGAGGAGCGCAGTGCTTCAGAGCTGGCAGATTGGGCAGGGTCCAAGGAGGACAACATCAGATAGGTGTTTCCTCATTAATCATTACCCTTTGCTACAGGGGTCCACATTTTCCAGTAGCAGAAGGACCAATGTCAGAGGGCGCAGTCAGATCTTGAGAGACAGTTGCAGAGACTAGTTATTGAGGGACATTGATAGTTACTGAGGGCCAGGGCATAGATAGTTATTCAGTAGACAATGCAGATACTAGTTGTAGTCAGAGACTTGGGAGACAGTTGCATAGCTTGTACAAAGACATAGTGGATCCATAGTTCTCCGTTGCAGTAATTGCAACAACAACAACATGAGATCAAATGCACCGCAGAGCAGAGTTGGCAACAATGCAGGGAGGTATAGTGCAGTGTTAGCAGCAACACAGATGCAGGGTGTTTCAACTACAAAGTTAGTAGATGAATGAGAGTATGCACATTGGCTTGGTGGGCAGTGACAGATTGTCACAGATGTGAAACATCAACAACATGAGGGAAGATGTTACGGGTGAAGATAAAATACCTTCCTCGCTAAGTGGGAGTGTTAGTTTTTGTAGCATCAGATAGGTGTTCTAGTATTGATTTGTGTCTAAGGAGTAAGGAACATGAGATCTCCAAAACCCAAAAAAGGTTTTACAAGATAACCAAGCAAAACACGTTAATTAAATTAGTTAGCCATCATGTAATTTTTTCTTAAGTCTAACTTAGGAGAACTGGTTAATTAATAGTAATTAATTAAGGAAATGTGAGAAAGCTCTAGAAACTCACACAGATGGAGTTTGAGATGATCTTAGTAGTTTGATGAAGATCTAATCATGGCTGTTGGTGCTCCAATGAGATATTATAAGAGCAGGACCACAGGGATGGAGATAGACACATCGAGTGAGAGGGAGAGTGAGTTCCTTGGGTAAATTGAGCTACCCAGTTGCAGAAGCCAAGCAAGGAAGAAGAATTCGAGCCAGAAGGAAAGCAGAAGTGAGATTGAGCGAGTAGCAGCATCAGAGTATTCTAGCAGAGATTCCCAGCAGTAGAGCAATAGAGCAAGGAGGCCGAAATATTTTTGTAGGGAGGTCGAATAGCCAGTGCGAGTTGCCAGAAACCCAATGTGAGTTACCAGAAGAGGGTTTGCAGTGTTGTTGGAGGTCAGATCAAGCTCCAGAAGGCCAAGCTAATTTATTCCAGTGGCAGAGGGAGGCAAGACCACTCACTTGGAGCCAGCTATCAAGCCGTACAATTTTCCTAGGACAGGCAGTGCAAATTCCTGGAGTCTGAGTTTCTTAGTGGGTTTTGAGCAGGTTGGAGGGAGGCCCACATAATTTGTAGAAGGGGGAATTTTTTCTCCAAATTATTTTGTTGAGATTATTGCTGGAGGATAACCAGATTGGCATCTAGATGTTGTACTTGAAATTTTTTACTGTTGCATAATAAAAATAAACCCTCATCTACTGCACTGGTTTTCCCTCCGGTGTTTTTCTGGGGACTATTGTCCAAAAGTGTTGGTGTCATTTTTGTTGTGTGTGTGCATCTATTTTATTAGTTCCATTTTATTTTTCGCAGCGTAATTTTATTGTGAAGAATTGCAGTGATTTATTTATTATTTTCTGTAACAAATAAACTGCATAATTAATTAGTTAGAAGAATAAATTTCCAGTCGCTGCAATTTCAAGGAATTTTCACATATTGGCCCAATATTCGTCCATTAGGACTATTTTGGCGATTGCAACGCAGTAGGGGTGGAAGATCCACGAAATGGATGTGAAGACCACGTTCCTTAACGAACTTGTTGAGGAAGGGATATATATGTTGAGTATGTTGAGGGATTTGAGACTTTCAGCAAAAACATGCATGTTTGTAGGCTGAAGAGAGCTCTTTATGGGCTCGAACAGGGACCGAGGGCATGCTATGCCTGGATAGACAACTGCCTTCTCAGATTGGGCTTCATCAAGACTAAAACTGACCCTAACCTTTACTATATTATGGTTGAGGGCCAACCTCTCATTCTTGTTTTATATCTTTTTTAATGGAGGAGAAATTTGTTTATTTTTCATCTTCTTCTTCATCACTCTCTCTTTTGGAGGCTGCATGTGTGAGAATTGATCGAGTTTGACTAGCACTTTGACAGCCGCACGTGTAAGTGTTGACTGAGGGTTTGACTGCAGCTTGACCGAGGGTTTGATCATAGTTTAATTGAGTTTGACCATAGGGCTTTGACCAAGTTTGACTGCAGTCCGCATGTGCGGATTTGACTGTAGGAAGTTTGATCGTAGTCTACACAAGCAAGATTGACTGCAGATCGTTGAGCAGCGTTGACTGCAGATTTCTGAGTTGAATTTTGATTGCTTTGACCAACATTGACCAACAACAGTTTTTACTAGGTTTGGCTAGAAAATTGACATGTAAGTTGGCACAGATTTTGAGACAAATTTGTGATTTGTAAGCCTTGTTGAAAAGACAATTTCTCCTCAAGAAAAGATTGTTGGGTTTTCTCCTGAATTGGGTTTCCCATGTGAAAAATAGTCTATTGTGCATTGTTTTTTCCATGATCTTTATTGTTTCCGTTGCATTTACCGTTGAGATTTCCTGTGTGGCATGATAAATACTGTTTGAAAATCAGTGGCATGATAAATACTGTTTGAAAATCATAAGGAAGTAATTATGAGATTAGAAAATTGTGTTCTACTGCACATGCTATAGAATTTCAACAGCATTGATATTGATCAGTTTGATTCCATGTGCTATCAGTAAAGTTCGACACAAAAGACTCTGGTTTTGAAATCTCGAAGCAGAGGCTCTAGTGTCATTCCTGCTGATGCTAGAAAACAATCATATTTTATGGAACCTAGCGTGCATGCTTCAAGCCATCCAGGACAACATGAAAAATATTATTTCTGCAGTCATGGTGTGTAGGTAATTTGTCTGTGCAAATGATTAGGACAAAGGAGGGAAAACACTGGAAATGAATTGAAAATATGCATCAGAGCATGCACTAAAAAGAGAGTCAACTCCTGATCCAAAGAATGATGACAAGAGCAGTAGTCCTAGAGATGAGAGTGAGCAAGACTCTGAAGCCAAAATTGATTACCTGTCTCATCAAGTTGGTACAGGTGCATATGAGCAGTATAAAGGAAAAGAAAACACAGAACTGGATGCAAAATCTACAGTTGAGCAGACGCCAAAAAGAGAAGGGATTTCTGCTCAGAAAAATGAGGAAAAGATGAGAACCAAGATCACGACCATCCATGAGGGATCTCTTGAGAATGGTAAAGGAAATGGATTAGGAAAGCAAGAACAAGTTCTAACTGTCTCTTCAAATTTATTTTTTAGTTCGGTGAACACACCAAAATATATTGATGTTGCTGAGAAATCAGGTGTCTTGAGAAAAAAGAAGCATTCTTTTAACTTAATCGAACTCAAATTTCTGACGAGATAAATTATAATGCATCTACGATAAGAGATGGTGTTATAAAAGGTATGGAAAACCAAAGTGCTAATGCTGTAAGATAAGATGGTAAGGATTCACAATGATTTCAGTAAATCCTGACATGATCAAGCACAGGGACAATTTTTTATGGCAAGCAAAAGTAAATGACAAGAAGACATTCTTATGCCCCTTTGTAAAATACTCTCCTATGACCAGTTCCAAGATAGACTAAATAAATATTTATCTATGAATGATCTTTTTCTTGAATATGTTCTGGTGGAAGGCTAGTGGAAGCTTTTGGATCAAACTGGAGGTATTCCAGATTCTATAAAGGGTGAGTCACACCATGTCTCCATGAAAGTACATGGTCTGAAGAAGCGTAGATCTTCTGGAAAGGATATGCAAATGCATATAATTGAGCTCCCATATATAATCTTAGATACATAAATTGCTTCTGATGAATTGATAAAAGAAAGTAATTTGCAGAAGAGTCTTTTTTTGGAAGTTGAACAAGGGACAGCACAAGGAGAGTATTTATCGAATTTGATCGAAGATTTGAATATCAATGCTCTTAGGCTAGAAGTTAGTGGAAAGTTGGGGATGTTAGAATATCAGAAAGGCAGAAAGATTTTCTCCATGTTGATAATTACTTGTGAGATTCTTATGTTCTTATTAACTTTCTTGTTTTCTTCTTTTATCTTAGTTCATCAAGCAATTACCAAAACAATAGCACGAAGATCAAAGGCACTAGATGTAGGCGGACAGCCAGGGAAAAACCCCAATATAGGGAAAAACCTAGTCAACAACTCTTCCTTCAATAGTTTCACGAGATAATCCAAGACTTTTGACCTAGACACAAAGTTCCTCTACACCAAGTCAGCCCTTTCTTCCTTTTGTAGATGATAACCCTTTCAGCCTTCTGTAGATGATAACCCTTTCAACAACAACTTTGACCTAGCAACAACAACTGGAAGCAGTGACTTTGACCTAGCAGCAACAACTTCGATCCGACAGCAACTAGCACCAGTGGTTTCAATGCAACAGTAGAGACTTCGATCTTCATAGAAAGTTCACACATGTGAGCGATAGATGGCCCAAAAACTTCAATCTTGACCTTCCTTGCAATTCTCCTCCTTTTCCAACTTCGCACTTTTTAGCTGCCTCTTCTTGTAAATCGAACTTGTGTGAGTGAGTATTGTCCAAATGAATTGAATTGCTCCAATATATAGGCTTCTGGTGAGGTCAAATTACCCTATTTGAGGCTGACTTGATTTCCTTGAGGTTGACTTGGTGTGGAGGTGACAAATAACTTATTTGGTTCAATAATAAATCTTTTTACATGATTCAAAAGCCTAAGAAGTGTCTCTTTAAATGGACAATGACTCTAATGTCTCAATATAAATCCTAAAAGTCCTCAATTGGGACTTTGACTTAAAACATGATGACCCAAGCATGAAACCCATGCTTTAATAATAATAATAATAATAAATTCTTTTTCTTTCTTTTGATAAATACATTTAATTATGACTCAAATACAATTTATGAAGACTGAACCTAGTTACATTCTTCAACACTCCCTCTTAACTAGGGAGGTATTCATACTTACACCTACAAGTACATGGAAGATCTCAAAACACATGGACCATGAAGAGTTTAGGCATTTACAGTGCCACAAACTAGATTCCTGACCAAGGCAATCTACCCGGGTGGGACTAAGATGGACTAAAGCTTTCAGCCTCTCTAGGTACCATTAGGCTTATTTACTAACCATCAACCCAGGGAACTAGGTGCGTAATGCAAGGTCAGAGCTGTATGACAAATACCGCCCTCCCTACTACTTCGGGAACTAGACATCAACACACATGCCGACCATATGTCTTCCCAGGAATTTTACATGCACAATGCCTCAAAAATCAAATCTCTCTTGATCAAATAGATCGATAACCTCAAGCATGCTTTTCAAAAACTTCGAGAGATTTACTTGAACAGTCACAACCCCAATCAGTAACAACCTTTCAAATACACGAGTAAACACAAATCTTGGGGGTCTTCAAACATCTTGATGCTGTTTCACAATTTATCATAGTAGGACTTCAAGGCTTCCTAAACAAATCTTGACAAAGGTTTCCTCTATCATTCGACTTCCTTTCCTAATTCACATGCAACAACCAAACCCTGCATTCCTTCTTTTAGCAGCACCTCAATATGCATTCTCCAATTTCTTCAAGGTATCCATCATGACTATAATATGCCCTCCCTCTCAAATTGGGAGATATCCTTCCTTTTATCTCGGCTCCCTCTTAACTTAGGGAGATCAACTTCTTTCTTATGACATCGAAGAATCTTTCATGGCTTCCATCCTTATCACAGTCATCTTGATCATCATCATTTCATATAACTTCCTTCCTCATGCTTATCAATCAAATCAACTTATGAATATCTTCAACATCTTGAAGATTGTGTACCTGCACAACTTAGATAACAAGTACAACCAGATACATATATAGAAGCGTGAACTTAACTATATCAGGATCATACAATAATGGAAGCATTAGACTTTTAGACATCAAATACCTAAACAATAAGAGGCACATACTTTTATACTTCATCTTCTTGCTAGGGTTTTGTCATAAACCCTAGACTTCATCATCAAGACATTTGAGCAACTTAACCAGGATAACAATCTTCATTATATCTAGGGTCTCAATATTTTTTTCATAGATATGAAATACTCTAATATATTGAAAACCCTAGAAACAATTCAAACAAGTATAGTTCTACAATACATTCAACGAATTTAGAATTCATATGTTAGACTTCTACTAGGATTTAATTCACACCCTTAGATGTCAACAATAAAAAACAATCATAACACAATCTGAGGTTTCAACAATATGACCAACCTTTTTGTAAACCCTAGATTTTATCGTCACATATGAAACAATATCATCTCATCATATCCTAGAATATCAAACTTCTACTAGGGCTTAGTTGCAAACCTTAGAACTTTATGAACATCAACAATTTTGGTCAGCACATATATCTACGATTTCATAATCATACACAAGCATATCACAACAGTATCCATTAGGTAAAATCAAGACACAAGTATCAATAAATTTAAAGTTAGACATGTACCGATCTTGATTAGGCTAGGTTTTTGATCAGATAGACAAACATACACCTAGGGTTTCATTCTGAGGAGACTAATCTCGATACATAAGGGTTTAACTCATAAACCCTAATTTACCGAAACCTCAAGATCTAGAAACACATTACCATCCAACCCTAAAGGACTAGGGTTTCCATAATACTAAAACTTCAAGCATGACATCACCATCAAAACCCCAAGCATCAAAAGAATAGTATTTTTTAGATTTAATTAGTAACCCTAAGTAGACTAGGGATTTCACATTAGCATTGACATACCCTTAGGTTAGTGTTTTACAAAGAACCTATTAGGGTTCCACAAACATGATGATTTTAATGATGATAGATTCAATCTAAAAATTAATCTCCCAAAATAAGAATCTTTAAGATTCAAAGGTCCTAGACATAACACTTGTTAGTAATGTAAAGCCGATTTATTTGAATGAATGAATATACCTTTATCACGAAGAGAACAAAGCTTATGGTCTAAAACATACCTTTGAGTTGTTTTCTAGACAAACCTTATAGGACATCAATTCCAATGCTTTGTCTTGTGAGATCTTCTCCATAGCCCTTGAGCATATCAACAAGCTTTTCCTAAACAAGGAAAATATAAAAGGAAATGTTATTAGCATCTAGTATAAACACATCTAGATAAGAAAAGGAAAACCAAATATGAAAGATAATACAAGGAGTAAGATACTTATCTTTGGAAAATGGTGAGGGCTCCCTCTTAATCCAATCTCGAGGGATACCTATAACTTTAACAAAAAAAATTCAACAATGTTTTTCCAAAGCATGTTAAACCTATAAATACTAAAAATCAAAATACAAAATAATTCAAAAACTTAGAGTAGAGGGACTTAGTAGTATAAGTCGTTTATTTCCCATTCTTCAGTCTTGTGCTTCTTTGGAGTCCTCCTTCGGCAACATTTGCATGATCCCTATTTCTCTTTCTATTTGTCGGATTCTCAGGAAAATCGCTTCTATAGTGACCCATCTTGTGACAATTGTAGCATTTAATTTTGGATAGGTCTATCTTCCTTCTAGGCCCTTTAGACTTCTTGAAGTTTCCTTTGTTCTTGTGATGAGCGGAATAGGCATTTGAAACTTTCTCCTCTTCATTCTCTTTGTTGCTTACTAGAGAAATTCTAACTTTTTAACTGCATGCATTCCATAATTGTTTGAATGTAGGAGTTTCCTTCCAACTGTTGAGACCTGATGAAAAGGCACTCCAATATGTTGGTAATCCTGGAAGTGTAGTGATTACAAGCTCTTTTTCAGGTACTATCGCATCGACTGCCTAGAGTTCATCTTTGATTCTAGCTATTCTTACAAAGAAGGATGCTACATTGTATTCCTTTGTCATCTTTATTGATCTTAGTTCATTCTTAAGACTTGCTATTTGACCAAGATTCTTGATTGTGAATAATTTGGATAATGCCTCATACATCTCTTGAGCAAAATCTATGATGGATATATATGGGATGAGGTTATCCTTTATCCATCCACCATTAGTGTTGTGGCCAATATTTATGAGTCTCTGAACTTTGCCTTGTCTATATCACTTGACCCATTTGTAGTCTTCTTTACCTTTCCTTTGACTAGATCCAAAACTTTATTCTTTTCGAGGATGAGGTCTATCCTTTGCTTCCATGCCCTATAGTTAGATGCTCCTTCTAGTTTGTTTTCTCCCTTCATTGAGTTAGACATTGTTCTTGAAGATGGAAGGCTTGACTTCTTATATGACCCTTTTGATGACCCTTATTCACATTTCTTAAAAGTCCTTATTCTTTTTTCAATAGATCTTCAAGCTGCCTTTTTCCTCCTTCTTCACCTTAGCTTTGATATCATGTTAGAAAATCAGAAAGGCAGAAGGATTTTCTTTATGTTGATAATTACTTGTGAGATTCTTATGTTCTTATTAACTTTCTTGTGTTCTTCTTTTATCTTAGTTCATCAAGCAATTACCAAAACAATAGCACGAAGATCAAAGACACCAAATGTAGGCAGACAACCAGGGAAAAACACCAATCTAGGAGCCAACCCAATCAATAACTCTTCCTTCAATAGTTTCATGAGATAATCCAAGACTCTTGACCTAGACACAAACTTCCTCCACACCAAGTCAACCCTCTCTTCCTTCTGTATATGATAACCCTTTTAGCAACAATTGGTAACAACAACTTCAACCTAGCAACAACTTCGACTTGGTAGCAGTAGTTTCGATGCAACAGTAGAGACTTCGATCTTCCTAGAAAGTTCACATGTGTGAGAGATAGATGACCTAAAAATTTTGATCTTGAATTTCCCTACAATTCTCCTCCATTTTTTCCAGCTTCACACTTTTTAGCTGCCTCTTCTTGTAAATTGAACTTGTGTGAGTGAGTATTGTGCAAATGAATTGAACTGCTCCAATATATTGGCTTTTTAACAACAACAACTTCGACCTAGCAACAACAACTTTGACTTGGCAGCAACTGGCAGCAGTGGTTTCGATGCAGCAGTAGAGACTTCGATTTTCCTAGAAAGTTCACATGTGTGAGAGATAGATGGCCCAAAAACTTTGATCTTGACCTTCTCTACAATTCTCCTCCTTTTCCAACTCCGCACTTTTTAGCTGCCTCTTTTTGTAAATTTAACTTGTGTGAGTGAGTATTGTCCAAATGAATCGAACTGCTCGAATATATAGGCTTTTGGTAGGTGACAAATAACTTATTTGAACCAATAATAAATTTTTTCACATGATTCAAAAGCCCAAGAAGGGTCTCTTTAAATGGACAATGACTCTAATGACTCCGTATAAATCCTAGGAGTGTCCTCAATGGGGACTTTGACCTAAAACATGATGACCCAAGCATGAAACCCATGCTTTAACAAGTCATAATAGTAATAATAAAAAATCTTTTTCTTTCTTTTGATAAACATTTCATTATGACTCAATACAATTTATGAAGATCGAACCTATTTACATTCTTAAACAGGGGATATCCCATATCAAGGCGTTACGGCTTGATTTGGAGGGAGAAGTACCAAACATGGCTGATGCAGTTCATAGGTCTGGGAAAGCAAGGCCACATGAAACAAAAAATCTCAAACACTTGAAAAATTGTGCAGACGCTGATGGAAATTTGCATTGAGTTTTCTTTGTGGTCGCTTGGGAGAAGGTTTTATTTGATGTTGGAAATGATGTGGACCAGTGAATGGTCCCTTCTAAATATAAAAAAAGCAAGGTAAAGGAAGATTTGAGTAGAAAAAAGATTGGGTACAAGTTTGATGATCCGACAGAGAATTACAAACAATAGGAACCCATGCATGATGAAAATGATCAACCTTCAAGTGTTACACCTTATACAACATGTTCTCCAAACAACTTATATACTAAGAAATGACATTTACCTGCAACAAGGAAAGGTGTTACTATGATAAGTCAATCAAGGGATAAGTCATCCAAAGGTTCCTTAGGTTCAGATACTCACTGTCGAAAGGAGGCAAGAAATCTTGGTGTTCATAGAGGGAAAACTATTGCAAACATTGTGAAAGAATTAGAATTGTGTGGGAATACTTCATAGAGGAGATGAAAAGATGGAAATTTGAAATGTGGACTAGAAACTGGCAAGAACAAATCTCTCAAGGCGATGAATTATGATATATGCTAGATCAAATTTGGATTTTGTTGCAAATGCTCGTGTTGTCTATGGGAAGGTCACTGATCAGAGTGTGGCAGAGTACTGTTCTATCAGATGTGCGGAAAAGTTGAATGATAAATTTGTTTGTGGGCATGTGTCTCAGCTAGAGTGTGCTCTACTTAGTCATATGATAGGCATGGAGCAAAGCATTGGTTTAGATGTGGAATATTATTATAGGCGTTGTGATAAAAAGACAAACCTGATGATGCTTGTCTCCTGCATACTTCATGCATCTGAATCTATGGAATTATGGGCTAATGTTGAGAAGAATTTGTGTCTTGCTTAAAGTATCATACAGGGTACAAGACAAATTGTGTGGAAAAGCTTGCAAAATAATATAGAGTAATTTCTAAAGAAGCTTCGCAGTGGAATGAATCTAGTAGATATTATGGAGTTACAAAAAAATTCAATAACAGTTGATGGAGGAAACACTATTGAAAAGATTAAATATCAGGTGGAGCCTCTAATCATTAGCCCTCTCTCTCTTGCACACTATAGAGATCAAGGCAACAAAACAAGTAAATTTCCATTTGGCAATTAATTTGCAACTCGAACCGAACCTTATGACCTTTTCTTAGCAACAAATACTCTACTTGATATAACTCAGAAAGGAAGTTCAATTGTTCATGATATATTATGAAGAAGATCGAAGTTGCTTCCAAAAGAAACAAATGGATCATTCAACAAGCAGAATACAAGCCTTCCTCGGCAAAACAATATTGCCCATAAAAATTTTCAATTATCCCTTTTTCAAATGCTAGACATAGCAAACAATGAATTTATAAATGATTCATCTGCATTCTTTTTGGAAAACTTTGATGATTTGCATGTAGGTGTTTTAGATTGAGTTGGAAACTGAAGAAGGAGACTGCAAACTTTGGACAAATGCTAAGCATTACAAATGAGTTTGGCTGCACTCCGAGGGATATTCACAGAGGTACTTTGAAGTGGTGATGGAAGAAGGAGAACAAATCTTGCAACACCTAAATTTGCAATTGCTTGAGGACAAGTAATGTTGGGAAGGGGAGACTGCAATGTCCTCTTCTAATTAAATTTCCCAAGGAAGGACGAAATAGCCTATCTAATGCCATATGCTATAGTCATTTGTAAAGGGGGAAGCCCATTATTTGATGTTATTGGGGTAACATCAAATAATTTGGGGTAAATGGAAGAAAACTTATAATAAAAGCCAAATGTGGGGCAAATGGAGGGAAAATTGTTAGCCACTCAAATTCAAATTAGGAGGGAAGACCTCGAAGGAAATCTATAAAAGGGAGAGAGCAGATTCATTTTGATCATCATGGATTGTTGATCTCTTTGATTTTGAGCTGAGGATCTTGAAGGGTTTTAAGACCCCTTTTTTCTTTGATTTGTTTCAATGGTGAAAGATTCTACCCTAGCCAATCCAACTTTCTCTTTACTCTACCAACATAATTTTCGAGGCAATAATTCTGTGGCGACGAGGGTTCTAAGTCTTAATTTGTGGAAAGCAAGGGTTTCTAAGGTGAAATCTTTGGTAGCGAGGCTTTCTAAGGCATTTCTTGGGTAGTGAATTATCACCTAGCCATTATTTGAGGTAGCGACCCGTCTTCAAGTGCTTTTTTGTGGTAGCGCAAGGATTTTTGGGGCACATTTGTGATAGTGGATCACCCCTTAAGGATCCCTCTGTGACAAGGAGGGTTTCTAAGGCTCAACAATGACAATAGGACTAGTTCTAGGGCATTGGCTGTAGCGACAATCCATCTTTTGAGGCCTTGTTTGGACAATAGATCCCCTTTGAGGTTGGATGGTGGCAGATGGGTTTCTCAAAGGTACTATTGTGGCAGTGAGTCGTTCTTGAAGCTTTGTTTGTGGTAACAATAATATCTTGGCACGTCTGAGGTATGATTGTGACAACAATTTGACTATAGCAACAAACAACATTCAAGGATAGTGTGGAGGGTGAAGCCCCTTTCTCAGAAAACGAGGTTTTCATGAAGGAAAGAGAGTTGAGGATAAGCCCCTGTGATATTGGAGGGTTGAGGTGTCCTTCCTGAGGCCACTGGTAGCTGAGAGAGAGATATGACAGTTGAAACAAAGGGTTGTAAGAATTAGGAGAGGCCAGACTAAAGCTATGAAGGAAAATACAACTCGACAACTAGCAAGACCAAATTCGTGTTGGCAAGCAACAAAGGGCACCAAGACCATAGCTAGATGTAAGGTTGCAATAATAGTATAAGGGTAATAAAGTCTGCTGATGCAACAACATTAGTTTGTGAATCTAAACTATAGTGAGTTATTGGAAGGGATTGTGGATTGGTAACTATTGAATTTGGCCTTATTTGTATAAGTTGTTGGTGAAATCAACTACCTTGCTTACACTGTTAGTCCATTCAACTTGGTCTATGTTTGTAAAAATTGCAGGAATACTGTGATGCTAGTTTAGAATACAATTTGTGATGTGCTCTTTCTCAACCATAAGAGTAATTTGACCTCGAGGATATTACAGTTCAGAGGGAGTCAACCTTTAGGTTTAGGCGTGGAGGAGTAGTGGAAATATTCCTCCAAGAAGATTTCTTGGCATGAGATGTCTGTTACCGCTCAAACTAGCAAGGTTCCTAGGAGGGTTTCCTATAGAGCAACTACTAGGTCGAGGGCAACAATGGAGCGATAATACCTCAGCTAAGGCTCCCTACTCTTTACGGACTTTCACCGATGGGAGGAGTCCTGGTATATGAGGAATCATGAGAATATATGGTCAATGATAAGATAAAGAAGTGATTCCTAGGCCTATTCACAAGAGAGACTCAACTAAATGGGTTGCTTGCTTTAGAAGCAAGGTGATGGGCTCTCTAGGAAGGGCTAAGAGGGCCTTTGAGGATAGGGTGTGAGAGTATGCCTTGTCAAGGTAGCCCCTAGTCTCAAAAGGCCTTATGGATGCTTGACTTCTAAGTGATCTTTGTGGAATTGGAGTCAACAAGTTGCGGGACCACAAAGGGCCAAGTGGACCCAAAATTAGGTCAAGGATATGGAGTTGATCAACCAAGGATGTACTTGACCTAATTGGGGAAAGGAAGGGGATCAAAGAAAGAATCTTGTTTTGATGATTTAGTGCTATGATCCCAATGAGGTTACTAGCCAATGGGAAACCAAGGACAAGAATTGATGTTCGAGCTAGGGCTTGAAATATCTTAAGATCCCACCATCGAAATCTCATCAAATTTGGAGGGCTTCTTGAGGACACACCAGTGCAGTTTTGGGTAACAGATCGAATTCTTTTGATGGCCAAATCATGAGAAAATCGATGCCCTAGGTGAACTACGGAGGCTAGACCTAGAAAAAGATGAGAAAATGATCATCTATGGAAGGGTTAGTGCCTTATCCTTTGGGGAAGATGGAGTCAAGATGAAATTTGTGATTTAGAGGAAATACACCCAATCAAGGAGCCTCTTACACAACTTCGCATGGCAATTAGGGCATGGGAGCAACTGCTAGAAGAATTTATACCTCAATTTGCAATAATTGATGACCTATCAAGATGCGTTCAATAGAAACGTTCTCTAGGAGCATTCACCCTTTCACATGTGATACATGAGATGATGCAATGCTACAAAAGACTAAATTTCCACAATTTCGCATAAGAAAAGCATTAAATTTCAGATCTAGTATAGCAAAAATCCTAGCAACATCAATGTATTAAAGCAAATAACAAGAATAGACATGAAAAGATTACTTACATGTGTAAAGAGTATATCCAATCACCAAATTATGCCAATAATGAAGCTCCAAGAAAAGAGAGAGATATCCAAACATCAAAATTCATCCATTACATCCAAAATCCTCCGATAAGAACCCAATCCAAGTGATGATGATGAAAATAGATCATCTCACTTCTATTTATGCACTAATGAATTCAATTTTAGCTAGATTGGCCTAACTGAGCCCCTAAAATAAAATGATGTGCGTAATAACAACGCTTTTGGTGACAAGCCCTTCCAGATAGCTAAATTTGCAAAGATAAGCTTCTCAAGAGGGCAAAATGATCAATATAGTGAGTTGTTGGGCCTTTAAGGACCCCGTATAGGTAGACCAAGCCCCAAATGGAGACCCACTAGCAATCTTGCATAAGATCCAATGTGTCCCCTTGCCCTCCAATATAACAATCATTAGAATAATCGAGTAAAAGAGCTTACAGGTCATAGGATCAATGGGGCACTTCATGGTGGCATGCCCTTCCATAGTGGGCTTTGACATGTACAAGTGTTTCCAAGCTTAGTAGGGGGGTTAACCAAGGACCCTATTAAGGTGGTTTTAACCTCTAAAGGGGGTGACATGTCCATGGCACATCCCTCAAGTGGTAGGTGGAAAATGATATAGTAATGGAATAGAGTGGGATCGAGGGAAACATCCAGACCACATGTCATGGTGCAAGGGTAGCTATAATGAAGGAAGCCCATACCTGGGTATATGAGTGAAGGATGGAGTAAATTATGGTACATGAGTTACCTGGACCTTTGTCTTTCCACCCTTCTTCATATGCCTTTTGCTTTTGATTGATTTTTCTCTATAACTGCTCGAGGCTCCAGGGGATGAGAGCATGATGTGTAATATGTAGCAGTGGATGCCCCCTTAAGGTGGGGTAGTTCATCGCCCACTAGGGGTTGGGACAATCATGGGTTCCTTGATGATGGAGGGGGCTCATCTAGGGCCCATAGGAACCAGGGTGATGGCCATGGACAAGGGGTAGAGCTCATGTTTGGCTTCTGCCCACATGTTGAATTTGTATGTCCCTACCATATTTTGCATTTTGTGGTACATTTCCTGTTGAGAGTGGCCAAATTATGCTTCTTATTTTCTTTTTAGCTGCATCAACATCTAGGGCATTGTTCTGAGCCCGACCTAATGTGTGGACAAGGGGAGGGGGAGGCTAACCCTATGTGGACCCAGATGGGAAAAGAGATGAATGGGGCTAAAATTAGTGGAAGGGGAGTAATGTAGGTGGTATTGGGAAGTGGGACCATGCAACCAAAATCAGGATCTCCCATGTAGTGTCATCCCTAAAGCTAATGGCCAGTAAAGGTGATCCCACGGGATTAGGATACAAAGGTAAGCACGAAATCAGGCTGTGGAGACAAGAATAAAGACCTAACATACTCTTTCTGCCAAAACCCCCCACCAATCCATGCCCAAAGGTGCCCATGACAAGTAAGAAAAAATACTCTACTATACTAATGAAAAGCCATACCTTTGGGGTCGGGAGGCCCACCTTCAAACATACAAACATGGAAAGTGGTTGAGGGACCACATGGCTGGCTCAAGTGGCAGAGACAATGACACATTGAGCTATCTGGTTGCTGTAGGGGGTTGCTGGCTACCGAATGAGGACCATCTGGGAGAAATTGTTTCTCCTATATACACTACCCACAACTGGTGGGTAACATCTGGCTCCAACTAGGACATCGTCTCTTGGGAGGTACGCGAAACTACTCGAATGGGAGGTCATGAGAACACCGACAATCTTTTGGTACCATAGACCTGTTACTTGCACATATGAAGGGCCAAGGATACGAGGCAACATGTTTTTGTGGTGTCTTATGATCACCCATGCTTAGTATTAGGCCACAAAAATCAACAGGAAATTAAAGTGAAAATTTAATCTAAATGCAACTAATCTATCATGAAAATATCATATGATGTTAGTTCTAATGAGAAAATATACATGCAATGCATCCTACCGTAACATGCATATAATACAATGTCAAGTATCAAGGAAAGGGGTGATACGACTTGACTGGTTGCGGCCAAAGTTCGTCATTGAGTTTGGCAATGTTGTGATAATCCTCCCCAACTTTCCCATGAATCTTGATGGGCATTGGATTTTTATCTACCAAGACCACATCCCCAACCTTGTATTCCCTTTTAGGCTTCCACTTTTTGTTTTCTTTGTGATTTGGTCGCTTGAGAATACGAACTTCTTGTGGAGGTAGAATGGGAGAAGGCTTCTCAATCCCATGTGTCTTGTACTATGGGATCGGTCCTGGCTTGACCACATGAGTAGGGTATGTCGGCTCTCTATAAAGAATCAAGGGGGTTCCATTAGATTGTGGAGTAGTGGCATATGGTGGAGATGGCCTCTAAAAATGGTTCCCCACTTCCTTGATAGTAGCATCCCCCATACATCAGGGATATCTATGACCACAACATCCATAAGCAATGATATATCAGGGTTCATAGCCAAAGAAACCTTAAGATCTTTTATGAGGCCCTCTGCTTCTACATGTTTGGAGTTAAAGCCACACACCTTTTTATAGTGTTGAGTGATGTTAAGACCCAATTTCTTCATGATTTTTAGTGGCATGATATTTGTGGAAGTCCCTGAATCTAACATGCAATTATGTAATAAAGGGTCATTTATGGCTAAGGTAAGCATGAATGGGTCATGTCTTGGGTTGAGATCGGGAAGGTGGATATTTTGCAATGCTTCAGGTAATTCCTCCTCTTCAAGGCCCATGGATTTCTTGATTTGCCATTGTTGCCGAGGAAGCTTCATAATCTCCTTTAATGGAACTTGTACAATCATTTTCCCTATAGTCGTCTCTAGATCAATGTCAAGTCCGACCCCCTTACCTTTATCCCTTTTGATGGTTTCTTTCTTTTTGGGATTGGCTTTCTATGGAGGGTCCTTCTTAGGGGGATCTTTAGGGAGAGATTCTTTGGGAGAGATTTTCTTGGGAATTGTGTCATCTTTGTTGGGTTCCTTGGAGGTTGCGGGGTCTTTGTTATTGTCCTTTTGCGAATATTGGACCCCTTTGAATCTTCCACTATCATCAACGTTAAGGATTGGCTCTTCTTTTTCTTCCTTGATAGTGATCTCACTAGTGGGAGGATGAATATATGAACCCCTTAGCAAAATGTTCAAGGCTTTGGATTCTACAAGGTTAGCATGTTCATCTACTTCTTCATCATCACTTTCATTCTCATCACTTTGCCCATCTTCGGAAGATGAAACTTGCTCAATTGCATTAGTTGGAACCAAAGTATTGGGGACTTGCGATGAGCTTGGCTTGTCTTCCTCATTTTGTTTCTTAGGGAAAGGCTTCCCTTTTGGGATATAACTAGATTTTTGGGCCCTTTCCAAAGCAGTGAGTTTGTTCATGTAGAGCCTATCTCGTGAATTCATTTCTTCATTAGGCTTTTCCATTTTCTTGAGAAGTACCAGAAGGATTTCTTCATGTTGATCTTTGGATTTTCCCTTCTTGACCTTGACCTTAGCATTGGGGTGATCATTAGCATCCATCTTGGAAATTCGTAGGTTTTCCTTGACTTCCATAGCTATCTCTTTAGCCTCAACCAAGGTTTCAGGTTTCTTATCCCTTAATGCGTAGGTTAGGTGGCCACCTACAACTTTAATAAATTTGTCAAGTATGTTGGCATCAGGGGGGCTTCAAACGGTTAGGGATATCCCTAACTACCCTATCAAATTTTTGGATGAACTCTCAGATGTCCTCCCTTCCTCTACTTATTTGATAGAACTTCTCAATGTTGAAGGTTCCTTGTGCATTACATGACCATTTTCTCATGAACATGTCTTCTAATTGGTTAGAGTCATCTATGCATCCTAGAGGAAGACTAAGGTACCATTCCCTTGCTTGCCCTTCAAGAGACAAAGCAAAAAGCATCATGAGCCTATCTTCGTCAAATATCAACCTAGGAGACATGTTCCAATAGAATTCTTCGACATGGTCATTGACACTTATGGTAGCGTCACCTTTGAACTTGGGTAACCGGTTGTTGTATTTATCAAGTAAAGGCTTGGGGTCATTAATCAATTTCAAAGGGGCAAAGACATTGACCAAATGCCTTTCACTTTTAGTCATTTTGAGTTGGTCTTGTTTTGGGTTAACATTGGAACTAGTTTCCATTTTTGGGGTAGGACTGTTGACATTTTCCAATTCAGGGAGAAGGGCAGTTCTAATAGGTGATGGAGTTCGTTCTCCTCGTCTTGTAGTGGCCCTAGTTAGAGGAGGAATGTTGTCACCTTCAAGCAAACTAGGGCTTTGGACAATGCATGGAGTCGCTAGAGAAATATTTGAAACGTCGTTTAATGAATCAATTCCTCAGTGATTCACTAGGGAGGCAGAACTGCTTCCTCCCTGGTAAGGACGCCAAAAATGTTACCGCTCAAACTAGCAAGGGTCCAAGGAGGGGTTCCTATAGAGAAAGTACCAGGTCGAGGGCAACAATGGAGCGATAGCCCACTGTCACCTGAGCTAAGGCTCCTTGCTCTTTATGGACTTTCATCGATGGGAGGAGTCCCGGTATATGAGGAATCATGAGAATATATGGTCAATGATAAGATAAAGAAGTGATTCCTATGCCTATTCACAAGAGAGACTCAACTAAATGGGTTGCTTGCTTTAGAGCAAGGTGACGGGCTCTCTAAGAAGGGCTAAGAGGGCCTTTGAGGATAGGGTGTGAGAGTATGCCTTGTATGCCAAGTGGACCCACAATTAGGTTAAGGATATGGAATTGATCAACCAAGGATGTACTTGACCTAAGTCAGGAAAGGATGGGGATCAAAGAAATAATCTTGTTTTGATGATTTAGTGCTATGATCCCAATGAGGTTACTAGCTAATGGGAAACCAAGGGTAAGAATTGATCTTCGAGCTAGGGCTTGAAATATCTTAAGATCCCATAGTCAGAATCTCATGAAATTTGAAGGGCTTCGTGAGGACACAATAATGCAGTTGTGGGCAAGAGATCAAATTCTTTTGATGGCTAAATCGTGAGAAAAGTGAGGCTAGACCTAGAAAAAGAGGGGAGGTGAGAATTTCTCTTTGAAAATGATCACCTATGGAAGGATCAATGCCTTATCCTTTGGGGAAGATGGAATCAAGATGAAATTTGTGATTTAGAGGAACTACACCCAATTAAGGAGCCTCCTAGACAACTTTGCATGGAAATTAGGGCATGATAGCAGCTGCTAGAAGAATTTATACTTCAATTTGCAATAATTGATGACTTATCAAGATGTGTTCAATAGAAACGATCACTAGGAACATTCACCCTTTCACATGTGATACATGAGATGATGCAACTCTAGAAAAGACTAAATTTCCATAATTTCGCATAAGAAAAGCAATGAATTTTAGATATAGTATAGTGAATACCCTAGCAAGATCAATATATTAAAGAAAATAACAAGAATAGACATGAAAAGATTACTTACACGTGTAAAGAGTATATCCAATCACCAAAGTATGCCAATAATGAAGCTCTAAGAAAAGAGAGAGATATCGAAACATTAAAATTCATCCATTAGATCCAAAATCCTCCTCCAAAAGGGATAGCAAAAATCTCACAAGAGATAAGAACCCAATTTAAGTGATGAAAATGAATCATCTCACTTCTATTTATACACTCTCTAATGAATTTAATTTAGCTAAATTGGCCTAATTGAGACCCTAAAATTAAATAATGTGCATAATAACGACGCTTTTGGTGAGAAGCCCACCAAATAGCTCAATAATGCAAAGATAAGCGTGTCAAGAGGGCTGAATGATCAACATAGTGAGTTGTTGGGCCTTTGAGGAGGCCTAATGAAGTCCAAGGAGTGCCATGATGAAGAACTGGACTCCAAACATAGTAAACAAGGGGCTGGCCCTTTGTTTTCCAAGAAAAATCCTGTGGTTCTCCCATGTGGGTGTGGGGGCACAAGGGCATCCTCATGGGTATCCAAGTGGATCGAAAATGCCTGTAGACCATCTGTAAGGGCTAGGATGACGACATAAGCCCTCCCTCTGCTGCTGGAGACATCCTCTGAACCTTGGAACATTTTCCAAGTGTGGTATATGTGTGGAGTTGGATGGGCATGGTGAACCAAGTGCATTATCCTCATCCAAAAGGTGGAGCACGAGCAATCTACGATTGGTGCTGAAGATCCATGAAGTGCTCTCTACTATGGTGGAGGACAATGGCTTTCAACGCTCACCCTACAAGTCATCCTAGATTCTGAGTGCTGGTTCTCTTTGGGTTTTGCTACAATATCCTAGATGAGCAGGAAGCAGAAGACGGTTGCTTTGAGCACCGCTGAGACCGAATACATAGCTACAAGTATGACCTCGTGTGAAGCTGCCTGGTTGAGGAAGCTCCTCAGTGAGCTGTTTGTACACATGATGGATACCACTGTGATCTTCTATGTCAACCAGAGGGGGATTCGATTATTGAGGAATCCTGTATGCTATGATCGCTCCAACATATAGACATCAGGTGCCACTTTATCTGGGATATGGTACATCGATGAGCAAGAAGGCTCCATTGCATTGGGATTGATGTGCAGGTCACTGACATTCTGTCGAAGCCCCTGAGAAAGGTCAAATTTGTGACTTTCCGAGAATGACTAGGAGTCGTGGAGAGACTCTCTCCTAAGGGTCCTATATGATATGGACATTGAGCTCTGGGAGCTCTGGGGGGCTTGGGGGCTCTGTCACACGGTTCGAGTTCGAGTTCGAGTTCGACAACGATTAAGTTCGATTCGAGTTCGAATTTTCCGATCAGGTTCGAATGAGGTTCGGCATTAGGTTCGACTATACATATTTTTCAATATATATATATATATATATGACAAAATAATAGAAAATTCAAAATCAATCCATAAACACATGAACACAAATTCTTATTAGTAAACATACATCAATAATGTAATCATTCTAACATCTAGTTAAATGTAGACATACACAATAGTAGTTTGCAAAAAGAAATGACATAATTTTCAGTCTTCAAAATTTAAATGAATGTCAAATACTAGTAATCTTTAAAAAAATCACATAATCAAAAGTTAAAACATGATCGAAATTTAAACATACACATCATTGTAGGACATCTTCAAATTTCAAAATTTTAAACATCATCAAAGTCATAATATCATCAAAGTCATCAACACATGGAATTCCATCATTTGGCTCATCATCATCAATGCTAATATAATAAGGAAGTCATAAAGACCATTGCCAAATAGTTATAATCCATAAAATTGTTCTAGGAAATTCAAAAAACATAGATAGTCTATACTTATGGCCTACTAGACTCTAGTATGATCAAAAAGCTCTCAATCATCATGTGCATATGGCATAGTAAAGGCACTAGAATGGGCCCTGGGGATCATCAAAGTCATCAATAGATGGAATTCCAACATTTGGATCATCTAGTGAATCACCATCACTGCTAATATCATCTTCTTCTGGCTCTAAATCAGCATCAAACCATGGCTCGTAGGAACTAGATGCATCTTTGGCCACACTACTCAAGGCCAACTTCAAATTACTACGAACATAAACAAGGTCTTCCAACCTTGTAGACAATAATTTGTTTCTTTTCTTGGACTGGATATGCTTAAAGCTACTCCAGTTCCTTTCACAAGCAGAGGCACTTGATCCCTGGCTCAAAATACGAACTGCAAAACGTTGCAATTCAGGAGTCTCTGATCCATAAAACTGCCACCATCTCCCTGGAGGAATATTGGGCCTATCTTGCACTGCACTAGACCTTGCAAATATTCCCTCTTCCAACCTGTATGCTCGGAGCTGCTCTCTAATTCTCATGCATTCTTCTTGATCAGGGACCAACCGTTCAACTGCATCATAAAGGCCATTCATGACTTCTGCATCATTTGTTCTTTCTATCCCAAAGAGTCTAGGATCCAAATAACAAGCTGCTGCATGTAAAGGACTATGCAACATCTTCCATCTTTCATCAATCATCTCCCATATTGCAATGTACTCATTTTCCTCATTATTAAAAGATTTTGCAATGGCTTCTTTAGCACGATCCATGCCCTCATAAACAAAACCCATGGAAGGGGTATCACTATCAACCATGCGAAGCATATCAACAATTGGTTCACATACTTTTAAGACCTTCTCAGCATTGTCCCAAAAAGCAGTCCCTAAAATCACCTGTTCCAACTCCTTTCCTTTAGCTTCCTTTGAAAGATGAGACTTTTCCCACTCATTGTTGCAAAAAACACCTCTTATACTCGCTTTTTCTTCAACTAACCTTTTGATAGTAATATAATATGTGGCAAACCTAGTGTCACAAGGCCTGAGCAACTCTTTAGATGCATTATTCCTGTACAAGCTCAATGTGAGTTGATGGTTAAATATGAAGTGAGAAATTTGTTTCCCCCTCCGAACTGTCTCGTTAATCCATGGAAACTTTGCCAAGTCATGTAACAATAAATCAAGACAATGGGCAGCATAAGGTGTCCAATATATTTTCCTGTATTTATCCATGACCATTTTTCCTGCTCCAACACAATTTGAAGCACTATCTGTTATAACCTGGACCACATTTTCTTCTCCAACCTCAAGAATAGCTTCCTCTAAAATCTTGAAAATAAATTCAGAGGTCTTCTTATTCCCTGATGCATCAACTACTTTCAAAAAAAGTACCCCTTTAGGGCAAGAAACCAACACATTAATAAGAGGTCTATGATTCATATCTGACCAACCATCTGATAAAATTGTGCACCCTGTTTCCTTCCAAGAGTCTTTGATCTTCTGCAAATTGTTTGTAACTCTTTCTTTTGACCTCTTCAAAATAGTGGTCCTTATGGTCTCAGAACTAGGAGGGAGATATCCTTTACCAAAACCTGCCATCATCTTACATGCGTTGATGAAGTAAGGGCTTCTTGCCACATTAAATGGAATTGCACATTCAAAAAACATATCACCTACAGCATCATCAACTTCTTGTTTCTGCATGGGCTTCCAAAAAGTATTTAATGTGGCTGTCCCACTTGATTTACTGATCTTTGACTGAGATGAACTCCCAACACCAACCGTGCTTGAAGAAAGTGCAGATAATGAATTGTAACTCATTGCAATTTCTGTTTGAACACGTTGTCTTTTGTTTTCATTCACTTTCTTAGCCTTTTGTATATTGTCATAATCTTTTTGAAGTGTCTCCTTGAGCTCTGTAGACACATTCTTGCAACCTTCAACGCCACCTCCTTTGCCATTAGTGACAGACAGCAAGTGGTCCATGACTCTAGTTAAAGATCCAAAAAATTCATTATTACATAACTTGCATTTCAAATGCCTCCCCCCGTCCAATTTCTCCACATATTTCCATCCTTCTGCCGTTGACTTTGGAGGTGCCATGACAAATATGTCTGCATTTTTGTTGGCAATGGCATATTAAAATTCGAATTTAAACAAATGATAAAATAGCGAAATTCAATTTTCAAATACAAATAAAACTTGATATTTTGATGAGCATTCAAATCATGCATAACTTGTTCAAATTTCAGTTTTCCAATTTCTTCAAATCTTTCAAATTTAAATAACAGTAATTATCACTTCCTATTGTAATTATCACTTAACAGTAATTATAGGCTATAACTATAAGTTATAACATGTGTATTTAATGAATTTGAGGAGAAATAAATTGGTAGCAAGCTTTATTGAATTTCCATTAGAAAGTCAAAGCAGCCCAAACAACTGCAAAATGAAATAAAGTGGCATGTAAGGCTGAATTGTTGGCATAAATAGTTATAGAGGTTGATTCTCTTAAGTTTATTTAACAAAATGGTTGTAACCAAACTGTGTGCAGCTTAACTGTATGTCTTCAAATTGTTTGACACAACAAATATTATGTAACATTTGTTTATGATTTTTCTTCATTTGACTAGGTTTGGTGGAGAACACTTTCCTTGCAAAGAAAGCATTTATAGCTTTTATCTATTGCTCAATTAGCTCCCTAACACTAATGGCATATCAATAGGACTGATTTATACTATGTAATGATATGCCCCAACAGATCCATCTTCCTAGTTTCCTATGTGCAACAAAGGGAGAGCAAAGTGATGGCAGGACACTAATTTGTTGTGGAAGGAAAGTGGCAATGATATAGAGAGAGAAAGTGAGGGCACATGCATGCTTCCAATTTGCAAATTGCATATACCAGACTCATCCTTGTCCCAAATTTAGAACTATTGTTCAGATTTAGCATTCCAAATAGCTAGAGTTTGCTTTTATCAATTGTAGCATGTAATATCCCCAAATAGGGATAATTAAAAAATAATAACATTTCCAAAACTAGGGCACAGAAAATTCTGAAAATTTATTGGTATATAAAAATTTCTACACTAAACCCAAATTTATATTCAAATCACTGATCTGGTTTTTCTGCTAAAAGAAGTAAATTTCTGAGTATTTATGAACTTAGAAAAAGTGCAGCAAATCCCTTTATTTCTACCCAAAAATTCCATAAAAGAAATACAATGACTTTCTCTTGATTTTTCTGAGTTAAAACAGAATTAAGCATGTAGATTTAAACACAAAGTACCTCACATTATTTTTTAAACCCTACTCATCCTCTTGAATGTTCAAAAAGATGAAGATTTCTTGTTGTAGACTGTAGTGGACACAAATCTGAACCTATACTCTGAATTTTATCTCCAAATCGGCCTCCAGCCTAATAAATAATTGCATCTCAAAAAAATAATGTGCTAGGGTCTCAGAACAACAGATAATTGATAATGTGCTAGAAAAAATTGCTTTAGCTTTCTGTGGACAGGCTAGAGAGAGAGGGAAGGAATCCCTTTGATCAAACGGAAAAGACTAGCAAAGCAAAAAGAGAATGGGTGATGGGGATTGAAGAACATACGTCTATTTGGGCAAGCTTTGGCAGCTAAAAGTTATGGAAATTGATGCCAATTGAAGGCCTGTAGGCTGTAGGGAGAATAATGACAGAAAAATATATAGCACCTGGAACTTTAAAGGACCGGATTAGGAAAGGAAAGAAGGCTTTTGAAGGAGCTTCAGTGATCTGGAAAGCTTTGGTAAAAGCTTTTCCACTGCTAAGGAAATGATTAGTGTGGAAAATAGGAAGAGGAAACAGACTAAGATTAGGAGAACATCCTTGGTTGGGATGCAAAGGTATATACAGACTTTCAGATGGTATCTAAATAATCTCGAGATTCATAGTCTAGCAGATGTTGCTAATCCAAGGAACGGTAACATATGGAACCATGGATGGAAGGCAGCAACATTATTAGATCTACAGGGGGAGATAGCAGAGGAATGGCATCACTGCATCAGTACATTAACATAATCACTCTAAAAGACTAAAACACAGTACTATACGATTAAAAGATGACGATGATGTGATCATGTGGTCAAAGAACAAAAGTTTAGGAAATTACACAGCTAGATTGGGTCCAGGCACTAGGAAATTAACCCTATCATTGAACCGACCTATGCTCAAGAACAAAAGTCAGCCTCCAAATAGGGACTTGGATTTTCGGTTGTCAACTTGTCATTACAAAGAAACCTATTTATATACAGTCCAAGATTCATTTCCTCAACCATTACTTCAGTCAACAAGCACAAAAAAGAGGGTTACTATTCACAACTCGTGAACAGAAAGAGGAGCATATTACAGTTGATGTTTCTGTGTTTATAAAACAAGATTAACACCTTCAGGCAATTAGATTAGTGTTGTGCTCAAACTCAAACCTGTATACTTCTATCACAACAACTCAGATTGTGTTGATGGCTCACGAGTCACAACAATACTTCAGAACCTCGTTTTTATGATGTGTCACAGACTCACAGTAATACGGACCTACAGTGCTCAAACAATCTTCGGACCTATAATAATTTATGTGGAACTATGGCATTACAAGGCTGTATTAGACTTTGAAATATAAAAGTCAACATACCGTGCACGGTGCACGGTGCAACTGCAAACTGGTGCCGGCCCGTAACCGTTCAGCGTCGAATCTCGATGGCGCGTGCAGCACTGCAGCGTCGTGCCCCGGCCAGCAACTTCAAAGCTCAAACGTCCGCGTCTCAGACTCTCACCGACAGTCGACTCACAGATTACACTCACCACTACAACGACTCACTACAAACTGAAACAAACGCAGCAAACCCGACAGTGTGTGCCAAAAACAAAGGGCGCGACTGTTTATAAAGAGTTATTTGGCGCGAAATTGGAAGCGGCCCACTGTTTTCTTCGAAAACCGTCCACGAAAACCGCCCAGGAAACCCGTCAGGAAAACCAGCGATTTTTCAAGTTCGTTAAGGTTCGTTCCGATTCGTTAAGGTTCGTTAAGGTTCGGCATGTTCGAGTTCGAGTTCGGGTTCGGCTTCAGGTTTGGCTTTTAGGTTCGCCGAACCTGAACGAACCTCAATTTTTTTTACAGGTTCGGCGAATTTCGAACCTGAAGGTTCAGGTTCGCCGAACCCTGTGACTTAGCTTGGGGGTACAATATGGAGCGATAAGCAACCATAGGGTGAGTGGTCCAACCTTCCCCTAGTGGTTTGCTATGTAGGCAGGATGAGTGGTTCATCCTTCTCCTGCTGAGACACAATCATAGGGTGAGTGGTTTAGCCTTCCCCTAGTAATCTGTTGTGTACAGGGTGAGTGGTTCAACTTTCCCCTGGGATACTCCTTGTGACATGTAGGCAGGATGAGTGGTTCATCCTTCTCTTGCTGAGACATCCTACCCATGCAGTCTGGGACTCATGGGAAGTACCTCTCATCTTGACAATGAATAGGGAAATGAGGATAGGGACCATAGTAGTACCGATGGACGCATCGTGTTACTACGATACTCCCTATGCTAGGATGATATTGATTTGGGATCAATGAAACTGACTTCGGGTCAGTATGAGTGGTTTGAGACACTCTTGTGATATGGAATCAATGAAATTGACTTTGGGTCAGTAAGAATGATATAACTCACTCTCTTTTGGAACTGATCTGGGATTAGTAAGAGTGGTATGACACACTCTCATCATACGGGACTGACTTTGGGTCAGTAGAGAATGGTATGAGACATTCTCGACCAATTCTTCTTCTTCATGGTTCAGTAGAGCAGAGCAGTGCAGGGAACTGATGGCAGAGATAGTACAGTCTAGCAGATGGATCAACGAATGGAGTTCTCCCTAGTTGAGAGGGAGTGTTAAAATTCGCAACTAGGGCCAGACTCCATGTGGGTCATCTTATCTATGGTAGCTGATATTTTTCTTGTATTCCTCTCATCGAGAGGTGTAGGATTGATGTAAAGTTTTGTAGATGTTCTATGCTAAGAGCAATTTCACTTTTCTCACAGCAATCATACAAGTAGATAAGAAAAATGCAGATAGAACATATAAGCAGATCTTACAGAAGACAAATCAGAAACAAGAAAAATGAATGAGTTCGTTTCGGCGGTCAACAGGATGCTTCAACCAGCAAAGTCTCCTTTGGTCAGCCAGCCCAGCATGTGTCACAACAACCCTCCTGGTAGCTCGTACTTTTAGGATGAGAGAGGAAGATGTGAGTTGAGTTGTGTTCAAATCTCTCCAACTTTTCCTGTATATATATCCATCAATGAGGGTGTGTGACACATCTGTTGGGCATGTGAGCCTACATTACAAAACTGGCTGACCTTGCACATATAATTTATTAAGAATAATAAATTCAAAATATAAGTTCTGCTCATCGAATTAAGACTATTTTTATATGGATTTTACACCTCTCAGAAAGAGGAATCCAACAAAAATATTAGCCTCTTAATCTGAGCATCAGAACATGGAGTTTGGACCTAGTTGTCCAATTTTAACACTCCCTCTCAACTAGGGAGAACTCCATCTATTAGTGCAATTAACATCGTGAGTCATCCTGCCGAAACTTGCTTTGCTGGCTTCTTTATTTCAGAACAGAAGTGGGTCAGTCACAAAGACATCATTCCCCGACTGACATAATCAGTCCAGAAGTCCCAGACCTCACAAATCTTGATCCCAGATCAAGTGGTTGGACCATGCCATCCTAGATAGAGAGTACGGCAATCTCTGATGCGTCCATCAGTCTTTGCTAATAGTCTCTAGCTTTTCCACACCTCATTGGCCAAATGAGAGGTACTTCCCATGAGCCCTGAACTCAATGGGTAGGATGCATACAGGGCACAGATTAAATGAGTGGCGAACCAGCTCAATAATCACAAGGGTGGGGCAGAAGCATTATGAGTGCTTATAGCTCCGAGAAGCTATCCCCAAAGCCCCCCAGAGCTCCCAGAGCTCATCGTCCAACAGGACCCACATCATAGGGTCTTTCCACGACACCAAGACTCTCACGGAAGGTTAGGAACTTGACCTTCCCCAGGGGCTTAGTGAGAATATCCGCGACCTGCTCATCAGTTCCTATATGATCGAGCCTTACAGCGCCTCGCTGTACCATATCCCGGATAAAGTGGTACCTGATATCAATATGCTTGGATCGGTCGTGGAACACAGAATTCTCAGTCATATGAATCCCACTCTGATTATCACAGAGTATTACAGTGGTATCTAGCACATGTTGGAACAGCTCACTAAAGAGCTTCCTCAACCAAACTGCTTCACAACAGGCCATACTAGCAGCAATGTATTCGGCCTTCGCGGTGCTCAAAGCCACCGACTTCTGCTTCCTGCTCATCCATGAGATCGAAGCAGAACCAAGATTGAAACAGTATCCAGATGTGCTCTTACGATCCACCACACTGCCAGCCCAATCGGCATCAGTATATCCCCGGAGTATCACACTCCCGGCAGTGTATCTCAGCCCATGGTTTATCGTGCCCCGAAGATATCTCAAAAGATTCTTGGCACCAACCCAGTGAAAATGATGAGGCTCAACCATCTGTTGACTCAAAGTATTCACTGCAAAACATATGTCCGGACGGGTGTTCACTAAGAACATCAAAGCTCCTATGAGTTGACGATACTCAGTAGGATTGGCCAAGATAGGCCCTGCAGCGCTGCCACTCAACTTCTTAAAGTTGAGTTCCATTGGTGTCGACACGGACTTACAGTCCACCATCCCAAATCTTTCCAGAAGCTTCACAATATACTTTCCTTGAGAAAGGAGAATCTCTCCAGGTCTCTGCCAGACCTCCAGGCCTAGGAAATAGTGCATCAGTCCTAGGTCTTTCATCTCGAACTCAGCAGCAAGCTCCCTCTTACATTGATGAATGAGAGGGTCATCACCTGTCAGGAAGAGGTCGTCCACATACAGCACTAGAATGAGAGGCTTTCCTTAACCTTAAAGTAAAGGTTTGGATCAGCATTGCTTCGAGTGAAGCCCAGCTTCATCAAGTAACTATCCATCCTCTCATACCAAGCTCTGGGTGCTTGCTTTAACCCATAGAGGGCTTTCTTCAATTTGCAGACATAAGTGTCTCGATCTTGAACTTCAAATCCCAGAGGTTGTTCTACATACACCTCTTCCTTTATTGCACCATGCAGAAAAGCGGTCTTGACATCCATCTGATGAAGACTCCATCCTTGCGTAGCAGCAAGGGCTATGATGGATCGGATGGTGGTATATCGAGTCACAGGTGCAAATATATCATCATAGTCAATTCCTTCCTTTTGAGAGAAGCCACGGGCAACAAATCTTGCCTTAAACTTTTCAGCACTCCCATCAGATCCATGTTTAATCTTGTAGAGCCATTTAGCGGTGACAACAGATTTGTCCTTCGGTCTCGGGACCACATCCCAGACATCATTCTTCATAATAGCCTCATATTCTTCATGCATAGCATCCTTCCAGACTTGATGCTTGATGGCTTCCTCAAAAGATCCAGGTTCAGATTGTATAATAGTACTCATGGCAGCTAGATACCCTTGGTATCTACACGGCTTCTTGCTTTCTTGGAATGTTCCCCTTGGGGCAGCATGACCCTCAGCATCTTCGAGGGTGTCCCTGAGCCATGATGGCCTCTTTCCTAGAGAAGGGGAAGGATCAATAGGGTCCATTGGCCCTTCAACATCAGGCATAGTCTCATCCTGGGGTTCTTCCAGATTTCCAGGTCTTTCTTCATGGTTTTCTTCAGATCTAGGAAGATCTACTACTTTCTTCAGGGAAGCATCTTCGTTAAAAGTGACATCATGGCTTATCTCTACTTCCCTTTGACCAGGTACATAGACTCTATATGCCTTAGAAGTCTCACTGTAGCCCACAAACATTCCTTTCTTCCCAGTAGCATCCAGCTTACTTCTCTTTTCTTTCGGCACATGAAAATAGACAGGACATCCAAAAATTCTAAAATGTGAGACATCAGGTTTCTTACCAGAGAAAAACTCTTCGGGAGTTTTGGAGTCCAAAGCGGAATGAGGGCATCGGTTTTGAATGTACACAGCAGTATTTGCAGCTTCTCCCCACAGAAACTTTGGAAGACCCTGGTCACATAGCATGGCACGGGCAGCTTCCACAATAGTCCTATTCTTGCGTTCAGCAACACCATTCTGCTCAGGAGTATATGCAGTGGTAGTCTCCCTCTTAATGCCAGCTTCTCTGCCATTGTCAGTCCTCAAAATCTTGATCTTCTTTCCGGTCATATTTTCCACCAAGGCTTTGAAGGTACGGAACCACATGAAAGCCTCATCCTTATTCTTCAAGAAGTATATCCAGGTTTTGCGAGAGAAGTCATCAGTAAATGTCATATAGTAAGAACATCCCCCCAGGGATGTTACAGGCAACATACCGGAAAGATCAGAATGGACCAGTTGCAATATCTCAGATGTCTTTGTGACACTTGAGGGGAAAGGTCCCCTTGTATGTTTTCCTTCAGCACAGCCCTTACATACACCTTTATGATTATTTCCAAAATCAGGCATCCCTGTCACCACCTTCCTTGCTTCGGGAAGAGCCTTGTAATGAAGGTGTCCAAATCTTCGGTGCCATAGTTCGGTTTGACGGATAGTATCACAAGTCATAGCTCCCAACGGACTCCCTCCAACCTGGTAGAGTGTACCATCTCTAAAACCAATTGAGATGGCTTCCTTGAAGCTCTTCTTCCGCATGAGTACCTTTCCATCAGAGAAAGTTACATTGAATCCTTTGTCTTCCATGGCAGATACAGACACAAGGTTCTTCTTCAATTTGGGTACATAGAGTACATCTTGTGACTATTTTTCCTTTAAGATCGAGATCATAACTATGCTTAGATTATTACTGTACCTTGAGATATGTCAAGACAGTATATGCTATACCGAGACCATAATTGAGATCTTGACTGCATCTGGAGGTATGCCAAGGCAGAGTGTTCTCTGTTGGATAACATCATTACATATATACTGAGACCATGACTGTGTTTTCTTCCTACACCGAGATCTTCATGAGATCGTTCATTATGCCAAGACAAATATCATTGAGAGGCTTTACTTCTGAGTTACCCATCCGAGAAATATAGGACCACTGTACTCATCCGAAGTACTGAACCACTACACTTGTCCGAAGTCCTGAACCACTGTAATTTCCTCTGAAGAATATCAGATGAATCCTAGTTCTGTGTGATTGTAATTACCCCGAAGTTTCAGAGATATTCGAGATTCCTGTACTACTGTACTTGTTATGATTATGCCGAGAATGTATACCGAGACTGATACAGGAATATCTGCATCAAAGATATGTCGAGATTGTCATAGCAAACGTAGGATCATTGTTATCACTGCGGTTAGTTATTATGTCAATACTGTACCTCTGAAAGAGCGGAGATATCTTTATGCTGAGATTGTCATATCAATCTATTCATGTAATGCAGAGACTTTCATTATAAGGATTAGGTCTCTGTTGAGAATCTATATAGCTCAGACCTCATTGCAGTGTCCTTATCCGAGATCTTCATTTCCTTATCCATCCGAGTTTTGTGCCTTTAATTCATAGGTATGCCGAGAGAATATTTAGCCCAGTTCATGGATCAATTCTGCGTCCTCATCATACCTTCGAGTTCTGGTCATGACTGTACCTAATACCCCGGTCGAGGTGCAGTCATACCCTAATGCGGGCCTGCTTCTTCATGCGAGATTTTGGAGCGAGGAAATGCGAGATCTTCTTCCTTGATTGCGAGCTTTGTTCCTCCTTGATTGCGGTTCCTTGACTCGAAAATTCAGAGAGACAAATGTGAGATTTTCCTTGTGTTCTATCCAACCGAGATTTAGCTTGACTGCACCTTATACCCATCCGAGGTGCAGTCAAGCCCTTCACCGAAAATCCCTGCGGCTCTGCTCCATCTAGAGTATGTGAAATTTCAGAGAGAATTTGCGAGTTGAGTTCATCTTCTTAAGCTACGTCAACATAAACGAGTCTCTGCGTTTAGGCTTCAACAAACAGCGTGTTATTTATCACCGCGGCTAGATGACAGTGGCACCCTAGACTGCGTATAGAAGTCCCTTAAGTGCTTCGTATAGAAGCTTCCTTTTACTGCGATTATCATATGGCCAGCGTAATGCTAGGCGTAAGGTCAGCGTAATGCCATGCGTATATGTATGAAGTGTTTCCATGAACAGCGTAAGGTTTCACTTCCTGAACAGCGTATAGAGATTCATCATGAATAGCATATAGGTTTGCATACTGACTGTAATTTAGGGCATCATCTGCCTGAGAGCTAGGGCATCATCTAGGCCAGCGTATTCTATGATCTCTCCTTCTCCAAAAACCCAAGACGTGGAGAGGAGGAGATCACTCAAGAATCCATTTTCTTCGATGATGATTGCTATAGATAGAGTTTGTCTTCACCTCAGCTCTGATACCATGTAAAGTTTTGTAGATGTTCTATGCTAAGAGCAATTTCACTTTTCTCACAGCAATCATACAAGTAGATAAGCAAAATGCAGATAGAACATATAAGCAGATCTTACAGAAGACAAATCAGAAACAAGAAAAATGAATGAGTTCGTTTCGGCGGTCAACAGGATGCTTCAACCAGCAAAGTCTCCTTTGGTCAGCCAGCCCAGCATGTGTCACAACAACCCTCCTGGCAGCTCGTACTTTTAGGATGAGAGAGGAAGATGTGAGTTGAGTTGTGTTCAAATTCTCTCCAACTTTTCCTGTATATATATCCATCAATGAGGGTGTGTGACACATCTGTTGGGCATGTGAGCCTACATTACAAAACTGGCTGACCTTGCACATATAATTTATTAAGAATAATAAATTCAAAATATAAGTTCTGCTCATCGGATTAAGACTATTTTTATATGGATTTTACACCTCTCAGAAAGAGGAATCCAACAAAAATATTAGCCTCTTAATCTGAGCATCAGAACATGGAGTTTGGACCTAGTTGTCCAATTTTAACAATTGATCTAAAGATCATCCGATTCTGATAAGTATTCATGGAGATATGAATTTATTTGTGTTATGGGACAATTCGTCAAGGTCGGCCAGAAACTAAACTGCCCCCACTTGTGCTCCATGTTTTAGTATAAATACAAGTGCCTTGCAAGTCATTTGTACACACAACTCTCTTGAGATTTCTTCTTCACAACTTGTTTTGGGTTTTAGTGGAGAGAAGAATCTCTAAGGGAAAAACACAGGTCTAGAAGGAGACCCTATATGCAGCAAAAGAAGAGCCCTAGATGCTGTTATAATGAAGCCTAACCGCAATCCAATAAGGGAGATCTAGCACGGTGAAGGAGACTTAACAACTGACTCTAACGCAGTCCTATCATGCCCTAGACACGGGTCATATCAAGCCTTAGCTAAACACAACCATGCCCTAATCTATACGCTGTTTTGCAAGGGCTTGAGACAGCCCTTAAACGTAGCAAAAGGGATGCCCTGGCCATAATAAAGAGGCTCCTATACACTGCCCTAATCTATACGTAGCAAGGCCGCCCTAACCACAGCAAGAGAATAACCCTAGCTGTAGCAGAAGGGACCCTATGACAATGTGAAGAATGAATGTGTTTGAGTGTTGGCATATGCTGTTAGTTAGGCATTGGGATGCCGCAGCTATGTTAGGGAGATAGGTAAATACATTGGGGTTGAAACTACCTCTAAGGGGTAGCATGGAGGGCAACATCTTTGTGGAGGACAACAGTAGTCATTAAGAGCAATTCTAGGCCAGTTTTGATGGGCTGTTAGGGACTGTGGTTAGTACCCTAATCAGTCCCAGAATTGCAACAGTGCACAGTAAGTACAACAGCATAATGATGTGATAGGTGGCAGCATGATGAAGGCAACATGGTGCAGTATGGTGTAACAATGGGACAACAATGGTAATGATGGGCATATAGTAGCAGCAAGGATGTATTGCAACAACAGGATGATGAGGTATTGCAACATGCATTTGGGTGCAACATAGTGCAATGAAGAGCTCAACATAGTGCAACATGAGGAGATGCTGTACAGTGATGGGTACAATCATGATTAGTGAAGCAAGATGAAATGCAACATAGTGATGATGGGTGCAACATGGTGCAGTACAGTGAGGTGCAATATGATAATGAGGTGCAACACAATGATAGGTACAACATGTGTTGAAGTTTATAAGTCTACTTAGTTAGAAACCCTCCATGCACTTTATCTGATTTATTCCTACCTACTTGTTCTGTTACTTAACAAGTTATTTACAATGTAAATACTGAAAATAAACACTAGTGCATGCTCAACATATTACAGATCAACAACTGAAGGAAATAGAAACAATCACACCAAATGACACCGTTATTTTTGGACCAATGTCCCCGGAAAAACCCAATGTGGGAAAATCGGTGCAACTATTTGAGGGTTTTCTTATTAAGCAATATCATAGTACAATCTGGGTGCCGAAACTAGCCTACCCAACAGAGAATTTCCTTGGCAGTAATAATACCTCTCAGTTTGAGACAAATTTCCCGGCTGAAACCTCAGATAATCCTTCCGATAGCTCCTCAGCTACAATCTGCGCCAGAAACCCCAGCGTCAGTGTTCCTGGACTATGTCAGCTCCTCTCTGACCAGCGCTGGCCCTGTGTCACCTCAGATGGGTCTGCGTCAGCCTTAGGAGGCCTTGCGTCAGCGTTTTGGCCTTCTGTGTCAGACTTCTGGCCCTTTGTGTCAGCAACGCTGACCTCTTTGAAGCTCTGTGCAGCTCTCGACTACCTCTGCATGATCTCTAGCTACTACTGCATCACTCTCCCCAGCTACTACGTTGCTCTCTCGACAGTATCTCTACCTCTCTGTCTCTCTGTACTCAATGCCCCTCAGCTGCAACTACGATCACTGATTCTATCTCTCTTAGCAAACCCCGTTCTAGAGAATAGAATGGCTGATCACTCTGGTGTTCTCGTTGACATATCAACGACCGAGATTAAGTCCCTAATCAACGGCTAAGATTATCTGGCTTGATCCATGTCTTTTGGACCATTCTAACACAGTTTCATATTAATACACATTAATATTTTATTTTCCCTAAGTTTAGACTTCGTGACTCCGTTAAAAATATTAATTATTTTAATATCTCCTAAACTGTTTAGAATCTACCCATACCCTTTCTGGGTATTGGAGATCTCATGTGCCCCAACCTCTCCACCAAATTTCATGGCTACAACACATCTGATGCTACCCCAAAGCAACAACATGGTGATGGAGTCACCTTGGAGAATCAGTTGAAGCAGCTTGTCTTCAATTGAGTTCAGCTACCTCATGTATCATCTTCTTAGAGATGATCTATGCTCTTATTTGGATAAGTCAAAGTGTTGACTTCTGTTGTATATGTACTATCTCTCTCTCTCTCTCTCTCTGCTAAACCATTGAAGAACATATAGGAAGAATTGATCAAGGGTTTCCTCACATTGGGGTTTGTCCCTGGCTAGTGCCACATTTTGTGTCCTCTTGTCTTGGCTTGTCTTCTTCGATTTATGTTTATGTTCTATCTGCAATTTAAGATTACGCTGATGTGATTGCTAATCTGGAAAAGATATTGAGCTAACTGTGAAAATTGAAATAAATTGCTCTAAGCATAGAACATACCTAAACTCAACAGGAATCTATAAATAAGAGAGGGATAGAATCATTTTATCATCATTGAGTTGGATTGGAGTATCTCTGTTTTTTTTGAGCTGAGGCTCTAAGGGTTTTATGACCCGTTTTATCCTCGATTAGTTTCAGTGGAGATGATCCCACCCTAGCTAATCCCATTTTCATTCTGTCGCAGTCTAATATCTTAAGATACCTCTTATCTATTTGGACAAGCGAGAAGGAGACTTTTCTGTAGTTAAGAATTCACTGTTGTATTCCTCTATCTACCCGAGCTTTTCTTAAGTTAATCGTCAAGTTCTGGAGGCAGCAAACATGGCCCAGCAATAGCAACAACCCTCTAGAACATCATCTGAGTTCGACCTTCCTTTCTGAGGTTATTGAGGCAACAATATAGCACTTTATGAGGTAGTGAATACCTCTTTTAGGGGATTGTGATCGCACGGAGCCTTGAAGGCCACTCCACAATAACACTGGCTCGGTTTTGGGACATTGGAACATCCAAAACAACCCTCCAAAACCAGCAGTTGTCACGTGAGGCAGCAACAAGATCAACACAGTCAAGGCTAAGGGAATTACTCCAACCACAGGTGTAGACTTCGGTCAGAAAAGGACAGTCATAAGCCCTTACCAATCTTTGTTGAAATAACAGGATCAATGCAGTCAAGGCTAAGGGACTACTCCAACCACAGGTGGAAACTTGGATAAGAAGGGGCTCTCACAAGCCCTCTTTGACAGCAAGCGACGCAATACAGATCAAGCATTAGTTAGACAATGAGTTGTTAGTTAACACAGTGACAACAAAATTGGATAGTGCTTGTTATTAGTAAATTACAGTTAGAATATTGATCTATTGAGATTACAATTGGAATTCTATTTGTGGATTATTGATTGCATAGGTCCACTTTTCAATGGACAATTAATACTAATAGTGGTTTGCTAAAGAAATATATGTCTGTTGAATAACTTTAGTGCATTATATAGAAGGATACCTACTGTTATATGAGTGGATGAATGTGCACTGCTGTTATGATATATATAACCCTTTTTGATTTGATGAAAGCCATAGACAAGATTAGAACCCTAAGGGTGAAAATTCCTTAGGGACATTACAGTTGTATTAGAGCTGTCTGCTGCCAGCCTAGAGGGTTATGCGAAAATGTGGCAGCCAACATTAGTTTCACCCTTACAGAAGGAGCACACCAAGATTTTGCAACAATTTGAAGATCGTGCCAAGTACAAAAGAGAAATAGGAGAACGGATTAAAGCATGGAGAAAGGCACACCCAGATTAGCCTTCATGGCTATACCATCCTAGAAAAAAGAGATCAATCTCTTGAACCTGGTGGTATGGGAAACTCAAAATCTTTGCCTTATAGTAGTGATGGGGTTCAAAATAAATCTGGGAATGATGAATCTGGACAGTGTTTATCAAAAGGACATAATTCAACTAATGATGTTGAGTTGCTGTGTTTAGTCGATGAGTTTCAGGGAATTTCAATGGAGCAGAAGCTTGAATTATCACTCTTTGGTCAAAGTTTCAAACATTTCAACCTGCATCTCTTTTGAGTTTAATCCCATCGTTAGGGTTAGCTCCGACATTCAGAATTTCAGATCAAGCACACCATTGGAAGTACTCAGTCATTTGGATTGTTTCAATCTTCCACACCAACATTTGGACAATCAACACTAGCCTTTGGCCAAAGCACTCTTGTTTTTGGGAGCGACCTGTTTTCTAGCAGCACATCATCAATGATGTCGCAGAGCAAGCCAACAGGCCTTGCACAATCAACTCCTTCCTTGTTCAGTGGCTTTGAAACATCCAATCCTGCCCAGAAACCGGGTGTATTTTCTTTTGGTAATTTTGGCTTGTCACAACTAGTTGCTTCTGATGGTTTTGGTGGCGTATCAACTCTAGCTTTTGGGTAGACCTTTGGGCAACCCACTCAGCAGAATATAATGGTTACCACACCACAACCTGTAACAAATCCATTTGGAACTTTCTCGGCAATGCCTTAGATGTCTACAATAGAAGTGGGGAAACCTGGCATGAATGGCATGGGCAAGAACAGAGGAACTGCATTTTCACAACCACCTGTTATAGTTTATCTGCAAACTACATCAAAGGCAACGAATTAGACTAAATCATGGCAACAATTGTTTTCATGCACATCAGGTTCTTCCTCTGCACCATCTTCCCCGGATACTTGAATTCAATGGGATTGCAAACGTCTAGTTGAAACAGGAACTAGGCTTGCCTCATCGAAAGCACATTTATTGCGATTGTCTCCCAACAGTATTTATTTTGGATCATCTGAACCAGTAACACTTGATCCGACCTCTACACCATCAGTATTTAGCAACTTAGTGATTTCAGTTTCTGCTGCTTAATACATAAATTCAACTGGTACTTATCCACTTCTAGATAGTTTGCCTCTTGTCAACTTGATTACGAGAAGAATTGATACTTTTGAAGATCTGTCATATTTACCAGATCCACTCTCCTTGCAAAGACCTATTATAGAATCTCTGGATAATTTTCCTTTGGACCTTGGGACTGGGTTGCCTTCTGACACAGTAAGGCTATGGCCCTGTTACCCACCAAAAGTTGGTACCCCTAGGAGAACCTTTCTCCTAATCATCTTCTTTTAGCTGACAGCCCGCAGCCCCTGGCAACCACCTTGTAGCCGATGTGATGTGCCACTTTATCTTTGCCACCTGCATTAGTTGTATGTTTCCTTGGTCGCTTGTCAAGAGAACATGCCAGAAGGTGGGCAATCCGGCCCAAAAGGTATGTTATTCATTGTGCAATCGGGTGCTTATGCTTGTTTTTCATTTGGGCATTTGGCATGGATTATTGGGTGACTTGGAAGAAGGAAGGGTTTTGACCATGGTTTTGTTCCCTCACCTTAAATGGGGGGTTAATCTTCAATCCTAGTCTACTGGGACCTCCCCTAATGGCCCATGGATTTAGGAAGGGCACTACTTGGGAAACCCTAATTGAGATAACATAGTCCCGTTTTCACATTCCATATTTATCACTTCCCTCCATAAATGACGAGCCCTATTCTCCACCTTCCTTCTTTGGGTCCACATGACCATGGGTCCACTGGGTTCTAGCACATCCCCTCTTCTTGTCCACATATCTGAGTCGGGCTCGGAAACGTTGCCCTGGAGATTGATGTAGCTAAAAGAAAGTTAAAAGCATATCATGGCCACAAGCAAGAAACAAAAGAAAAAGAAAATTATAAAATGCAAAAGATGGCCAATATATTAATATTAGCACGTGGGCAAAAGCCAAGCATGAGTTAATGTTGCCACATCACATCATAAAAGGAACCCTTGCATGTCCCAAATTTTGGTGAGCGATGAACTACCCCACCACTAAGGGGTTAACCACTACTACACATCATTCAAAGCATGCTCTCATTTCCTAGAGCTTCGAGTAGTAATACAAAGAAACGTCAAGAAAAAGAAAAAGGCTAGTAAGAGGGGTGGAAAAACAAAGGTCGGTGAACTCATGCATTCACAATTGCTACCTCCTCATATTTGTATGCCTAGAATGTGGATTTCCTCATCATTGCTACCCCTTTGACCATGGCATTTGGCCATGAGACCCCTTTATCCCCCTTCCATTCCATTATTATTCACATGCCATCTATTGATTGAAGGATGTACCTCTGACCTGTATTTCCCCTTAGGGGTTGGGAGTGTTGAAGAATGTAACTAGTTTCAATCTTCATAATTGTTGTACTCATTTCAATATGTATCCTATGTAACAAACAAAAGAAGTAAAAAAAGTTATTATTTTAAAAGCATGAGTTTCATGCTCATTATTGATGGTCTTCTAGGTAAAAGCATTTTCTTCATGCTTCTAGGGTTTGTTAGGTCTTAGGATTTATCGTCATGAGTCAAAGGAGTCAACATCATGTTTATAAGACCCTTCCCAGCAAAATGTAATTATAAAAAAATTATTTTTGAGTCTACAAAGAGTCCTGGAAACTCCAAAAGTACAAGTCGACCCTGGCAGCTACAAGTCGACCTTAAGCAGGGAATTCAACCCCTTGAGAAGGCTATATAAAGGCGCAGTTCGACCTCATTTGTTACTCACTCACTCAAGAAGTTCGATCTCAAAAAGAAGTTTGATCTGTAGCTAGGAGAAGCAGAAAAGAAGAGCAAAGGCCTAGAAGGCAAGAGGAATCCAAGGAGGAAGCAAAATCTTTGTTTTTGGGCTCTTTTTTCTCTCACACGTGAAGTTTTACAGTTTCTGTAGCTACAAGGGAGGCTGAAATTGCAGGTCCGAGTTGTAGTAATAAGAAGTGCAATATCTTGTTGCTGGAAGGAAGAATACTCTATCTTGGCTTTGTTGACTTTGGGAGGAGCTATCTTGCTCAAGGAAGGTCTCAAGAAAAAGCTGGTTTACGGTTTCCGCAGCAGCAACATGGCCGAAATTGCAGGGTCAAAGTTGCAGGACGAGTTACAGTATTACAGTTGGTCCGTCGAAGTTGCAGTTTGAAGCTGGTTGGTGTAGGATCAAGGAAGGACTTGTTGGAAGGGATGACTTGGTACTTGGAGAAGGACTTGGTCTAGAATTTGGTTCTTTGTTGTCTCCATGAAGCAGATTTTATAAGAAGAGAAGAATTATTTGGGTTTTTCCCCTTTGAGGGTTTTGCCCTGGTTGAGAGCTAAAATTTTGTTTCCTCTGTTGTTACTGTTTCTGTTCTTGATACATGTTTGATGAAAAGATCTAACTAAAAAAACTCAAGAAGACTAACTAAGTTCACAAGAAAATATTAAGGTTAAGGAAAATCAGAATTAATAGTTGCCACATTGCATTTTCCAACATGGTATTAGAGCTAAGGTGAACAAGAAGGCAACTAGAAGGATCATCGTCTGGACACAAAGAAAGGTTTGTTTGTCAAGGGGAAGGAGAAAGGAGATCTATTAATCTAAAAGAAACATGTCATCTAAAGAAGGCTTGAAGAGGAAGACTAAAATAAGGTTGTGAAAAGGACCTAGTTGTAGACTCATTGGTAAACCTCTTTGAAGGAAGCATCAAAGGATCTTGGTTTCATTCACCACTCTTGGAAGCTGTTGGAAGAATCCTAGGAGACATCTTTCAAGGACATTATTGAAATCTCTTCAAAGATCTTGAAGGCATCGAGAAGATTGAAGACATCATAAAGGAAAAGGAGAATCTTGGTTATCAAGCATCATATTATTATTCCATTTCTCAATCTACAGGTCATATGGGTTCTTTCTGCAAGGAGAGCAATAAGCTTGTTGGGGCATCGAATTTCCCAGCATGAAAAAGAAGGATTGACTTGGCACTCATTGAACATGAGGTAATGGAATATGTTATTTGGTAAATTGCTGAACCTAGCAAAGACAAGACTCAAGGACTAGCAAAGTACAAGAAAGGAGAAGTAAGGGCACGAAAGATCATAGTTAAATCCATTAAGGATCCTCTTGTTGCATTTGTTGCAAATTTGAAACTTCTGAGGCTATGTATGGCACGTTAGTGAATTTGTACTCTTTAAGTACATCAAAACAAAAGATGTCTTTGTGGAATAAGTTATATAAAATGAAGAAGTCAAAGATGAGGATACGACATCCTTTCTAATGAAGATCTTTCAATTAAGAGACCACTTACAAGGGTTGGGAGAGACAATTTATGATTCAGAAATGATGGTCTTTGTATTAAATGCATTGCCACTGGAATGGAGCAGTTTTACAACAAGCAGATACTCTAAGAAAGATTCAACTCCCTTTGATGAGTTGTGGGCTCAATGCATTTTGGAAGAATCTAGAATCAAGGTAAAGGATGACAATGGAGCAGATGAACAGTGTCAAGTCTTTCTAGTGAGAGTCAAGAAGCTGAAGAAAGAAAAGTTTGGAAAGTCCAAGAAGCAACATATGTCAAAGGTTCAATGCTTTAAGTGCAATGAGTTTGGACACTTTAAGAGGGAATGTCCAAGCTTGCAGAACAACAAGAGAAAGGAAAGAAGCGAGGCCCATGTTGCTTAGGAAATGGGAGAACCTGAGAAGAAGCCGAAGAAGGAAGATGTGAAAGATCTTTACTATTAATGAAGGCACCTTTTCTTATAGGTTTCTCATGAAGATTGATCTTTCCTTTAGATAGTATGCATTGTTGTTTAGAAGAATCATGTTTTGTAGATAGAAGCATGTGATAGTAAGAGTCTACTTGATTAAGTTGCTTTGTAGAAATCATCTAGTCTTTAAAGAAAGATATATAGACCATTTTGCATATTGATCATCTAGGCATTGTCTAACTTTATGTTAGAAGCAGTCATCTTGCTAAAGTGGATCAACATGATAATGTAAGAACCATCATTTTGGAAGGTTCTTGGAAGAAGCATTATGACAAGGTTAGTATACATTCCATATAGCATGGAAACAATACTTTTAAAGGGATGAAGGAATGAAATGGGTCAGGTTGTAGGTCCATTATGAAACATATAACTAGATGATAGAATAAGAAGCATAGGAATTGAAAGTAACTCTTATGTAGGATTCGTGTTTACAGAATCTTGGAAAAATTGGTTATGAAATATGCTTAGTGAAATTGTTCTTATCGTTATTTAATGTGACTTACTCAAGAATGAATAAAGATTAAGACTTTCTCTAGATTATATATAGAATGATGATTAACATCCAGTATAATCTCCAGAAGAAAATTGTAAACTTGGTAATCAAGTTCAATTCCTAGGCACTTTGATGCATGAAGGAAGATTTGATTGGAGATTGACCATGAGGATGTTGATGAATGGATGAGAAGGTCATCATGATGAAGTAAGTCTAATTTTATTTTTATTGTTGTTTATCTGGTTAACATACTATTTTGCTACCTGGAAGCATGTTGCAGGAATATAAGATGACAGATGAGGCAGGCTCATATGTACAGATGGAATATCGAGGAAAGCTGAATGTTTGACATTTGGAAACTCTAAATTCAAGACCTACTCATCTTGAAGGTAACAAGATAACCAGATGGTCAAAGGAGACCACTTTCATGAGGAAGCTATGATCAACTTGAAGTTTGGAAAGGCTCAATGCAATAATGCAATGCCTTCATCTATAATGTCAAAGATGAAAGTGATGAAGTAATAAAGTTGACCTTGATCTTGTCACAAGATGAAAGAGTAAAGATTGCTCCATGATACCTCAGAAGGAAGCGGGCTTGACACAATGAGATTTGAAGGAAAGAGAGAGCAATATAGCTATGAAGAACAAATAGCTAGTACTTTTGAAGACAAGCTATAAGGCTTGTGGTGTTAACTTCTTGGTTTAAAAGGAAGTCAGGAATCTCCTCTAGTTTTGAGAGGGAGCAAAAGAAGTCTCCTTAAAAGGAGAAGGGATTTGTTCTCTAATCTAAAAGAGAATAGGATATCCTCTCTGGTTGAGAGGGAATGATGATGGATATCACATGTGCATTCTCTTCTTCATGTATCATAGACCTCGAGGAAAGAATGGTGGAGGATTGGATAAGCATCTGTGGTTTCCTTGAGGGTGGACAATCCAAGAAAGGAAAGGTACTGACATTCTTTGAGAATAGGACATGTATCCAAGATAAGAGTGGTCAAAGAGGACCAATATTCTTTGAGGATTCATGAATGGAAATCCAGGATAAGAATAGTCCTAAAAGGACATACCTTGTGAACATCCGGATGGGGTATGCACCTTGTAGAGGTAGTGCAATATCACATGTAAAGCCTCCCGGCATAAGGCTCTTGAATGAAATAGAGCGTGTCTAGTTGGGCCTCAAAGACAGTGCTGATTGATCATAATGTTGATGCTTATAGTTGGCTTATCAATCCGACTCTTGTTATGAGAACTCTTCACTTTGAGAACGATGTTGTACTAGGTATACAATTATGAATGCCTCCTTAGTTGAGAGGGAGTGTTGAAGAATGTAACTACTTTTGGTATTCATTATTGTTGTACTCATTTCAATATGTAGTCGATGTAACAAACAAAAGAAGAAAATAAAAAGTTATTATTTTAAAAGCATGGGTTTCATGCTCATTATTGATCGTCTTCTAGGTAAAAGCATGTTCTTCATGCTTCTAGGGTTTGTTAGGTCTTAGGATTTATTGTCATGAGTCAAAGGAGTCAACATCATGTTTATAAGACCCTTCTAGGAAAGATGTAATTGTAAAAAGAATTATTTTGGAGTCTAGAAAGTCTTGGAAACTCCAAAAGTACAAGTCAACCTTAAGGATGGAATTTGACCCCTTGAGAAGGCTATATAATGGAGCAGTTTGACCTCATTTGTCACTTACTCAAGAAGTTCAATCTCATAAAGAAGAAGTTCGACCTGTAGTTGGGAGAAACAAAAAAGAAGAGCAAAGGTCTAGAAGGCAAGAGGAATCCAAGGAGGAAGCAAAAATCTTTGTTTTTGGGCTCTATTTTCTCTCACACGTGCAAGGTTTTAGGGTTTTTGCAGCTGCAAGGGAGGCTGAAATTGCAGTTCCGAGTTGCAGTAAGGCGAAGTACAATATTTTGTTGCCGGAAGGAAGAGTACTCTATCTTGGCGTCGTTCACTTTGGGAGAAGCTATCTTGCTCAAGTAAGGTCTCAAGAAAAAGTTGGGTTAGTATTTTTGTAGCAGCAACAAGGCCAAAATTGTAGGGTCAAAGTTTGTAGGACGAGTTGCAGTGGTAGGTCGAAGTTGCAGTTTGAAGCTTGTTGGTTTAGGTTCAAGGAAGGGCTTGTTGGAAGGGTTGACTTGGGACTTGGAAAAGGACTTGGTCTAGAGTTTGCGTCTTTGTTGTCTCATTGAAGCAGATTCTATAAGAAGAGAATTTTTTTTCGGGTTTTTCCCCTTGGAGGGGTTTTTCCCTGGCTGAGAGCCTAATTTTTATGTCCTTTGTTGCTATTGTTTATGTTCTTTATATTTGCTTGATGAAAAGATCTAACTAGAAAAACACAAGAAGACTAACTAAGTTCACAAGCAAATATTAAGGTTAAGGAAAATCAGAATTAATAGCTGCCACATTGCATTTTCCAACAGGGATCACCTAATAGGGTTGTTTATTAGCCACTCCTACCGAGGGAGGTAACACTATTACGTGATTAAAGCCCCAAATTTGGAAGCGAAGCCCTGTATGAAGTGTCAATTTTCCCCTTACTAACAAGCTTGGTTCACTTAGATGCACTAATAATTATTGCACCTAATGGTGAAGATGCAACATTGGACATTGTGTGTGATTGGCAGGTGGTTTTCATCATGGGCTGGGCAACTTAACTGGGGCCCAAGTCCATTAGAGGAGCATTATGACACTCTACAAGTGAAGTGTTGAGAGCCATCAGACTCCTATCACTTGCAGAGCATCATTCCACTCCATGGGCACCTACAACACCCCAACAACCGACGCTTTTAAGTTTTGCCTCGCATTATTGATGAGATGATGCACTTGGACCAGTGCGCCCCAACCGTCTTAGTAGTGCACACATGGTTTGGTAGCTGATATGAGGCCTAGATGAGATTTGTCTCACCCCTTGAGACATGGGAGGGCTAACACCATCCTCTAAGCCCTCAACGTTGGAGCAGAACCAAGCTATTTCATCACCATAACACCCATGACATCCATGTTGTGCCCTAAATACAAAACTGGGGTCCAAATGATGATTTGCTTGGAGATTTAGGGGCCAACCCCTAGATCATAATTTTTGGAGTCCTCTACACTTGACTTGGCATCAAAGGAGCCCAACGCATGCATGAAATCAACATTTTGGCCTCTTTGTGGGTTGATTCTTATGCTTTAACATTGGCTATGAAGTTGGTTTATAACCTCACCCAAAATTTGCCCATTATTCTATAATGTGAGGGGCTTTAGGCTAAAATTAGAGAACATTGGACATGTATAAATTAGAGAGGGATCATTTCACTCTTTCATCATCATCACTTGGAGAAATTGGACCTCTTAGGAGATCTCACACTTGTTTCCTTGGCTATTGGAGTATCTTGGATGCATTTTGATGTTTGGAAGCTACCTTGGATTGTGTTTGGAGCTATTTCTTTGGTGAATGGATGGATATACTACATGCTATCTTGTAAGATTTTCGTTTTGAAATTGTCTAATGTTTGGAATTGTTGCTTTTAGATTATGCTAGTTTATGCCCTAATTTGTTGAAAATCAATTTTGAAAAGCTATCTAGTTGAGAATTGCATATGTTACTCAATGTATAACATGTAATGAATGTTCCTAGTGGAGGAATTCTTAATAAATCTCCATCAAATTCCATTTTCCTTTGAAGTGGGTAATTGTTGGGAATCGATACCTAGGGCATCAATTTTCAACCTCCTTATAGACATCCTTGACTCCATATGCCTAAAGGACAAGGCACTAGTCCAAGTCCTTGGTGATCATTCTTATTTTTCATCCATAAATTTTCCTCTTAAAATTTTGGTCCTCTTAAGGCTAGGATGTCTAACTAGGGCTTAGAGCGAAATCCTTTGGGAGAGGTTTTGTTGGAACTTGAGAGCCTAAACATCAAGTGAAGGGCCTTGGCTACTTGACCTCTAAATTTGGTGGGCATCCACTTAAGTTTCCTCCAAAAAATCTCTTGCCCTAGGTGTTTCCCTAAGAGGGAAACCCTAGTTTTTCTTTCTCAGTCTGGGGACTTCCTTGAAGGTTGTATGAACTTAGTACTTGTTGAAGTATATCATAAGAAGCCTTTTCTCTCCATTTCCTTGACCTTGGGGGAATGCCTAAACTCTAGCAAGATCAACAAACACTAGGTCTTGTGCATTTTATTCCTAGGTCTCTTATAGAAAGTGTATTGCTCCTTTGCTTATCACCTCATACCTTAACGTTAGAATACCTTTCATAGGTGATCCTATCCTACCGGGACTCCTCCCATTGGGGAAAATCTGTAAAGAGTAGGGGGCCTTGGTTGTAGTGATAGTGTGCCATTGTCCTATTGTTAGCACTTAGTCTAGCTGTTTGTCTTGTAGGGTTTCCCTCTCCAAGGTCTGCTAGCTTTTGTGGTAATATGCCCTATATCTGCTCCAATCAGTAAATCGTCTATCGAGTGTTCTTTGTTGAAATTCTTGACTTCGGGAATTGTTGATGAGGTGCACTGTGCTGGAGACCAACTTCCTTGATCACACAACGATAGGATTTATCATCATTTTCATTGGATGGTCCAAATTGTACATTTGAACATGGATAGTGGCAGATGTGGGACACACCATAGGTCAGGCAACATGAGGTTGGTGTTCTAAGGGAGCCATCTAATTGGGAGCCATCGGAATCACTTATTTCTTTTAGTTCCAATGAGTGTTGCACTCTTAAATTTAGAAAGAGTTATCACCATCTAGAAGGCCAGCCAATAAATAATAGGACTTAAGAGTCTTTGAAGCAGGCTAGTGAGAAACTCAGTGAATGTGGCACTGAGGATGTTAATGTTGGACGAGCATTCGTCACCTAGCATTTATTGCTGCAGATGAAGACATGAGGCTTGAAGCAGATGCAACTTTAGCAACATTGGAGGAAAAGAACTTTAAAAGCATTGAAATTAGACACCAGGAGACAAAGACAAGTTGTTTGGCAGATTCTGAAAACTCGCCAGTAAGTGATATTACTGAAAACCTAGGGCGAATGGAAGTAGCTCCAGATCCAGATGCCAAGGATGTCCTGGAAAATTATGAATATATCAGACTTAGCTCTAATGGAGTGCCCGATTTGGAAATGACTGCAACATCGAATTCTGATCTTGGACAATCAGATGAAAGCGTGAGATCAAGCAAAGGACACTGTTTGGAACCCAAACCCTGTGAGAAGAAACCTGAAGAAGTTATAGCCCACCTCTATATGATAGAAGATTTAATGGATCATTGAATACAATGCTTACATCCTCGGCTCCAGGCAAATCCTTGGATGAAAACAGAAGCACTCATAGAGAGATTGGATGGGGAGACAAGAAAAATCAATCTGACCTGTCCATACAGTCCAAGAGCGATACTGCTTACCCAGTGAATAATGTTGGACAAAGACAAAGGTTAAAGAAATTGATGAGAAGATAATTCCAGATTCAAAATAGAATTGAGCACGAGAGTATGATTTTACAGGCAAAAAGACAGTGGTTGCGAGATATGAAAGAGTCATTTGGCCACATTGATAGAATTCAAGAACATAATAAATTTCTGGATCAAGGATTGGATTCCCTGAAAAAGCAGATCCTTCAAGCAGAAAGGAATGTGCTGGCCATTAAGAAAGAATTTGGTAACTTGAACTTTGGTTTAAGGCAATTACAAGGTCAATGGATTGATGCAGATTCTGTTTGGCAAAAAACATTGAAGACTCCAAAAAACCAGGAGGATGAGATATTTGCTGAATTGGTTCACAGAATTGGTGCAGCATATCAGGACTGCTTTACAGAAGTGGTTAGGAGGAGGTATTTGAAGAAACTGTATATAAGGCAGGCAGGCTAAGGGAATGAAAGGGTGGCTAGAATAAGAGAGACTGAAGTAATCAGACCAGAACAGCTTTTAAAACATCTTCTTGCATATATTTGTCGGGAATCAGGATGTCCTAGTAGCTATGGGGTTATCTGACAAACCAAGTCAGTGTGTTGTTAATATAGTACCATTCAACACCAACTTGACTAACATTGATGTTGGTAATCTGAAGTGCTTGGCTACAGGGGTTTTAATATGGTCACTGCCTAAGGATGATCATAATCACAGTAATTATCATTCAGTCTCAAAAGAAGGGGATTCTATAAATGCTGGTAAAAAATATGAACCCCAAATAATTGATGAAGGATGTGATAGTGATAAAATTGTTGGAACAAGTAAAATGAAGGTTGGAAATGCATGGCTGAAATTAGAAATTGCTTCAGCAGCAGCACATATTTGTACTCTTGACTCAGAATTGATCTATGATTCAGTGAATGAAAACAATGACTATTGTATGATGGCATCTTCAGCATCAGAAACCAGCATTGTGGCTGATCGGTTGCAAGAAATGAGGATGGGTGCTGGTGTTCTTGCTTTGGCAGCTGCAAAGGAAACTGTAAAGATTGAAGGGAGGTTCTCATTTCTGAAAATAGGAGGATAAATTTTGCAGCACCTGAACTTGCAATTGCTTGAGGACAAGCAATGTTGGGAAGGGGGGACTGTAATGTTCCCTATTGATTAATTGCCCAAGGGAGGACGAAATAGCCTATCCAACCTCGTAGGCAATAGTTGATGAAAAAGGGGAAACCCATTATCCAATGTTTTGGGGCAACATTGGGTAAATTTGGGGTGTCGGGGACAAAAAGCTAGAATTGGGGGTTAAACTTGTAACCCCTCACAATAAAATAAGGACAAAAGCCCCATAGGGAATCTATAAAAAAGTGAGAGATAAAATGACTTTATCATTGTTGATTTGGATTGGAATATGTGTTTTCTTGAGCTTAGGCTCTGGGGTTTTAAGGCCCCTTTTTCCCTTGATTAGTTTCGGTGGAGATGATCCCACCCTAGCTAATCCCATTCTTTTCATTCTGTTGCAGCTTGATATCTTTAGATACTTCTTATCTGATTTGGCAAGCGAGAAGGAGACTTTTCTGTAGTCAAGAATTCGCTGTGGTATTCCTCTATCTACCTGAGTTTTCCTGCAGTTAATTGTCAAATTCTGGAGGCAGCAAACTTGGCCCAGTAATAGTGACAGTCCTCTAGGGCATTATCTGATTTTGGCCTTCCTTCCTGAGGTTATTTAGGCAGTGGTATAGCACTTTATGGGGTAGCGGATACCTCTTTCAGGGGTCTGTGATCACATGGAGCTTTGAAGGCCTCTCCGCAACAAAGGCTCGGTTTTGGGACAGCGGAACACCCAAAACAGCCCTCCAAAACCAGTGTTTGTCACATGAGGCAGCAACAAGATCAGCACAGTCAAGGCTAAGGGAATTACTCCATCCACAGGTGTAGACTTGGGTCAGAGAAGGACTGTCATAAGCCCTAGTCAGTGGTTTGTTACATTGATGCAGTCAAGGCTAAGGGACTACAATCGCAAGTGGAAACTCGGGTAAGAAGGGGTTGTCACAGGCTCTCTTTGACAGCAAGCGAAGCAGCACAGATCAAGCATTAGTTAGACAGTGAGTTGTTAGTTATGACATAGTGACAACAGAATTGGATAGCGCTAATTGTTATTAGTGAATTACAGTTTGAATATTGATCTATTGAGATTACAGTTGGAATTGTATTGGTGGATTATTGATTGCATAGGTCTGCTGTTCAATGGACAGTTAATCCTTACTTATAGTGGCTTGCTGAAGAAACATATGGCTGTTGAATAACTTTAGCGCATTAAGGATACCTACTGTTATACGAGTGGATGAATGTGCACTGCTGTTATGATATATATAACCCTTTATGATTTATTGAAAACCCTAGACAAGATTAGAACCCTAAGGACGAAAATTCCCTAGGGACATTACATCTAAAGGGGTTTGCAATTGGTTGACTTACTGTTATTTGTAGAAGGCTTCATATTATTCTTATGTTGTACATTTTGATTCAATTATTGAGATTATTGAGATGATTTATTGCATAATATATTCATGCCAATTGTTTTGTGAATGCTTTTAATTTATGTATGAGTTAGCTAACTTATTTTATTGCATGATAAATTAAATAATTTGTCTGTTATGTTAAGGTTGTGGTAATTTATTTTGTGGTTGCTCTAATTTTGCTAGTGCACTCCCATGTGTGTGCCCCCTCTTGTAGTAGCATTAGGATCAATGATCTAGTTCACATGCTAGTTGCAAGGGAACAATTCCTTGGGCTTGGAAAATCTGTTCCCAGCATTTCTGTGTCATTGGGAACTTGGAAGTTGGAGTCAAACACTCCAGAATAGACGAGAGTATTTAAAGGGCTTTGAGGTAGTTGAGCTGCTCTTGAGGGTGTTACCAGGCCGTTCCAGTGGTAGAGAACGTCTAGACACTCCTGGATAATTGGGAAATCCTATGTATTCCTTATTGTGTGGCACCCAAAAGACTTCCAAAGACCTTTTAAGCCTTGTTTCAGCACCACAAGTTGAGCCCCACAAATGGCCAACAAGGTCTAAACGCTCAAATACATCAATATAATTATACAAAAATAAAACAAAAAAGCCATCCGTAATATACAAGGAGGTCATGAGATGTTGATGACAAGGAGGTCTAAACACTCTAAAACATCAAATACAAAAAATAAAACAAAAACCCATACATAATCTACAAGAGGTCATGAGATGTTGTTGACAAGGAGGTCTAAACACCCAAAAACATCAATATAATGATACAAAAATAAAACAAAAACCCATCCGTAATCTACAAGGAGGTCATGTGATGTTGATGACAATCAAATGATATATATCTTCATTTTTAATGCAGTGATGGGTAGAATTAAAGAGGGACTAATCCTTTGATAGGAGATCTCACATTTTGATTTGGTTTGTCTGGTTTGGCAACTGATTACTTCAAACTACGACCATAGTTTTCAGCCAAGGATTATACAATGATCATGAAATTTTTTGTAGAGAGGATTACAATGATATAGCCCACAATGTTGAACTGTAGAAATCAATCTTGAGTACGATGCCTATAGACCTGTATATCAACTAAGCGTCCTTGACCGATCACATGTGTATAACAAGGAGTTTCCTTTATGCCATCATGTAATTCTCATTGTGTGCTATGCTTTCCGCAATGTTTGCTAGTTATGGGGCATATGGTTGTGCGCTATGCTCTCTGCAATCTTTGCTAGTTATTGATCATGAGAAGAACTCTTGAAGTAAATCTGCATACAAGCAATAGGGAGATTTTAACAGCAAAAAGAGGACTTAAAATTATAGAAAATCTTGTAATTGTTGCTTAATATCTTAAATTTTGCAGGTTTGTAGCTTGAGTTTTACTTCCCATCCTGGGTACTTAGTTTTCATTGGATAGAGTTTGCAGCTATCTTGAAATTAGGTGATTAAATTTTCAGGCTCCATACATAGTTTTGTCGTTTCCACATGCAAGGTGCTTAGGAGTCTCGTAAAAGCGGAATTGGTTCTATGACATCCTATGGCAGAATGCTTTATCCACCTTGTTTTTAACTTTTCATGTTGTCATCACAATCACTTTGTTTTCCTGCTGTTGTTGCCTATATATCATAAATTTTGCAGGTTTGTCGCTTCACTTTACTTCCCATCCTGGGTACTTAGTTTTCATTTGATAGAGTTTGCAGCTTTTATGAATTACATGCTTAAAGTTTTAGGCTTCATACATAATTTTGGCGTTTCCACATACAAGGTCCTTACGAGCCTCATAAAAGCGGAATTGGTTCTATGATGTCCTACTGAAAAATGCTTTATCCACCTTGTTTTTAACTTTTCACGTTGTCATCACAATCACTTTGTTTTCCTACTGTTGTTCTAATTAGAGGGAATGGATGGAAGATTCTATGTTCCCTGCTTTTCATGATTTTGGTACATATAGTTCATCTTCTAGTGACTTTTTTCGTATATATCTTAAATTCTCTACTTCCCATCCTAGGTATTTTATTTTCATTTAACAGAGATTGCAGCGTTTGAAATTCACATGCTTAAATTTTCAGACGTCGTACATAATTTTGTGGTTCCACATGAAAGGTGCTTAGGAGACCCATAAAAGCGGAATCAGTTCTATGACATCCCACTGAATAATGCTTTAAATGATATCTTCACAATCACTTTGTCTTCCTAATGTTGTTGTAATTAGAGGGGATCCATTGATGGATAGGGAATTTAGTAGCTTCAGATATATTGGTTCCCATGAATGTAAGATTCTATGTTCCCTGCCTTTCATGATTTTGGTACAAATAGTTCATCTTCTAGTGACAGCTACAGTAATTTATAGCAAAGGGAGGAAATCTCTAGGGAATTTTATTTGCCTTAGGTTTATGGGTCCTGTGAGTGGGATTATCTTAGTTTGTTGTTTTCCCTATTTTTTCCAAAATTTGTTACTTTATTTATACTTCATTTTCATGTGTTTTATTATTGCCTCTACCGACTTGTCATTTTCTGTGAATTGGGGCAAACTTGCAAAGCTTCTAGTTGTTTTGGACAGTTGTACCTGTGTTTAGAACATTCCTGTATTCTGGAATCTTGTGCAACATCGGCACACACATATCACTGATGTTGGAGCAACACACAAATTTATGTTAGCTTTTGGGGTTACGCAAAATGTTTACACCATACTTGGGGGTGCTTAATGTGATGTGGAGTACATGGTGTGTTGAGTACCCTTGGTTATACATTACCAGACATGCACATTGGGGATAACTGACTCATGGATTGCTATACTTTGGCTCGAGGTTTATATGGTGCACTTTCTTACAAGTTGGAGATCTACATGGCATGGTGTCATTCTTCATGAGGTGCACATAGAGGGCTTGGTTGGTTGCTTGGGAGAAGGACCTACTTTGAGGAACATTGGGCATTTAGGAGTGTGTTGAGCCCTAGGTAGCATGGAGACACTTGGTAAAAGTTGAAACACGGGCATTCTTCTTGACATCATTATTTTCACATATAGATTAGCTAATTTGCTTCACACTTTCTAAGCACTTTCTAGGTCACTTACATGGGACACAAGTCATCGTGAATTTTATTGGATAAGATTTTTACAGCATCCTAAAATTCTTCAAGTGCACATTTCTAACTCTTTTAGTTTTAGGTTTGATTTCTTGGCCTTTAATGAGTTTCCATAAACCTCTACTTGTTCTACTTTGATCCTGAACTTACAGATTTTATACTGTCCAACTTACATTGAAGAATAAATCTCGCTAAGGATGCCAAGTTTCATATTTGATGTTAAACAATTGAGTCTTGCAAATTTTATCACAAGAAAGATGTTTTGCATTGTGTTATTGAGGCAACTTGATAATTTGAATGAACCATGGAAAGTAATTCTGTATGTGATTTTCAATATATTTGCAAAATTTCAGAAACCCCCATTTTGAGAATAAGGTATAACAAGAATAATTTTAGCTTGTTTTTAGTGTCTTGGGTTAACTTTTTTTTATTAGAAGGATGTAGGATGTGAACCATAGACTTGAACCAAACAAGCTTGTTAACACTCACAGCACAAAAGCACATAGGGCTAGGCCAAACTGTGGACATCATGCACCAGAAAGCATTTGTTGACCAATATTAGAGCTCCGCGCATGTTTGAAACTCAGTCAACCTGCCTAGCGTGGCTTGTGGGAAATTCTGTTATAGGCTAAGGAGTATAGGGGCAGTCCCTCAAACTCAACCCTGGGCCTCCTCAGTGACAGACCACAGGTGTACCTCACTGACCGATGGCAGGTCTACTGATTCTCCTGATACCTAAGCAAAACCAAAAAAAAAACACATCCACGGTACAATCAATTTCATTTACAAAATAAAAAATTAGTATATTTTCCTCTTTACCAAGGACCATAACAAATTAGAAAAAAGATAGGGCCACAACTTGAATTAAAAAAGACGTCCTTGTTATAGCTTTTGTGTCTAAACAGAGCTAAGGGTTTTCAGGGGTCAATAAAACTACTGGAGTAGTCCATTTTAGATGCGATCAGTGGAGCAATCACATCCAAACCTACTACAAGAAGAGACAAAATAAATTTCAAAGGTTGCAGGGACTGTGGGCCATAGCACAATTGTGAAGACGATAAAGAGGAGGCTTCACGCAACTTCCTGAATCAAGCAAACGAACTTTTATATATACAGAGGGAATTGAATATTGCAACCAAACAAAATGGATCAAAATTTAAAATGGCCTAGGGTGAGAGAATGACATCTGAAAAATGATTTAGAGTTTGTAGAAGCCTCACCCATCCTCGACTAGGTTGCCAATATTGTTGAAGCGATAACTTGTTGACCATAGCTTAGAATCGTGAACCTGAATATGTGTTGGAAAGCTTGGAATGAGCTCTACAATGCGAGGAAAGTACAGACTCCTTTCATATGAGTTGGAAAACTTGAAATGAGCTCTACAATGCCACGAAACTACATTCTTCTTTTATGGTGTCCTGTGCTCCAAAAATTAACTTGAAAGTTTTATGGTGTCCTGTGCTCCAAAAATTAACTTGAAAGTTTTATGGTGTCCTGTACTTCAAAAATTAACTTGAAAGGCCTGAAATTACATATTTTAACAGAAAAATTAAAATTTGGAATTTGCCAAATATTGCCCAAAATGGCCCCAGCGGTCACTTGATCACATGCACATGAACATAGCAATGAGAAAACGGGTCTATATTCCCAATGAGGGGCCCTGAGCTTTGATCCCTTGTTAAAAACTTGAATAGATGAGGCGCACAAATGAACAAGGATGTGTTTATAGTGGAACCCTAATAGAAAAAACCATCATCAATTTTTTTCTCACTTCAAAATGTTTGTGTAATAGTCTTATGACCAAGCGATCTCAAATTGTTTCCCTCTCCCATTTTCATAATATTTTAAGTGTGCACCACTAATGCAATCTGAACATTATATCAGATCTGAATCATAAATTTAGCCTATACATTTAACTTAGACTGCATGATTACTTAACACTGATATTTCAACAATGGAAACAATTTTGTTTAGACAAAATGTTTTTAGTTGTTGTTTTTTTTTTTGAATTTGACTACGAAATTTATCAATGTTTTTTTCAATGTCTGCAGTTTGAGAATGGAGTTGGACAACATGCGATTTCTATCACACACAGTCAGGAAATTATTAATGTGGAGGATCTACAAAAGAGATCAGAGCAAGACACAAGATTAGGAGGCGGTGAGGGAGATATCCAACATGTTAAACATAAAGGGGTCGTACTAGAACCTCTTACTGGTATGTGGAAACGGGATAAACTTTGATATTGCATTTTTGAATGTTGGTTATAGATATGAAGGAGAATTTTTTTTAATGGAATATGTTGCAGGCACGACACGCAAGTCAATGACCGAGGAACAAATAGCGATGGTTTTGAGAGACATCACGAGAGGGTTGGTACCTATTGGCCTTGAGGATCCTAAATGGCCGTCTAGTGCTGGAGAAATGACTCATACTTTCGCCCCAGTTGTCAAATTGGTTGATGACTATAGGGCCATGAAGGAGGAGGTAGAGAGATTACGCATCAGAGCGATTACGCTACAAGAAGCCATGAACTTATCGGGTCGAGAGGGTGGTCCAATGCTATTAGCCTAATTATTTTGCGTAGATAGATGTACTAGTACAGTCCTTTAAGATACTTTGAACTTGAGAACTTGTCTCTTTGTATGTGATGTTTTGGGTTGCGAAAATGATTTTTTATGTTACAAATATAATAAATAAAGCGAGAATGAGTATTCGTGAGGTGGAATTCCAGTGAATGATGTATATGTGCACTTTGAATGTATTTTTGTTTTGAAATGCAGTTTGCTTATTATGTTAAACATAGGACAAGTTGACATCTAACATAACTCACGTTAAATAACAAAAGAACAATGGCAAGAAAATACACATGGAAAACATATATAAGCCTATCGAGTGAAGAAATGTAGTGAAAGTGCATTTCTGATTTGTATATTTTTAAATTTCTATCTTTCTTTGCAGATTGGAGGTTTAAGAGTTCTACATATAATCCAGAATGAAGAGATTCATGGAGAATTGGTCTTTGATATATGACATTGTAATGCAGTTTAAAAAAACCTATGACATCGGAAATATGTCAGAGAAAAGATAGGAAAAAAGGAAAATTTTAAAACTAAAAAATGGATTAACATATATGTAGACAAAATAAATGGAAGCCTATTAAATTATCCTTAGGAGGAAGTTAGAGCTGAAAATGAGGAGGTGGTTGCTTCTTTTGATGATTTCGTTTAGGTATTGTTGTCGCCCATGTTGTACATGCGTGATAAAAGCCCCAATCCAAAATGCACAATTTAATGGGAACCTTTTAGGAAGGTAACCTATTGTCACTTCGATAACCTGTCCTTTCACTTTAGGTCGAACAAGGCTTCCCTACTAGGATCACTAAGGCTTAGTCAAAAGAGAACAAGATGATGTCAATAATAGCCTCAGTGAAATGTTTTTCTAGGAGATTTTTTGGGTTTTTTGAAAAAGAAAAAGGTGATGGAGAAATATGAAGATTAGTGCCAATATTCTCTCAAGGCTATGGGGTCAAGAGGAATCAATTGGTAAGATGAGATCAAGAAGAAATCCCTCTTAGGTTGGTTAATTGGTGCTTGTATAATAAGGCAAGAGGTTAGAATTCGATAGCTAAATTAACCCCCGGGTTAATCAAAGAAAATCATGAAATTATGGCATCACTAGAAGGGATCCCTCCAAGTGGAAAGCCGTCAACCACAAGATCGACTATGGCATGAAATAAAATCAAAACCTTTATTAAGAAACTTTATAGGATGGCCCAGCAAATAGGATTAAAAATTTACCCCAAACCAACAAAGGATAATGTGTGAGAATAGCTTCTTGGTGTCCTCCCTCCAAAGGACAAAGTTGTCATTCAAATGGATCAACCTTAGACCTTGTGGTAGTCTAAAGTAATCACAATGATCCCTTTAATGATATAGAAGAAGTAATGAAGAAAGAACAACTTCTAAGTCAAAAACATTCACTACATATATAAGCCCTTAAGACCAAAAATGTTCCAATAAAGATATTTCCATTAAGCTCGGAAGAGAGGAATGCTCTTAGAATCCAACCACGAGTACAAGTGAGGAAGCTATCTTCTATTTATGGAGTGTGATCTAACTTCTTTTACAATAAAATATCATTTATTTGATTTAATTTCTTATTGTGCCGAGAGGTGCTCTACAACTCCATATGAGGTAGATATCAATGTAAAAATTTAACATTTAACAAATTTAATCTAATGTCAATGTTGTTCCAATATAGGGGTAGATGCGTAGGCATAAATGTTTAACATTTAACATTTATATCTCAGCTAAATTAAAATAAAAAGATGTGTATGTGTAAATGTTTAACATTTAACATTTATATGTCGGCTAAACAACCCCAAACATTTAAATGTTGGCTCAATGAATAATAAAATGTTAAAGTTAATTTGTTATATTTAACATGTAAATAAGCTTTGTTACAATACCATGGGCCAACACCATGGCTTATCAATACCACATGCCCAAAAAACATAACTTATTTCAAAATCAAAATAGTTTATAAATATTTTAATTCAATTTAATTTTATAACATTTTTTTTTTTTAATTAATTCTAAAAGGAAAAGTGTTATAATTACTTTTGAGATATATCTAAACTCTCTATCTTCATTCCCACATAAATTAAATCAGGATTTTAATAAAATAAAAAATGAGAATACTTTTATATATAAATATGTGAAATTTATATAATATAAATAATATTATTAAGAACCAACAAAGATCCATCTTAACTAAGGATCCAAGCTATGAGAGCAATTTGCTAACAATACTAGAGGAAAGATAGTGTATGCTTGTTTTAAGTTTTTCATTATTGCGTTTTCTTTGACATGATTGATCTAAAATATAAGTTTAATATTTTACAACCAATTGAGTTTTGTTTTTTTTTCTTCTTCTTAAATTTAGATACTTTCTTAAACACAATATAATGGGATCAAATTTAAAAGTGAGAGAGGGGGAGGGGGAAGGAAAGAGATAGTGACAAAGTTTGAGGGTGAAGACAGATAGTGACAAAGTTGGAGGGTGAAGAGAGAGGGAGAGAGAGGAAGGAAGAGAGAGATGGGAGAGAGGAGGAGAGAGGGAGAGAGAGAGGAGTCGGGGGGGGGGGGGGGGGGGGGCGGGAGGTAGGGAGAGAGAGAAATGGAGTTGGGGGGGATGGAAGAGAGAGATGGAGTTTGGGGAGGGAAGAGAGGGAGAGACAAATGGGGGGGGGGGGCGGCAAGGAGAGAGAGATATGGAAGGAATAAAGATAGAGAAAGGAATAAAGAGAGAGGGGGAGAGAGAGAGGGAGTGACAAGAGAGAGATGGGGAGAGAGGAGAGGAGGGAAGAGAGAGACAAGGAGAGGAGGGGAAGAGAGAGAGAGGGAGGGAGATAGTGACAAAGTTAGAGGGAATAGAGAGAGTGATGGGACACCGGGGGAGGTGGGGGGGAATGATAGAGAGGGGAAGGGAGAGAGAGAAGATTCAAGGGAGAGGAGAGAGAGGGGGAGAGAGAAGGAGTTAGAGCGAGAGAGGGGGAAAGAGAGAGGGATTGACAAGGGAGGGGGAGGAAGAGAGAGAGAGTGTGTGTGTATGTTTTGGGGTGAGATAAAGAGAGGGATTAAGAAAGAGACACATAGATACAAATATAGATATTATATAACCAACTTAGCTCCATATTAACCCCAAATTTATCAGGTGCCAAGAGGGATCAAATATCTCGAGGTGAAAACCTCTTTTTTGAGTGCAAAACTTGAGGAAAGGTTTGCATCTTGAGAGATTTGATCCCTCTCGATGCTTGATAGATCCAGGGTTAATATGGATCTAGACTAGTACTTAGCTTAAGCAAACTAAATATAATTAACTCCTAAAATCAAAGTATTCTAACACAACAGGAAAATAAAGTGGGCAAGCCACATGTATAATGAGTCATATGAGTAAAACCTCTGAAAGAGGGATTGATCCACCAAAGAAAGCACAAATAGTCCAAACTACTAACGCCTAACCTCTAGATAGTCATAAATGTTGGAGATGGTCAACTTCATAGAAGATGGCTCAAAGATTGGGCCAATGCTTCAAGGTGTAGTAAAGTGGCCTCCCAACTCAACAAGGTTCCAACATCCCTCCTACTTTAGTCCAATGGCCTCTAGAAAAGGGCACATCATATTCCAATGATGAGGTGGCACTACGGAAACAACTCCATACATCATGTCAAATAATGCTCTAAGACCTCTAAATCATGTCCCAAAAGAATTCCCATGATCATGCCTTGGGGTTAATGATCCAGGTGGATATTAGTGGCCACCCGCCAATTCCACTTGGACCCCCAACATTTCTTCTTTTAGTTTTTTAGTTTTCTTAATTGTAGCACAATTTACTATTTTTAGCAGTTTTTGGGTCCTAAACTTCCGGGGCCGTTTTGAGGCCCTAAATGACGTTTTTTGGGAAATCTATCGCCAACGATTTTGTGTTTAAAATCATATTTTTTGTCATATTCTTCGGAGAGATCTTTCCAACGGGCTATCATGCGCGTCAAACGGAGATTATATGATCAAGTCGCGACCTCTGGAAGTTGGCTGTCCAACTCACCCCAACGGGGCCCATAAACTCTTGGTGTTACATCTCCTCGGGTTAGGGTTTTGGTTGTTTAGGGTTTTCTCTTATTGTTCAATAATAAAAAGGCCCTTGAGCCTCATTGTAAGGCAATTTAGAGGCATGTAGCCGCCATATCTCTTCTCAGAGATAAGCTACCATCACCCTAACTGGTTTATTTCCATTCCTGTTTGTAAGCATATTTCAGTATTTTACCATTAATGAAATGAAGTATTATTTCCGCTGCATCTTTGTGTTTATGGTTATCTCTGCAATTTGTTGCGTACCTGTTTAAATCCGGATCAGTGGTATCAGAGCGGTCTGCTTTTTTTTCTCTATTTTTCTTTGCATGTCCTCAACGAGGTCGGGATATAAGGAGTTAGGGCTTAAACTGGTCGAACCTTTGCAAGACCAGCCTCACAAATCCCGATGGTATCCCATGGCAGATGAAAAGAAAGAAGAGGGGGCAGGAGATCCTATCAAAATCTTGCTCAAAGAAGCCCTCGAGTGACAAAAGAACGCGATGATGGACAACTTTGTCTAGATCCTTCAACGACTACCCAGGGGCGATGCATCGGCTTCCAACAACTCCTCTGGAAACGACACATCGTTTAAGGTACAAGTTAATTTTGAAATCCCCATATTCGAGGGTCAAATAGATGCAGATACCGTCGATAAATGGTTAAATATGCTAGAGGGTTATTTTTCTGTTCATGATTTTTTCAGTCGGGAAAATATTATTTTCGCTATTCTCAAAGCAACCCCCCACATCAAGGATTGGTGGGAAACCTACTGTGAGCAGAAGGATGAAAGTACAGGCTCACTATTTTCAGCTGCACCCTCTTGGAATTCATTCCAAGATGCCATCAAGGAGTAGCACTACCCTGTTGGAAGCTATGAGGATCAATACATAAAGTGGACCACGCTGCGGCAGGGAAGGGACCAAGACGTGCCAGAGTTTACCATTATTTTCCATACCCTTTGCACAAAGTTGGGTATGAAAGATACGAAGCAGCATTTAGTACTCAAATACCGCGGCTTCCTGCACAAGTACATCCAGGAAGAAATATAATTCCTGAACATCTCCTCGCTCAGCACGACATACCGATACACCGTTAAGGTCGAACAAAAGTTTAAATAGAAGAAGTGAGACTTTGGATCTGCGAATCCGAAGCAAGGGAAAGGTGCCCCCAAACCGCAGAACAAAGGACAAAGCCAAGGCGAGGCGATCCAAGGCAACCCGCCAAAGATGCAAGCGAAGAACAACATCACAAATCTTAAAAAGGACACGAGAAAGTGATGTGAGTTCCATAAGAGCTCCACTTACAACACAAGTGAGTGTCAGGGCAAGCAATCACTAGTGGCTGAGCTAAAGGTTTCAGAATCAGATGCATGTTCCGACTCTGAGTCACAACCCAACAAGGGGAATGACAAAGGGAAGCAAATTATCGATGTGGAGCCCAATGCCACCATTGCCACCACGAAGTTCCAGAAGGAGGAACCTGAAGATCCAGAGGAGGAGGAGCATCTCTTCCACTCCTAGATGTGGGTAAAGGGCTCCCCGCTACAGTTCATTGTCGATAGCGGGAGCAAAAGAATCTCATTTTGGCAGAGGTCGTGAAGCAGCTGGGCTTACCGACCACAGTGTATCCACAACCGTACACCATCGGGTGGCTTCACCAAGGACGGAATCTTCGCGTGAGCCAACAATGTCGCCTTCCATACAACATCAAGGCCTTCACAGATGAGGTATTGTGTGACATTTCTCCCCTTGAAATTTGTGATGTATTATTAGGAAAACCATACTTGTGTAAGCGACATGCTGTGTATGAATCAAGGCCCCGTGCTGTTATTGTTACTTTGGAAAATAAGTTGTACAGGATACCAGAGGTAGCACCACCTACCGCCATCTCTTTGGTTACTGCAAAAAAATGCAGTAAGCTCATTTCCAAAACTGGGAAATTTGTTTTCCTGATGATATGCCCTCAAGGAAAGAAAAAGACGATGGCCACAACTTCCAGACAGGGCCCCTCCGCACGACAACTACAGATGGACAAGGTCGTGGAGGAGTACGAGGACATCTTCCCCTCCCCTGTAGGGGTTCCTCTGCACTGTTAGGTCAAGCACTCTATCGTTTTGACCCTAGGTGCGCCGCTTCCCAATGGACCAATCTATCGACGCTCTGTTCTGGAGAATGATGAAATCAAGAGGTAGATTCAAGAGCTACTGCAAAAAGGTCACATCTGTCTGAGTTCATCGCCCTGTGGGAGCTCGATCGTGTTGGTACAAAAGAAGGATGAGACTTGGAGACTCTGTATTGACTATCGGGCGTTAAACAAGATCATTGTTCGTAATAGGTACCCGATTCCAAAGATTGATGACCTCCTGGACCAACTGAAGGGGGCAAAATATTTTAGCAAGATCGATTTGAAGTTAGGATATCACCGGGTACCAATTGAACCCTCTGATGTGTGGAAGACTGCCTTCAAAGCCAAGGAGGGACTTTTCAAATGGTTGGTTATGCCTTTCGGATTGACGAATGCTCTTGCAACCTTCATGTGGCTTAATGGATGACATTTTGCGGCCATTCACCAACTCATTTGTAGTGGTATACTTGGATGACATCCTGATCTTCAGCCAGAGTTGGGAAGAGCACCTCCACCACATCCGACAGGTTCTCCAAACACTGCGGCAACACAAGTTATGTGCCAATTTGGAGAAATGCACTTTTGGCATGACCCAGGTTCAGTATTTGGAATACATTATTGATGAACAGGAGGTGCATGTGGATCCAGCCAAGATCCAAGTCATTCGGGATTGACCATCTCCAACCACTCTGACAGAGCTTCGCAGCTTTCTAGGTCTTGCCAACTTCTATTACAGGTTTGTGTTGGGATTTTCTCATATCACTTGGCCCTTGAGTCAAGTCACCAAGGGAGGAGCGAAAGAAAATTATTTTGCTCTGAATCTCAACAGAAGGCATTCACAGAGTTGAAAGATCGCCTTTGCACGGCACCAATGCTTGCATTACCAGACTTTCGACAACCATTTGAGGTCGAGACAGATGCCTCTGACTATGCTATTGGGGCAGTCCTTACTCAACACGGGTATCAAGTGACATATCAAATGAGACACTTTCAGACACAGTTCAGAAGTATCCCACTTATGACAAAGAGATGTATTCCATTGTGCAGGCCTGTCGACAATGGAAGCATTACATTTTGGGGAAGGAAACGATCATCCACACAGATCACTGACCCCTGCAGTTCATACAGACCCAAGGGAAATTTCAAAATGATCACCATCAAAAGTGGTCTACATACCTACAACGATTCCATTTGAATATCAAGTATAAGAAGGGCAACACCAATAATGTTGCAGATTGCCTCAGTCGACCACCGATCATGGCGTTAACCACCATGCTCAACTCTTGTGGGAACGAGACTTATGATTGGCCACTTCTCTACAAAAGCGACCTAGAATTTAGCCACACATATCAGACACTCTTGGAGGGTCAGCGTGTTCCAGATTTTCAACTCCAGGATGCCTTGTTATGCCACCTGGGTCACCTTTGTGTTCCTTCAAGCGAGCGTGCCAAGATGATGTTGGAAGCACACTACAGTCGGGTTGCTGGGCATTTTGGGGTCGAGAAAACAGTGGCAGTGTTGCAGAAGTATTTCTATTGGCCAAATCTTCGACAGGATGTCGGGAAGTACATCAGATCATGCACTACCTGCGACATTGCCAAACCGACCATCAAGAAGCAAGGCCTCTATACCCCCCTGCCTACCCCTAGTCGACCTTGGGAATCCATCTCCATGAATTACGTGTCAGGCCTTCTTTCCACTAAGCATGGAAATGACTGTGTTTTTGTGGTCGTCAATAGGTTCTCGAAGATGACCATTATGGTGACCTGCAAGAAGAATATCACAGCAGAAGCCACTGCTAAACTCTTCTTTGAACGAGTGTGGGTACTTTTTGGGATCCCACATTCTATCATCTTAGATTGGGACAACAGGTTCCTCAGTACATTTTGGTCTAGTCTCTGGTCGACACTGGACACCAAATTCACTAAGTCCACAACCTTCCATCCTCAAACCGATGGCCAGACAGAGGTTGTCAACATGATGATCGTACACATTCTGCGCATTTACAACTTAAAGCATCCACGCACATGGGACAAGAGCCTCCCCTATGTTAAGCACAACTACAACTAGGCTCTCCACAACTCAACTGGTCACAGCCCTTTTCAGGTGGGCTTGGGATTCCAGCCACTATGTCCCATTGATGTGGCCATGCCATTTGCAGCTACTCACGCAGATTCGGCTCATGTCCAGTCCGAAACAGATAAGGCAAACAACTTCATTGAGCACATCCAACATATTTGCCAGCAGGTCCATGACATTCCAGAGAAATCAAATGCTAAGTACAAGCAGCGACATGATCAACATTGGGTTCCACACAAGTTTCAGGTGGGTGACAAAGTCTGGTTGCATTTGCAAAAGGAACGCCTTACCGGAGCCTATCGGAAACTTAAACCACTCCGATATGGTCCTTACACCATTACCAAGGCTGTGGGAGATAATTCATTTGAGCTCATCATTCCCCCATTCCTTGGCCTGCACCCAGTGTTCAATGTGGACCGCCTTCGGCCATACTTTCCACCATTACTAGACACATCTAACATTGCAGAATAGCTCACACCCACAGAGTTAAATCCAGATTGCATGGAACAAGCTACAACTGATCGGATCATGGACACATAGATCAAGCACACTCACCAACAAAATATCCAACTTTATCAAGTTGTCAAAGCAGGCCAACTCCTTCACCAGGGCAAGTGGCTCACCAGGGACCAAGTTTAGCAGAAGTTCCCTCATCTCATGGAGGAACTCAACGCAATGGGGACCATTACTTCCTAAGGGGGAGGAATGATCCAGGTGGATATTGGTGGCCACCCGCCAATTCCACTTGGACCCCCACCGTTGCTTCTTTCAGTTTTTCAGTTTCCTTAATTGTAGCACAAGTTACTATTTTTAGCAATTTTTTGGGTCCTAAACTCCCTGAGCTGTTTTGAGGCCCTAAACGATGTTTCTTTGGAAATATTCCGCCATCGATATTATATATAAAATCTTTTTTTCCCTTGTAGTGCTCAGAGAGATCTTTCCAACAGGCTATCATGCACGTCAAACAGAGATAATATGACCAAGCCGTGACCTCGGGAAGTTGGCTGTCCAACTCACCTCAACGGGGCCCATAAAATCTTGGTGTTACATCTCCTTGGGTTAGGGTTTTGGTTGTTTAGGGTTTGCTCTTATTTTTCAATAATAAAAAGGCCCTTGAGCCTCATTGTAAGGTAGTTCAGAGGCATGTAGCTGCCACATCTCTTCTTAGAGATAAGCTACCATTGCCCTAGCTGGTTTATTTCCATTCCTGCTTGTAAGCATATTTCAGTATTTTACCATTAATGAAATGAAGTATTATTTCCACTGCATCTTTGTGTTTATGGTTATCTCTGCAATTTGTTGCATTCCTATTTAAATCTGGATTAGTTAAGGCACTCCATGAAGCATGGGATATGCTTCTAGAAGTCAAAAGTTGGGTCATATGACCTCGTAGCCAATTGACATCAAAATATAATGCAATTAGCCCTCTGATCCAAAATTAAAAGTGAAGGTATCACTGATTAATTTGCAAGTTAGTTTATGTCTCTTTGATCAACAAATTGAAATTGCGAAAACACATAAAATTAAGTTAATTTGCAGAAAATTACAAAGTTAAGAGGATAAAAACACAAAGAAAAGATACAATTTGATAACAGAGTTCACCTGTCTTGGGCTATGTCTCTTGGTCTATATTCTAATGGTGATCACTTTATTATGATGCTCAAGTGCTCGTTACATTAATTTACAAGCTTCAAATTGTGAAACTAACACTTCCATGTTGTTTAGAAGGCCCAAAAACCCCTATCTAGGCTCTCACGCAGCTCAAAAAGGTTAAAAATTGAGCAAAATACCCCCCTTTACAAACTTGTCTACAAAAAACACTCTACAAAAGAGATATGCTCTACAAATTATCCAACAAAATTCACAATATACCAATTGGTTGGGCACTTTGGCTCATATGCTGCCAGTCCTAGGTTCAAGTCACAGTTGGCATCAATGGTTGCATTGTATTGTTTTAAAATTTGAATGGGCAGATATTTTTTTTTTTAAATATAGTAATGGGCCATTGGCCCCCCGCCATTACGTCTCTGACCATGGTATCGTCACATCCCATGTAACCACAGGACGGGCCGGTTGGGGCTAACCCACCAACCCGCCCGTTTTAACACCAACTACATAACAAATAAACTTTAAATATGATTTATGTGCCATGGTATAACGAGCAACACCTGTGGCACATTGTTAGGGCACCTCATTTGTTTGTTGGAGCTTGTGTTAGATTCCCAGCGAGGTCGGTTGATCGACCTAATTTTTTTTGGCCTAGTAAAGGGTGCCACATGACGCCCTATGATTGGGCCATGTGTCATGCCCTGATTAGGCCACTTGTCCTCATTTGATTCGCCTAACCTGGTCAAATCCCATACTACCACTTGTCCTTGTCTGATTCACCTAACTTGGGCAAATCCCGTACTGCCACCTATTAGAATAGTATAACGAACAACACCTATGGTACATCTGTAGGGTGCCTAATTTCTCTGTCATTCAGTTGGCCTAATAAAATTTTGGCCTCGTCAGCTGTGCCACGTGGCACCCTCTGTTTGGGCCACGTGTCATACTTGTCCTAATTTGGTTCGCCTAACCCAACCAAATCTCGTACTGTCACTTGTCCTTGTTTGATTTTCCTAAGTCGAGAGAATCCCGTACTGCCACCTGTCAGGTCCGTACACTGCCACGTGGAAGTCCATACACCTGCACAATCAACCTGTCTATTGAATTTTTCCTTGTTTGGATAAAACTTCAAAACATCATAACTTCTTCATACGGTGTCGTTTTGACACGATTCAAGTGTCGTTGGAATCAAAACAATGAGCACTACGAGAAGAATCTGAGCACTTTGATTTTTATTCATTTTCTGGATCCCTTGGATCACTCCTCCCCACTGGAATCTTTTGGACCACCAATGTCTATTGTTACTCAATAAGTGAGGGTACAACTCCCTTAGTTTCCCAATCTTTATCCACCATTTTTTACTTGTATTAGTACATTTGATCCCAATACAAAGATACTCCACATTGCCTTTGTGTGAAGTTCTTGTTCTCCTGTTAAGAATGATGTCTTCCTGCAACTCATTTAAGTATTCAAGAGAAAAATATTCTATAGAAGGAATTTGAACACTTTCCTCTTGATCAATGATCATAGGAAGCTCATACAATCTCAAATTTTCCACATTCACAACATAATGAATTTGCATATAAGGTGGAAAATCTAATCAGAAAGCATTATTACCAATCTTTTCCAAGATTTTGAATGGACCATATCTGATTGGTTTGAGCTTTTTACCTTCACTTTGCAATATTTCCTTATTGATATATAACCAAAATTGATCTCCTACTTAGAAATCATGACCAACACGATGCTTATCATACCTGACTTTGTACTTGGTTTGGCTCTTCTCCAACTGTTCTTGTACTGTTTTGATGCACCAATTGGATTTGTTCAATAAACCGCTTGGATTTCTCCACATCACTATGTCCATCCACTGCGATGTCTTTGTCAAATATAAACTACAAAGGAGACTTTAGAAAATATCCCAAACATGCTTCGAATAGAGATGTTTGAGTTGATGAACGCTGACATGATTGTAGGCATGCTGGATGTAATGCAAATTTTCATCCCAAACCTTATGATGCTTACCACAATATCCACATAGTAGATGCACTATTGTTTTGTTCACTACTTCTGTTTGATCGTCGGTTTGTGGATGGAATGTTGTGCTCTTCTTCAACTTGGTATCCATGAGTTTCCACAAATTTGACAAAAACTTCCTGATAAATCGGGAATCTCGATTAGAAATAATAGAAGTGGGCAACCCAAAGTAAACCCATACATCTTGAAAGAACATCTATGTAGTCTGTTCAACTGTGACTTGTCTCTTAGAAGGCATTAATTTTTTTTCTTCTGAATCAACCCACTATTACATACAAGTAATCATGACCTTTTCTAGACATAGGTAATCCTCCTAAAAATCCATACAAATACTTTCCCAAGGACGAGAAGGAATATGAAGTGGAGTATACAAATCCAATTTCTTGTTACTTGGATTACTAGTAGCGCACATAGAACATCCTCTTACATATCTTGATACAATTTCATTCATATGAGGCCAATAACAATACTCCACAATTGAGAAATTTTTTTTCCTACACCAAAGTGACCAACAATAAGAGAAACGTGGGCTTCCCTTATGACATTAACTCTTTTACCCTTTCAAGTACACAACTTGCCAAGATGATACAACAATTTGTTATGAACATAATAATCCAACTCTTCTCCATGATTTCCTTGACACAAAGCTGTATATACATCTTTAAAATCACCTTGAGCATATTGTTCAATATAAATTTCATGCATGATTGAATTATGGACAGATGGATTGATTGTAGGCCTTGATAACATATTTGCAAATTTGTTATAAATTCCTTTCTTATACTTGATGACCAAATGAAATTTCTGTAAAAATCCCATCTAAATGAAATCCCTGGCTTGTTGTAGCTTAGTTTGAGATTGAAGATATTGCAAAGGTTGATGGTCAATATGAATAATTGTTTCTTTACCCATCAAATAATGCTTCCATTTCTTCAGGGTTTGAACTAAAGCATACAATTATTTATCATAGGTCAGATAGTTAATTAACACATTAGAAAAAGTATCATAATGATAACATATTGCTGCATCAACGTTGCTCCTATAACATATTCACTTGCATTGGTATGAATTACAAATCGCTGTTTAATATTTGGAAGTGCTAGAATTGGTGATGTACTGATATTCTCTTTCAATGTGTCAAAGGATTTCTGCTGTTTGCCTCCCCACTGAAAAATTTGTTTCACACTTGTCAAAGCATGTAAATGCACTGGAAAAATATATGAGAAGTTAGCAATAAACTCTCTAGTATTGGGCTGCTCCCAAAAAACTCATAACTTCTGTTACATTATTGGGTGTAGGCCAATTTACAATGACTTATACTTTAGAGGGATCTATTTTTAATTCACCACCTACAATATGACCGAAGTACACCAAATATGTTTTGTGAAATTCACATTTGGAAATCTTTAGATACAACTTTTCCCTTTTCACAACATCTAAAACTTGCTCTACATGCTCTTCACGAGTCTTATTGACTATTACAAAATCATCAAGGAATGGACACAATACATCATTCATCACCCTCATGAATGTAGCGGGTACATTATAAAGCCCACAAGGCATTACTAACCATTCAAACAAACCTTGTTTTGTCTTAAAATCAATTTTCCAAATATTACCTTCAACAATCCTTATCTAGTGATAATTTCCTCTTAAGTTTAGCTTAGTAAATGTTGGCATTATGTTTCTGGTATGGCTATAAGTTACAGCTGTTGTACTTGATGGCAACACCCATGGCAAGGCTCTCAATATGTTGAAAATTAAGTAGTACGCAGGAGATCAGTTCAGAAGGTGCGTACCCGCAGGTACACCGTGAAGGGACCGTGGCCAGTCACGCAGGTCAGCCGTTCAGGAGGTGCGTACCCCCAGTGCACTCATTTCAAGGCAGAGAAAAGCACACGTGGGGTTTCTTATGTTTAACCCTTGGTATTTAGCTGACGGTATTTGTGTTATTATGGTTTTGGCTCGTGGTATTGATCCATGATTTTAGGAGGAGCTTGCCTATATAAAGCAAAGGAGATCACTTGGCTAAGCATCTTTTACATTTTGAATATCTTAAGATCTGAAATATTGGGTTATGGTCTTAAAAGCTTGATCTATATGTAAGAGAAGTTGAAGGGGAATCTGTGAAGGGTGATCTCTCGAGCGCATGATCAAATCTGAGCAACTGTGCCACTCTGGTGGACTGCCTATTCGGCCCTAATCAGAAGTACGCAGGTGTTTAACAGGAGATCTGCGTGGGTACGCAAAGCAGAAACAGGAGAGCTGCGTGGGTACGTAGAGCAGAAGAAGGAGAACTGCGTGGGTACGTAGAGCGACGAAGGTTCAGGTGCGTACGCACAGTAAAAGTACGTGGCGCGATAGTATCTCTGGGTGCGTACATGCAGAAAAAGTACGCGGCGTGATAATGTCTCTGGGTGCGTACCTGCAGTAACGGTAAGCAGCGCGATTGAAGAAACAGTGCGTGGACATGCAGTGCGACAGAAGGGTCTCTGCGGGTATACGCAGGGGAGCAGAAGGTGAAGTGCGTATGCACGCAGACCAGAGAAAGAAGAACTGCGTACCTGTCTTAAGACATTTTGTTTGGCTGTATTTTTCTATTGATAAGGTGTTCTGGGTTTGGTTCTATTATTGTTGATCTGGTTACTACAGTTGACTGGGTGATTTTGTTATACTTGATGATCATTTGATGTTTATGGATCCAGTTTGAAAATTTATGAAAAGTGGTCCTTGTAAGAAAAGAAGTAGGGGGTTGTAGCTCCCTTCCAGGAGAGACTGGAAAACGAGAGAGAGTTGTAGCTCTCTGCAGGTTGCAGCCTGCATACTGGTAAAAGACTGCACCAGTACAAAACCATTGTAAAAGGAGTTTCTAATTTGAAAGAAGATAGAGACATATTGCAGCAGGTGGTTTTCACCCACATTGGGTTTCCACCTTACATCTTGTGTTCTTTGGTGTGACTATCTGTTTTCTTTGTTCATGCTCATTATTTTATGGTACTGACATGCAAAAATAATTCAAAGAACAAATAAGGAAGATTTATTAAAGGAATTTGATAATACTGATTCACCCCCCCTCTCAGTATTATTTCCAACAATTGGTATCAGAGCAAGTCCTTCGGAGAAGCTTGATCACTTGAAGGAAGATCATTCATCATGAGCAACTACGAGAGCGAAGCATCAATCAAGCCACCAATTTTTGATGGGACAAACTTCAATTATTGGAAGGTAAGAGTTAATGCCTATCTTCAATCTATTGGTACAGAAGTTTGGGATATCATAGATACAGGCTACGCTTTTCCTTCAGCTACACCTACAGATGCGGCCGAAAAGAAGAAATATGAAACAAATGCTAAAGCAGTCAATACCTTGCTGGGATGCTTATCTCAAACAGAATTCGTAAAGGTTATGCAATATAAATCCGCAAAATAAATATGGGACAAGATTGTCTTGAGCTACGAAGGAGATGAACAGGTAAAGCGTGCTAAACTTCAAACTCTCAGGATTCAGTATGAGAATCTCAGGATGTATAATGATGAAAGTGCGGCTAACTATTTTCTTCGAGTTGATGAAATTGTTAATTGCATGAAGAATTTGGGTGAAGAAATAAAAGAGGCTATTGTGGTTGAAAAGGTTCTAAGATCATTGTCCCCCAAGTTTGAATCTAAAGTATCTGCAATAGAAGAAAAGGAAAATCTACGAATTCTTACTATGTCTCAGCTACATGGAATTCTAACCGCTTATGAAATGAGAAAGGGAGGTCCATCAGACAGAAGAGAAGCTGCTTACAAGGCATCAGGCAAAGGAGATTACTATGAAGGAAGTCACGTACCAGAAGAAGAAGAAGAAGAATCAAATTTTGTCAGAAATCTTCAAAGGGGTTCTGGAAGGTTCAAAGGTAAGCTACCTTTTAAATGCTTTGCTTGTGGAAGAGTAGGTCATTATGATGCAAAATGTCCTTATAAGGATAAAGGTAAGGAACCTGCTAGATGGAACAAGAAACAAGGTGCAAATAAGAAAAGCTACTACACTCATGAAGATAGTGATGGTCTATCAAATAGTGATGAAGATGAACAAGGTAATGAATATAAACTGTTAATGGCATTTGAAGATGATGATTATATGGATGCTATAGATGTGGATAACCTTTTTGAAGAAATTACTAGACTCAAGAGATGTATAGAAGAAAAGAATATGATCATTGATACTCTACAATTTCAAATTGATGAGAAAGAAAAACATCTTGAAAAATTAGAAGGCGAAATTGTTGCTCTTAGAAAATAAATTGAGAAAACAAAAGCTAGTAATCTTAAGTTTGTCAAAGGATCTGAAACTCTGGATGAGATTATCAATGTGCAGCGTTGTCCTCTAAACAAGACAGGTCTGGGCTATAATGGAGAAACTTCTCAAGCATCCATTTCAAAAAGTTATCTTGATGCAGCCAAAAGGAATGAGCAAAATCACAATGGAGACTATCAGGTAAAGCAGGGACGAATTGCAAACAAAGACTATCAGGGGCAATCCGTCTTAAGAGTGAACAAAAGCTACAACCAGCCACAGGTAAAATCTTCTCAATTTGGTTCAAGAATGAATGACAATAGAGATTACAATCACTTGGCCGGTAGATTTGATAACCGCAGAAGTTTCTTCAATGGACAATGTTTCTCTTGTCAAAACTTTGGTCACAAAGCAGCTCAATGTGTTGCATATAAAACAATCATGACTAGAGAAGCTCAAAAACAAAGAAGTATGACCGAGATTACAAAAAGGACCTATAACAACTTTTTGACTCTTGAAAATGAAGTAGAATGTTCTATTTGCAATAACTTTGGTCATGAAGATTCTAAATGCAGGAGCAGGTTTCAGCAGAAAAAGGAACAAGCCTCAAGCACCAAAACATGGAGAATAAAGGAACCACACACAGAAAGATGTGGGATAGAATTTTATGCAGAGGGACAGGAAAATCTATGGTACATTGACAGTGGATGTTCGAAGCATATGACAGGTGATAAAGAAAAACTTGAGTCATATTCTGCTCTAGAAAAGGGAAAGAAAGTTTCTTTTGGAAATGATACTCCTGCAACTATAAAAGGAAAAGGAATTGCTCAGTTAAAAGAAAAGGTCAAGGCTGGAAATGTTTTGTATGTTGATGGATTGAAGCATAATCTTCTAAGTGACAGCCAGATGTGTGATCAAAGAACCGAGGTGATATTCAGATCAAATGGATGTCTTGTTCGTGATCTTGATACAGGTAAAACAGTGATCAAAGGCAAAAGAACTCCAAATAAGCTGTACATATTTGAAGAAGGACAACAACAATGCTATCTGAGCAAGGATGATGAGCACTGGTTATGGCATCGGAGGTTGGGACATCTAAGCTTTTCACAAATAAGGAAAGCATGCAAATATCAGGCAGTTCGCGATCTTCCAGATATCAAAATTCCTGACAACACCATATGCAAATCATGTCAGTTTGGAAAACAAACTAGAACTAACTTTCCAGAGAAGGAAGGATCAGCTAGCATGCCTCTTGAGCTAGTACATACAGATACATGCGGTCCATTCAGGAAAAGAACACCTCGAGGAGAAGAATACTTGATATTATTCATTGACGATTTCTCCAGGTTTGTCTGGTTAGGACTTATGAAGCACAAAGATGAAGCATTTGAAAAATTCAAATCTTTCAAAGCCTTGGTTGAAAATGAATCGGGTCACAAAATTAAGTGCCTCAGATCCGACAGAGGTGGGGAGTTTACCTCAAATGATTTTTTCGATTTCTGTGAAGAACATGGGATAAGAAGAGAATTCTCTACAGCTAGAACTCCTCAGCAAAATGGAGTTGTGGAAAGAATGAACATAACAGTCCAACAAATGGCTCGTGCTATGCTTGATGAGTCAGGAACTCCCGCAACTTTCTGGGGTGAAGCTGCACATGCTGCGGTTGTTATTCTCAACAAGACAAATGTTCGGATGAACAACACTCAAACTCCTCATGAGCTCTGGAGTGGTAAGACTCCTTCGGTAAAGCACTTCAAAATCTTTGGGAGCAAATGCTATATTAAGAATACTGATGAGCAGTTTGGCAAACTTGAACCTAGAGCAGATGAAGGTATTCTTCTTGGTTACTCTCCACATAGCAAAGCATACAAATGCTACAATAAAAGACTTGGTAGAATTGTTGATAGCATTGATGTAGTGGTTGATGAAAAGGGATACATTCCTAGGCAAGTTCATCATGAAGACATCGAAGAAGATGAAGGCTACCCTCAACGACAGAATGATGAAGAAGAAGAACCTCAAGAAGAATCTCAAGAAGAACCAGAGGAGCAGACGAGAATAGAAGAAAAGAATCCATCCAGATATGTTTAGAAGAATCATCCAGAATCTCAGATTATGGGGCAGAAAGAAGCAGGCGTACAAACAAGAAGAACAGTTGCAGAAGCTTCAAGCTATTTGGCATTACTCTCCTCCACTGAACCGCAAAATGTGAAAGAGGCATGCAAAGATGAATGCTGGGTGAAAGCAATGGATGAAGAACTTGAGCAGATCGAAAAGAACAACACTTGGGAGCTGGTTCCTAGACCAAAGGATAAGAATGTTATCGGAACAAAATGGGTCTTCAAAAATAAATTGAATGAAAATGGAGAAGTAATTAGAAACAAGGCCAGACTTGTTTGTAAAGGGTATGCGTAGAAAGAAGGAATAGACTTTGAAGAAACCTTTGCTCCTGTTGCAAGACTTGAGGCCATCCGAATGTTCCTTGCTCTCTCAAGTTTTCAAAACTTCAAAATATTTCAAATGGACGTGAAATCAGCCTTTCTGAATGGAGACTTGGAAGAAGAAGTATACATTGAGCAGCCAGATGGGTTCATTCTTGGAAATGACCCAAATCTTGTATGCAGATTAAAAAAGGCTCTCTATGGTCTCAAACAAGCCCCAAGGGCTTGGTACTATCGTTTGGATAAATATCTTCATCAACAAGGTTTTTCAAAAGGATCAACAGATAGCAATCTTTATATAAAAGTTGAAAATGACAAATTGCTAATACTTGTTGTGTATGTAGATGACATTATTTTTGGCAGCAATGAGGAAGATATGAGTCAAAGCTTTGCCTTGGTCATGCAGAAAGAATTTGAAATGTCCTTGCTGGGAGAACTGACATATTTACTTGGTTTGCAAATCCAACAAAAAGAAGGAGGAATCTTTTTATCTCAAACCAAGTATCTCAAACAGATTTTGAAGAAATATGGCATGGAAGATGCAAAACCAGTATGTACACCCATGGTAACAGGATGTAGCCTCAGTGCAAATGATGAATCTGCAGCAGTACATCAACCAAACTACAGATCTATGATTGGAAGTTTACTTTATTTGACAGGTACCCGACCGGACATCATGCATGCAGTTGGAATAGTTGGAAGATTTCAGGCAAATCCGAAGGAGACTCATCTTCAGGCAGTGAAGAGAATTTTCAAATATCTTCAAGAAACTCAAAATTATGGCTTATGGTATCCTAGAGATACAGATCTCACACTTCATGCTTATACAGATGCAGATTGGGCCGGAAGCGTGGACGACAGGAAAAGCACAAGTGGTGGTGCGTTCTTTATGGGTTCCAGACTGGTATCTTGGTTCAGCAAAAAACAGAGTTCGATTGCCTTGTCTACAGCTGAAGCAGAATATGTTGCTGCTGCATCTTGTTGCACTCAACTCCTTTGGAAGATGTAGACTTTGCAGGATTTTCAAATCACTTGTACACCACCTATCCCCATCTTATGTGATAACACAAGTGCAATCAGCATCTCAAAGAATCCTGTCATGCATTCAAAAACCAAGCACATACCAATCAAGTATCATTTTCTTCGGGAACAAGTGCTTGAACAGAAGGTCAAGTTGGAGTATGTTCCTTCTAAGGAACAAGTTGCTGATATACTCACCAAACCATTGCCCAGGGACACTTTTGAATACCTCAGGCAAAAGCTGGGGGTTGTTGATGCATCATCTTATTGTTGAAACTCTTCTGTTCGATGGTTGTACGCATGGTTCATCTGGGGTATATGCGTACTTGTGCTGGGTGGCTGATTGGTTGAAGATTGATGGCACAGGTTCAGGGGGAGCACATAATGCATTGTTGGCATTATGGAATATGTACAGGAGGAGATCATGGAAGTAGCTGCAATATGTCTCTATCTCTTTCATGGTGGATTATGGTTCTTCGTTGCAGATCTAGTTCGTATTCAGGGGGAGCATGTTCTTAGGGGGAGCATAACCCTTTGCCCTTGATGTCAAAGGGGGAGAATGAAGCTGAAGTTTTTAAGGTTGCCATCAAGTCCAAAGGGGGAGATCGTTGGCATTATGTTTCTGGTATGGCTATAAGTTACAGATGTTGTACTTTATGGCAACACCCATGGCAAGGCTCTCAATATGTTGAAAATTAAGAAGTACGCACGAGATCAGTTCAGAAGGTGCGTACCCGCAGGTACACCGTGAAGGGACCGCGACCAGTCACGCAGGTCAGTTGTTCAGGAGGTGCGTACCCCCAGTGCACTCATTTCAAGGCAGAGAAAAGCACACGTGGGGTTTCTTATGTTTAACCCTTGGTATTTAGCCGACGGTATTTGTGTTATTATGGTTTTGGCTCGTGGTATTGATCCATGATTTTAGGAGGAGCTTGCCTATATAAAGCAAAGGAGATCACTTGGCTAAGCATCTTTTACATTTTGAATATCTTAAGATCTGAAATATTGGGTTATGGTCTTAAAAGCTTGATCTATATGTAAGAGAAGTTGAAGGCGAATCTGTGAAGGGTGATCTCTCGAGCGCATGATTAGATCTGAGCAATTGTGCCACTCTGGTGGACTGCCTATTCGGCCCTAATCAGAAGTACGCAGGTGTTTAACAGGAGATCTGCGTGGGTACGCAGAGCAGAAACAGGAGATCTGCGTGGGTACGCAGAGCAGAAGAAGGAGAACTGCGTGGGTACGCAGAGCGACGAAGGTTCAGGTGCATACGCACAGTAAAAGTATGCGGTGAGATAGTATCTATGGGTGCGTACATGCAGTAAAAGTACGCGGCGCGATAGTGTCTCTGGGTGCGTACCTGCAGTAACAGTAAGCAGCGCGGTTGAAAAAACAATGCGTGGACAGGCAGTGCGGCAGAAGGGTCTTTGCGGGTATACGCAGGGGAGCAGAAGGTGAAGTGCGTACGCACGCAGACCAGAGAAAGAAGAACTGCGTATCTGTCTTAAGACATTTTGTTTGGCTGTATTTTTCTGTTGATAAGGTGTTCTGGGTTTGGTTCTATTATTGTTGATCTGGTTACTACAGTTGACTGGGTGATTTTCTTATACTTGATGATCATTTGATGTTTATGGATCCAGTTTGAAAATTTATGAAAAGTGGTCCTTGTAAGAAAAGAAGTAGGGGGTTGTAGCTCCCTTCCAGGAGAGTTTGGAAAACGAGAGAGAGTTGTAGCTCTCTGCAGGTTGCAGCCTGCGTACTGGTAAAGGACTGCACCAGTACAAAACCATTGTAAAAGGAGTTTCTAATTTGAAAGAAGATAGATACATATTGCAGCAGGTGGTTTTCACCCACATTGGGTTTCCACCTTACATCTTGTGTTCTTTGGTGTGACTATCTGTTTTCTTTGTTCATGCTCATTATTTTATGGTACTGACATGCAAAAATAATTCAAAGAACAAATAAGGAAGATTTATTAAAGGAATTTGATAATACTGATTCACCCCCCCTCTCAGTATTATTTCCAACAGTAAAATAAACAACATCCTTTAACTGATCTAGCAAATTGTCAATATGAGGAAGAGGATAACGATTCTTTACCGTGATCTTGTTCAAAGCTTAGAAATCAACATACATGCACCACGTACCATCCTTATTTGGAACCAAAACAATAGGAGACCCACGAGAAGATGTACTAGGTCTGATGACCCTTTGTCAATCAATTCTTGGATTTGTTTTTTGATCTCTGCATTCTCCAAGACTGACATTCTATACATACCAATATTTGTAAGTGGAGCATCTAGCGGGAACTTAATTTCATGTTGGATTCCTCTTTTTGGAGTTAGCCCTTAAGGTTCTTGAAACATCTTGCCATAAGTATTAACAACTTCAACCAAATCATGATTAAGTTTAGAATCACATCCTGAGAAAGCTTCGAATTCAGAAGTATCCTTAGCTTTTATCATCAACAATACAAAATTCTTACTAGGATTTACTAGTCTCTTCATTTGTCCTGTACTCGCAAGAGATAAGTTCATTTTCTTGCGATGTGCTCTTACAATATATTTTATTCCATATTTAAAAAGATCATACTTGTTCTCATGACAATAGAATATGTCTTTGTGGTCATACAAATATGGACTTTCTAAAACAATTCCACAAATTTCAAGTGGTACAACATAAAATTCTACCTTATCTACAAAATTAGCAGTAATAGAAAATTTAAGTTTACATCTTCTTGTCACTTGCAATTTAGCATCTTCACATATCCAACCCAAAGGGTAAGGTTTTTCATGAAGTGTTGTTTTTAAAGTTTCTTGACAATTGATTTAGATATAAGATTGCCCTGAGGTCCACTATCAAAAAGTGTATCAACCTTAGCATGCTTTGTTATGATTTTGATATGGAAAAGCTCATTCATTTCTTTATAATTTTGAGAAATAGTACGCTAGTTAGAAGAACTAGCACTTGCGATGGAAGATATACATTTCATTCCCATGGCTGTGATCTTGGTTTTGTCAGCTAAATCAAATTCCAAATCTTGTTGGGTTATAGCAATAATATTTTGTTTCCCCTTATTGTTGAAGTTATTTGGTCTCAATTCGGGATGTAATTTCCAACAGTGGTCTTTATCATGACTATCTTTCAAGCAATGCTTGCAAGTCAATTTCCCTTCCTCTTTAGTAACAATAGTTGTATTCTTCTATTTTCCTTTTCCTTTCCCTTTGATTTATCAACAGAAGGCTTGGATGATTTATTTGAAAATCTTCACACACATTCGCATTCTTACCTCAATTTTCTAAACGTGTAGCTTTCACACATACCTCATCCAAATTAGTTGGATTAAACAAAAGAATGGTGTGTCTAAGATATCTATGTAAACCACCAATATAATTAAGAAGTGTTTCTTCAGTATGTAAAGGAATACCCATAATTAAAGCTTGCTTATGAAATTCTTCAGTATAACTTTGGACACTTTGACCTTTAGCTTGTCTAAGATTTTTCCATCTCATCATTGCTTGTTACATGTATGCCAATGGGTAAACTATTTCCTTAATGAAACTACAAAGTCATTCCAAGAAGATATAATCTTACCACTTTTCTTAAGATCTTTTTGAGTTCTTGCCTCCCATCAAATGAGAGACATACCTCCAAATTGAAGAGAAGCAAGTTGGATTTTAGTGACATCATCATCAATGTCTTAGATCCTCCAATAAACTTCAATTTGACTAACCCAATTATCCAACCTTTCAGAATTCAGTTTTCCATCATACATTGGAAATTCAAGCTTTACATCAAGCTTAAGTAAAGGAGACTTAGCATGTCCTTTTGGTGATGCTGGAGGGGTTGTAGGAGTTAAAGGAGTAGATGGTGAAGGAGGTGAAGGAGGTGGAGGAGGAGGCTTACTGTCATTGACATCTTCATCTTCCAGTTTACGAGAACCATTTCCTCCACCATTTTCATATTTTGGTTGACGATAAATTTCTCATTGTAACCGTTCCATACATTCTTCATACAACACTTTCACCATCTCAATAATATCATAATTTTTTTTTCTAGATTCTCTTTCTTCCTCAGAAAGAAGATTCTATCCTTCTTCATGTGCCATTACTTGTCGAGAAGTCATCTTCTTGTGCCAATTTTTTGGGTTGAATTCTTCAAGTAGTCCTTCTCCTTTCTGGAGCTTGGATATTGTGAGCATATGAAACCTTGAAAATCCTGTCAAACCTTCACACAACTATGTTATGATACCAAATTTGATCCAAAACTAAAAGTGAAGGTATTACTGATTAATTTGCAAGTTAGTTTATGTCTCTTTTGGCAACAAAGCGAAATTGCAAAAACACATAAAGTCAAGTTAATTTGAAGAAAATTACAAAGTTAAGAGGATAAAAACACAAGAAAGAAAAGACACAATTTGATAATGGAGTTCACCCATCTTGGGCTATGTCTCTGAGTCCAACTTTCAATGGTGACCATTTTATTATGATTCTCAAGTGCTCAATACATAAATTTACAAGCTTCAAATTGAGAAATTAACACTTCCATCTTGTCCAGAAGGCCCAAAAACCCCTATCTAGGCTCTCATGGAGCTGAAAATAGTTAAAAATTGAGCAAAATACCCCGCTTTAAAAACTGGTATGAAGAAAACATTCTATTAAAGAGCTATGCTATGCAAATTATCCAACAAAATTAACAATGGCCCAATTGGTTGGGCTCTTTGGCTCATATGTTGTCGGTCCTTGGTTCGAGTTGTAGTTGGCACTAATGGCTGCGTTGTATTGTTTTAAAACATGAATGGGAAGATTAATATTTGTTTTAATATAGTAATGGGTCGTTGTCCCCCCCGCCGTTAGGCCTGCCACCACGGTCTTGTTGCATCCCATGTAACCATGGGCTAGGCCAGTCGGAGCTAGCCCACCAACCCGCCCATTTTAACGCCAACCGAATAACAAATAAACTTGAAATATGTGCTATGGTATAATGAGTAACACCCACAATGCATTGGTAGGGTGCCCTATTTGCCTGTTTGGAGAAAACCTCAGAACAACATAACTTCATACAATGTTGGTTTGAGGTGATTCAAGCGTCGTTGGAATTAGTTTGGTGAGAAATATCACTGTGCCAGTTTCAGAAGAATTTTAGCACTTTGATTTTTGAGCATTTTCTGGATCCCTTGGATCACCCTCATTCCATCTCATTTATTCTTCAAATCAATAATTTAAAGTTATGTCCACATCATCTAACATTTCAAGGGAAAGACACCTCATATTAATCACCCCTTGAAGTCATAAAATGTTGGAATATTTCCCACAAATATCATAAGTGAAAATAAACCCTCAAATTGTAGAAATTAATGTGTAGATTCAATATTCCTCATGAAATTTAGTAAATCACAAGACTTGAAGCTACTCTACTCATTTGTGGAAATTAATTCACCATCTAAAACAAGAATTATAGAAATGCAAAAGGAAAAATCACTCATGTACATATATTTATCTAGATGAAAGCAACTGCTTAAAACCCCTTACTATCTGTATTGCATTAACTAGAGAATAGAGAAGAAATACAATGCTTGCTCAAGCTTGAGTACACCTTGTAAGTGTATTGTCTAACTTTCTTCCCGACTAACTAAACTTGACTCAACACTTAGCCAATTTCAAGCCTTCCCAAGCCCCTTTTCCCTTTTGCCGTTCCCTTGGGAAATTGCCCCTATATTTTAGGAATTTCACACCAAGGAATTGCACAATAGCCTTAGGTCAATCTCTGACTTCATGCACCACCTGTACACATGAGAATATGCTACAACTATTAGTACACTGCCTTAGAGTCTCCATCTCAGCTGGATAACTCGAATTCTATGCATTCAAGAATTATTTTGGGTTGATTTATTAGTTAACTGGTTGATCATTGAGTGTGGTTGAAGTTACACATCCACAACTTGACCTCCACTAGTTCTTGTAAAAATTAGAACTAGTTAAACTGAAAATAACTCAAATTAATTGAAATAGATTGCTACAAATTAGCAATTAATCATGTAGAACTAAACTCAAGTGTCTCCAACTCGAATTTACTAAGTTAACTAAATGACAAGAGCCATGTTACCTCAGTTAACTAACTCCAAGTATTCTGCTGAAATAGAAATTCGAATTTTAATATAGTTTGACCAAGGCAAAGTCAAAAATATATTTTCTTGCTGCATTTTCAATGCTACCTCTCAACAAGAAAGGGATTATTAGATGCCTCAATACTGCTTCTATGGAACTCAAATTTTACTCTTGATAAACCCTTTTTCAAAATATCAACATCTTGTTCCTATGTCGGAATGTACTGCAACAACATAATTTGCCTCTGCACGCAATCTCATAGATGGTGATACCAAATGTTGATATGATTGGACCGATCATGAAATACTAGATTCTTAGAGAGTTTGATACAACTATGATTATCACAGTAAATCACCGTAAGATCGATATTTTCACAAAATAACCCAACAAGAATATTTCTCATCTAGATAACCTCACATGCTACTTGACTTGCAACCATGTACTCTACTTCTGCTGGGTTGAGTTCCACTGATCTCTGCTTCTTGCTGTACCAAGAAACGCTGTTGACCCAACACTGAAAATTCCTCCCGATGTGCTCTTCCTATCTGATGGAATCCTTTCCCAATCTGCATTTTTGAAGCCTTGCAACTTCATTCCCTCCATTTGTTTGTACCAAAGACTAAACCGAGTAGTGCCTATGAGGTATCTCAACACATGCTTTGCTGCCTTCCAATACAATTTGGTTGGCTTAACCATTGCTTGACTATGATGGTTAATTGCATAATACATGTATATTCTCGTGTTCACCAAATACATAAGTGAACCCACAATCTTCTTGTAAATGGTAGCCTACACTACTTCAATTGAAGTAACATCCTCTTTTCTCTAGTTTCCTGCTAGAGGAGTCTCCATGGGTTTCCACCTGGCCATGTAGAACCTCTAAATTATCACATTGGTATACTTGCCCTAAGAGACAAACTATTCCCCATCTCCTTGTGACACTTCCAAACCAAGGAAGTAGTGCACGAGGCCGATGTCCATCTCAAACTCTCTTGCAAGGTCCTCCTTGCTAGATATGATTAGCTGCTCATCACCGGTAAGGATCAAGTCATCGACATATAAAAAAATAATCAATAATTTACCTTCTACCACAATATGATAAAGCTTTGCATCTACTTCACTTTTGGTGAAGCCTAAACCGATGAGATAGCTATCGATCTTGGTATACCAAGCATGAGGTGATTTCTTGAGTCCATAAAATGCTCTCTTGAGTTTGCACACATGCGACTCTTTGCCAAAAGTCTCAAACCTCTTTGGCTTCTCAATATACACCTCCTCCTCAATAATTACAATGAGGAATGTTTTCACATCCATCTGGTGGATCTTCCACCCCATCTGTTATCACAAAAGCACTACTGAGGGCTGCAACCAAGCAAGATTTCATGTAACTCTTTCAACCTAACTTTAGATCAAAGCTTAGCCTCTTTGATCAGAGAGGGCTCTCTCACAAACTCTTGATAAAAATCATTCACTACAACAGATGGCTAACTCTTTACTCAGTCATGAAAACAAAAGCTGGTTGGAAACATATCAAACTGGTTCTCATTGGGCTATGGAGTCTCATATACTAAGTAAACAGGAAAAACATAGTCATTTCATGGAAGTCAAGGCTCTTTGCATTACATGTCAAACATACTCCATCAAAACCACAGCTTGCCAAACACACAGGAAGTCAGAGCATAAGATTATGAATTCTGAGTGATTGTGTTACAACAAGGCTGTAAAAGAACATAAAATATAAAACACCATCATTATATTTGAACACAATAATCCATCGAGAATCTTGAGAAGAAATCAACACTGTTTTACTATTACTGTCACAAGTCTTACAATGGCCCAAATAACTCTGTTTTTCTATAAAATGTCCAACCCTTTCTACATCCTAATCTGATCCCTTTATAGGAAAGCAAACTTAACACCTCGAGCTTCCTCCTCCCACATGAGGGGAGCCTCGAAGGTGGCTATTGACTATCCCTATCTAGTGCATAACTAACTTATTAATTACATAATGGCTAAACTGTAATTACAAATGGTTTTCATTTAATCAAAATCCACAATCTTTGCTCCTCGTAGTATGATGCTGTTCTGGCTCTTGACACATGTCCTTTTGCTGCTTGGGTTGAGGTGTCTTGAAGGAGAACACACTGAATGAGTTGGCCTTGGATTCCAGTCACGTAGATGGCTTCATTAATTAACCAAGGGAGGTGCTCTATTTTCACGGCTTCTGTCTCCCATCACTCTTCATCACTTTAAAAACATGTCCACTGCTCTTTAATTCTTCCTGAACAACGCATATCACCACACCTTTCAAATGAACTGGAAACCTTATGAGCTGAACAGGTGTCTGCAGTTGCTAATTGGCTCTTAATATAATATGTTTTCCGTCATCCTAAAATATAGGAAACTTTTCCTGTCTGTCGGTCTTTGCTTTGCCTCACCATATTCGAATCTAAAAGAGCTTGCCTTTTATCCTTAATTGACTAAAATAGAGCGGACTGCCACATATTGGATGTGCTGTAGGTTATACTGATAGACAAGTGTCTCTCTTTCAAGTTTCTCAGTCATCTCACCAGCATAGCTGCTCTGTGTTTAAAATCATCACCTACAGCAGTTTCGTAGCGCGCTACGAAACTGCTGTGTGATTTTTTTAAAAAACACAGTCTACCTCTCATTCAAACTAAACTTATCATTGTTTGCGTTGAAGCAGGTACATTTCCAGTGTGATTCTCACTAATGCAAGTAACAACAATGAGCCTGATATCTTTGTTTTGGTGCCTTAGAAGCTCTGGCTTTACCAACGCACTCAGGAATGGAATCATTTCATCCTGCATTATCTCAGAAAGTTACTGTTCCACCATAGATAACTGGTCCTCCACTTTCTAACTACTCCTCATTCCAACAAATGAACAACAATTTGCAAGTAATCCTGTTTAGCTGCCAGGCTTCAATGTCAATAGTTTTTCCTAAAAAAAACTCAAACAGCATGCCCGGATTCCTCTGCTTTCTGGAGATACTTTGGCTGGAACATAGTTTACTAGTTTACCATTTAGTCCCAGCTCTCTTTCCTCAGTCTTCCAACTCGATCTGAAACACCTACAAGCAAATCATCAAAGTTTTCCAAAGAGGATGAGGATGAAACATTTGTAAATTCATTGTTTGCTATGTCTAGCTCCTGAAAGAGGAACAATAGAAAATCTTTTAGGAATATAGTTTTTCTTGGGCAAACTTATATTCTGCTTCCTGAGACTTTGTTTTTTAGGTCATAAAGATCTTGATTAATTATATTCTCAAATTTCTGAGCCGTGATATGAACCGGTGAATTGAGTAAACCCGAGGATCCATTTGTTTCTTCTGGAAGCAACCTCGATCTTCTCTGTAATATATCATGAACAAATGAACTTCCTTTCTGAGAAGTCACATCAGATAGAGTATTTGCTGCTTGGAAGAGATCATAAGGTTGGGTACGAGTTGCAAATGAATCGCCAAATGAGATTCACTTGTTTTGTTGTCTGCTACTTGAACTCTCCGCCATCCTACTCCATGTACATAAAAATACAACCCAACTTTGCAAAATACTCGGGCTCCTATCTATTATCTCCTGGGCGCGCAGCAACAGACAAATTCAAGATGTGAGCAACGCTCAAGCGTCCCGCATATGAATTGAAAAGCCCTCAAACACACTAACAGTTACTTGTAAACCCTCTCCAAAGTTTGGATTTGACAAATACGATTCTGTAAGCTCCGGAGAATAAAATTGCAGGCCCTTTCTTATGCGCTCCTTAACACCGTTCACGGTCATGAGGATCCGATCTATCATGATACCGATTATGTGGACGCATATAGATCAGCCAAAAGGCCAAACCTAACTCCTTCAGCGCCATCTGTATTATCACTCATGTCGGTGCCAAACCAACGACCTGAAATTTCGGTTCTTATTTAAAAGTGCATTATGTCCACTTTATGACCACCGCAATGTTGTTTTTTGCGTTTGGAGAAATTCATGCCATTCGAATGCAGTAATATGCATTGTCACGATAGCCTTTGTAGGCCCAATCAATGAATGAATCTCATCGTAATAGCTGAATGCCAGTTTGGTTACAAGAAGTAGGATCCAGAACATTGTGTATTTGCAAAGAGAAAACTGACTTTCGTGCATTGCCCAACCAACATAAAGTCAAGGCCGTGCCCACCACATCAGGATATTCGCAATGCGCCATTTATATTAAGAACCAGATTAGAACACGATTGCAGAAATGTATAATGAAGGGCTTTCCCACTTGTCACCAAACCGGTTCTTGAAAATTTTGCCAAGACCAATTGGGTTATCCATGCGTGAACATAACAGAGACTGGGAGAATGATTACTCATGCATCAGCAACGATAACTTTCAAAACATATCTTAGAATTTCTGATGACTTCATGGCTTTCCTTGCTTTCCAGCTAAGAATTATATTTAGAATAGCTTGAACAAGCTTTAATATTGCGGCTGTGATAACAATACTCAAGATCTTTTCTAAAAACAACTTCATTAAAGATTCCAGTTGGCTGGCTCGATCCATTCCAGAAAAGAATTATCATTCCCTGTAAAGACAAAATATGGAAGATCCTCATTCGATCAAAGCTTCTAAGAATGTGCCAGAAGGAACGGATTTCAACAAAGTTCATCTTGCCCAGCCATCTGTTTCTATCAGTTAAAAGCTTTCCTTTAGAGTTACAGCCATCTCCTGGTAGCATATAAAAACAAAATCTGTATCTGCACGCATTGGCCATCCTAGCCGAAAACAATCCACTGACCAGAAATATTCATTCAGATCATCATAATTCCTCCATTGAGAATGTTTTGCAGTGCCATCTTTGCTTCTCTTGGCTTCCATTGCAATGAGTTCATAGATGATGGTCACAGCTTTTCTGAGAGAGGACTCCTCATCACCTCCAAATGCTGGCTTTACATTTTCCCCTGTTGTAGGACTCACCATGCCAGCTAACATCCCATACAGCTCAAATGCCATATGATGGTAGATATAACAGAGGCACTCTGGCATAAACCGTAGGTTTGCAGCCTTCCCCCAAATAAGAAGGTATAATCCCATATAAAGAATTTTCCGCTGCTGCAAATCCTGTTGGATGTTGGGTAACCAAAGGCTGGATTTACGTCCTAAATACTTGTGCCATTTCCTGTGAGATTCCCGCTTGATGCAGATTTCTGAAAGAAAGCAGAACTCTGTACAATAGGCACGCTATGATATTGACCTCCACTAAATACCAGAACTTTGACCAATATAGTGGGATTATAGAGAAAGTCTTGAAGATGAAAAACACAGCAGTATTATTTGTATATTGATGATAATAACCTGCACTGTGACATGTTGCGCCAGACATTCCCACAGAACCCATAGGAGACAAAAGTGATATGGGTGAGTTATGGTTTCGGACAAATTCCCAGTTTTGTAGCGCGCTACGAAACCACTAAACAGGTAGCGCTGCTAAACTGCTAACGAATTTATACGCTGCGAAACTGCTAAACAGAATTCAGGCGCTGCGAAAACACCCGGTCTTTAAACTAGGCTAGAAATTTTTGGCAACAACATTTTCAGTGATAACACCATCTATACTTACAGTGCTAGAAATGGCTAGTTGGATGAGTACCTTGCTATTGGAGCAAAGGTCTCCTCATAGTCAATTCCCTCAAGTTGAGAGAAACTCTTGGCCAAAAATATGGCCTTGTGTTTCTTTGTGCTCCCGTATAATACATGCTTTACCTTGTAAAGCCATCTCTAACCAAACCATTGATTTGTCTGTTGGTCTTGGGACCACTTCCCAAACAATGTTTCTGACAATGGAATCATATTCCTCTACCATAGCATCAACCTGTACTTGTTTCTCTACAACTTCCTCAAATGAGGATGGCTCAGTCTCTACAATCTCACTCATCAGAGCCATGTATCTAGTGTACCGATATAATGACCTCCTCTGCCTACACTGTGATGTGGGTACTCCCACATTCTCTCTAGCGTCCTACAATAATCTGTCAGCTTCTCTAGTTCACTTCCTTCCTTCTCTGGATGTCTCTGCTTGATTGAATGTCTCCACTCTCTGACCCTCTGCTTGTGGTTGCTCCATAACTTCTTGAGATTCTTCCTTTGGAGCCAAAAGCTCCTGATCAAGATGAAACTGAAGCTCCCTCTCAATATAACACCTCATTTGCTTCTCCTCATAAAATTTCAGATCTCTTCTTACCACTGTCATCTTGAGAGATGGCAAGTACACACGATAGTTGTGAGGTGTGTTTTTGTACCCCACAAATATGCCCAACTCTGCCGTCGTCTCTAGATTTTTCCTTGCTTCCTTGGAAACATGATAGTAAACTAATGATCCAAAGATCCTGAAGTGTGACAACTGTAGTTTCTTCCATGAAAAAGATTCGTCTAGATAATCCTACGAGGAATCATGTTCTGTAAATAGACCGTTGTGTTGCTTGCTTCAGCCTACAAGTAAAGAGGTAGGCTTTGGTCATGCAACATCACCCTTTCTACTCCCATAATACTTCTCTTCTTCCTCTCAGCCACTCCATTCTGTTGTGGGTTATTGGGTGCTGTCAACTCCACATCGAATTCTTTCCTTTGCATATAGATTTTTAAACTCATTCGACACGTACTTACCTCCATTATCACTCATGAGAGCCTTCACTTTCTTGCCAGTTTCTTTCTCAACAAGTGCTTTAAATTCAACAAATTTGGAGAATGTTTGGTCTTTCTTCTGCATGAAGTAGATCCAACACTTCCATGAGAAATCATCTACAAATATAACATAATACCTGTGATTGGATGTGGAGATTGTCAAGAAAGGTCCACATACATTAGAGTGCAGTGCGCCCTGCTGTCCTGATCATTGAAGGTGGATTTTGTGTACTTCCCCAACGTACACTCTTTGCATGTATCCCGCTACTCTAGTGCTCCTTTGGGGAGGCCTGTAGAAATCTGCTGCATGATCTTCAAAGCACCATAATGCAAATCTACAAGTCTTCTATGCCATATTTCACTGATATCTCGGCTCTGCTCTTTCTATTCTTTTGTGTTCATTGCTACAAAATTTTCCACATCTAATTTGTAGAGGTTATTCACTTGAACCCCGATCTTCTTCACTTTTCCTGTGGAGATGTGTCTTAGGAAAGCCTTCCCTTTTTTGAATATCACATCATAGCCACGATCTTCCAACACAACTACACAAACTAGATTCTTCTTCAGACCTGGTACAAAATCACATACTTGATCCTAAGAGGGGAGCGAGACTCCCTCTGAAAAGTAATTGTACCAATAATGGCAGTGCTATACTTTCCATCATCTCCCATCTCGATGTGCATCTAGAGATCCTTATCCTCCAAGTCACTGAAAAATTATTTGTTCCCTGTCATGTGGAACGAGGCATCACTGTCGATATGCCATACACTACCCATCACTAAGATTTCCATGCATGCAATGAGGGTAAAATAAAGTCCGAACTGTGAAGCCAAAGCTTCACTCACTGCTCCTCATGTGGTCTTCTTGCTTGCCTTCTTGTGTGGATACTTCATTGCATAGTGCTCAAATTCATGACAGTGAAAGCACTTAATTCTCGAAAAGTATTTCTTCTTGCCCCCTTGAATCAAATATGATTTTGATTTGGATTTATTCCCTTTCCCTTGCTTTGCCTTTCCATACAAGGCACAATTCTCCTCATCCTCTCCCTTAGATGTGGTCCCATCTCTAGTGTTCATCCTTAATTCTTCTGCACTAGATTAGACCACAACCACTCCCAACTTAGTAGTTTCTATCTACCATTTACCAAATCTTGATAGCTATGCCAGCTCTTAGGAAGGCCCAAAAGGGATATATATACCAATTCTTCTTCAGGGACAATAACACTGACCCCACCAAGTTCGTCACGACACTATGTAAACCTTCTTAGGTACCACATAATTGTGTCATTCTTTTTCATTTTGATACTTCGAAGCTTGTCCTCGAGTTCCATCTTCCTATGGTCACTATTGTTCTCTAACAATTTAGTCAGTTCTTTCCACATCATGAAGGTATATGATCCTGAACTCCCTCCAATATGATTCTGCTCACTTTTAAGCTACATCCTTCTTCCACTAAGAAATATTCTAGGCATCGGATGCTTGGGGTTTTGCTACATATGTCTTGATGTATTCTAGTAGCCCATTATCATCCAATACAACCTCCATATGGTCCTTCAATGCAAAAAAGTTTGAGGTGCCTTCCAAGGCACACTCGAGCCTGAGTCCATTGAAAGCCATCTTCACAGTCCTGAAGAAAAATTGCAACACTAATGTTCAAATTCGAATCTACTGCAATGAAAAATTAGAAATCTCTTCTCTACAGTGACTTCAACTCTAATACCATGTAGAAATTAATGTGTAGATTCAATACTGCTCATGAAATTTAATAAATCACAAGAATTGAAGCTAGTCTTCTCATATGCGGAAGTTAATTCACCATCTAAATCAAGAATCACATACATGCAAAAGTAAACATCACACATGCATATATATATATTTATCTAGGGGAATAAACTGCTCAAAACCCCTTACTATATGTATTGCATTAATCAAAGAATAAAGAAGAAATACAATGCTTGATCGAACCTGAGCACTCCCTGCAAGTGTATAGTTTAACCCTCTGTTTGATTGACTGAACTTAGCCCAACACTTTGCCAATTTCAAGACTTCCCAAGCCCCTATTTCCTTTCACTTTTCCCTTGGGAAATTGCCCCTATTTTTTTAGGAATTTCACAGCAAGGAATTGTGTAATAACCTTAGGTTAATCTCTTACTGCATGCACCACTTGTACACATGGAAATATGCTACAAATGATAGTACACTGCCTTGGAATCTCCATCTAAACTGGGTAACTCGAATTCTTTGCATGCAACAATTATTTTGGGTTGATTGATTAGTTAATTAGTTGATGACTGAGTGTAGTTGAAGTTACACATCCACAACTTGACCTCCACTAGTTCTTCTGATAGTTAGAACTAGTTAAACTGAGAATAACTCAAATTAACTGAAATATATTGCTACAAATTAGCAATCAATCATGTAGAACTGAAATCAAGTGTCTCCAACTCAAATTTACTGAGTTAACTAAGTGACAAGAGCCATGTCACCCTAATTAACTACCTCCAAGTACTCTGCTGAAATAGAAGTTTGAATTTTAATCTAGTTTGACAAAGGGAAAGTCAAAACTAGATTTTCTTGTTGCATTTCAACACAAATAATGTGCAAATCAATGCCAAATGGACCAATGAAGAGAATTTTCCATGGTGTGACATGTGTCATACATAGGAGGGGTCTACATGTCCATAAATAGCTGCAAAAATGTCTTGGGAGGTGTGATTAGTCCATCAATATATGTGAATTTCCTTGGGAAATGTGAAAGTACCAAACAATCAAAATGCATCTAGATCATGGAGGGCTATGCCATGCCACTAATTTCTTTGGTCATCAAATTTTTTACAATGGGTACCCTTGCTGAAAGGCCCAGGGTAATATTTAGCAATAACTGTAAGACATGCTCTTCGTAGGAGTGCATGAGAACCTCAAAACCTTGTTGTTATACATGTAATGTCCACATCAACACATAAATAATAAAATTTCCATGCTACTATCCAAGTTGGCTTCTTTTTCTCCTACCCTACCTTGGAAAGTTCAAGATCGAGTTGATAGGTGAAATTTACCAACAACTGCAACCACCTCAAGACTTCATCAATTCAATAAGTTCTCACCCTATGCTTGATCATGATACAAAACAATGATGTATTTAAAATTGAATGTTGATAGGTTTAAACCTCTAAAATTTCTTAGTTAAAGATAACCCTGGACACTTGCAAGTCAAAATTTCCAGCAAGAAAATGTGAGAACATGCATGATCCTTTACAAGATATATCTATCCATCGTTGTAGAAGGTTGATATATTGATTGTTAATCCATGAAGTGTCCTCCCGTTCATCTGTAAATATAGACTTTTTGCTTTGCTTTCATCATATTGTTGTTTCATATAATTGTAGTTTCACATTTTGTTGGTATCCTGGAGTAAAACATTGCAACAATATCATATGAGTGACATAATCTATAATATATTTTACTTCATTATTAAATTGTTGTTCTAGGGTTGCATCAAAATATTTTAGATATCCTTTGGATTTTTGCACTATTCTCCCCAAAAGGATTATGAGCAGAGGTCTCATTCTCTATGATACAACATATTTTCGTGCAATACCTACTAAAATTTTAGGATCTTTATATATTTCCATCCTGTAACACATTCAAGAAATTAAGAAGAGCCAAAACATTCAATAAACCATGGGAGTTCTTCCATCTTTCTCATAAATATAAGGATGAAAATATTATTCTAAAAAAATGTTGGTTATACCTTATACCAAATTATGATAAAGTTGCTAAGATGAGTTTGATTCATGAGCCTTCACATTTGATGGATGTGTGCACCTCGACACCTAATCACGTCTTCAAAATTTGTAAGGATCACAAACATTTTCGCTTCACGGAGTTACCATGTGAGACGAACTTCAATAAATAATTCTCACAAACACTGTTTTCCCAAGGGAATGGGACTTCTCCTCAACAATTATGCCAAAATATGTTATTGCCCATATTATATCTACATGATAAAATCCTTAATCCAATGTGCAATCCAATGAGAAACTTTCAGGAAGGTCACTTACTTTCACCTCAACAACCTATTGTCTCACTTTATTCCAACTCTCCTTTGACTCAAGGGGGCTTCTAGACCACGAAGGATTAGTGAAAAGAGCACAAGGTGATCTCAATATTAGCCTCAATAAACATTTTTTTTGAGATTCTTTACAGTCTTTTGAAGAAGAAAAATATGATGGAGGGATATGAAGATTAGTGTCAATATAATAACTAAGGCTATGGAGTTAACAGGAATCAAGTGGCAATGTGAGATCAAGAACAAAACCCTCCTACATTTTGTTTATTAAGTGCTTGTGGTTAGGGCAAGAGGTTAGAAACCGATGGCTAAATTAACCCCTCGTCTGATCAAGGAAAATCATGAAATCATGGCTCCACTAGAAGGAATCCCTCCAATGGAAAATCCCTCAACTACAATATTGACTATGGAATGAAATATAATTAAAACCCTTACTAAGGAACTTTAAAATATGTCCTAGAAAGAAAAATTAAAACTTACCCAAAACCAACAAAGGAGAGTGTGCTGAAATAGCCTTCAAATCTCCTCCCTCTAAGTGACAAAGTTTCCACTCAATTGGAGCAATCTTAGTAGAATTGTGCTAGTCTTAAGTAATCACAATGATGTATTTAATTATGTATAAGAAATAACCAAGAAATAATAGCTTCTATGTAAAAAAAATTCACCACATAGATAAGCCCTTAACACCAAAAATGCTACAATAAAGATATTTCCATTAAGCTCCAAGGAGAGGAATGCTCTCACAATCCAACCATGAGTACAAATGATAAATTTCTCCTCTACTTATAGAGCAAGAATTAACTTTCACAATAAAATATCAATATTTGATTTAATTCCTAAGATCTAGCTTAACCAAGCCAAATTTAACTAACTCCTAAAATAAAGTATTATAACAGAACATGAAAATAAAATGGTCAAGCCACATGTACAATGAGTAATTTGACTAAAAACCTCAAAAAGAGGGATCAATCCACCAAAGAAAGCACAAATGGTTTGATGTCTAGCCTCCAAATAGTCCAAGGTTATTTGAGATGGTCAACTTCCTCCATTGAAGATGGCTCAAAGAGTGGTCTAATGCTTCAAGGTGTTGTAAAGTGGCCTTTTGAGTCAACAAGTTTCCAAAATCCATCTTTTAGTGCAACAACCTCAACATAAGGGTGCATAATATTATAGTGATGGGGTGGCACTATGAAACAAACTCCATAAATCACGTCAAATAATTATCCAACACCTCAAAAGCATGTCCCAAAAGAGGTCCCATAGTCATGCCTTGGGTTAAGGTACTCCGTGAAGCATGGGAGATGCTTATACAGGTCAAACTTTGGGTTATAAAATCCCCATTCACCTAAGTGATGTTACGATATACAACTCTTATCCTCATTCTAGATCAATTATTCTTCAAGTTAAAGGTTTTAAAGTTATGTCCACACCATCTAAGACATATCAAGGGAGATACACCTCAGTCTAACCAGTTCCCCAAGTCATCAAATGTTGGAATAAAACCCTATGACTGTCATAAGTGCAAATTCACCCTCAATAATATGAAAATTAGCTCCAAATGGACCAATGAGGAGGGTGTTCCATGGTGTGATACGTGTCATACATAGGAGGGGTCCAAGTGTCCATAAATATCCCAATAATTTCCTTGGGATGTGTGACTAATCCCTCAATATATGTGAAGTTCCTAAAATAATGTGAATTTCCTAGGGAAAAATGAAAGTACCCAAAAGTTAGAATGAAACAAGATCATGAAGGAGGGCTATTCCATCCCACAAATTTCTCTACTCCAACATTCTCTACGACATCTTTTGTGGCCCATCTCTAAGGATATTTGTGGCTTTTCTCTATTCTTATAGAAGGCCTTTCACTATGGGTATATGTGCTATTTCTATATAAATATTTGTAGCCTCCTCCCTATGATTTTGTCATTATTATATGTGGTATGTTCCAAAAAAGTTAAGTAGACCCTTTGGAATATCTTGGTGTGGTCCTAATGGCCATAACTCTTTCTAGCTAGGGCATTGGTTATGTGGTATTCAAGACTTGTTTTATGCAACCTTTATGAGGTCTGTTAGGCCTACTTGAGCAAACATATAATAAGAGTCGATGTGCCCTAATTTTATATATATGAAAATAATGGTTGTTCTTATGTCCATGTGATATACGGCAGTGATATCTTCAATGATGTATGGCAGTGTATTTATGACATGAAAATTATGTATGGAATCCTTATGACAATGTGATACTTGTTCTCTTGACTGTGATGAATGTCAATGATACTTGATAGTGATGTTTGTTATCTTAAGTGTGATGAATGGCAATGATACTCATTACTCTTGACAATGATATGGAGGTATCACTCTTGTTTTCATCATTTTATCGCTAGGAAACATATAAGAGGTTTTGTAGAGGTCTTAGGATCGCCTCCTTGAGAGATTTGTCTCCTGCCATCTCATGAGGATCCAGTATGATTCAGGGTTTTCATCTCATTAAATTGTAAATTGTATCTTAGCTAAACATTTGATGAATATATAAAGAATAAGAAAAAATGATTTTTGGGTTTTCCCCCTTGTGGAGATTTTCCCTAGTATCTGACCAAAAAACCTAGTGTCTCCATTATGTATCCCATTCTTCTATTGTTCCTTACCATTTTGCTGCATTGTTAATGTTAATGTTCTCTCTACATAATTTCTTATGATAATATGGGGTGAATGTAATGTGAAAATTTATAAAAAAGTTTAAAAATGCAACTAGGCTACAACATAGAATAATCTAGCCCTAAAATTAACATGGTATCAGAGTTGGGATGAAAAAAAGTCATTGAGATCACCCCTGTGTAGACACCTATGATGGATTTCTTGATCAAGTAGAGTTAAATAGATGAATATGTTGGAGACCTAAAATAATTCTAGGGTTTTGAGGAAACCATAGGGAGCCCTTGTTCTTACAAATAATTTTCAGGGTTTGGGAGAAACCCTAGGAGTGGCCTTAGATATGGAAAATGCCCAGGTTCAATAGAATTTGAAACATAGTGTGATTCAAAATTTTCATGATATGATATGATTAGTGATTTATTCAAGTATCTATAACAGATATAGAGTAACCCTAGTTGGACTTGTTTCATACCCAATAGGAAAATACGGAGAATAAGGATTTGGAAATGAGAACATAGGTGGTTCTCAAGAGAAAACATTTCTTATTGACATATGGTTGATGGACAATGGTGCCTCATGACTAAGAAGGAGGCAGGATCAAGAGGGAGATGATAACTTCCTACAATATTCATTAAAGATAAGCACTTTTTAAGACATGTTATTTATTTGTGACACTGTTTATTATTTCTGCATAATTAATTGGCTAAACAAATTCTTCTTTCCCTGACTTGATGAATGAGTTTGTGATCAAGGAATGCAGATCCATCTTGGGGATCATCAAGATGTAGATTAATGCGGGAAGAGTTAGCTCCAAGAGGGAGATAATTCAAGAGAATGAAGAAGCCACTCTCATAATTAGAGAAAAAAAGACAATAATGTCTTCTAGATGAAGCTTGCAAAAGATAATGAAAACGTGAAGAAGCTCAAAATGTAGATGATTCTCTTGATATAAAGATTGGATTGTGCAAAGTCTCGCTTCATCATTAGGTACACTTTCATTATGTTTATTCTTTCTATTATTTCTATTGCACTTGTTTAAGGGCCAATAGGTACATCTTATGGATTTAAGGACCAATTACTTAATAATGATATTGATGAGTATGTATAGAAACCCCATGATTAGAGTGGTGCTTGAAAATTAACAAGAGCTCAAACCTTGAAGGAAGGATTGCAATCTCCCAGGTTGATGACTGTGAATGAAGAGGCTTCCTATTCAGAGGGAGTAGAATGTCATATCGTATGTGAAAATAAGATGAAATGATGGGAGCAATATGTCCTTCAAGAAAGGACCATTCTAGGTGTAAAATATTCAACAGTGTCATATGCTTCCAAGATAGAAATCTCGATAGTGATAAGGGATATGCTCTCAGAGGGAGAGGACTATGATATGATCCTAGAACCTTTTGATAGATGCATTATTATTAGATTTTTTTGAAGTGGGCTTCGTCTATGGTGTACTTAAATAAGAAGCATACTTGGAGCTATCTTAGGGATTTGAGACACATGAGAAGGAGAAATCCCCATATGGAATCAAGCAAAGTCCCATGGGATTGGCATGCTTCTATTAAAGGAGAGTTTGATGCATAATCCAACCTCTCTTCAAGGTTGAAAGTATGTATTTGATATTTGGTTTTATATATTTTAATAATTTATTTATGATAGGACCAAACATCTCATCATTTTGTACTAGAAGGAGTTTCCCTCTGAGCCCAAGGTCATCCACTTCTTGAGATTAGAAGTGTAACAGAGAGATGATGTGGTCAGAGATTTGCATGATGAATTACACTAAAGTAGTTGAGAGGTTGCTCGTTTAGATCCCATGATGAGAAAACCACTAGATGGATCCTTGCTTCGAAGCATGTACCTTGATCCAGATAGATCCTCGACATGTATATTGGGATGTGGCAAAGCTGGTATTGAGATATATTCATGATACAATCCATCATGGATTGAGACAATGATGTGACTGAAGAGATATGTCGATGCTAAGTGAGTGTTGATGAATAGGAAGAAAACATCGAGATGTTGCTTTAGGATGGGTCTTGCTTTGGTTTCCTGGATGAACAGGTAGCAAGCTTCCATTGAAACCTGAGGGAGCAATGAAGCTCTAACACAAAGGGAGTAGTGATGCTCCGAAAGTGACTTGTTACAAAATTGAAGCAGCGAGGCTTTAATAAATGAGTAGGTTGCATAAATTCTCAGGAAGACATTGAAGTTCATATTCTTCAAAGAGAAGCCTGGAGTGCAGGAGAATGTATCCTTCCTTGAGAGGGAATACTGTTGATTGAGAAAACTTAGTATATGCCTTCCCTTGTCTTTATGACTAGCCATGCACTTGGTGAAGGGGGTTGAGAAACTACACTCCTGGATGAGGGTACTCCTCAAAGCCATGGACTTGGATAAGTACATACCTAGTATGCATCCTACCCACCGGTCACCCTTATAAAGGGTCGTGGACTCGTTTAATATTGTTGGGATTTCCTCCCATCTTGGCCACATGGGAGATGATACTTAGGTGTGTGTGATATTTACTAAGGGTGGACGTGCATGCCATGGACTTAGTTGTGGTAAATTGATCTCCACTAAGTATTTGATGCAGGTGTTCTACCACTTGATTACTGAGGATCAGTTTGGGTGAGGGTCAGTCAATGGACATATGTTTGGATGATCTTTACCAAGATCATTTATGAATTCCATGGATTTGGTTTTGGTAAATTGATCTCCCCTATTTTCGTGTGGATCATTCTTCTTCTTCTATGGATTGAGACATCATTGTTTAGCTGAAATGAGATCTATGATAGGTGATGGAGCTTGAATTGAAGATTAGTAGGGTGTGTGTGATCTTTACTAAGTTAGAATCAGACTACCATGGAATTGGTTATGGTAAATCGATTTCTCCTACCATTGATTATGAATTATTCTTCTTCTATGAGATAAGATGAGCTTCTCTAATGTCGAGACATGTACGTTCAAGATGAGCCACATGGTACAACCGAATATTCCTCCCTAGTTGAGAGGGAGTGTTGAATTTGCTGTAGCTTCAGGATGGATTTCCCAAAGATAAGTCCAATTACTCCAAAGAGAAGGCCAACTATCCCTAGGGGAAACCATCTTTCCCAAAGAGACAATTAAAATTTGGATAAAGAAAAAAGCTATTATTGTTATGTTCAAATTGGCTTGGTACTCATTTTATCAAATGACTCAACTAATGTTAGGAAATAAATCCTTAAGGTGACCCATCAAACATTTCAAGACATGTTATTATGTGGAAAATAATAATTTACTCAAATTTATTATGGCACAAGTTCAAGTCGGCTCATTATTAGTGGCACCTTTTCACCTAATCGATCCTATATATTAGACCATCTTGAGGCTCATTTGAAGTACGGTCAACACACACCTTTTGATATAAAATTTTGGAGGTAAAGAAGCTCACATTGTGTGAGGTATTTTTGAAAACAAATATGTTATCTCTATGGAAGCTCATATGGTATCCCTATGGCAGCTTGGATGAAATTCTAGGGCAATTTGTATAGTATTTTGTGGTAGCTTGTATGATGGTATCTCTATGGTAAGGCTGGCCAATTATAGGAAACCTATCTATGGAATTCTCTATGGCCTATTTGTGGCATCTATTGCGACCTATCTATGTCATTTTCTGTGACCTATTTGTGGCATCTACTGTGGCCTATTTATGGCATCCTCTGTGACCTATTTGTGGCATCTACTGTAGCCTATCTATGATATCCTATGCATCCTATCTATGGCATCTATTGCAACCTATTTTTGGCATCTATTGTGGCATTCTTCGTGACATCTCATGTAGCCCTTCTCTATGGATATATGTGACCTTTCTCTATGCTTATATAAGGCCTTTCATTGTGGGTATATGTGTTCTTTCTCTGTAACTATTTGCAACCTCCTCCTTGTGATTTTTTCATTATTATGTGGTCTATGCCATCAAATTTAAGTAGACACTTTGACATATCTTGGTGTGGCCTTAACCCTTTGTAGTTAGGGCATTGGTTTTGTGGTCTTCAAGGTCTGTTTTATGTGGCCATTATGAGATCTGTTAAGCCTATTTGAGTAGTCGTATGATAAGGGTTGATGTGCACTAATTTTCTATATATGACAATAATGGCTGTTATTGTGATAATGTGATATATGGCATTGATATATTAAATTATGTATGGTAGTGTCTTTATGACAATGATGTATGGCATGGCAATGATGTATGACAGTGTCCTTATGACAATGTGAGACTTGGTAGTGATATTTGTTCTCTTGACTGTGATGAATGACAACGATACTTGGCAATGATATTTGTTCTCTTAATTGTGATGAATGGAAATGATTCTTGGCATTGATATTTGTTCTATTGCAATGATAAATGACAATGCTACTCGTTACTCTTGACATTGATATGGAGGAAACGCTCTTGGTTTCATTAGTTGATCACTAGGAGACATATCAAAGGTTTCACAAAGGTCTTATGATTTCCTCCTTGAGAGATTTGTCTACTGCCATCTCATGAAGATCATGTATGATTCAGGGTTGGCCCTAGGAGGCATAATGTGTTTTTTGTTGATAGACGCGCATCTCATTAAATTGTACATTTTATCTTAGATGAACATTTGATGAATATCTAAAGAATAAGAGGAATTGATTTTTGGGTTTTCCCCTTTATGGGGTTTCTCCCCAGTGTTTGACCAAAAATCCCGGTGTCTCTATTCTGTATGATTTTCTTTTATTGTTCCTTATTGTTCCGCTGAATTGTTAATATTAATTTTCTCTCTACAAAATTACTTATGATAATATGGGGTGAATGTAATGTGAAAATTGATGAATTTTAAAAACAAATGCAATTATCTATAGTAGAGAAAAATATAGCCTTAAAATTAACATCGTATCAGAATTAGGCTGAAGAGAATTCAGCGAGATCACGCTCATGTAGACACCTATGATGTCGATTTCTTGATCAAGAAGAGTGAAAGAGATGAAGATGTTAGAGACCTAAAATAATGCTAGGATTTGGAGGAAACGATAGGGAACACTTGTTCTTACAAATAATGGTTATGGTTTGGAAGAAACCATAGGAGTGGCCATAGATATGGAAAAAGATTGGGTACAATAACATTGGAACTATAATGTGATTCATAATTTTTATGATACGATATGATCAGTGAGAAGTTATTGAGTTATTCTAGTACCTATTACAGATTTAGAGTAACCCTAGTTGGACTTGTTTCCTACCCCATAGGAGATGGTATGATATAGATACGATGGTCATATTGTACATTGATAAAGAAGGAGAATAAGGATCTAGAAATTAGAATATAGGTGAGTCTCAAGAGGAAGCATTTCTTATTGAAATATGGTTGATGGACATTGGTGCATCATGACTAAGAAGGAGGAAGGATCAAGAGGGAGATGATAGCTTCCTGCAATCTTCATTGAAGATAAGAATTTTTTAATACTTACGTTTTTTCTTTGTGACATTGTTTGTTCTTAATGCATGAGTAATTGGATAACCAAATGGTTCTTTCCCTGAATTCATGAATGAGGTTGTGATCAAGGAGGCATATCCATATTGAGGGTCATCAAGATGTAGAGTAATGTAGGAAGAATTAGCTCCAAGAGGGAGCTTGTGCAGGAGAATGAAGACACCACTCCCATATTTAGAGAAGAAAAGACAATAATGTATTCTAGATGAAGCTTGCAAATGATAATGACAACATGAAGAAGCTAAAAATGCAGAGGATTCTCCTGATAGAAAAATTGGACTGTGTGAATTCCTTCATCATTAGGCGTACTTCATTATGTTTATTTTTCTATTATTGCTCTTTCTCTTATTCTAGGGCCAACAGGTACATCAAATGGATGTAAGGACCAATTTCTCAATATTGGTATTGAGGAGGATATAGAGAAACCCCATGATTAGAGTGGTGCTTGAAATGAACAAGAGACCAGACCTCAAAGGAAGGATTATAGTCTCCCAGGTTGATGACTATGACTGAAGAGGCTTCTTATTCAGAGGGAGTAGACTATCAGATTAAATGTGACAGTCAGATGAGATGATGGGACAAATATGTCCTTCATGAAAGGACCATTCTAGATGACAAATATTCAACAATGTCAGATGCTTCCATGATAGAAAGCTCAAAAGTGATAAGGGATACGATCTCAGAGGGAGAGAACTATGATAAGATCCTAGCACATGTTGCTGGATGCATTATTATCAAATGTATGTGATGTGGGCTTACTCCATGTTGTACTTAAGGAAGAAGCATACTTCGAGCTACCTCAGGGCTTTGAGGCACATGAGAAGGAGAAATCCCCATATGGACTTAAGCAAAGTCCTCTGGGATTGGCATGCTTGGATTGATGGAAGGTCTGATGCAGACTCCAACCTATGTTCAAGGTTGAAGGTATGTCTTTGATATTTGGTTTTATATATTCTAATAATTTATTTATGACATGATTAGATCATCTCATTGTTTAGTACTAGAGGGAGTTAACCTTTGAGCCCAAGGTGTTCCACTTATTGAGCTTAGAAGTGTAATAGAGAGATGATGCTATCAGAGAATTGGCATAATACACTAAAATAGTTGATAGACTCTGCATTCAGATACTATGATGAGTAGACAACTAAATGGATCCTTTCTTTACAACGTGTACCTTGAACCATATATAAACTAAACATGTATATTGTATGTTGCAAAGATGGTATTAGGATACCTTCATGATATAGCCAATCATGGATTGAGACAGTGCTGTGATTGAAGAGATATGTTGATGCCAGGTGAGTGCTAATGAATAGAAATAACACATCGAGGTGTTGCTTCAATATGTGTATTTCTTTGGTTTCTTGGACGAGCTGGTATCATACTTCCATTACACTCTGAGGGAGCGATGAGGCTCTAGCATAGAGGGAGCAGTGAGGCTATGATAATGACTTTTTACAAGATTGAAGTAGTGAGTCTTCAACATATGAGAAAGTTGCTGTTATGAAACTAGCTCACAAAAAGATAGAAAAGTTATATCAACGCCTTATAATTCAGCCTCTTCGAGGGGGAAACATCCTTTACATTACATAAATGAACAATTCTTGGATGATACAAATGAAAAGACCTCCTTTCTATATATAGGAGTCTAAGGGGTCATAATATAATCAGAGCCAACACAACAATAATTATGTAAGGGCACAATAATAACAATAGTGGGCTTCTATGGGGCACAATAGTAACAATATGGGCACTACGTTGGTACATCAATATAATAAGTGGGTTGTACTAATAACAATAAGGGGTTACACTAGTAGTATAGGGGCCTAACATGCCCCTCTCCTTCAAAAAGTGTTGTCCTCAACGCTTGAGTAGTTCTTGATGCTTCTGTATAAAATTCTTGTCCTCCCATGTGGAATCTTTAGCAGGTAAGTTCTTCCACTTGATGAGATATTCTGAAATTGATCGATTTCGTAGCTGTAGGGTTCTTGTTTCTGTGACTTCTCCAAGTCCCAATATGATTTTTCCTTCCTCTTCAATTTCTGGCAATATTGTTTGAATTGGGATCTTTTGCAACTTTTGAATAAGTGGCCATACTTTTTCGTCCTTCTTCCATTCATCCCTTGCTTCGTTTATTCAATTTGGTTGGATAATAGAAATAGCACAAAACAATGCTTCCACATCCTCATCCTTTCTTGAGAATGCATCTGCAACAAAATTTTGCTTCCAGTTTCTATAAATGATGTTAAAGTCATAACCCAACATATTTGTGACACATTTTTTCTGTTCTTCTAAAGATAATAGTTTTTCTAAAAATTATTTAAGACTATCATGATCCATTTTTACCTTGAAGTGTCTTCCCATTCGGTAAGGTCACCATTTCTCAAGTGCATGTAGTATTGCCAACATTTCCTTCTCATAAATAGCTTGATTGAGATGTAGCAGTGAAAATATCCAATCACCTACATCAAAACATTTTTCACTATGATGCTGATCTACCTGTTGTTTCATTTGATTTTGCACCAAAGTGGCATTATCCTTTAAAAGTTGGAGAACTTGTTGTTGATGCTCGATGTGATCTTTCACTGCTTGAACCTTTTTCTTCTTGATATGTCCTTCTATCTTTAGAGTTTGAGGAGTGGTAATTTCTTCCAATCCTTTACAAGATATGGTCGGATTCATTTCTTGATGCTCGATGTGATCTTTCACTTCTTGAACATTTTTCTTCTTGATATGTCTTTCTATCTAGATAGTTTGAGGAGTGGTAATTCTGACTAATGAATTACAAGATATGGTTGGATTCATTTCTTCTTTATCGATGTGATATTTCACTTCTTGTACCTTTTTCTTCTTGATATGTACTTCTATCTTGAGAGTTTAAGGAGTGGTAATTCTTGCCAATGCTTTACAAGATATGGTCTGATTCATTTCTTCTTTCTTTGGGGTTGGGTCCTGGCATATATCCTCTTCTTTTGATGCTTCTTGATCCTTTTCTTCCTCCTCTTCATACTCTGTGTAAAATAATTTCTTCTTAGCACACTTATGACCTTTAGTGCTTTTGCTATCACAATTGTAACAAAGCCCTTTTTCTCCTTTTTCTTCCAATTGTTGTGGTGTAACCCTTGTAGGTTGTGGAAGGCTAGGAGAAACAACACTTCCATCTATATAGTTTTGAGGGGTATACTTCCTTGTTGCCATAATTTTACTTTCCACTATGTCACAAAGCCCTTTTACTCTTTCCAATTGTTGTGGTGTTGCTCTAAAGAAGGTGTTTCTCTTTGTATCCTCATAATGTGCTATCATTTCCTCCGTGAAAATTGACCACATAACAAGTTGTTTATGAGAACAAAGCCCTTTATACCATAAAAATTGACCCGGTTCTAAATACGAAGATGGAATACATACCTTTTGTAAGAATGGTACACCATGTAGATCAAAATATTGCTCCATCTGAAGTATCCAATTTATCAGATCCTTGCCATCAAACTTCCTCATATCACCTTTTCTTGATTTTAGGAGCTCGATATTGAAATTACTATAACTATGTAATTTCAGCTCTTCTAGTTCTGAAATTGTGACCTATAGTAGCCCTCTGTGTCCTCTTTCCAATGCCACCAGTCTGATCGAATTTAGATTCTCCAAGAAAGAGTTATGCACATTCTCCCAAGATGACCTGATTATATACCTTTTCAGAAGAGTGAACTTGTAGGAAGTGCCACGTGTCACTGTTTTAACCTTAGGATCTGAAAAATATACACAGGAAACTTAAATCCATCCTCTTTCTGTAAATTCTTATGAAATTTAAATCTGACGCTCAAAACAAAAGTTATGACTATTTTCCCCAGGTCACCTGTTTGGAATGTAATTCGGGAGTCTGCAAAAATTCCAACTTCCTCAGATCATATCTCCACAAATATAGTGCGAAAAGATCTGAAATTCAGACCTGCGGTTCAGAACGATTTTGGCCCAAATGGGTTTTTTTTTAGTGTCTGAAACGTCACAGAAAAAGGTTATATCACAAATTCCATGATGACCTATTTGGAGCAACGAAACCCTAGAATTCAAACCTCTGATACCAAATGTTATGAAACCAGCTCACAAAAAGATAGAAAAGATAGATCAACGCCTTATAATTCAGCCTCTTCAAGGGGGCAACCTGCTTTACATTACATAAATGAATAATTCTTGGATGATACAAATGAAAATACCTCCTTTCTATATATAGAAGTCTAAGGGGTCATAATATAATAAGAGCTGACATAACAATAATAATGTAAGGGCACAATAATAACAATAGTGGGCTTCTATGGGGCACAATAGTGACAATATGGGCACTACATGGGTACATCAATATAATAAGGGGGTTGTACTAATAACAATAAGGGGTTACACTAGTAGTATAGGGGCCTAACAATTGCATATATTCTCACTAACCCATTGACATTCATATTCTTCAGAGAGAAATTTGGACTGTAGGAGAATGTATCCTTCCTTGAGAGGGAAGACTAGTGATCAAGAAAAATGAGAATACACCTTCCCCTGTCTTTATGACTAGCCATGTACTTGGTGAAGGTGGTTGAGAAACTAGACTCCTGGGTGAGGGTACTCCTTACAACCATGGAATTGGATGAGTACATACCTCAATATGCAACCTACCCATAAGTCACCCTTATAAGGGTCCATGGACTCGGTTAAGATTGTTGGGATTTCCTCCCATCTTGGCCACATGGGAGAGTAGGCTTAGGTGTGTGTGATCTTTACCAAGGGAAAACACTCATGCCATGGACTTGGTGGTGGTAAATTAATCTCCCCTAAATATTGGATGTAGGTGTTCTACCACTTGATTACCAAGGATAAAGTTGGGTGAGAGTTAGTCAGTGGACATAGGATTTGGATGATCTTTACCAATGTCATTTATGACTTCCATTGACTTGGTTGTAGTAAATTGATCTCCCCTATTATCGTGTGTATATTTATTCTTCTTCTATGTATTGAGACATCATAGTTAAACTGAGATGAGATATATGATAGGTCATGGAGCTTGAATTGAAGACCAGTAGGGTGCATGTGATCTTTACCAAGGTCAAATCTAACTGCCATGGACTTGGTTGTGGTAAATTGATCTCCCTTAGCATTGGTTGTGGATTCTTATTCTTCTATGAGATGAGATGGGATTATCTGATGATGAGACATGTACATCCGAGATGAGACACACAGTATATACAAAAATTCCTCCCTAGCTGATAAGGAGTGTTAAAATCTGGGAAAACTTCAGGATGAATTTCCCAAAGAGAAATCCAATTAACCCAAAGAGAATCCCAACTAACCAAAGGGGAAACCATCTTTCCCCAAGAGAGAATTCAAAATTAGATAAAGTAAAAAACCATTATTTTTATGTTCAAATTGGCTTGGCACTCCTTTTATCAAATGACTTAATTAATGTTGGGCAATCAATCCTCAAGAAAAACCATCAAATATTTCAAGGCATGTAATTATGTGGAAAATAATAATTTACTTAAATTTATTATGGCACAAGTTTAAGTTGGCTCCATTATTAGTGGCACCTTTTCATCCAATGGATGCCTATATATTAGACCATCTTGAGGATCATTTGAAGCATGATCAACACACACTGTTTGATATGAAATTTTGGAGGCAAGGAAGCTCACACTATATGAGGTAATTTGAACAACAAACATCCTCTCTCCATTGAAACTCTTATGGTATCCCTTTGGTAGCTCAGATGGCATTATGTGGCAGCTTGTATGATGGTATCTTTGTGGTAAGGCTGGATAATTATATGCAACCTATATATTTAACTATTTGTGGAATCTATTGCGGCCTATATATGGCCTATTTGTGGCATCTACTGCGACCTATGTATGGAATTCTCTGCGACCTATGTATGGAATTATCTACGACATATTTTTGGAATATACTGTAACCTATCTATGGCATCCTCTACAACCTATTTGTGGTATCTACTGTGGCATCTATTACAACATATTTGTGGCATCTACTGTGACCTTCGATGTGACATATTATGTAGCCCTTCTCTATAGATTTCTGCAACCTTTCTCTATAAGGCCTTTCACTATGGGTATATGTGATCGTTCTTTGTAAGTATTTGTAGCCTCCTCCTTGTGATTTTGTCATTATTATATGTGGTTTTTCTAGCGAAGTTGAGTAGATCCTTTGTCATATCTTGGTGTGGCCATAACTCTCTGTGGCTAGGGAATTGATTATGTGGAAGTTCAATGCCTGTTTTATGTGGGATTTATGATGTCTGTTAGGCCTACTTGAGTAGCCGTATGATAAGGGTTGATGTGCCCTAATTTTCTATATACTACAGTAATGGTTTTTATTATGAAAATGTGATATATGATAGTGATATCTTCAGTGATGTATGGCAACATCTTTATGACAGTGATGTATGGCAATGCCCTTATGACAATGTCATACTTGGAAGTGATATTTTTTCTCTTGACTGTGATGACTGTAAATGATACTTGGAAATGATATTTGTTCTCTTCACTGTGATGAATTGAAAGGATAATTCATAGTGATATTTGTTCTCTAGACAATTATGAATGCAAATGATACTTGGTTATGATATTTGTTCTCTTGATAGTGATACGAAGGCAACACTCTTGGTTTCATCAATTGATCACTAGGATACCTATAAAAGGTTTCACAAATGTCTGATGATTTCACTGCTTAAGAGATTTGTCTACTATCATCTCATGAGGATATTGTATGATTAAGCGTTGACCCTAAGAGGTCTAATGTGTTTGATGTTGAAAGACTTGTGTCTCATTAAATTGTACATTGTATCTCAGCTGAACATTTGATGAATATCTAAAGAAGAAGAAGAATTAATTTTTGGGGTTTTACCCCTTGTGGGCTTTTTCCATGATCTGTGGTGTCTTTATTGTGTATGCTTTTCTTTTGTTGTTCCTCACTATTTTACTGCATTGTTAATGTTAATGTTCTCTCCACATGATTTCTTATGATAATATGGGGTGAATGTAATGTGAAAATTGATGAAAATGTTTAATAATGAAATTATCTACAATAAAGAACAATATAGCCCTAAAATTTACAGGGTATTTTGATGTCTTAATGATTAATGATATAAGAAAAGCCACAAGATTCATACAATTAGCATGTGTTAATGCTACCCATGAATAGCATTGTCTTCTGTGGTAGCTGGAACATAATGAGCATTCTCTTGTCATATACTGTAACTATTAATTAAACTCTTATATTATTTTGTAATCAAGTTGGTTCAAAGAGGAGGAAAAATTATTAATATGTCTACATGATGGCCCCACTCATTTACTTATATATGTAAGCTTCGATGGGAAGCACAATTGGAAAAGTTTGAATACAAGAATTGAGTGCATTATGTGTTTATTGTCACTTTGCGTTTTGATAAAAGAATTCACTATATATGATTTTCAATCCTTTTTTAGCTTGTGTTTGTAATTTTGTGAGTACAGATCACATATCAACCTCGGGGAGGGACCACTCAAGGTAAGTCTCTATGCTTATCATTGTTTTTTATTTGGGTAATATTGTTAAACAATATGATAGTTTTGTTGCATTTCAATACTTTTCTATGCGTGCAGGATAGTGAGTTACGTACATTTGATCCCGATTCCGTCGTGAATGTACGACCCTCGAGTTAGTTATAGTAACTTGTTGGTCAATGAACAAATGGATTTATTGATCTCTCATATCAGATCGAACGTCAGTAACGTTCAGAATGCAAAGGTGGACCAGTCATTTCAACTGGTGGACCATTCATTTCAACTTCAACTTTGCACCATGGTTAATAGTTCCCTTATCATTTTAATTATGCAATCACATATTATCATAGCGAGCACTTTTCAATTTGTGAATGCAAGTAGTTTATTATATTAATTTTTTTTTTTAGTTTTTCTTTAAGGGTGATGAAACTAATGGCCGATTTCCAAAAAATTGGTCTACTACTAAAACTGTGACAACAATTTCTACAAAATTGGCATGTTGCAGAATTTTCTGAATTTGACCTCCCCAATGACATAGAGATAAACATCCAAGTCGGAGAACTTGGGTGTGTGGGGTGCCATATAGATGATTTTTAGGCTAACATCAAGACTATCACCCATCTAGAATCTATGTCCCCATAGGATTTCCTTTCTCATAGCCTAGGTCATTTAGGGTAAGTATGGAACCTTCTTCTTATGTATACTACACAACATGTCTTGCAAGTTTTTCAAACCCTGGGTGGAAAATATAAATGAACAATGTACCCTAGAATATCCCTCGAAATAGGAAGAATATAAACACACCATCATTTTTGGTGCCATTTCTAGGGAGGCACTCAAAAGAACTAGGATTCATTACTTGGTTAAAGTAGAAAAGGTACTAGGACTAAAAGTGACCAAAGGGAATTGTCGACTACCACTTTTAGTAACCTATGTCTTTATTATTATAAATACTAGGGCATGATAAATGCATTAAAATTACAAATAGAAATACCCAAAAACACTTTGTGGTGTACTAGGAACCACCCATATTAACATCATGACATGTAAATAAGGGAAAGGCCAAAGAACCCCATAGTACTATAAGACATTATCATAAGGAAGCATCACAAATAATGGAATAAGTATTTATAGAATTTGGAGAACTTGTAAGTTATAAAGGTTCTAACAAGGTTCCAAATCTGAACAATCATGTGAAATCAAACAAGGATCATTTGTAGGAATGAGGGATGAAGAAGTAATTGGATCTAAATAACCTACTAGATTTGAATTCCCTATCCAAGAGAAGGATGAAATGGTTCTAATGAAACATATCCCTCTTTTTGTCCTTCCCAACTTTTGTGGTCTCACAAGTGAATACCCAAATACCTTTTTGTCTGAGTTTAATGTCCTTTGTCGTAGTTATGATTATTCTACATATGCACATAACTAAAATTATTCCCAACTACTTTAAAGGATACAACTCTTTGTTGGTTTATGGGACTTGGAGGAAACTCCATTCAAACTTGGGATGAGATCAAGATTACTTACTTAAAAATTAATTAGGACTATTGTAAGTTATGAGACATTAAATAAGAAATTTTCAACTATGTTGCAAGTAGATTGTTGATTTTTCAAGTGTAATAGTTACAAGAATTTATTTATTGTTATTATGATTATTTATTATTATTTATTTATTTTTATTTTTATTATTTTATTTTATTTATTTATTATTTTTATTATTATTTATTATTATTATTTTATTTTATTTTATTTTATTTATTTTTTTTTTTTTCCTGAAATACTACCAATTATTTAAAATGATGTAGATCTTCTTTTAACAATTCTAGTTTATCATTAAGAAATTGCACTTCAAAAATTCAACCATAAAAGCACAAGGATAGTAGAAATCACAATGCACAAAGAGAACAAACTATTTACCATGGGAAAACCCACTTGGGGGAAAAACTCACCAACATTTTCCCTAGAGAAATTCTTCAATTCAACAATGGATACATCAGAGCTAGTCAACTATGAGATCAAACCGACTAAAAAGCTATGGTCAAACCTAGTCAAGTAGCTCTCTAGTTAGGTCAAGTGATGTCAAACTTTTACCCTTCAATATTTGACCCTCTCTGATATGCCTAGACCAAATTTTGGCCTCCAGAATGTTGAATTTTTGTAACTGTGGCTAGTCTTCATAATTATCATTTTTGGTCATTGATGTATTTGTGAAGCATGTTCCTCATGCTTGGGTCAAAATAATATTTTGTAAAGCATGTTCTTCATGCTCTTTTTGAAAGAAGAAATTTGAATTTTTAAAATAAGAACTTTTGGCTCCAAAAGAAGCCAAGCCAGCCTCCTTCTAGTAAAGTCATTCCTTCAAGTGATCAAGACAACTATGATAAGAGAGGAAACCGTTCATCGTGTTATATCTCTATATATATGAGGCATATAACCCCTTCTCAAGTACCAATATAGTTATGATAAAAAATATATAATATCTTCTAATGAAGCATGTGAAGGAGGAAAGAAAGGAGGATGACAATCAAAGCTTGATGAAGGATGAATTTATCTCTCAAGCGCAAGATGAAATCTCTGTGGAATACCTTTATTGGATAATGAATCTCTATAGTGCAAGAACAAATCCTTGTAGCTCTATATGCTAGACAAATCTTTATTGGAACAAACACTTGTGAAGGAACCAAATTTTGTGGAAGGACTAAATTTTGTGGAAGGTAGAAGGAATGAATCTAAGCAGATCGATTTGAGTTATGTTGGGAAAAATTGTGACTTGGATAGGAGGATGGACTAGGTTTGACCTAGTATTTGACTTAGATGTATGCCTGTTGACCTTGATGATTTCTCTAAGGAAAAGGTTGTAGGGTTTTTCCCCTATGTGGGTTTTCCCAAGGTAAATACCTTTGTTATTGTGTGGCTGTATCTTTATGATATTTATGGAATTTTTGTTTTACTATTGAGATCTCCATGCAATTTATTTATGATGGAAAATATCACAGGAAAAGAATTAACCTAATGAAAATAATAAGAAGTAATTATTAATTTTGAGGATGCCTTGAAAAATCAACATGGTTTTAGAGATATTGTGAAAGACCAGCCATGAAGAAGAAATCATCTTTGTTTCAATTCATCATCTAGGGCTCATTTTTTCAACTAACCCTCGATGTACTAAGTCAAGAAGTACATCAAAAAAGAAGGGCCAAGATATGCCCTCACGTTTGAAGAAAATTCTCTACATTATGCCAAATCAATTCAAGATTGAAAGTTTGGTGTGAAGAAAGGAGTACTAATTCAATATTTGCTTGTCTTAAAGAAGTCTGAAAAAGCCTCAGGATCCATTACAGTAGGCCGAAGGTACTTCAGGTATCAGTCTGAAAACCTTAGGAGAAGCCTCTGTAGGTTGAGAAAAATCAGAAGTATGATACAAATATATTAGGGCTTAGTTCAAGGGATTGATGCACCTTAGAGTAGGGTGCAAATATAACATACTAAAGTTATGGTTGTTGCTCCAAAGTCACAACCTCAGAAAATCCACAATGTTAATGAGAAAGGGTCGTATTTGAATTATTTTGGTTTGTGATATGACTAGGTCACAAATTGACAAGAAGGCAGGTCACAACTTTAAATTAATATATACCTTGGCCATCTAATGGAATAATCTCATCAACAAGGAGAAACAATGGTAATAAAAGCATACACCTGGGATGAAAAATGAACTATACTAAAGAGATCATTATAGAGACCTAAGTCTCTATGATTGAGGCCGAAATACACTTGAATCTAGTCAAAGTACCTTACTCCGTTTCAGTAAGAAAAAAGGATCAAGAGCCCCAGTCAACTATTACAATTGGTCGAAAATTTGGTACAATTTGAAAGAACATGCATTCAAGAGGTATGCCTTTAGTCATGGATACAAATAAGTTTTAAATTCTATATCGTTACATAAAGATTGAAAATATATCTTAGCATGAAAGGCCTCAGGACTTATGATAGAAGGCTGAACAAGTGTCCTTAGGAATATCTAGAATGTCACAGTCACATTTTTTTGGTAATTTAACTAAGGCCACGTCATTTGGAAGGTAGAGCCATAGGAGCTTAAAAAGGACTAATACATAATCCTAAGTATCTTGGAAGATACAATTATGATATGTACATGGTCTAAAAGGATTGATGTATTAACATATATGAAAATTTGAAGATCTGTCTTGGCCCTAGAAAGCATGACTTTGTTTCATGAAAAGTACAGTGACATGATCTACAAAGCTATGAGGTATGTCTCATCACCATATCTATAAAAACAATATATTCTATAAATGAATATCTAGTAAAGAAGTCTATAACAAAACTTAGTTTCTCCTTGAAACTATTGATCTCTAATTCTAAAATGAAAGGTTGAATCCATGTAACCCCTGAATATTGAAATATTGATCTAGTCATGGAAATGTAAGAGATCATTGAAGAACTATTTACAAATAGGTATGAGAATTGAAGGAGTTCATTCTTTGATGAATTGATATGGCAAGAAGAAATGAAAAACTTGAATTTTGTCTCAAGGAAAGAGATAGACACATATGAAAATCATACAACCTTTTTCTCATGTATTGAAAGGTTGAAATGTGATACATGGAACTTGTGCTCTTCTTTGCTGATGTTGATTTGTATTCAGAAGCACAATATGTTATGATATCTACTTTGCATAAAATTGTTGATAAGTTATTTCTGAATTATGGATGCTCAACTTTAAAGTATATCCTTTGCACATCAGGATAAGAAGGGAAAAAGAGATCACTATTACTAAAGAAAGCATACTTTGATAGTGAAAATTACGTTACATTAGAAAAGAGATTGAGTACCTCTTAAAGTTAGAAATGAAAATCTCTCTTGATAAAGTCAAGTTATTTGCAAAGATAGTACTGTCCTATCAATACTATAGCAGACGTAGAACGTAAATTGTTGAAGATATGATGGATTGAAATTTTGAACTAATCTCTTGTTTTTATAAAGTGTTGATGACATATGTGATGCTGTGAAAATCCTTGCTGACATTAGAGGAAATTTCAGCTTAAAAGTTCCCATAAAATTTTCATGTAATTTCCATGTCATAATATGTAAACCAATCAAAATCATTTAAATTTAAAAAGAGGTATATGTGAATTTTGGAGGGAAAAGAAGAAAAACTATTTTTCTTTTTTATTTATATTTTTGGTTTATCTCCTCATAAGTTTACAAGCACCCATTATGCATACTTTTGACAAAATCTACATTGATAAAAATTGAAGATACATTAAAAAAGTATGTTCAACTCACTTTTTTAATGTATTCTCAAATTTGATCAATGTGGGTCTTGTAGAAAATATGCATAATGGGTACTCATTGGATATGGAATTTAATTTTGCATCCAATGAGTGTCTACACTTTAAATTTGATTAAACCTATAAGGAGATAAACAAAAAATACAATTAAAAAAAAGTAGTTTTCTTATTTTCCCTCCAAAATTCATAGCTCTTATTTTATTATTTTTCCTTATGAGCCCACTTTTAGGCTAAAATTTGTTCTAATGTCTGGGTATTTAGACACTAAAATCTATTTATATGAAATCTATTATTGTTGCTGCTACAATATTTGAAGAGGTTGAGCTACTCGTTTCGGTGGAATTGAGGATGATACTTGATTGATTGATGACAACGATGGATTTAATCTCATGTAAAGGACAAAAGAATACTATAGGGTTTTGGACATTTGGATATCTAGGGTTTGTAAAGCTTATCAAACAAAAAGGATTGAATAAGAAAATCCTTAGGGTTTATGAACAAAACCCTAGGTTTGGACACTTTCACTAAAAGAAGAAACCCTAGCTCCTGCAAGGAAGGAATCACATTATACAAATTGATTTGATGGATGAAAGAAGGTTAAATATCAAGAGGGAGATAAAATTATTCCAAAAAAGATAAGCGTTTTATTTCTCTCTTCTTTAATCATTACTATTGTTGTTGTTTTTAGTCTCTTGTCTTTGTATTATTTTCTTGGTCTAAATCTTCTTCCATGGCCTCCTAGTGAGGATTGTGAGTACAAGTTGAAGACTACCAAGGCTTTGACAATAGTTGGAAGAAGTGGAAGAAAGGAGAAAAGCATGTGACAAGAGGACTTTCCTAGAATCATGGTTTGTGAGAGATTCTACTAGATGAGATTCGAGGTTAGAGGGAGTATGTACATCAAAAGGTTCGAAGTATGCATGCAACAAATGGCAGCATAGACAAGTACAAAGCAAGAGTAGAATATAAGGTTTTCCCAGAAAGAGGGAGAGGATCATGATAAAAAATTTGCTATAAGATTGAGAGGTACACTTTTTTTGGAACTATTACCATGGCTTTGAAATTACACCAGGTAGATGCAGAGATTGCTTCCCTCAATGAAGTAATTGAAGAGGTCGAAGTGTACATATAAATACCTTAAATTATTTGAAATACATGAGGAGAAGTCTCATGATTGAAGAAGACTTTGTATGATCACAAACATGCTTTTTTGGGTTTGGTATTTTTGGGCTAATGGATCATGGATGATCATGTATGATTTATCTCTGATGGAAGGAAAAATACTAATGTGACAGAGGGAGTAGGCATAACAAAAAGAATTTCTTCCATAACAGAGGAGAGCCTTGTTTTAGCTTTAGAGGGGGTTGACCTTTGAAATCAAGATGATGAACGGTCACCACATAGCCAGACTAGATAATTGATTTTATGAGAGTTTTTTCGGCATAAATCACATAATATTTCATTTGTCGACGCGTTTCGAACCAACCAGTGTGGTTCATCGTCAGGACAAGTTGAAGAATCATATCTAGCTATGCATATTAAATAGTCAGAGCAGAACAACCAACGACTATATTTCTTGACCAGGTAACAACTATATTGACTAACGGCAAAATTTGACTAGGAAAACGGCTTGAAATTTAGCCGTTAGTCAATATAGATGTTACCTGGTCAAGAAATATAGCCATTGGTTGTTCTGCTCTGACTATTTAATATGCATAGCTAAATCTGATTCTTCAACTTGTCCTAACAATGAACCACACTGGTTGGTTCAAAGCGCGTCGACAAATGAAATATTATGTGATTTACGGCGAAAAATCTCTCATAAACTTGATATGGATCACAGAAGCCTCAATTCAACTAGATAATTGATATAATGGAAAAAAAAGTGGCAAAGCAAGCAGACATAATTACCACTTCATGATATGTCTCAGTGTGAGAGGGAGCACTCAGTCAGGATGACAGGGAAGAAATTGTGGTGATATACGTAATGAAAGGAAGCTAATAAATTTTATGATCCAAGGCACGTTTCTCTACATGGGTTACAATACCAACATGATGCAGATGGTCATGGAAAAGTTAGTTATGATTTGATATCTGACTCAAATGGTAAAGTACAAATACAACTTTATATTGAGAAGAGAGTTGTGTGTTTTTTTTTGCAACATCAGACAGGTGTTCTAGTATCAACTTATGTCAGAGAGGCTAATAAACGTAAGATCTCCAAAACCCAAAAAGGTTTAAGGAGAAAACACCTAGAGACAACTCAATCAAGTTAATTGATCAATAATTAAAAAATAACTAAGTCTAACTTATTAAAATTGATTAATTAACAACAATTAATTGAGAAAGATCAATAAAGCTCTAGAGATTCACATAGATCGAGTCTAAGATGATATTGGCCATTGATAATGATTTAATCATGGTCATTGGTGCTCCAATGAGATACTATAAGAGTAGATAAATGGGGATAAATATAGATAGATCGAAGAAACATCAAAGACATAGGGAGAACGAGTTGCTTGGCATATCCAACTATCCAGTTGTAGAGATTAAGCAAGGAAGAAGAGTTTGAGCTAGAAGGAGAGAATAAGTAAGAGGTAGCAGTAGAGAGATTCTTTAGGAATTTACTAATGATTTATAGTTCTGAAGACCGAATAGAGAGGAGGCCAAAATATTTGCAGAAAAGTCACCTTGGAGTTGTCAGTTAGCCAGATCAGTAAAGCAGGTTGCTGGGAGGAGGTTAGATAAGCTACCAAAGGCCGAAAAGTCATTCCGGAAGGCAGGTCAAATTTTTCTAGTGGTAGGAAAGGGATATATGGCCAATTTTGGAGTAGTTCCAGAGGATGTATGAACTGTGTAGGCCAGGAGTGTGAGTAGCCAAAAGGCAATGTGAGTAGGCCAGAGGGAGGCTCAGTGATTTATAGAAGGGAAACATTTTCTCCAAATTATTTTTCCAAGAGATTCACTAGAGGATGGCTATATTAGCATCCATATATTGTACTCAGATTTTTATTGCTGCATTATAATAAAATAAAACCTCATCTTTTGCACCAATTTTCCCTTCGGGGTTTTTTGAGGGGTGTTTGTCCAAAAATATTGGTGTCATTTTAATTATATGTGTGCATCTAATTTCTTAATTCCAATTTATTTTCCACAATGTAATTTTATTGTGAATAATTGCAATATGATTTATTCATTATTTGCCATAACAAATAAAGTGCTAATTAACTAGTTAGAAGAATAATTTTTTAGTTGTTGTGATTCAAGTAAATTTCACATGGTATTATAGAATAGGTTGAGTAGTGAGAAGGAGAAATTGTGAATGTTCAAAGGGAGTTATGAGAAAAAATTTCTCAGATCTACGTAAGCGACTAGGAAGTGTGAATTTTAGAGGCATGAGGGTTCGATTTCTAGATTTGGGTTGGAGGAAAATTTGACCAGCCTTAGAAGCAAAATTTGCAGGCAATGGATTTGTCGGATGGAGGGTTCGAGCGAGAAGATTAGTGATTTTGGTTAGAAGATATGGATACAGTTGGTCTGAAACACGTTTCACAGTAACAGATCTGTGCATTCCTTAAGGAGTGCGAGTAACAATAGCAGGGCCGTAGGGAAGAGAGGGAGATTTCAGATTTATCTTACCATTTTTTGAGTTTCGTGGGGATGGCCATGACACGTCTACTAGATTAGGATAGAATTGAAAGAGCCTCAAGCTTCTGTATCTATAAGGCTATGATAGAATTCATGTTGGATGAGCATGGCCTGAAAGAGTTCGTGAAAACGATATTATTTGAACCAACATATCTTATTGAATTCCATGAGTATAAGAAGGATATGGAAAAATAAAATAGGATGGTGTTGGATGGAGTCCGAGATCATATTTTTTTGCATATTGTTGAGAAGAATACAACAAGGGAAATGTGGGAAGTTAACGTGAAGCTATATTAGGATCCATCCAAGAATCGTAAAATGATTTTCAAGGAGAATTTAAGGACCACAAAGATGATGAAGTGTGAAGGCGTAACTCTCTATCTCACAAAAATTTGAGATGTCAGTGATGAGCTAGTAGTAGTAGGTGAGAAACAAAAAGAAAGTGGACTTGTGTTAATAACACTAAATGGGTTTACCAAAGAGTGGGCCACATTCATTTATGGAATCAATGGACGAGACAAAATTCCTGATTAGGAACACCTATGGAGTGATTTCACACAAGAGGAGCTAAGGCTTAGTCATGTCAAGGGTAACACCAGTAGCAATAACAAAGGGTCGAAGGTTGAGAAGGAGGATGATAATATAGCCCTTTCCAATAAGGGAAAGATGAAGAAAGGTCCTAATCCAAGAAAAGGATAAAAGGGAGGCAAAAAGAAGAAGAAGGGTTTGTCAAAGATCAAATGCTTCAAGTGTGGTGAGTTTGGTGACTACAACACCCAATATCCCAAGAAAAAAAGGACAATAAGGGGGAGAAACAAACTGCAACTTTGATAGAGATAGATGAGTTAAACTCCATATTGGAGGACTTTACATTGGTAGCATCTATACCTCTATCTAGAGGAGGAGTGTGAGGCTTCAAAGTTGTAGGATTAGGCAAGGTCCAAGGAGGAATACATCATATATGTATTTCCTTTGGATAATTACCCTTGCTACAAGGGCCTACAATATTCAATAGCAAGAGGATGAGTGTCAGAAGGTGCAGTTAGATCTTGAGGGAAAATGTAGAACAAGTTGTGGTCAGATACTAAGGGGCACATAAATAGTTGGGCGGAGACAATTACTCAGTAGACAATGCATAACTAGTTGCAATTAGATGACTCAAGGGATAATGACAAAGTCAGTTGTAGGAACACAGTTGTTCCATATGAGATTCAAAGGGAGTCTAGCTTCAGAGGGAGTAACCTTATGGAGGTTAAAACTTCAAGATATGAGGAGAGATCGAGTTTCTAGTTGTAAGTGCAAGAGACTCATGTTTCAGGAGGAACAATTATGATACAAGAGGTACAAGATTTTAGTGTCAACAGATTGCAGTCAAATAAACTATAGCAAAGCTAGTTGCAGTCAACGCTTGAGAGACAATTGCAGAACTAGTTGTAGTGACAGAAGCAATGCAAATTTCCAATTTATAGATAGTAGGTTTAGTTCTAGCCAAAGAGAAATTCAATACTTTGGAGCAGGAAAGGTGGTTGAGGTAATTCTAATAGAAAAATGTGAGGGTGGCACAATTCTAGCCAAACACAGTTAGTCAGTCCTAGTTGTTTTAGAAGAGTAGCAGGAGGTAGAGTTACTATCAAAAAGGTTTTCCGGAGACAAGATTGATAATGCAACAACAAAACTATGCAGTCCAGTTCAACATGCAAAAAGGAGTGTGAGTTGCAGTAGAGAGGCCTTGCTGGAGGGAAGGAATATATTTCCCAGTTATGTTTCAGAGGGATATCCAGACTTAATTATAGTAGTTGCAGCAGTAGAAACAACATGAGATCGGGTGCATCACAGGAAATGTTGACAACAATTCAAGGAGGCAATGTTAGGAAAAATACTGTTGAAAAGTGTGCAACAAGAAATTCTTGTTGAGATTGCAACAAGATGATGGAGCTTAGTGAAAAGAGTCGCCTTCACTAAGTGGGCCCGCAGGCTATTTTTGGCGCAAGTCTATTTTTAGACATATGGATCATGTCTATGGATGATTGATCAAGTTGGGAAAAATAGATGGACTTCTATTTTTGATGAAAGTGTGAGTGATCACAGTGTGAGTGATCAAAGTCTATTTTTAGACTGGCTGTCAAAAATAGAAAAGTCAAATATTATTATCTCACAATAATATTTGGACTATAAACTTGATCTTATTCTCTTGGAGCACTTCAGTTTGAGCTACAGAGGTGGCACATGCAGCTGTCAGAAGGAAATACGCTTTTCTTATGAGTCAGTTGAGTTGTTGCATGCATGACTTCAGTGAGAACTCAAGTGAGTTGAGTTTAGTGGACTGGAGGTACAGTTGATGGAGTTGTGTTCAGTTTGACTTAGTTAAACTAGTTGTAGTTAGTCTAACTGCAGATAGACTAATGATGAGTTGTTAAACTAATTATTAACTCATGATGCAACTAATGAATACATCAGTTAACTCAGTTGCATGTCAGTGCATGTTCAGTTCAACAGGGACAAGTGGTAGAGAACCAGATTGCTATCAGTTGTGACTATAGTTGTGCATCAGATCTTGCACAATCAAAGGATTGAGTATGCCAATGAGTTTGCTCATGTATTTGGCCCACATTTTAGCCTTTGCTCACGTCCAAAAAGAGTGAGTGACTATTTTGCAGGTGAAAATCGAGTTTGGGAAGCTATTCTCAATAGTTCTTGAGCAGGTATTGAGCAGTGGAGGCAGGCAAGCAGTGGAATAGATTTGGAGATCAGATCTTAGCTGTATTGTGTGTAACAGGTGGAGATACTTGTGAGAAGTATTATGCTGTGTAATGTTACATGATTCAATCAATATAATATACATATAGTGTGGGGTTTTTAGCGAGATGCTTTCCCTGGGATACATACTGTGTTAATGAGTTTGATTGATGCCTCTATGTGTGCCTGTGAATGTTTCTGCTTCTGTAAATTGATGATCAATGTAGAGGAGATTATGTATTATACATGTTCCGTTTATAATTGTATGATCGGGATAATCTCTGTGAATATGTGTCATATTATTCAAAATTTCTACATGGTATCAGAGCTACTTGATTTGTAGAAGAGATTTTTACAGGATATCAAGCGAGGATTGATCATCAGATCTATTATTCAGAAAGTGTTTACATTTTATTTCTTCAGGCAGAGTCTGTGATCGGGCTAGGTAGCCTCTGGATTCATCCTTCTCTTTGAAGGTGAGATATCCGGTGAATGCCCATACAATCGATCTCTGTACAAGAAATAATTTGTTCTCACGAATTCTAGATCGGAAGCAGTTGAGTTTTGTGCTGGTGGAATTCGAATTTAATTCCAAAGCAAGAGATAAAACTCAGAAACATTCAGTTTGAGAATGGAGATAGTATGCCCCAGTATCTCACGAGGTTCACTCAGTGTCGAGATGAGCTGGGAAGTGTGGGGGTTACTGTTGATGATGAGGATGGTGAGTCTAGGACGCCTTGACCTTCCTAAGAGTTGGCATAGCTACCAGGACTCGGTGAATGGAAGGGAGAAACTACCAAATTGGGAACGACCATGGTCGGATTTGATGCAGGAGGAGATTAGACGGAGCACCAGAGACGGTTCTTCATCCATGCATGATGAGGAGAACTGTGCCTTAGCGAGTAAGGTGAAGAAGGGGAAGGAGAACGGTTCTCTTTCCGAATCTAGTTCTTCCAGTGATGGGAAGAAGGTTGACAAGTCGAAGGTGAGATGCTTTCATTGTCATGAGATTGGTTCATGGATCAGGAACCTGTATGCTCTTGAGGTTCAAGATGCATGCAAAGCCTTGAGCAGCGAGGCAACTGATGGAGACTTGGTGGTTGAGAGGGAGCGTATATTACCTCTCAACATGCAGAGCCAGAAGAAGTCTCAGATGATTGTGGAGGAGCCACGATTGGTGCAGCAGCTTCAGGAGATTGTGGAGGAGCCACAACAGGGGAAGCTGAGAGGATATCGAGTAGAGACCTCTACTCATCCAGAGACCTCCAGTAGGGGGAAACTTCAAGCCAGGTGGGCTGAGGGATCGCATGCAGCCATACCTCCAGGTAGGAGGTGGGGTGATGTGGATTGATCGTCCCAAGGAGGAGGGGCAAGATCCTTGAGGTACCCAACCTCTTGGATGAGACCTTGCTACGGGAGCCCCGATGTGTAGTAGCAGGAACTGACTGATTGGGTAGAGACAGATGCGGATGGAGCGGCAGAGAGAGTGACAGTGCAGGGAATCCCAGGACATCGCATAGCTAGCAGGCTGTAGCAATGCGAGAGGCACAAGTGTTTTGCACAGTGCTAGGTGGCACAGAGAGGTGTGCAATGGTGCGAGATGCATAGAGATGTTGCAGTAGCGCAGATGTCAGAGAGGGAGCACTTGTCAGCAGCAGGTAGAGCTTCAACATCAGAGGATGTTTCTATCCCAACGGGGAGGTCAGTTGGGAGGTGCAGTGCGGATGCAATGCTGGGAGATAGAACCAGCAGCAGCACGGATGCAGTCAGAGATCAAAGTGACAGAGGCTAGAGCAGTCAGATACTGAAGAGCACAGAGATGCAGAGTTTCAGTCGACAGAGGAAATAACAGTCAGAGACTTTGATGACAGAGCAAGTGGACCGGCCAGATGTGTTGCATGGAGAACATTCCAAAGTTACAGGATCGGGTTTGAGAGGAAGCCTTTCTTGTTGAGAGGGAGTGTTGAAAAGTTTGCAACAAGAAATGCTTGTTGAGATTGCAACAAGATGATGGAGCTTAGTGAAAAGAGTCGCCTTCACTAAGTGGGCCCGCAGGCTATTTTTGGCGCAAGTCTATTTTTAGACTATGTCTATTTTTAGACATATGGATCATGTCTATGGATGATTGATCAAGTTGGGAAAAATAGATGGACTTCTATTTTTGATGAAAGTGTGAGTGATCACAGTGTGAGTGATCAAAGTCTATTTTTAGACTGGCTGTCAAAAATAGAAAAGTCAAATATTATTATCTCACAATAATATTTGGACTATAAACTTGATCTTATTCTCTTGGAGCACTTCAGTTTGAGCTACAGAGGTGGCACATGCAGCTGTCAGAAGGAAATACGCTTTTCTTATGAGTCAGTTGAGTTGTTGCATGCATGACTTCAGTTAGAACTCAAGTGAGTTGAGTTTAGTGGACTGGAGGTACAGTTGATGGAGTTGTGTTCAGTTTGACTTAGTTAAACTAGTTGTAGTTAGTCTAACTGCAGATAGACTAATGATGAGTTGTTAAACTAATTATTAACTCATGATGCAACTAATGAATACATCAGTTAACTCAGTTGCATGTCAGTGCATGTTCAGTTCAACAAGGACAAGTGGTAGAGAATTAGATTGCTATCAGTTGTGACTATAGTTGTGCATCAGGTCTTGCACAATCAAAGGATTGAGTATGCCAATGAGTTTGCTCATGTATTTGGCCCACATTTTAGCCTTTGCTCACGTCCAAAAAGAGTGAGTGACTATTTTGCAGGTGAAAATCGAGTTTGGGAAGCTATTCTCATCAGTTCTTGAGTAGGTATTGAGCAGTGGAGGCAGGCAAGCAGTGGAATAGATTTGGAGATCAGATCTTAGCTGTATTGTGTGTAACAGGTGGAGATACTTGTGAGAAGTATTATGCTGTGTAATGTTACATGATTCAATCAATATAATATACAGATAGTGTGGGGTTTTTACCGAGATGCTTTCCCTGGGATACATACTGTGTTAATGAGTTTGATTGATGCCTCTATGTGTGCCTGTGAATGTTTCTGCTTCTGTAAATTGATGATCAATGTAGAGGAGATTATGTATTATACATGTTCCGTTTATAATTGTATGATCGGGATAATCTCTGTGAATATGTGTCATATTATTCAAAATTTCTACAAATACGAAGAGGGGGGGGGGGTGGTGAATCAATATTTTTAATTCACTTTAACTTTTCATTTCAAATTATGAATTATTTACGCTACTATTATTTAAACAACTCACTTGTGTATGCATATTTAGTGAATTAAAATGATGTATATACAAATAAATTATGTTTCCTAATTTCCATTTGATGTTTAACCTTACCATTGCATTATTAATTCATTAGCCATTCATTCTTCAGTAAAGAGTAGATAAATATCAACACATAATCAACACATAAGAACATAGAGATTTTAGGTGAAAACCTAATGTGGGAGAAAACCATCGCTACTATAATCTCTGTCTTCTTATCTTATTATAAAGAAAATTCTTCTTATAACTTTATACTCACATAGAATCTTACCAGCACATAGTATCCTACCTGCAAGAGGCTACAACATTCAATCTTTATCCAACCCCACTGGAAGGGAGATACAAACTTCGAATCCCATTTAATGGCTCCTACTGAAAGTAAGCTCTTATCTCCTCACTTAAGTCTACAACCATCAACACTCTATGGACCACGTTTCATAATATTTGATATTAGATCCACCTGTCTCAAATACACATCAAAACATGTAGGCCACCTTCATCATTTTTTCAAACTATACCCACACCTAACAATATGATCAATACTAATTAACTAATCACTGATACTTATCAACCAATCATGCTAATACCCACACAATAATCAACACAAAACTAATCCGCAATCATTACAAACCATGATCAAATTTAACTTAAAATATATACACAACTATTCAAAAGCATATCCACGTATATATGTGCTTCCTATGCATAAAACCTGTGTAAATATCTCAAATCACTGAATACTAGCAAACTGAATCACTGAACTATTGAAACACTGAATACAAATACTCTATCACTGCAATAAACATTCACATATATACCAATACTGAATCACTGAATACCTAGTAACACTCCTACAATATTATCACTAATCAATAATGAATCCATAACCAAATCAATTCAATCAACATTGTCAAATACCATCCACCCTGATCAAGACATCATTGAAAAAAAACAACAAATAATACAAAATTAATCAACCAAGCAACAATTTCAAACCCTATAACATATACGTGACTTCCATTAAATAGATATGCATATATACACATTTATCATATATAAGACATGCACACAGATTTCAAATCACCAAGAACTATTTAACCAAGCCATTTTGTTCAAGATGATCATATCTCTAATCATCATACTCATCAGTTATCATCAAATCAACTATCATCAACCTAGATCAAGCAACAACAAATTATCTCAGAATATATACACGACTACACTGAAACAGATCTGCATATGTACATGACATTACTTAAGAAAACTTTCATACAAATATTAAATTATTGAATCAAGCCTTCACTGCATACATAACACACCTTCTGCATATTTTACTACCAAAATCACATATCATTGCAAACATATTCATATCATATCATCACTATAACCACACATCTTACATTGTTAGCTACTCAAACATAAACGAATAAATCAAGTATATTCATTAGTTTTCAATGCACTTTCAGATTTGAGCCTTCTCCTTTCTCCCTAGTGCACACAATATTCAAATCAGATCACACATGAATAATCCATTACATTGCACGTTTATATCCTTTATATTCGTCTCCTTATATAGATTTTTCCTTTGCTAATACCACAAGAAAATCCCTTGGTAATGTTGTTGGTATTTATAGACATGATCAAATAGGAATTACCAATAAAATACTATGGGTAATTACGATGGTAATAGATCTTTGTTTCCTATATTCCATGATTCGTATAATGTACACGATTTTTTTCACAGAACCTACATATGTAAGGGACTACTCTTCACAACGGTCACATATACTTTTCAAGCTTTATGCTTTCCGTCTTTTCTCAAGGGAAACATGTAATATCAATCATGTCACCTGCAATAGTTCTATAATCATCAACAAAACTCATTATGTTATAAACAGGTTGACATCAAGGACATATTTAATATACAGGTTGTCATCAAGGACAACACATTAGCCATAATTCCTAAAATATCCCCCTTTGGACTTGATGGAAACCACTCTGGTGTTTGGAAACCACGTGCAAACACCAAGTCTTCTCTCACCCTTTGAAATCATCGGAAAAGGGATGAATCATTCTGAATGAAGTACTTTCTCTTATAGTGCTCATCACTATAAGTAATATTTGTTGATATGAACTATGATGTCTTCATACAGACCATGCTCCCTCTGAGCATATGTTGGATCTTATAAAGATATGCAATAATAGTACAAGACTTTATGACTCAAATACATGGCTATTGCTAACATCTCCTATAATCAATGAATCTTTTATCAGTGATCGAACATAATGGGTTTACACATTTGACCCAAATTTTACATCAATCACTCAAAATAATGGGATTACATACATAACATGGCTTGATCCCAATAACCCATATAAGACTGAATTTTATAATGATTACAACATGGGTCTTTTCATGAACTTTAGGTCAAGAGACATACATGAAATCTATAACCATAAACAAGGATCTCAACAATGAAATTCCGCACCATATAGTTGATCCAGGACAAAGAGGACTCAGGAAAGCTTAAAAATCAAAGTGTTTGGATTATGCTCAAAATAGGACCAGAACATAGATCTCATCGTCCTGATCGTGGTGGTGCGAATGGTTCATCAATCCGAGTCCGGATGAAGGAGATAGAGGCAATCAAATTTGGGTTGACTTTTTGATGACTGGGCAAGTTTAACAAGGACACAATTTGCACTTTTCTGGAGGATGGAATCCGGTCAACTCCGGCCAGATTCTAAGCGAAATCGTGGCCTTGTTAAAAAGACTCCTACACCTTAAAAACACAATTTTTCAATTTTAGAAAATGGCATATTGTTTTAATATATATATATATATATATATATATATACACACACACACACACATATATATATATATATATATATATATATATATATGTGTGTGTGTGTGTATATATATATATATATATATATATATATATATATATATATATATATATATATATATATATATATATATATATATATATATATATATATATATATATAAAGGGGGTGGGGCCCACCAACCCTCCCACGCCCCCAACCTTCATAACCAACATATATAAATGATGGTGGAGGGGCAGGCCATGAGCCTCGGCCCCTCCCACGGAACCACCATTACCCATGTTCGAGGATTGAGGTTGTAGGCCGGCCGTTGGGGCATGGACCTAACCACGGCCAAACAACAAGTGCCAACCACACTTAATGAAATGAGCCGGGGAGGTGGGTATGGTGGGCGAGCCATCCAAGGCGGGCCCAACCAACCCATGATTTTTTAAAAATATTTCTGTATAAAAAAAGGAGGAGGCAAGATTTGACCACCCAACCTCCTCCCTATTAAACAGATCCTTAACCAACTCCGCAAATGGACTCATTGAGTAATCTGCCCACAAATTAATATTTAAACCTCATTTGCACGTAGTTCGGGGGTAGATGGAGGAAATAGGAGTGGGCACAGATTTCGAAAAAGAGGAGGTAGAATCTTGGCACACAGTTTGAGGTAGAATTTTGCAGGAGGGGTGAAATTTCACTTTGTCAGAATTTGACAAATTTTATATGGTTTCAGCACTTCTCGACCAGGGAAAATTTTAAGAACCCCCCCTAAATTTATAAATATAATAAATGGGCGAATCTCCATGGTATATAGGAAAAATGGAAGGCGATTTTATCAATAATATAATATGTATATATAATTTTTTGGCGAATCTCTCACCAGGCATGGCGAATATTTTACTCAATTATAAAATCTTGTAAGATCTTGGCGAGTCTTTCACTAAATAATAAAACTTTGTAAAGTCCTAGTGAATCTTAGCATAGGCTACATGCCGGTTGAATTCCCCCATTTAAATAGGCTACATTCCAGGTGAATACCATGGGTCAATACCATGTGCCATTTTGGTGAATTCCATGGGTCAATACCATGTGCCATTTTTATTTTTATTAATTCTAATATTAGGGTTAATAATGGTTTTTTGCATGGTATTAATAACAATCTAGTCCATGGTATTTGTCCCATAGTATTTTGGCCATAGGTTTCACCTAAATATAACCCATTTTTTGCGTGTTCGTAAATATAAGGTGACTTATGGAGTAAATATAAAAAAATGTTTTATTTGTTTACCATACCTCTCGTTTATTTATATTTTTATTAATTTACCATACCTCTTTTACAAATATGGTATTTGGCCCATAGGATTCACTTAAATAAAACCTCTTTCTTGAGCCTTCATAAATAGAACGAGGGTTATGGACTAAATATAAAAAGAGGTTTTATTTATTTACGACACGTCTAGTTTATTTATATTTTTATTTATTTACCATACCTTTTGAGTAAGTATAAAAAGACGTTTTATTTATTTACCATACCTCCACTTTACTTATATTTTTATTTGTTTACACCCTTACATGTATATAAGGTGACTTATGGAGTAAATATAAAAAATGTTTTATTTATTTACCATACCTCTCATTTATTTATATTTTTATTAATTTACCATACCTCTTTTATAAATATGGTATTTGGCCCATAGGATTCACTTAAATAAAACCTATTCTTGAAAATGGGCGAATGGATTCACTTAAATAAAACCTATTCTTGAAAATGGGCGAATGGAAGTTGTAAGTACTAATTTCAAGGGCTAAATTTACCTTTTTTACCCTCTCCCTTAAAATAAGGTGGGCTATTTGAGGTGATTTGTAAAAATGTACTATGATACAAAATATTCGCCCACTAAAAATTTAAAACCCCTTAATTTCGCCAAAGGGCAAACATTCGCCCCTAAAATTATCCTTGTTTTTCGACGCCACGAATTCAGTGGCTTTGTCCATTTCTCCATCAAAGTTCTGCATTTTTCAGCCATTTTTCAGTATGCAGGTGGAACCATCACTGCAACAGAAACATGGAGCGGAACCATGATCCGAAAATTTTCCTGAGGAGGTAATTTTTCTCCATGTGGGAATAAAGTCAAGTTTATATTCATTTTTCACGGTTTTCCGTAAGGATCACAATGGAAAGGGAAGATTCATTTTTTGAGTTGCAGATTTCTAGTCCACCTATGGAGAAAAATCTTTGAGGAATCTAGGGGGAATCTAAAAGATTCCTTGAGCCCTAGATTCTCAATTTCTCAGAATTAAAAAATTGGATAATTGATTTTGCACTATTCGACGTCAAAAATCTGATGGCGTGTTCAGATTTTTCATTCTCTCATTTTATTCTTTAGCCACTTTTCTAAGTGGGACGCAGGTGTCAGAATTCATGTGCGAACAGTCATTTCCATGTAATTCGATGCCGTGAGATCGATGGCACAAACAACTTCAGCAGTTTGACATTCACTTCTTCAGATGGAATTTGGATGTGAGATATATGCAATGCGTTCATGTACTTCTTTTGCTATGCATTGTGCTGCATAGATCCCTGTTTGATGTTGATGAGGGATCTTTTTCATTACTTGTTTTCATTATTCTTGCTTGATGTGACGCGGAATCGTCTATGTGATGTACTTGTTGTCATGATTTGTCATGTTATGTTTTGAGATCCCTTTGTTGTATGTTGACGGGATACTCATATTGTCGTCATGTATGTTTGCATTGAGATCCCTTTTATGCCATGTTGGCTGGATGCTCATCATGCATGAGTTTGTGTCATATTGATAGGAGTATTTTTGACTAAGAGTTCCAGTAGTGGAACATCTCTTGGTGCTACTCCTGCGTGAGGGAATTTTCCTTGTATGATAGTGACATCACCTCTATGTACATCATCGCTATTGACAACACTTAATGCAGTGGCATACACCATCTTGACACAGGAGCCCAGAGACGTAGTCCCTCATGGACGAACTCCATTATCAACGAATTATGTTTTTATGTTGTTGATGATTGACATGTTCCTCTTCTTTACAACATGCACATGTTAGAAAATTATATATTACGGATCAATGGAACACATAAAATATTGCAGAAATATAAACACAGAAAATGCATAAAACAAGAGAGACACAGATATACGTGGTTCACCCAGTTTGGGCTACATCCACGGAGAAATAGTCAGTCCTTCTTTTATTATATTATCCAGCAAACTGAAGAACAACCTATAGTAGATCTGCTATAACACCCTCTTCGCTCTCAATCTCATCTCTCTTCATCACTCAGAATACAGATATACATAGACGCAATACAATTCCCTCATATATAGTGAGGGGTTGCCTTCTAGGGTAGAAAAACCCTAAATTAAACATAACTTCTACCGTTAGATCATCCACCTAATGAATGGCCCAGATTGACTAGAAATTACTAGACTTTTACAAGGCAATTTTACATCTATTTTTAGCTTCGAGGGCGCTGCCCCTGAACCCTTGCCGAGGGATTGCTAGCCCCCAGACCCCCCAGTTGGGGGGGATCGGCCCCCCTGAACCCCCGCGGGGGGGGGGACAAGTCCCCCCCACGTGGAGGGGTGTACAGTCTTCCTAGGGTATACATCCCGCTGAGACCTTTGAATACAGAAGATAATCAAGCTCCACACCCAACATCACATGTATTCATTTATGTTATTTTAAAAAATTCAATCTAATACATCACGAAAGTAAAAGGTCTTGGAAGGGCCCTTCGTCACACCCGGACCTGGATCAATAGTCATCTGCAACATAATCACTTGCCAATAGTAGCATAAATTACATAATGACAATAACATAAATATATATCGTTATCAACAACTACGATATGAGCTCATCGTAGTCAAAATGATGCAATAAGGGGTGTCCATATTTCCAACAAGGAGCCATTAGAAGCATGGAAGATGCCCCCCCTAAACCTATGCCAACTCTTCATCACCAATTTTGATCAAATTATATCCTTCTTACCAATAGAAAAGAGAGAAATCATCAACATTAATAAGAATTTGTAACAATTCATCACTCATTGTGAACCGATACTCTGTCATAGATTTTGAAACTTGCATAAGGGTACTATCAACAAGCTGCAACAAACCAATGCTAGAACTAGAATGCCAATAATGAAAAAATTGAAGCATATGAGGAGCTCTCCTTGAATTTGTGTCACTCCTTTACTATCACAAAAAACCATACGCAACTATCTAAGTCAAAAGATTCTTATACAAAAAACTGCTATTCATAAGAAATGTGTATAGAATATGAAACGATGATTTTACCTAGCACCAACTATGTCATGTCTGTTCTTGATCACAATCACTTCATTAAATGCAACATAAGTAATATAAACATCACCAAAAGAACAACATATGGAATCATCATCAAGGTACACATGCATAGCTCCCCATAAGATCATACACCACTGATCCTGTGGACCTGATAGTCATTATATGTTCTACATGAGGCTATGTACTTCACATTTACTTTTGCAGCCCCAATTACAATCATGCATTAAGTACAATATAATGCAGTAGGGGTGATCTTCGTTTACTCTGAATCTGAAGAAGAGGAGCTACACCTATTACTTCTGCCTGGATTCTTCTTTAGTACATATAAATGGTCTGAATTTTTGAATCCTTTTTCTATAGCCTTTCTAGTGTCTTCATCTATAATTTTGCATCCAGTTGATGTAAATACAATTATATGCCATTTATTATCTATTTGAATTACATCTAGAATGTTTTCCTTTATCCCATCAACCAATAGTACATTAGCTGCTTTTGTATTCTTAATATCAACATCAACATTACCCTTACCTAGAACCTTTACAGATGTACCATTTCCAAGAATAATATTACCACTCTTGTTTTTGAGATAGATGAATTTATCCTTATTTTAGGACATATGATGAGAGCATTTGTTATCAATGTACCATTGATCTTCTTCTTTAAATGCACACAAAGTAAGGGAACACCTTACTTTTTATTTTTCCTTATGTTTAATATGAGTAGCGCTGGTGGATCTAGGTTGTTTGCCTTGGAGATAGTCTACTTGTTGTCTGAGTGAATTCATTATTTTGTTCCCACATTCTTTAGCTACATGTCCAAACTTATTACATGAATAACACCTTACATGACCTGAAAAGGGAGCAGGAGAGTCATAATATTTTTGCTTCATATTTCTCCTATTGCAATTAATAGATTTGTGACCAAACATATTGAATGAAAAACAATGACCCTTAAAGAAACTTGAGTACCTAGGAGCTGATGATCTTCCTATGAATCTGCTTCTCCAAGTGGCTGCAATGTGTCCAAATTTATGACAGATATAAAATTCAATGTCATTGTTCAAAGGAAATAATCGACTTTTGTTTCTATTATTAGGAGCAAATGATTTCCTTTGAAAAATTTCTTTCTTTTGTTGTTGCTTTGGTTGAGATTTTAATTCTTTACCAGTTTTTTTCAGAGTTTGGTTTGTTAACCTCATAATTGCTTAAACAAGCTTGTGAGATAGATTCTCCTTTTACAATTTCATGAAAACCAAGACTAGATTTACCAGAGGGAGACCTTTTACTGTTAAGAAGGTTATCCAATAAATTTGAGCTATCTTGAAATCTAAATTTCTTATCCTTTTCTACTAACTTACCTTCTAGTATACTTACTTTAACCTAATTTTCCTCATTTTTTCTTTTCCAATTGAGATGTCAGCTCGACGATCTCCTTTTTAAACTTATTTTCTTGTTCCTCAAATACTTGAAGTATCTCCTCATATCGTTTATTTGAATTTTCAATATCAGATTTGGGAGAGATGGTTTCTACTTAAATTCCTTCACAATACCTGGTTCTTTATTTAAGCTCCTTGATTGCTGCACCTTCTCCGATTTTTGTTGCCTCCTGTAGCTGAGATATTTTCTTTCCGAGTTCATTTCTCAATGAATCTACTTCATCCTCCAGTCTCTGACATTGATCTTACTTTTCCTTATATTGCTTTCTCATTCCTTCTTCAATTTTTCTTCCTTCTTCTAGCTGAGTCTTTAACTTGATGATCTCTTCTTTGTAGGTATAATCCTTTTCATCAAAAAGTTGTAGTAACTTTTGATGATCTCTATTCTCATCTGAGAGCCTTTTAATCTCTGCTTCTAGAGCCATTATTTTTGAAATTGATTTCTCTACATAACGATTATCTTCACTTCTACCCATGAGAGCAATTTCAATTGATTTACTATCATCATCACTACATGTACACAGAAACATACTATAATTTTAACAAGATCCAAGTCCTAATGATTCTTTATCACTATATTCACTATGCTCTTCATTCTTGATCAATATAAAATAGGGTGCTCCCAAAGCTGAATATTTGTTGACATCTTTCAATACAATTTGTCCTTGATATGTGATAGTCAAAACTGCCACTACATCTGATATATCACTTTCATTGCAATTGTTTTCCTAAAATGATTTCTTCCTTTGCTTATTTCTCATTGTCCTTGATCCACTCTCAAGCAGTTAATCTTCTACTGGAGTGACCAGCTCTGATTCCAATTGTTAGGAAAAATACTTGGGGGGGGTGAATCAATATTTTTAATTCACTTTAACTTTCAATTTCAAATTCATAATTATGTATGCTACTTTTTATTTAAAAAAAATCATGTGTGTACGTGTCTTTAGTGAATTAAAATTGTGTATATATGTTAGAAAATGTAGCAAGAAAGGCTCAATTTGATTTTATCCTTAGTCAAATTGAGTAAATCAAATTTCCACATCAGCAAGACAATTTGGAGGAATTTAACTAGTGTGACATGACTCTTGTCACTCAATTAGCTCAGTAAATTTGATTTAGTGGGCTTGGGGTTCAGTCATGCATGTGTTGATTACTAAATTTTAGCAATACAATTTAGTTATTTTTAGTTGTACTTAGTTAATTGACCTCTAACTATTGATAGAGTTGGTTGAAGGTCAATTTTGAAGTGGGACAATAGTATAACTCAGAGATCTGCCATTTGACTGATCAATCAGCCCAAAATACCTCATGCATGCATGTAATTCAAATTGCTTAGATGAGGTGGAGGAGACAAAGGCTAGTGTAACAATTAGTGTATACTAGTTGAGTGTACAGTTGTTGCATGAGGGTAGTTGATCAATCCTTGGGAATTGTGCAAGGAAATAGGGAACTTTACTATTGTTTAGGAGCTAAAATTAGCTCATAATTACACAAGGAAATTGGAGGCTAGAGGAGGTATAAATTGGTTAAGTATTGGCCATAGATCCTCATTCAGCAGAGAGAACAATTATTCTTTTGCAGGTTGTGCTAAGAGCTGGAGCATGAAATTGTAATAATTTCTGTATTCAACCAATTAATGCAAAGAGGCTTGAAGGTTTTTTCCAAGTTCGGTTCCCCAAGAAATCATTATGGACTTGTGCTTTTTCTTGTTGCATGTTTATGCATGTGTCTCTAAACTGTGATTTCCATTCTGTATAATTGTAGAGAAGAATTGTGTCTCTTGTTTTTCAGTTTGAAATCTTGAGAAATTGTAGTTTCTATAAAATTTATACATGGTATTGGAGCCCTGAAATCATATTAAAACCAATATTTTGAATTTCCCCCTCAGAAATTTTGAATTTGCGGCTTCATTGTAGTAATTTTTTCTTCATATTCGGGGGAATGTATTTCAATAGACTGAGATTGGAGTATGAATTAGAGGGAAGTTCAAATTTATGAGCTTGGAATAGATTCAAGATCATCACAAGTGCCCAAGGAGCAACATTCTAGAGTAACCAAAATATTGACAAGTGGGCAGTCATTGAAGTCCTCATGTGCAGTGATCTTTGAAAAAGTAATGAGATGTTAGGAGACAGAGTTGATGGAGCCCTAGTTCAAGGCAGATATAAAAGATCCTATGTGAAAATTTTTTAATGGAGCTAGAAGGATACTAGTGGGAATATCAATGAGCCAATGTTTAGTGACACAAAAAGGAGTTGTGATCATTGATGCTGTCAGATTGAGGAGTAGAGAGATTTCCCATAGGGATATTGAGACTCAGAGGGAGTAACACTATGGAAGCTAGTACTTATAGATTTGGTGAGATCAGACTCATTATTGCAGTAGTTATAACAACAATGTGCAAGAAAAAGCCAAACAATAATAATAGTAGTATGAGAAGATTAGAATTCACCATGCATGTAGCAATACCTCCAGGAGTGAGGTGGGGCAATGTAGAGCCTTAGTCCTAGAGTTGTAGAGATTTGGGAAGGGTCCATTGAGGTGTCATCCTCATGGATCATTACCTTGCTACAGGGGCAAACAATGTTTAGTATCATAAGGATCAATGTTAGTTGGTGTAGTCAGATGTTGAGGAGCATAAAGGAGTGTTGATAGTAGTGCAGGAGGAATAATGAAAAATCAACATCAACACAATCTTCCTTTCAAAGACACAATTGATTCAATGTTTTTTAGATGCTTCTCAGCTGTAGTTGTTGCAGTAGAAACAACAATAGTGAGAGGTAGTGCTACAATACATCCCACAGATGCTGGATATGGGTGGTACAAAAATCCATTTCTTTCTAAGAGGGAGTGTTAGAAAGTGTAACAAGAAAGGCTCAATTTTACTTTAGCCTTAGTCAAATTGAGTAAATTGAATTTCCACATCAGCAAGACAACTTGGGGGTAGTTAACTAGTGTAACATGGCTCTTGTCACTCAGTTAACTCAGTAAATTCAAGTTAGTGGGATTGGAGTTCAGTGATGCATGTGTCAATTTAGTTAAGTTATTTTCAGTTGTACTAAGTTAATTGACCTCTAACTATGGATAAAGTCAACTGAATGTTAGTTGTGTTGCAGGACAATTGATTATAACTCAAAGATTTGTCAATTAACTAATCAATCATCCCAAAACAACTCATGCATGCACGGAATTCAAATTTCTCAATTGAAGTGGAGAAGACAAAGGCTATTATAACAGTTAGTGTATATTAGTTGAATGTACAATTGTTGCATGCAGGAAGTTGATCAATCCTTGGGAATTTTGCAGGAAATAGGGACCTTTCCTATTGTTTAGGAGCTCAAATTAGCTCAAAATTGTGTAAGGAAATATGAGGATGGAGGAGGCAGAAATTGGATACATGTTGGCTAGATATCTTGATTCAACAAAGAGAACAATTATTCTTTTGCAGGTTATGCTAAGAGCTAGAGCATGCAATTGTAATAGTTTCTTTAATTAGCTGATTAATGTAAAGAGGCTTGAGGGATTTTTCCCAGTTGTGTTGCCCTATAAATCACTTTGTACTTGTGGTTTTCTTTGTTGCATGTCTATGCATGTGTCTCTAAATTGTGATTTCCATTCTACGGAATTGTAGGAGTAGAATTTTGTCTCTTATTTTTCAGTTTGAAATATTGAGTAGTTCCAATTTCTATCAAATTTATACAATATTTAGATTACTTATTTTTCATATTTTCCATCTGATGTTTAAATTTACCATTGCATTATTAATTCATTATCCATTTAGTATTTAGTAAAGAGTAGATAAATCTCAACACATAAGAAATAAAACAACACATAAGAACATTGGGATTTTAAGTGGAAACCTAATGTGGGAGAAAACCACTACTGCTGTCATCTTTGTCTTCTTCTCTTATTATAAAGAATTTTTTTCTTACAATTTTCTACTCGTGTATACTCTTACAAGCACATAGGCTCCTACCTGCACGAGGCTACAACCTCCACTCGTTCTCCAACACCCACTGTAAGAGAGCTACTACACCTTGATCTCATTAACTGACTCCTACCAGAAGGGAGATCCTATCCCCTCACTGAAGGATACAACCCCCAACACTCAGTAGACCACATTTTAGAATATTTCATACTTGATTCACTTGTCATAAATACACATAAAAAAATGCAGACTACCTTTCACAAATTTTCAAACTGGATGCACAACCAACAATATGCTCAATACTAATTAACCAATCAGTGACACTGATATACCAATCATGCTAATAACCACACTGTCATCAAAAAATAACTAATATGTAGTCATTAAAAACCTTGATCAATTTCACCTCAAAATATATATGTGACTATTATGAAGTATATCTGTGTATATACATGATTCCGTGCATAAAAACTTCATACAAATCTAAAATCACTAAATATTGAAAAACTGAATCACCATATCAAATAAATGAGTAAAAATACTGAATCACCGCAACAACCAATCAAAAATATATAAAAAATGAATCATTGAATACCCAGTCACATTGCTGCAATATTATTGTTGATTAATAATCAAGCCATAACCAAATCAATTCAATCAACACTGTAGACTACCATCCATCCTGATCAAGACATCAATGATAAACAACAACAAATAATACAAAATTCATCAACTAAGAAGCAATTGAAAACCCTAAAACATATATGTGATTTCCATTAAATAAATCTGCATATATATGTGTTTATCATATATAAGACTTGCATACAAATTTAAAATCACCAAGAACTTCTTAACCAAACCATTTTTTTCAAGTCAATCACATCTCTAATCATCATACTCATCAGTTAGCATCAAATCAACTATCATCAACCCATATCAAGAAGAAACATATTATCTCATAATATATACACGACTATACTAAAACAAATCCGCGTATGTACACAACATATCTGAAGCAAACTTGCGTACAAATATTAAACTACTGAACCAAACCTTCAACGCATACATAACATACTTTCTACATAATTTATTATCAAAATCACATATCACTACATAATTTATTATCAAAATCACATATCACTGCAAACACATTTAGATCATATCATCACTATAACCATAGATCTTTTATTGTTTTCTACTCAAACATAAACAGACCAGTTAAGTATATCCATTAATTTTCAATGCACTTTCAGATCTATTATATTTGAGCCTTCTCCTTGCTCCCTGTTGCACACCTCTTTCACATCAGACCAAAAATAAATAATCCATTACATTGCACAATTATCTCCTTGATCTCCTTGTCCTTATATAAATTTTTCCTTTGCCAATACCACAAGCAAATCCCTTGGTAATGCTATTGGAATTTGTAGATAGGATCGAATATATATTGTTGAGAAAATACTATGGATAATTACCATGGTAATAGCTACTTGTTTCCTCTTTTCCATGGTTTAGATTATGTACGTGACTTTTGTTGGTAGAACTTGTGTATGCACATGACTATTCTTCACAAGGGTAGCATATACTTTTCAAACTTTATGCTTTCCATCTTTTCTCAAGTGAAACCTATAATATCAATCATGCCCTCTGCAATAGTTCTATAATCATGAAGGGAAAATTATTATGTTATAAATAGTTTGACATCAAGGACATATTTAACATGTAGGTTTCCATAAAGGACAACACATTAGCCATAATTCCAACAATCTCCTCCTTTGGACTTTATGGAAATCACTTTAGTGTTTGGAAACCACCTGCAAACGCCAAGTCTTCTCTCCCCTTTTGACATCAAGGGAAAATGGATGAAATTGGCTGAATGAAGTGCTTTCCCTTGCACTAACTATGTCATGTATGTTCCTAATCACAATCACTTCATCAGATGCAACAACAGTGATATAAACATCACCAAAAGAACAACTTATGGAATGATCATCAATGTACACATGCATAGCTCCCCCTGAGATCATACACCAATAATCCTGTGGACCCGATAGTCATTATCTATTCTTCATGAGGCTGTGTACCTCACATTTAGTTCTGCACTCCTTATTACAATCATGCATTAAGTAAAATAAACCGTAGTAGGGGCTATTTTCCTTTACTCTGAATATGAAGAATAGGAGCTAGACCTCTTACACCTGTCTGGATTTTTCTTTAGTACATATAAATTGTCTAAATTTGTGAATCCTTCTTCTATAGTTTTTCTACTGTCGTCTTCTATAATTTTGCATCCAGTTGACGTAAATACAATTACATGCCCTTTATTAGCTATATGACTTACACTTATAATTTTGTCGTTAACCCATCAACCAATAGTACATTATTTTCTTTTGTATTCTTAATATCAACATCAACATTACCCTTACCTAGAACCTTTGCAGATGTACCATTTCCAAGAATAATCTTACAACTCTTATTTTTGAGATAGGTGAATTTGTTCTTATTTCCAGCCATATGATGAGAACATCCATTATCAATGTAATATTGGTATTCTTATTCAAATGCATAGAAAGAAATGCCACACCTTACGTTTTCTTCTTCTTTATGCTTAATATGAGTAGTGTCAGTGGATCCATGTTATTTTCTTTGGAGACAGTCAACTTGTTGTCTGAATGAATTCATTGATTTTCTCCTGCATTCTTAGTTACATGTCCAAACTTGTTACATGTATAACAACTTTCATGACCAAAAAAGGGAGCAAGAGAGTCATAATATTTCTACTTCATATTTCTCCTATTGTAATTAATATCTTTGTGACCAGACATATTGCAAGAAAAAAAATATCCCTTAAATAAAATTTAGTACCTGGGAGCTAATGATCTTCCTATGAATATACTTCTACAATTGGTTGTAATGTGTCAAAAGTTATGACAAATAAAAAATTCAATCACATTGTTTAAAGGAAAGAATCAATTGTTGTTTCTATTATTGGGAGCAAATTATTTCATTTGAAAATTTTATTTCTTTGGTAGCTGGTTTGGTTGAGTTCTTAATTCTTTACCAAGTTTTTCAGAGTTTGCTTTGTTAACCTCATAATTGCTTGCACAAGCTTGTGAGCTAGATTTTACTTTTACAATTTCATGAAAACCAAGACCATATTTAATGGAGGGATACCTTTGACTGTTAAGAAAGTTATCCAATATCTTTGAGCTATATTTAAATCTCAATTTCTTATCCTTTTCTGCTAACTTACCTACTAGTATACTTACTTCAACTACTTCAACCTCTTTTTCTTGTTTTTCGTTTTCCAATTGAGGCCTTGACTTGGTGATCTCCTTCTTAAAATCATTTTCTTGTTCTGCAAATACTTGAAGTATCTACTCATATCATTTATTTGAATTTTCAAGATCAATTTGAGAGAGATGATTTCTACTTCAATTCGTTCACAATAACTGGCTCTTTCTTTAGGCTCTTTGATTGCTGCATCTACTTCAATTTTTGTTGCCTCTTGTAGCTAGGAGATTTTATTTCCAGGTTTATTTCTTAATGAAGCTACTTCATCCTCTAATATTTAACATTGATCTTCCTTTTCCTTATATTTATTTCTCATTCCTTCTTCAATTTTTCTTCCTTCTTATAGCCAAGTCTTTAACTTGTCGATCTCTTATTTGTAGGTATAATCCATTTTATAAAAAAGTTGTAGTAAATTTTGATGATCTCTATTCTCATTTGAGAGCCTTTTAAATTATAATTATAGAGCCATTATATTTGAATCTAATTTCTCTGCATAATGATTACCTTCACTTCTACCCATGAGAGTAATTTTAGTTTATTTATTATCACCATCACTTCATGTACAAGGAAACATACTACAATTAGAACAATATCCAATACCTGATGATTCTTGATCACTATATTCATTATCCTCTTCATTCTTGACCAATAGAAAATAGGGTGTAGTGACATTTGATATATCACTTTCACTACCATTGTTTTCCTGAAATGACTTCTTCCTTTGAGTTTCCTTCTTCTTTTTCTTCTTTCCCATTGTCCATGATCCACTCTTAAGTGGTTAAGCTTCTACTGGAGCGACCTGATCTAATACCAATTGTTATGAAAAATAATGAGTGGGGGGGTGAAAAAATATTTTCAATTCTCTTAAAATTTCAATTTCAATTTCATAATTCGCTACTATTATTCAGACAAATCGCATGTGTACGCGTCTTACGTGAATTAAAATCACCTATATCTAGGTTACTTATTTTTCATAATTTCCAACTGATGTTTAAATTTACCATTGCATTATTAATTCATTATCCATTTAGTATTCAATAAATAGAATATAAATATCAACACATAAACAACACAACAACACATAAGAACACTGATATTTTAGGTGGAAACCCAATGCAGGAGAAAACAATAATTTCTATCATCTTTGTCTTCTTCTCTTATTATAAAGAAATTTATTCTTACAATTTTTAATTGGAAGAGACTCTTACCATCATGTAGGCTCCTACCTATAGGAGTCTACAACCTCCACTCATTCTCTAGCACCCATTAGAAGGGAGCTACAACCCCTTGATCTCATTTATTTCCTCCTGCCAGAAGGGAGCTCCTACCCCCTCACTCCATGCTACAACCGTTTGCACTCTTTGGACCATGTGTCATAATATTTCATACTGGATCCACCTATCTCAAATACACATCAAAACATGCAAGCCACCTTTCATCAAATTTTTGAATTGGACCCACACCCATTAATATGCCCCATACCAGTTAACCAATCACTGATACTCATTAACTAATCATGCTAATACCCACACTGTCATTAACACAAAACTAATATGTAGTCATTACAAGCCCTGATCAAATTCACTTCAGAATATATACATGAACGTTCTAAAGCATATATGCATATATACACACTTCCTGTGCATAAAACATGCACAAAAATCTCAAATCACTGAATACTACAAACTGAATAACTGAACTATTGAATCACTGAGTAAAAATAATTAATCACCGAAACAACTAATCATAGATATATCAATGTTGAATCACTGAATACCAAGTCACTCCTGCAATATTATCACTGATCAATAATCAAGCCATAACCAAATCAATTCAATCAACACTATCAAATACCATCCATCCTCATCAAGACATCGTTGAAAAACAACAACAAATAATACATAATTCATCAACCAAGAAACAAAAGCAAACTCTAGAAAATATACACGACTTCCATTAAATAGATCTGTGTATATACACATTTATCATGTACAAGACTCGCGTATACATTTTAAATCACCAAGAACTTCTTAACCAAGCCATTTTGTTCAAGCCGATAACATCTTTAATCATCTCACTCATCATTTAGCATAAAATCAACTATCATCAACCCTGATCAAGCAACAACATATTATCTTAGAATATATACACGACTATATTGAAACATATCCGCGTATGTACGTGAAATCACTGAAGAAAAATTGTGTACAAATATTAAATTACTGAAACAAACCTTTGGTGCATACATTGCATACTTTCTGCATATTTTACTATGAAAATCAGATATCGCTGCAAACACATTCAAATCATATCATCACTATAACAAAAAATCTTGCATTGTTAGCTATTCAAACATAAATAGACCAATCAAATATATCCATTAGTTTTCAAAGAAATTTTAGACCTATCATATCTGAGCCTTCTCCTCGCTCCTCGGTGCCCATGTGTTTCAAATTAGCTCACACATGAATAATCCATTACATTGCAAGCTTAGATCCTTGATCTCCTTCTCCTTATATATATTTTCCTTTGCTAATACAACAAACAAATCTCTTGGTAATTTTGTTGGTATTTGTAGACATTATCAAATAGACATTGTTGACATAATACTATGGGTAATTACCATGGTAATAAATCTTGCTCTTGGTTTCCTATTTATCATGGTTCGGATTATGTACATGACTTTTGTGCACAAAACCTGCATATGTACGCGCTTATTCTTCACAAGTTTTGTGTATACTTTTAAAACTTTATGATTTCCATATTTTCTCAAGTGAAACCTATAACATCATTCATGTCATCTGCAATAGTTCTATACTCATCAAGGGAAACTCATTATTTTATAACTGGGTTGACATCAAGGGCATATTTAACATGTAGGTTGCCATCAAGGAAAACACATTAGCAATAATGCCAACAATCTCCCCTTTTGATCCAGGTGGATATTGGTGGTCACCCACCTATTCCACTTGGACCCCCATCACTGTCTCTTTTATTTTTTCGGTTTCCTTATTTGTAGCACAATTTACTATTTTTGGCAGTTTTTTGGGTCCTAAACTTCCAAAGTCGTTTTGAGGCCCTAACCGATGTTTTTTTTGGAAAATCAGGAAAACATGAATTTTTGATTGATGTTTGCATTTAAAATTTGTAGTCCTCGGATAGATATTTCTAACGAGGTATTGTGCGTGTCAAACAAAGATCGTATGCCAAAGTTACGACCCTCAAAAGTTGATGTACTAATTTACCCAAACGGGGCCCATAGTTTTGGCGCTTCATCTCCTAGGGTTAGGTTTTTGGATGTTTAGGGTTTTCCATTGTTTCTGAATAATAAATAGGCCTTCGAGCCTCATTGTAACACAGTTCAAAGGCAGGTAGCTGCCACATCTCTCCTCAGAGATAAGTTACCATCACTCGAGCTAGTTTGATTTCCTTTCTTTTTGTAAGCACATTTTAGTATTTGACGTTAATGAAATGAAGTGTTATTTCTCCTGCATCGCTGTATTTATGGTTATATCTATAATTTATTGCATTCCTATTTAAGTTCAGACCAATGATATCAGAGTAGTCTGCTCTTTCTCTATTTTTCTTTTCATGTCCCCAACGAGGTTGACATATAAGGAGTTAGGGATCGAACTAGTCGAACCTTTGCAAGACCAACCTCGCAAATCTCAACGGCCTCCCATGGCGGAAGAGAAGAAAGATGAGGGGGAAAGAGACCCATTCAAAATATTTCTCGAAGAATCCCTCGAGCGACAAAGGAATGCGATGATGGACAAATTTTCCCAGATCCTTCAACGACTACCCAAAGACGACACATCTCCTTCCAATAGATACTCTGGAAGCACCACACCCTTTAAGGTACAAGTTAACTTTTACCTCCCCATATTTGAAGGTTATATAGATGCAGATGCCATAGATAAATGGTTAAATATGATAGAAGGATAATTTTCTATTCTTGATTTTTCCAGCTGGGAAAAGATTACTTTTTCACTTTTCAAAGCCAACCCCCACGTCAAGGACTGGTGGGAAACCTACTGTGAGAAGAAGGATGAAAGTACACCCTCACTATTTTCAGCCACACCCACTTGGAATTTGTTCCCAGATGCCATCAATAATAAATACTACTATGCCTATATTCCATCAAGGATAAATACATAAAGTGGACCACGCTGTTGCAGGGAAGGGACCAAGACGTGCAAGAGTTTACCAATTTTTTTCATACCTTTGCAGGGTATCAAGAATTTTGAGCGACATTTGGTACTCAAGTACCACGACTACCTACACAGGTACATCCATGATGAGATTGAGTTCCTGGAAATCTCCTCGCTTGGCAGGGTGTATTGATACGATGTCAAGATTGAGCAGAAGTTTAAACATAAGAAGTGAGACTTTGGATCTGTGAATTTGAAGCAAGGGAAAGATGCACCCAAACCACTGAGTAAAGGACAAAGCCAAGGTGGGGTGACATAGGAAAAACCATGAAATTTGCTAGAAAAGAACAAAATCATGATGACAAAGAAGGACACGGGAAATTGATGTGAGTTCCGTAAGAGCTCCACTCACAACATGAGTGAGTGTTGGGGCAAGCGGTCACTAGTGGCCAAGCTGAAGGCTTTCAAATCAGAAACATGTTTCAAAATTGAGTCAGAACTCGATAAGGGGAATGGAAAAGGGAAGAAAATAATTGATGCGGAGCCTAATGCCACCATGGAGTTCATTATCGACAACTAGAGCAAAAAGAACCTAATTTCAGTAGAGGTTGTGAAGCGGATGGGCCTACCAACTATAACACATCTATAACCGTACACCATCTGGTGGCTTCACCAAGGATGAGATCTCTGCATTAGCCAATAGTGCCGCCTTCCCTATAGCATCAAGCCCTTCACAGATGAGGTATTATGTGATGTTTCCCTTCTTGAAGTTTGTGATGTCTTATTAGGAAAACCATACTTGTGGAAGAGACATGCTGTATATGAGTCTAGCCTTTGCTTTGTGATTATTACTTTGGGCAATAAGTTGTACAGGACACCAGATGTAGCCCCACCTACCGCCATCTCTTTGATCACTGCAAATAAATGCAATAAGATCATTTCATAGACCAGGAAATTTGTTTTCCTTATGATTCACCCTCAGGGAAAGAAGAAGGTTATGGCCACGACTTCCAGACAGGGCTCCTTCGCATAGAAGCAACAGATGGACAAGGTTGTGGATGAGTATAGGGACATTTTCTCCCCACCTACGGGGGCGCCTCTGCACTTTTAGGTCAAGCACTCCATTGATTTGACCTTGGGCACACCGCTACTCAATGGACCAGTATATTGACACTTTGTTTTGGAGAACAAAGAGATCAAGAGGAAGATTCAAGATTTGTTGAAGAAATGGCACATTAGGCCAAGCTCATCACCCTGTGGGAGCCTGATTGTATTGGTACATAAGAAGGATGGGACCTAGATATTCTGTATTGAATATCGGGTGTTGAACAAGATCAATTTATAGAATAGGTACCCAATCCCACAGATTGATGACCTTCTCGACCAACTAAAGGGGGAAACATATTTCAGCAAGATTGATTTGAATTCCAGTTATCACCAAGTGCCTATAGAACTCTCCGATGTGTGGAAAACTGCCTTCAAATTGAAGGAGGACCTTTTTAATGGTTGGTGATGCCTTTTTGGTTGACGAATCCCCCCAAAAACTTAATGAGATTGGTGGATGACATATTGCGTCCCTTCACCAATGCATTCATGGTGGTGTATCTAGATGACATCTTGATCTTAAGCCAGAGTTGGGAAGAGCACATCCACCATATTCGATAGGTCCTCCAAAACTTGTGACAACACAATATGTGTTGCCAATTTGGAGAAATGCACTTTTGGCATGACCCAGGTTCAATATATAGGGTACAACATTGATGAGCAGGGTGTGCATGTGGATCCAATCAAGATACAGGTCATTTGGGGTTGGTCATTACCAACCACTCTAATAGAGCTTCGAAACTTTTTTGGTCTTGCCAATTTCTACTGTAGGTTCATGTTGGGGTTCTCTCATAACACTTGGCCTTTAAGTCAAGTCACCAAGGGTGGAGAGAAATCAAATTTATTTTGGTTTGAAACCCAACAGAAGTTGTTTTTTGAGTTAAAGCATCACATCTGATTTTCACCAGTGCTCACATGATCAGACCTGCATCAACCATTTGAGATTGAGACAGATGCCTCCTACTATGCTATTGGTGTAGTTCTTACTCAACAGGGGCATCCTATGGCTTACCATAGTGAGATACTTTCAGAAACAGTTCAAAAGTATCCCACCTATGACAAAGAAATGCATTCCATTCTACATGCCCACTGTTAATGAAAGCATTACATTTTGGGGAAAGAAACGGTCATCCACATAGACCACCGACCCCTGTAGTTCATACAGACACAAGGGAAGTTGCAGAACAATCACCATCATAAATGGTCCACACATGTGCAACAGTTCCATTTGAACATTAAGTACAAGAAGACTAGCACTAATAATGTTGTGTATTACCTCATCTGACCACCAGTCATAGCACTGATCACTATGCTCGACTCCTGTGTGCACAAGACTTCAGGGTGGCCACATATTTACAAGAACTATCCATAATTTTACTGCACATACCAGAAACTCCTGGAAGGTAATCAAGTTCCAAATTTTCACCTCTAGAATGCACTATTATGCCACCTTGGACACATATGTGTTCCTTGAAGAGAGCATGCCAATATGATTTGGGAGACATGCTACAATCGGGTCACTAGATATTTCGGAGTAGAGAAAACAATGGAAATACTACATAAGTATTTTTATTGGCTGAACCTTCGTCATGATGTTGGGAAGTACATTTGATCCTACACTACCTATTCCATTTCCAAACCAACCATCAAGAAGCAAGGCTTATATACTCCTCTACCTAGTCCTATTCGACCTTGGGAATCCATCTCCATGGATTACATGTCAAGCCTTATTTATAATAAGCATGGAAATGACTGTTTTTTCGTGGTCATCGACAAATTCTCTACGATGACCATTATGACGACCTGCATGAAGAGTATCACAACAGAGGCCACCGCTAAGCTCTTCTTTGAGCGAGTGTGGGTACACTTTGGGATCCCACATTCCATTGTCTTAGATTGGGACAAAAAATTCCTAAGTGAAATTTTTTCAAGTCTCTGGTTGATGCTGGATACCAAACTTACTAAGTCCATGAATTTTCACCCCCAAATTGATGGCCAAATAGAGGTTGTCAACAAGATGATTGTACATATTCTGCACATGTACAACTCGAAGCATACACACACATGGGATGAAAGCCTCCCCTGTGTCCAAAAATGATACAACAAATCTCTTCATATCTCAACAAGCCATAACCCCTTTTAGGTAAGGCTGGGATTTCAGCCATTATGTTCCATTGATGTGACCACACCATTTGCAACCACTCATGCAGATTCCTCTCATGTCTAGTCTAAAGACAATAGGGCTAACAACTTCATTGAGCACATTCAACAAATACGCCAATAATTCCATGATATATTAGACAAAGCCAATGCTAAATAGAAAAACGCCATGATCATCATCAGGTGCCGCACAAGTTCTAGGTGGGCGACAAAGTTTGGCTACATTTATAGAAGGAGTGCCTCGCTGGACCCCACCACAAGATTTTCCCGCTCTGATATGGGCCATACAACATCAAAAAGGATGTAGGGGACAATGCCTTTGAGCTCAGAATTCTACCTTTCCTTGGTCTACACCCAGTGTTCAATGTAGACTGCCTTCAACCATAGTTTCCACCATTGATGGACACATCTGACATTGCAGAACAACTCACACCAATAGAGATAAACCTAGACTACATGGAACAGGCCACAATTGATTAGATAATGCACACACATATCAAGGACACTCACCAACAGAATATCCAACTATATTGGGTTGTCAAAACTGGCCAACTCTTGCACCAAGGCAAGTGGCTCACCAGGAACCAAGTTCAACATAAGTTTCCCCATCTCATGGAGCCATTCAATGAAATGGGGACCATTGATTCCTAAGGGGGAGGAATGATCTTGGTGGATATTGGTGGCAACCTACCTATTCCACTTGGACCCCAACCACTTTCTCTTTCAGTTTTTTAGTTTCCTTAATTGTAGCACAATTTACCATTTTTGGCAATTTTTTGTGTCCTGGACTTCTGGACCTGTTTTGAGGCCCTAAATGACGTTTTTTTGGGAAAAATAAGAAAAAATGATGCCTTTATTGATGTTTACATTCGAAATTTGTAGTCCTTGGCTAGATATTTATAATGAGGTATTGTGCATGTCAAACATAGATTGTATGCCAAAGTTATGACCTCAGGAAGTTGATGTACCAATTTACCCAAACGTGGCCCATAGTTTTCACGCTTCATCTCCTAGGGTTAGGTTTTTGGATGTTTAGGGTTTTCCATTCTTTATCAATAATAAATAGTCCTCTGAGCCTCATTGTAACACAGTTCAGAGGTAGGTAGCCACCACATCTCTCCTCAAAGATAAGCTACCATCACTCGAGCTAGTTTTATTTCTTTTCTATTTGTAAGCATATTTCAGTATTTGACATTAATGAAATGAAGTGTTATTTCTGTTGCATCTTTGTATTTATGGTAATATTTGTAATTTTTTGCATTATTTTTTAAGTTCTAATCACCTTTGGACTTGATGGAACCACTTTAGTGTTTGGAAGCCACCTACAAAGACTGAGTCTTCTCTCCCCCTTTGACATCAAGGGAAAATGGCTGAACCAGGATAAATGAAGTACTTTCCCTTGTAGCACTCATCACTGTAAGTTAGATCTAGTGATATGAACTATGATGTCTACATATTGACCATGCTACCCTGAGCATATGCTAGACCTTCTAAATATATGTAATAAAAGTACATGAATTTATGACTCAAATGCATGGCTATTGCTGACATCGCCTATAATCAATGACTCTATGACTAGTCACCCAACATAATCGGGTTACACATTTGATCCAAATTTTACATCAGTCACTCAAAATAATTGGATTACAAACATAGCATGAATTGATGCCAATAGCCCATACATGACTGAATTTTACAATGGCTACAACATGGGTATTTTCATGACCTTTACATCAAGAGACATACATGACATATATAACCATAAACAAGGATCTCAACAATGAAATTTATACACCATATAGGCATCTGCAACATAATCATTTGACAATATCAACATAAATTACATAATGCCAACAACTTAAAAATATATTGAGATCAACAACAATGATATGAACTTATCATATTCAATATAATACAATAAGGGGTATCCATAATGTCAACAATGATCCATTACAAGCATGGTAGATTCCCCCCCGAACTTGTGCCAACTCTTCATCATCAATTCTAATCACAATATATCCTTCTTACCAATAGAAAAGAGATAGGTAATAAACAATAATACAAATTTACAATAATTATTCACTCATCATGAACCAATACTCTTTCACAAATTTTGAATCTTGCATAAGGGTACTATCAATATAATGCAATAAACCAATGTGATAACCAAAAAGCCAATAATGAACTAATTGAAGCATATGAGGTACTCCCCTTGAATTTGTGTGACTCCTTTACCATCATAAAAAACCATACACAACTGTCTAAGTCAAAAACCACATATACATGTGACTCTCATTCATAAGAAATGCGTACAAAATATGAAATGTTGATTTTGCTTGGCACAAAATATGTGATGTTTATTCTTGATCACAATAACTTCGTTAGATGCAATATCAGTAATATAAACATCACCAAAATAACAACATATGGAATCATCATCAAGATACAAACACATAGCTCCCCCTGAGATCATACACCACTAATTTTGTGGACCTTATAGTCATTATCTGTTCTTCATGAGGCTATGTACCTCACATTTACTTTTGTAGTCCCTGTCACAATCATGCATTAAGTACAATAGATTGTATTAGGGTCTATCTTCCTTTACTCTAAATCTGAAGAAGAGGAGCTAGACCTCTTACTTCTGCTTGGATTCTTCTTTAGTACATATAAATTGTTTGAATTTTTGAATCCTTTTGCTATAATTTTTCTAGTGTCTTCTTCTATAATTTTTCATCCAGTTGATGTAAATATAATTACATGCCCTTTATCAGCTATTTGAATTACACTTATAATGTTTTCCTTTAGCCCATCAACCAATAGTACATTATCTGCTTCTATATTCTTAATAGCAACATCAACATTACCCTTACCTAGAACCTTTGCAGATGTACCATTTCCAAGAATAATCTTACCACTCTTTGTTTTTGAGATAGATGAATTTGTCCTTATTTCAAGACATATGATTAAAGTATCTACTATCAATGTATCACTGATCTTCTTCTTCAAATGCACAGAAAGCAATTCCACACCTTATTTGTTCTTCCTTCTGCTTAATATGAGTAGTGCTGGTGGATCCAAGTTGTTTGCTTTGAAGAGAGTCTACTTGCTGTCTGAATGAATTAATTATTTTGATATTGTATTCTTTAACTACATGTATAAACTTGTTACATGTATAAAAATTTGACTAGAAAAGGGAGCATGAGAGTCGTAATATTTCTGCTTCATATTTATCCTATTGCAATTAATAGTTTTTTGACAAAACATATTGAAAGAAAAACAATATCCCTTAAATAAAATTGAGTACCTGGGAGTTGATGATCTTCTTGTGAATCGGCTTTGGCTATTGGATGCAATGCTTCTATAATGAACAAGGTTTGTATACGTATCAAGGTAATATTCAAAATTCTTTGAAGGCAAAGACATCCATTGTAGGACTAGAAATTATATATTGAATATTGTATATACGAATTGATATGAGATGATTACAATGAGGGTGAGGGTCTACTTATATATCCTAGGAAGGTACCTCTTCACAACGGTTATGTCCTTAGGGACATACCTATTCATTACTAACTATTTAAATAATTAATAATTAATTATGATTATTATTGTTTACATTACTTTCTTATTATTTTACTATAAATTATATTCATAACATTTCCTTCCTCTTCAAAAATCTTTGTCCTCAAAGCTTATTGCTAATAAGCCTTGATCTCTTTCTCTTTTTTGAATGTCTTCTCGTCTCAAAACTATCATCTTTGTTGATACAAGACAATATGATCCTTGGAGTGATATATAAAACCGTCGCATAGATAAAGGACCTAACCATCCTAAATTAATCTTTGGTGGAACCTTGTGGTCACTAGAAACTTGTGATGAATCATTATCACATGACTGGATTGCATAAACTTTAGTATTCCTTGGAACATAATTTTTTTGTTTATGTTCTTAGTGATACTGATAAGTATATTGATTTAAAAGTCTACTCTTGTGATTCAGATGCTGATAAAGAGTTCTTCTATTTTGAATTTCCCTTATCCTGGGTGTGGAAATTTCCTGATTTACTTTAGACACTGATGTTGCTGAATTGGTTACAAAATATTTGCTTGGGATTTCCATCGCCTGAAATGCAACATCTGAATATGTTTTTCCTTCAAATGGTTTGTTATTTTCTTGAGTTGTGATATTGGTTGGATCAATGTTCGTATCTTTTTCTTCAACTTGGACTCAAGAATTCGACACTTCCTTCATGATGCATTCTTCTAATTTTTTGTTCAATGATTTCTTATTATTTTTAAGTTTCTTAATTTGAGTTAGTAGACTCTGATTATGATTTTTGAGACGTAAGAGTGCTTTGGTTTCTGATACATCAACCTTATTTTCAATGTTTTAATTTTTAATATTTTCATTTTTTATATCTCTCCTTTTGTGATAGAATCTTATTGAATTTCTTCTCGACACATTCCTTTTATTCTTATAATTTTTTTATTTCTTTCCTTGGACTTCTTGACCTTCACAAGTAATTTTGGCTATGATCCCTACGACACAAAATTTCCTCGTCATTTTCTGTTAATTTTTGTTCCAATTTTCTGAGTTTTTCCTCTCACTCTGTCATTTGTATAAATATATCATCTTGACATTCTTCCGTATTAAATAATTTTCCACATGTTGGACAACATAATTCACAATTTTTACGAATCCCTGGATATCCAATGCATGTTATACAAAATAAACATTTAGCCGAAAATAATGTTTGTTGTGTGGAACTCATTTTAACTTACTTTAACTTTTTACTAAAAAAAAGAAAACCTTTGCCCTTCTAAAATACCTTTCTTCGTAACTTGTACTCTTAATACCCGTATTTTCTAACTTTATACTTTGGTGAAAATAAATTTCATAATGTTTCACTTTACCCTTTTTTTTATTTTATTTTATAAACTAACTTTGAGCTGTATAACCTTTTAATAATTTATTTTTAATTTATCCCTCAAGATTTTTCTCCCACTTTACAAAATTACCCCTTTTTAGAATATGATTGAATCGTATAATTCATTGTTAAATCCTTGTCTTAAAATTTCAACTCGTTGGGAGTTTTTTTTATGTATTTTAATTATATATATATATTCAAATTTGATTTAACCTTTCAACAATGCAACCTTAGCCAATTAATTGAATTAATTGGGTCAGTTGGAGGGCCATAACTTATAGATGAACACTTTGGAATCTTGTTAACTATTTTCTCCCTTGTATGATGGTTGGATTATTGGCTTAGATAGTGGCAGGATCATTGGAGCTTCTATGAACTTTTGTTGTAGTTACAGAATACACGTTTGTGAGGAACAATCGCTGGAGCTTCTACAAACTATTGCTGCAAAATAAGTGTATGGCGATGTATGCGGTGTTGCAGTGTAGCCATACAATACAACGATTGTTGTTGTCGCAGTTTAAATATATAGTAGTCGATTTATTTTTTGTACGGTGGTTGCTCAAATGGGGGCAGTGTGTAGATGCAAATTGTGGCAGACGGCTAGTCGAGCAGGCGTTGGTAGTGGCCGCTACTACCATGGACTATTACGAGAGGTGGTGAAGGCCGAAAACTGTGTCAGAGGATTGTGGCTGGGCTACGCCATTTTTTTTTTGTTTAATTATATTTTTATATAAATATTTTTTAATCCTTTGTTTTTCTGTATATATATATTTTTTCTTTTGACTTTTTTTGTTTAATTATATTTGTAATTTATTTATTTATTTATTTTTTAACTCTTTTGATATTTTCTCTATTTTTTCTTTATAATTTTTAATTATTTTTATTATATAATTATTTTTCTTCTTTTAATTTTAATGGGAAAAATCCTAACGAAACGGAGAAACTCCAAATTTGGTGTATTGAAACACTTCAATTGCATGATAACAATGTTGATGCAAGGTTAATAGTCAAATATCGGGTTAGACTGGCTCTATGCAGCGGTTGATCGAACAGAGGATCGAAAAACTCTGATACCAATGTAACAAACAAAGTTCGTATACTTAGAGGAACACTCTGATACTAATGTAGAGAACAAGGTTCATATATGCAAAAAAGTAATCTTCAGAATACTTCGAAGACAAAGACATCCATTGTAGGACTAGTAATTTTCTATTGAATATTGTATATAAGAATTGATATGAGATGATTACAATGAGGGTGAGGGCCTGCTTATATACTAGGTAAGTGCCTCTTCACAACGGTTATGTCCTTAAGGACATACCTCTTCATTAATAACTACTTAATCAATTAATTATTAATTATGATTATTATTGTTTACATTATTTACATATTATTTTACTATAAATTTGTTGACGGTGCTTGAACCGCCAACATGCCAAGGGGATCTCCCTAGTAAGAAGTCCCAATTAGACCTTAGTTCGTTTGGTGTAGGAGTCCCAGTAGTGGGTTGTAAGGTAATTCCTTGACCGCGATGTCGCACAGAGGTTGTTAGAGTCGGTCTGGTCAGTCCTCCGTCAGAGATCAAAACTCTTTATGCATTTCATTTTTAGGTGTCCCGCTCCATTCACTCAGCTGCATTCCACTAGGGGCATGCCATAATCTGACGGAGAAGGTCATGCTAGTCATTTCCCATCATGTCTGGTTCCTGCTGGCTTGGGTCTTTTGTAAATAATCACTAAAGTCCATGACAGTCAAGGTCTGGTCCTTTAATGGACAAAAGTCATTTTTGGTCATTAGGTCTAGGGATTGATCAATTTGATCTTTAAATATGTCCAGTAAATCCATGCAAGCCAGAGTGATGTTCTTGCAAAGTAATGATCCGCAGAGTTTCATCATCATATTGATAAACTTCGACTGTTCTTCAAAACTCTATTTTGAAGAAAAGTCAAACAGTGCTATTGGTGAAATTTTTTTCAAAAGGGGTCTACAGTTGATTTCTTCAGGTGCAGTCATGGTTTCCGTGGCCAAATGATCTATCATGCAATCCCTGCAAAAAGTGTCGAAAATTTCATCGTTTGAGCCCAAAATTCAAAGAAAAAGTGAAAATCAGGGTTATATTAAAATCAGTGAAAAAGGTGCCAAACAGGACATTAGAAAGTGGGTTTTAAAAAAAATCAAATTTAAAACATGACCTCCAAGCCTATATACACAAATTCCATCATGAATCCAAGTCATTGTGCAACCAAGTGCTTGGGAGAACATTTCAAACTGTTTGAGTGAGAAATCGCGTGATTTGGAGCAATTTGAGGAGGTTTCAGGGTGCGCAGCGCACACAGGCAAGGGTGCGGCGCACACACAGGGCACGGTGCACACAGAGCCTGCCCACAATGTTAAATTACAACTAGCTCAATGCACACCCAGAGCGCGGCGCACTAGGCTTTGCGCGTGGTGCACAGAGACAAAGCGCCCAGAAATTGCCAAACTCACCCAAATGTTTTGTGAAGACACTCTAATTGCAAGGTAGGCTACCTAAACTCACTTGTGCATCAAATTTGGTAAAGATATGATGGTTTCATGCCCGTGATTGAATGCAAAAATTTCTTAAAGCAACCACAAAAAGACACCAAGAAATCATCTTGCTAGGGTTGTATAACAGTGTTATTGCTGCCAAGGTATTTTCCCTTCCCTACCCTTGTTCCTTATTCCCCTATTGCATTATTCCTACTATCACTACCCTAACACTACCAAACTCATATTCCCTACCCCTCCTCCCATTACTCAATACCAACCCTAAAACCCTACCTTGCCAAAAACCAAAACCCTACCCTATCAAGAATACCCAAACCCCCTACATGTCCCTAAACAAAATTCTCCCTATAACCCCTGTTCCCATTATATTATTCCCCTCCTAATATTCCCTTGTTTCATTGTCCCCTTGGTGGCAGATCATCAAAACAACCTAGCTTTCACCATCATCAAAAGGGCAACCTAAATTCAGTTTATAAACATCAGTCATGGCATCCGAGGTTTCATCAAAGTATGAGGTGGAGACCCACAGTGATACATCTTCAGGAGAACAGGCCCCCATGAGTGGCAAACATGTTAGAGATGAGCCAAACACCCTCACTGAGTTGCAGGCATGCCCTCTTGCTATGTCATGTTTCCAACACCTAGCATGTTTTGAATTTTGTCAAAGGGTGGAAAATGTCATAGTTCATCATGAGTTGGCCCATCTTTTTGCACTCCACCTACATGGAGGTCAGTCTATCTTGGCTGGGGTCACTTTCACATTGACATCCGAATTCATATCAGTGGCAACAGGCATACCAAATGTTGGAGAATAGTGGCATAAGAAGAAGAAGGTGGAGAGGCATCATTATGAGCCTTACATTAAGGCCAGTTGTTTGAGTCAGCTCACGAAAGTTTTCCAATTCAGATTTTTGAGAGATGAGTATGCTCTGCTCATGAAATTGATCATGAAGTACTTCGGTTGTGAGGGGAGGTTTTCTCGCCTTTATGCCTATCACATTAGGTTGCTCATGCACTTTACCAGGGTGCGGATGATGAACCTCCCATTTTTCATTTGCGGGAACATAGAGAGGATGAAAAATTTCATGCAGCATAAGACCCCTCAGCAGCAGCTCAACAATGTTTATCACTTTGCTCTTATCTGGATTTTGGTGGATCATTAGTTGGGATTGCAGGGTATTTCTTGGGAGGAATTCATCTCCCGTGACTTCTTCAGCGCTCCACAGGTAGTATCAGAGGCAGAGCATGAGATAGGTGGTCCATCACATCAGTATGAGCGCCATGAGACTGCTACTATGCCAGTATTCATCACCTATCAGAGAGGCAGTAGACATTTGTTTGCAGCAGCAAAGCGAGTGTTATCTCCACCGGGGTGGAAGGGGCCTCGCTTCTGACATCAGCATCATAGGAGCAGGGCAAGGGTAAGGAGCCAGTGCAGGAGGAAGGGCCATCAGGTGAACGAGAGACTGAATTCGTTCTCCTCCATGATGATGAGACAGATACAGAACCAACAAATGCAGAGCTTACAGAGATCATCCAGGAGCAGCAATCAGTGATTGAGACCTTATCCCTTCACTTAGAGAGGGCCAAGTGGAACATGAAGTACTTGGAGCAGAGAAACAAACAGCTAGAGTATCGGGAGGCCCATCTTGAGAGCGTGAACATGCACTTGGAGAGGCTACTGGACAAGGCCGATCAAGACCTTGCCTTGCTGAGACACATGGCTCATCATTACAGGACACGAAATATGAGTACAAGGGCCCGGATAAGGAGCTTGAAGGAGAAATTGAGGAAAGCAACAAGAAAATAAAAAGAGGGAAAAGAGCAAGATCAGCTTCGAATATTGGCTGAGGCTTCCTTGGCCCATCATAACACCCCATAGAGAACTTCCAGCCCAAATTTCAAGAAATTTGGGGAAATTTTGGTCACATGACAAATTTTTGGGCAAAACACAGGTTTTTTCTCCCAGTGGCGCGACGCTAAAAATCTAGAGCTCCAAATGAGGAATGGTTTGCATTTTTGGATTCAACATGAAAATTCACGACTACTGGTGCTTGGAAAAGAAATTTGGGCAAGATCTAAGCCTCTAGGAGGTCAAAAACACCCAAAAAATGACCTCTCTGCCCCTATTTTGACACACAGGAAGCAGTCTTGGGAGAATGAAGATTTGGAGGGGCAAATGAGCACCAAATTCAGAAATTACAGCTAGGTTAAAAAGGAGACAGGACAGGATTTCCAACAGTCACACTTGGGCACATTATGGACACCTGCAAGTGCCTCAAACCAGGCTCCAAAGTAGCACAACGCACAGAGGAAAAATTGCCAAATTTGCTTCCGTTTCGCGAAATTTCAATTCGCGACTTCTCCAAGTGGGCCTGCTCATCTACATTTCGGTTTTTTGGCACCTAAGGCGACATTTAAAGTATTTTGTCTCTAGATTGGCTTCTATCCAAGTGGTGAAGGAAGGCAAACGGTCACCCAAGCCATTTTTCATGTTTGTAACGTTGCACCTGTAGCTAATGGTTGGCTCTTCACCTCCATTTTGTAATGATTCGAGTAACTCCCCAACCCTTGGGTGTTCTATCTCTTCATGGCACATTCTATATATTGTATGCAAGCTATTTGCAAAGGGTTGGTTGGGTTGTAACTTCTGGGAGACTGTGGGAAAGAAACTCTGTTTCTTCACTGTATATTTTTGATAGAGAATTAATGAAAGACAACGACTCTGTTTCATGAGATTCTTGTGGTTGTGAGTCTAGTAAATATGTCTCTTATGTTTTCATATGTATTTCGTTATGTTCATAATTCAATTTATGTTCATTTCCAGTGAAATTTTCTGAGTGAGATTAGGTAGAATTCAATTTTATTGCTCTGCCTGTGGGAAAATTTCATGTTCAGTGTTCTTCTTACGTTGAAAAGGATTCATGTTCCTATGCCCTTTTCACACTCCTCAGCAATCTCTCCATTCCGCGTTATTCCAAACTAAATTGCTACACTTTCTGCCTGCCTTGCCTCACAAAGTAATTTGTGCCTTTGTATTAAATTCTCTGTTCTTTGCTGACTGTTGGTCCCATACCATCCCAGAAGCTCGGTCATTCATAAAAATTGTTTCTTGTACCCATATTCACTTACTAGCCTAAGATCAAATATTTCATTGTAAGTCATCTCAGACCGTTTTTTGCTTATCTATTCACTGAGCGTGACTCGGAGAGCCGTCTCCTGTTCTGATAGGGCTAGCTACCAGACTAAGGGTGGTTTGTGGTTACCATGAATTTCGCCTTCCTTCAGCCTAAGGCAGATTTAGGTGCTAACAGAGGCAAGTAAGATAACTCTGTCAGTAGCAAGGGTGTGATTAATGTAGAGAGTCAAGGAAGGTGTATGAGAGGTTCTAACACTTCGAAGGGAGAAGAGGGCGAAGGTGAGTTCCAAGTTGAAAGGGATCAGTCCCAACTCGGCTAGGAACACACAACACGAAAGGACATGCACAGATTCCGGCTGAGCAGTCCACTCGGATGTGGCACTCACATCATACAAGGTAAGATAACATCGAACAACACTCACGGATCAGTCCGAGATGAGTGCGACGATTGTTATAGCAAGGTTCATGTGAAAGGCTTGCCTGATGTCTGGCAGAGCAGTCGACACAGGCGATGACAACATTAACAACATATGAAACACATTAACAATAAGGTTCATATAATTGCATACAAATCAGTTCATACACAAGTACATAAGTTAAACAACATATATCATTAAGGCAACCAGAGTAGTCCAACTACAATAACAACATATGCATGAAAATGTGATGGCTATTATTATATAAAGAAGTGTAAGTCACAATCATATAATACACCATGTAAACCTACTAGCCCCAACAGTGGAACATTATAGGCACATCCCCCTGCTTCTCCAAAGAGATATACTAGCTCCGTGTAGTGGATAAGTGAAGGCGCATTACAATGCTGTCTAAGCCTTCTTCAAGATAGTCTTAGTAGAAGCTTGGTTGACCAAAAACCTATACAATGAGTTATGAGGGACCATTTATAGCAAAGGGTGGGGTGACCCTTGAAATTCCCTTTTGTGACAGTTAAAATACTCTCATGACTCTTCACCTACTTTATGATTGTTACATCCAACCATTGACACTTGAATTACACTTGACATGACTCAATATTACAATGCACATGTACTCATGTGAGACAACATGGCTTGAGCAAGCCTTGCAAGACATCACTGACACTTGATCCACTGTGATGAGACCAACTCTTTGACATGCTTGTGTTGGTGAAGGTGATGAGCTGATGCCAAGCTTGGTTGTCTATGATGGTGTGCATGCACCTCATGGTGACATCTTGCTAACGTGAACTCTTGCCTCCATTGCAACTAGTGCATTGGTTCGGCCCCTTCATCCAACTCATCTGCTAACATGTGCATGGTATTCTTGGGTATGGTTGAAATTTCCACACACTGATGCATAGTGTCCATGCTGATTTTCAAGTGTGTGCTGGTGGTCATGTGCATCAACTTGCCGAAGTACATGTTCAACCCCAGTTGGACTTGCTTCTTGTCTTCGCCTTGGTGATTGCATTGAATGGGTTGGATTGCATGTGTGCACTTGACAAAATGCATGTTGCTGAATCCCTTGCATGCAATCAACAACACTACTCACCATGTCTGCTCTGTGTCATATGTTGGGATGGATTCTTAACTTATACGGGCACAGTTTGATCTGTGAGTGCATGTTGCACCCAGTGCTGTTCTTGTTCCTACTGTAACTCATTTGTCTATCTGTGCAGCTTCATGTTCTTCCTGAGTTGCTTCTTCTACACATGAAACTCCTTTGTTCCATCTTATGCCTTCGCACGATATTCATGTCGTGCCGTCACTTCATAGTCGGAGTCTCCAAAGTTGCTTTCATCATCAATGGACCTACTTGATCTTGCAACTTTGTTCTGCCTCTGTGTTTTCCACAACCTTCCTCTTGCATTCACTACATTCGCTACATTCACTATGTTCACTGCATTTGGTATGCTGCCTTCAGTTGTTGTTCATGATGTTGCTTGCCGTGATGCTGTTTCTTGATGTCCTTGTCTACAAACAACTTGATTTCTTTGTGAGTAGGCAATCTCATAGACACTTGATCGACTGCATCCCAAAGCATGCTCTGAATGATGTCTTTGTCTCTACTCTCTTGGGAACCATTGTACCTGTACTACTGAGAGGCAGATGAACACCTGTGATACTTGGAGACATGCAAACACTCATAGCAAGCAATCCGTCAGTTGAAAACCAAAAAGAACATAAGACTTGACTTACAACATACTTGGGTGAATGATCATGAAGGTTGCACAATTTCGGCCGGGAGGTCACGAGACCGATTGCCGAGACTACTCAAGGAATAGTCTGGGCTACTAGGAGACTAGATGACGGTTAGAACTATGCAATTCACAGTGCAGTTTGGCTACTGACTATTGGGATTGCGCAACGCGCAATACCAGTTGGGAAGGAATGCTGGCCCAGGGACATATTTGCACAATTTCTTGGGCCAAGCAACCACTGTCCTCCAGAAAAATGCAAAACAGTCCTGGAGGCTAGTGTTGGGAAGGAATGCGCAAATTTGGAGAGGAAGGTGAGCCTTCCTTTCCCAGATTGGGCAATGCAGCCTTGGTGAAGACAGAGTCTGAGCCAAGGTTGGCCTGACTCACCGACGAGAAACTGAAAGCAAGTAAGTCAATGAATGTATGGCAACACTAAGTGATAGTAGAAGTGATTAACAGTGCATGAAAAACATGAATGAAAGATTCAACAAACAGATCAACATGCATGTGGGTGAGGTAGTTCACTAGTTGGGTGAACATTCGGGCAAAAAAGTTTCATGCATGCGACAATAGCGAGATAGCAAAAAAAACTAAAACAAAGATAGAACAAGCTAGTATACATGTAAACGACAAAAAACGTTCAAATAAATCAAGAAAACAATACTCATACAAGAGAAAACCCAAAAAGCAACAGAAATGCAACATAAGGCATGGGAAGCGGGCTTACCCCAAAACAACTGAGTTGAATATGTTGACTGCTCTTAGATGTGATGTGGGATGTCATAGCTACAAGGTTGATGTGAGGAATGAGCTCTGCAATGTCTAGTTGATGAGTTTTGATAACATCGAGGATGTGACACACATGCCACAAATCTAGGGGAAGTGACAATTGGTGGGAGGTTTCTAAATTTCTCCTTGCATGTAACCTCTAGCTGCTAAAAATAGATCCATAAAACTAGGGATGGCTTTTCATGCTGCCTTGGGAGAAGCAACCCATGCATGCAAGTTTGTTTTGCTCGGTCCTAGAGGGAACCAGTCAACTCAGCTGCACATGCAAGCGACTGCTTGACTGCTTGAAGGAAATTCACATTTCTGGCTAGGAGATGGGCTGACTGCCCAGGATATTTATGCAATTTCTGGGCAAAGCAACTGACAGCTGCCTACATATGCGCAAATCCTGGGCTGAACAACTTGTTGCTACGAAAATTTGCGCAAATCCTGCTAGGAGGGTTGGTTGGTAGGATTGCGGAATCCTGGAGCTTAGTAGGCTGTTAGAGAGGATTGCACAATTTCTGGAGTGAAGGATGGTTTCCCTCCATAAATGTACAATTTTCAAGGGGAAGCTGCTCAGCCTGCAGCTGGACCAAGTCCAGGTGAGCAGCTTGTGAAGGGAAAATATCAAATTGTGATCGACAGGCTGCCTTTGCGCAAGAAAGACATTGAAGCTTGAGGACTTGACAAAGCAAGGTAAGGTGCTATGTAAAGTTGGAGGGAGGCTCCAAAACAAGCTAAGGCAAAATTTTGGAGAGTGTTGTAGCCGCTACAACACTTGGCGACACACTAGTAGAACTGAAACTCTTTGAATGGACCTTGTTCATGAAAAGAAAGTCTAATAACTCCGGAAGTATTGTTCAGCTCTAATCTCATATTGGTTTCACACTAGCCTGATTGTAAGATGTATCATTTGCCAGACTCTTGGTCGATTGACACACGTTCCAAGCCAAGGCAACACAATTGTTTCAATTGGTGTTGAGGGCTATATAGGTGCACAAGAAATATAGTCGTCAGATTCTTAGTTTCATCCTTGGTCTTGCTCCACTACCAGTAGGCCCAGACAGTACCCCAGTGGAGTCACATAGAAACACAAGCATAGCTCTACTGCTAGCGAGCCTCGTCAGTACCCCGACGGAGTTACTTGCATCACCTCCCTGCATAGGAAGCCTTTCTCTTCTTTCGCCTTATTCATTTTTCATTTTGAATTTTTGACTTTTCATTTTTTCATTTTTCACTATGCATAGCACTTATTCATTTCAGAGGCAGAAGAGGGATCCCAACTTATTGAGAGCAGAAGAGGTTGTTCCAATAGAGAAGTAGTTTATTATATGTTAGGTCCCTATAATACTAATGATTACCCCATTACTATTGTAGTTGTATCCCTTATTAATATTGTTGTGCCCCTATTGTCTCCATATTGTTATTACTGTGCCCCATAGAATCCCTTTATTGTTATTTTTGTGCCTTTATATTATTATTGTTAGGTCGGCTGGGTTATATTGTGACTCCTTAGACTCCTATATATAGAAAGGAGGTTTTGTCATTTGAATCATCAAGGAATCATTCATTTGTGTAATGTAAAGGAGGTTACCCCCTCGAAGAGGCTGAATTATAAGGCGTTGATCTATCTTTTATATTTTTTTGTGAGCTGGTTTCATAACATTTGGTATCAAAGCTTTTGGATTATAGGGTTTTGCTACTTCAAATAGGTCATCGTGGCATTTTCGCTATAACTTTTTTTTCTGTGACATTTCAGAAGTGAAAATAAAAACCCATTTGAGACGAAATCACACTGAACCTTAGATCCTAATTTCAGAGCTTTTTGTGCTATATTTGCGGAGATATGATATGAGGAAGTTGGTCTTTTTGTAGACTCCTGAATTACATTCCAAACGAGTGACCTGGGGAAAATCGTCATAACTTTCTCCCTGAGCATCGGATTGAAATTTCGTAAGAAGGTAAAAAAAGAGGACAGACTGTTGTTTCTTGTATATATTTTTCAGAGCCAGAGGTTGAAACAGGGACACGTGGCACACTGTGCAAGTTCACTCTACTGAACTAGTCTATAATCAGGTCACTGTGGGAGATTTGGCATAACGCTTCCTTGGAGAATCCAATTTGGATCAGACTAGTGGAATTAGGAAGAGGACACAGAGGGCTACTATAGGTCACAATTTCAAAACTGGATGATCTAAAATTACATAAGATACATCAGAGGCAATATCGAGCTCCTACAAAGTGAAAAAAGGTGTGTAGATTTTTTAAATTCTTGCTTAAGCTTGATTTGAAAAATTATTTTGAAGGAATTCAAAGGGCATAGTAGAGCATTATTATCGGTAATTGATGCTTGGAGGAAAGAAAATGCAAACACCTAGTAAGCAACTTGAAATCTCTAGCATGACTCATGAAGAAGAAGAAGAAATGATACATGATATATCAAAATTACAAGACCAAGTGCAACAAATGTCACTCTCACAAAAGCTAACAGAAGCTAAGATAAATGGTGTGGAAGCTAAGATGAATGGAATGGAAGCTAAGATGGACAATTTGAAGATGGATTTGAACACAAATTTGAAGATAGGCATGGCATATTTGAAGAAAGATTTGACAAATTTTCTACAAGAAATACTTACTAATGGTGAAAGGGTAGTAAAGGAAACTCATGATGCAAACAAAAGAAATGCTAATCATGATTTCATAGAATCTAATGTTGGATTGAAGACCCACCATATTCCAAAAATCGATATGAGGAAGTTTGATGGCAAGGATCTCGCAACATGGATATTACAGATGGAGCAATTTTTTGATCTCAATAATGTGAAAAACACACAAAAGGTACGTATTGCAACATTATATTTGGAACCAAATCAGTTTGTATGGTATCAATGGCTTTTCTCTCGTAAACAAATTATCACTTGGGCAATTTTTACGGAAGAATTGACAACACATTATGAGGATACAAAAAGCAACACTTTTTTTAGCCAATTGATAAGTCTCAAACAAAAGGGTTCAATAATGGAGCACATTGAGGAGTTCCAAAAATTGAACATAAGGGTAAAAAATATTCTGGAGTAGCATAGGATTGATGTGTTCATAGGGAATTTAAGGGATGATATCCAACATGATGTTCGCCTTTAGGAACCTGATTAATTAGAGAAGGCATTTAGGTTAGAAATAAAAATGGAAAGCAAAATTATGGCAACCAGGAAGCATACCACTCACAACTATAAAGATGGAAGTGTTGTTGCCCCTATTCTTCCACAACATATAAGGTTGACACCACAATAATTGGAAGAAAAAAGAGCAAAAGGGCTTTGTTACAGTTGTGATAGAAAATACACTAAAGGTCATAAGTGTGCTGAGAAGAAATTATTCTACATAGATTGTGAAGAGGAAGAAGAAAAGGAGCAAGAAAGGTTAAAAGAAGAGGATATACTCAAGGAATAAAGCCTAGATAAAGAAGAAATGAATCCGACCATATCTTGTAATGCATTGGCTGGAATTACCAGTGCTCAAACCATCAATATAGAAGGACAAATCAAGAAGAAAAAGGTAGTAGTGTTGATTGATTCAGGAAGTACCCACAATTTTATTCATTGTAAGGTAGCAAAAGAATTGAATTGCTTCCTATATCGAACACCAAAGTGTCAAGTGATGGTTGCAAATGGAGGAACAATAAATTGATCTAGAAAGTGCCATAATATCAAGCTATCCATGGGAGAATATGTATTGACTAGCCCAATGCTTTCCATTCCAATGGGAGGTGCTAATGTTGTACTAAGAGTCCAATGGTTACAATCCTTGGGTACAATAGCTTTTAATTTTCAAGAACTTTTCATGAAATTTTTTGTGGAAGGAAAGGAAGTTGAATTAAGGGGTATTTCAGGGAAACCGAGAAAGATAATCAAGTCTAACAGTATGACAAAGCTTCTAAAAAAGGAAAAAAGAGGTGTAATTGCACAATTATGTTTGCTAGATGTTTCCACATCGAAATCATCTATTTCTCCAGATCTCCAAAAAGTATTGGACAATAATTCCAAGGTATTTGAGACTCCCAAAGGTCTCCCATCTATTCGTGATCATGATCATGCGATTCATCTGATTCTAGGAAGTGTTCCTCCAAACATCAGGCTGTACAGATATCCCTATGCCCAAAAGAGTGAAATTGAACGTATGGTTGCAGAAATGCTAGAGGATGGTATAATTGAACCTAGTCAAAGTTCTTTCTCTGCTCCAGTAGTATTGGTGCACAAGGAGGATGGATCATGGCACATGTATCCAGATTATAGGGAGCTCAACAAGCTCACTATTAAAGATAAGTTTCCCATTCCTGTCATTGATGAATTACTGGATGAATTGCATGGATCAATTTACTTCACCAAGTTGGATCTTTGTTCAGGATATCATCAAATCAGAATGAAGGCTAAATACATTCCGAAAACAACATTTAGAACTCATGAGGGTCATTATGAATTTTTGGTCATGCCTTTTGGCCTTACCAATGCACCTTCTACATTTCAAGTTTTGATGAATTCCATTTTCAAAACCTTTCTTAGAAAATTTGTGTTAGTATTTTTTGATGATATACGAATCTACAACAAGTATTGGAAGGATCATGTTGACAGGGTGCTACAACTATTGGAGGAGAAACAATTATATGCAAAAATATCCAAATGTTTCTTTGGAGTACGAGAGGTGGAATATCTGGGTCATATTGTATCTCATGAAGGAGTTAAGGTAGACCCTAGCAAAATTAAAGCCATTAAGGAATGCAAAATCCCCACATCCATAAAGCATTTGCAAGGATTTCTTGGGTTGACAGGGTATTATCTCAATTTTGTTAAGAATTATGGGAGAATAGTAGCACCTCTAACAACATTATTGAAGAAAGATGCATTTTCATGGACTCCAGAAGCAACAAAGGATTTTGAACATCTTAAAGAGGCAATGTGCCAAGCACTGGTCTTAGCTACACTGGACTTCACAAAAACCTTTATTGTGGAATGTGATGCTTTAGGAAATGGAATTGGTGCTGTTTTAATGCAAGATGAAAGACCCATTGCTTTTTAAAGTCGTCCAATCAAGGGAAAGTTTTTACACAAAGCTATTTATTGGAAGGAAATGTTGGCAATACTACATGCACTTAAGAAATGACGACCCTACCTAATGGGAAGACACTTCAAGGTAAAAACTGATCATGATAGCCTTCAATACCTTTTAGAACAAAGATTATCCTCTAAAGAGCAACAAAAGTGGGTCACAAAGATGTTGGGTTATGACTCTGAAATCATCTACAAAAAAGGGAAGAAAAATGTGGTGGGAGATGCACTCTCAAGAAAGGATGAGGATGTGGAAGCATTGTTGTGTGCCATTTCTATTATCCAACCAGATTGGATAAATGAAGCAAGGGAGGAATGGAAGAAAGATGAAGAAGTGTGGGCACTTATTCGAAAGTTACAACAAGATTCCAGTACATCTGATACATTTAGCTGGAAAAATGATTTGTTATGGTACAAATATCGCTTATACCTCTGTAAGAATTCCCAACTTAAGCAAAAGATTCTTATGGAATTGCACACTTGTCCCTTAGGAGGGCACTCAGGATTTTTAAAAACTTACCACAGGGTTAAGAAGGAATTTTTTTGGGATGGCCTTAAATCAGATATTCAAAAGTTTGTGGCGGAATGTTTGGTTTTCCAACAAAATAAAGTTGAAACAATTAATATCTCGGGTCTATTACAACCTTTATCCATTCCACGCCAACGTTGGGAGGAGGTTTCAATGGATTTTATCACAGGTTTACCCAAGTATGAGGGAAAGAGTGTCATCATGGTGTTAGTTGACAGACTTACCAAGTATGCACACTTTTGTGCATTATCACATCCATTTAAAGCCAATACAGTTTCTACTGCATTTATGGAAACAATTCAAAAGCTACATGGAAACCCAAAGATTATTGTAAGTGACATAGATCCCATTTTCACTGGAATTTTTTGGACAAAATTATTTTCTTGTCTTGGTACTCAGTTAGCTCATAGCTCATCTTATCATCCTCAATTTGATGAGAAAACTGAGATAGTAAACTAATGTTTGGAAGGATATCTTTGTTGCTTTGTATCTGATAAACAGACAGATTGGGTCAAATGGTTGCCTTTGGCTGAATGGTGGTATAACACTTCCTTCCATACAACAACAAAAATGACCCCATTTATGGCACTTTATGGATATCAACCACCATCCATCACATCATATTTAAGAGAAAATTCTAAGGTTCAATCAATGGAACATCACATCGAGCATCAACAACAAGTCCTCCAACTCTTAAAGGATAACCTCGTGTTGGCACAGAATAGAATGAAACAACAAGCAGATCAACATCGCAGCGAAATAAGTTTTGAGGTAGGTGATTGGGTATTCCTACGGCTACAACCATATAAACAAATGTCCCTCAAGGAAGCTAAGAAGGATAATAAATTATCACCAAAGTATTATGGTTCATACAAGGTGTTGCAAAAGATTGGTACTATGGCATACAAATTGGAGCTTCCTGCAGCTTCTCGAGTGCACCCAGTTTTCCATGTTTCATGTTTAAAGAAGGTTATAGGCAACAAGCTCCCAGTTCAAACAATATTGCCAGAACTTGACGAGGAAGGAAAAATTATATTGGAACCAGAAGAAGTCACAGAAACAAGGACTCGACAGCGACAAAATCGATCAATTTCAGAGTATCTCATCAAGTGGAAGAACTTATCCGCTGAAGATTCCACATGGGAGGATGCGAATTTTATACAGAAGCATCTAGAACTACTTAAGCATTGAGGACAACACTTTTTTGAAGGAGAGGGGCATGTTAGGTCCCTATAATACTAATGATTACCCCATTACTATTGTAGTTGTATCTCTTATTAATATTGCTGTGCCCCTATTGTCCCCATATTGTTATTACTGTGCCCCATAGAATCCCTTTATTTTTATTTTTGTGCCTTTATATTATTATTGTTAGGTCGGCTGGGTAATATTGTGACTCCTTAGACTCCTATATATAGAAGGGAGTTTTTGTCATTTGAATCATCAAGGAATCATTCATATGTGTAATGTAAAGGAGGTTGCCCCCTCGAAGAGGCTGAATTCTAAGGCGTTGATCTATCTTTTATATCTTTTTGTGAGCTGGTTTCATAACATTATACCTCTGACATGTTTGTTAAGGTTTCCCCCCTCACCTTACTCTACTTGACTGAGTTGATAAGGGCTAACCCAAAAAACAACCGACTAGAGAAGGTGACACTAGTTAGGGTGCAGGCGTTGTGTTTTCACCAAGGTTCACTTTGAATGGTACGTATTTTCCTTCGACGTATCATGGAATAAGAGTAACAAGCTCATCATATAGAGGAAATATGATAACCAGGTAGTGATAGTTGTACAAGCCCTCTTGAACTTTACCCAACTTGTTTCATTAGTCACACATGGTTTCATGCAAACTAACCTATGAACGAAACAAGCAAATGAACTAACAATCAAAAAAGAAACGCAAGAGCAGAAGCAAAAATGAAAGCGAAGAAAGTAAACAAGCAAGTAAGAAAACAAACAAGAAAACAAACAAGAAAACAAGGCATGTAAGAAAACAAGCATGCAAGAAAACAATTGAAAGCAAACACTACTCCTACTCCTACACTAACAGTGCATGGGCCTGATCACGTGAAGTGATACTTCCAATGTAGCCACCGACGCATTGGTAGACCCATGTTTGTGAAGGCTTGTCTGTGTGCAATATAGTTGTGCGGACCATCAAACAAGACAGATATAACAATGAAGACAACCACACTTCATGTTTCAAGGTGTCCACGAGACATAAGTGAGTGCATGTGCATGACGACCAGTCCGCGGACTTATCATGGTGCTGTGTGACACTACGTGCAAATTTGAAGCATAAGCACACTCTTGACTGAGACATGCAAGCAAATGAAAAAAACAAAGATAACTTATGTCGCGCACGAGTGCTCGCAATGTAAGACTCCTCTAATGCATGAGCAATGGGATCATACAGTTTGAGTGGAGGAAGTGTGATTTGTGTGTGATATGGATCTTCAATGCATATAGATGAGTGATGAGGAGCCCTGGGTGATTGAAAAATTCCCTGATTGGGAGTGAAACCAACCTCAGGACAGCGAGGGTCTGACATAACCATCAGCTCAGGCTGAAGTGCCTCGTTGGTCTGTGGGGTTTCGACTTTGTTGACAGATGAATCTTCGTAGAACAATGGCTTAGATGGATTAACAACGAGTGAATCAACATTGTGATCAGATGGTGAGGTGAAGAGATCACGACAACCAAGATCAGAAAATTTAGGATGTTTGTCAGCATCCTCATGATTTGATGAATCACACAGAGGGGTAGATGATAAGGAAGGATGTTCACTCTCTACATTTCTAGAAAGAGCAAATGAAGGATCAAGTGGATTTTTAATGAATGATTGGTCCTCTCTGTTGTTGGATGAAGGGCTAACATACGGTGTGTCTTGCAGAATATCAACAATGGGTACATTTGTAAATCAAGACACACATGAAAAGTCATGGATGGCAGGTTCACCAATGATGTTAGGAAAGAATGGAGGGGGCTCGGATAGGAGGGAGTCATCCTTCCCCGAGTGTTGATTCTCAAGCTCTCACTCATACTCTTCATGAATGAAAGTGCATGTTGGTTATGCAACACCAAATTCATTAGTGGGTTGTTCCTCATTCACAACAAGTGAAGGGTCTAGAATAGAAAAACACAAGACAACATCATCCGAAGGAACACTTGGGTGTGATGTTGGGAGAGTGTGAAAGTTGAACAGGTGTACATGAATGATCCTCAGCATCACTGGGAAATGGTGGATCTATTGAATGAGAGGGAGACAGTCAGTCAGTAGAGACAGTGCCCACTTCCACATGAGATTGCGCAGCTCCATCAACGAAGAATGTTTGGCGAGGCTTGATCTCAAACTTTCTCTTGGGATGGGAAAATTTCTTGAGGTAGTACTTGAACCGGTCCCAAAGATAAGAAAATTTCATTTGGCTCCTCAGAGCTTGAAACTGCAAGTCACAGAAGCGTTGCCAAAAATCAATAACTGATTCATGCGGAGCCCTCCGTTGCTATAACAGTTTCTGGTCAAGATGGTTTGGATCAAAATGATAGATTGTGTCGTAAATAAGATCACATAAGTGATCACATGAGTGCACGGTGTCATTCGGTAGGCTGAGCACCCAACGAAATGGAGATTCGCGAAGTGTGTATGCAAGAAGCAAACTAGCTTGTTCGTTAGTAAACTCATCTTCGTCATAACCCGTGGAAATAAAGTTATGTAAGTGCTCAGGCCAGGCCACTTCGCCTTCACCATCATACGTGTGAGTGGGCAAGAGATTGAAAAGCTTCCTCAAGATGGAGAAATCTTCATGATTCAAAAAACACCTTGGGGAAAGAAGAGTGCAGGACTCCATGAAAGATATGCAGATCAAAATTGGATGAGAGGACACAACTTACATATTTAAGCATAAAAGGAGAATGCTGAATTTATGAGATAACCTTATTGATTTTTTCATACATTGATGAATTTTTTACTCATAAGGAAACTACCCATGATTTTTTTACAGGAAACCTAGTTTATGGGTGAGATCTATACTCGTACATAGGGTTGTTGGATAATTCTGTGTATTATTAAAAGTATTTAAAAATGAAGGGATAATTATTTGCATATCATGTCAATGCCTTAGGGGCAACGAATTCTAAACATAGAACATTTAGAAATCACCAAGGTTCTTTACCTGTAACTTGGAATGATCATAACTTTAGCATTTGAAGTTTATAGCATATTGTCTGATACTTAATTTTGGCTTATCTCAAAATATCTACATATTATCATAGTCAAAATTTAATTTAGGCACATCTACTGAAATATTGAACCTAATGGTTTGTGTGTGTGCTAAAATGGAAATTCCATTAGCCTACTGGTATATTTTTATGAAAACATTACGACTTAAAAAACTATGATGCCAAAAGCATAAAGTTGTTAGAAGTTATGTGTTTTAGCACTTTTTATCCTTTTTGGAGGGTAGATGTGAATGATAATGTGGCCACTTTTAATTTCACATATGTGAGCTAAAGCAAAACAACACAAAGAGAAACCACTCATAATTTTTTTTCATAGTTGAACCACTGTTGGATATATATTATCTCAATTATGAGCCATCAGAGAGGTTGGAAAATATCAACAAATATATATAGGAAGCATATGATGTCCAGACAATGTTAGCTAGATATGGTTTGTTTATCACACTTTACTTTAGGAATATTAGTCTTAGTAGGCACACTATTTACTACTTACAAGCATGTTCTCCATATGTTATTTACTTTATTTACTACTTCATCCTAGTTGAGGGAATGATGCTCCATGACCTGGTCTTGTAAATAATTAGATGGATGGATTGTTGATTAGTCGAGGGAATACTTGCAGTAGCATGCTCCTGTGGCGTTGAGCTTCTGGATGGTGGTTTATATTATGTGGTGTGGGTGGTTAGAGAACCTCGTTGGATGGACAAACTTCAGACCTAGGATAGGCCTTGTGACCTAAGGAGAGGTCTCAACACAACATAGAAATTGATCTCAAGAAGCATATTGAGCCTAGAAAAGAGACGTAGACCTTAGGAGGAGCCACAACTTGGAGAGAGGCTAGTTTATTATTTTATCTTCTATTGGAAGAATGCCAAGATTTCTAAGAAAGTAAGGACAAATTTATGTAGTAGTTTTTTCCCTATTTAGGGTTATGTCCTAACCAAGTGTAGGAGGAAGAAGCCACCAAAAGTCTATTCGGCATCCGAGTTTTTTCCTTTGCATAAGGAGGGCCGAGACCCTGAAAGAGGCCTAATAAGCATTGATTTTATTTTTTTTGGATGACTAAATTTCTTCAAGAAATTGCAGAGGATTTTTTACGATTCAGGCCAACCCTAAAAGAGGCCGAATTAGCCTCAAAATTGGAACATAGGAGTGAACATCTACATGAAGAAAGATAAGATTTGTTGGAAAGTGGTTGGGTTGTTATGTTAATGGAGATTAGTTGCTGAGGTGGACTATCAATGCTCACAATGGTCAATCAAAAAATACCCCAAGAACCAAAATGCCTCAAGGCTCAAAGCTTCTTGCCAATGTGTTGCTCACAATGCTCACTTAACTGAACTTCAAGGATCAAGATGCCTCAATGCTTACTCACAATGACTCAAAATTATTTTGAACTCTTCAAGGTGGTTGAATGCCAAATGATGGGTGTTTTCTTCACGAGGGAGTTGTCTTCTTTATGGGTTAAAATTAGATATTATTAGGTGTTTGAGGGTTTTGGGTACCCACTCACAAGTTGGCTCCTAAAGATCTTAAAAAATGTGGAAAGTGGCAATGTTTTTGGGGGACCATGAATCTGTGAGTGTGTGTGCTCTTTGCCTATCAAGGAGTGTGTGGGAACTCTTTCATAATTTCCATTATATATTTTTATTAACGACTATTGGTTGATTGTATATTTTCACTTGATTGAAAGTTGTTCTTGCCTTCATGTGATTCTTATGTTGGTTTTCTTTGATGATATAATTTTGTGGGATAGAGAAGACAGTTCACATATTCTTTTTGGTGAACTATCTGATAGATCTTACAAGCTTTCTCTCTTTTAGGACCAACACATGTTATAGTTGTTCATGGGTTAGATGAGAATGGTGATGAAGAGATGCTACATTATGAATTTTCCAAGCATGCTCCTATAAAGGTAACCATGATGGATTTGATTGCTTTGCTTCATGTGATCAATGGATAAGTTAAATATATTTCCAAATGATAAGTGTCACAAACTAACTTTTTGCAGGAGCTTTGACTTGTTTGTGACAAATTTTTCTGAATAAAATATATACAATAATATAAATAATGTATTGGAACACTTTCTTGGGCAAAGCGATTTTTTTTTTTATTTACTTTTATTTTTTTATTTGTGCAAGAACTTTTTGGGGCAGAGAGTTTGCAGATTAGATATGTATGTTTTGGTGCAAAATATATAGAACCTAATTGCAGATCTAGTTTTTTTGTGAAATGATACCCAATTTGAAAATTTTTTTTGGCCGAATTGGAGTTCGGATGAGGGAGATATCGCTGATTTAAAAATCAGTTGTGTTGCAGACATTTTTCGGGGTGACAAGTTTGTAAATCAGATCCATATGTTTTGGGGAAATATTTGTAGAATATAATTATAGATCTGGGTTCTTTGCGACAAAATACAAAATTTCAAAAGAAAAATCAGTCGAATCGGAGTCCGGATGAAGAAGATATTGTTGATTTAAAAAACAGCTATGTTGTAGACATTTTTCGGGGCGACAAATTTGCAGATCATATCTGTACGTTTTGGGGCAACATTTGCAGAATCTAATTGCAGATCTGGGTTCTTTGCAAAAAAATCCATTTTCAAAAAAAAAAAATCAGTTGAATCGGAGTCCGGATGAGGGAGATATCGCTGATTTAAAAAATACTTTTTTTTTTCTCAGAATTTTTTGTGACGGCAGGACAATTGCAACGCGAATTTGGAATTCTAGTGTCTAGATCGAGATTTCTATCACATCTGAAGATGCATAATGCTTGTTCCATTTCTAGAAAAAAATCATAATAAAGAGCCTGAGCAATATTGACTGAAATGTGGCCACTTTAAATGTTTGCCAAGTAAGTGAATTTTTTTCATGCTCTCTAGCAAGATGTTTTTTTACAAGAAAAGAAGATAGCCGTACTATTGAAGAATTCATACATAGTCAAAAGTTTAGATATGGGAAACATTGGAAAATTTTATTATCCCTTGGTTTCCAAGATGAGGCTGCCAGATGGTGGAACTTACTTTACAGCAAGGAGTTGTTTGAACTTTTGGATAATGAATTTGAAAAACTCCTTTTGGACAAATGGTCTCATGCTAGAAAACAGGGGAATGAGACTTGTAAGGGGTTATTTGCTAATGGTGTCTTCTTATTGCAGGTTCATGGATGTATTCAGAAGGAGAAAATTATTGTCTGTAAATCCTAGCTGCAAGCATAATTTTATCAATGTTAATTTGGCAAAAGAATTGCAAGTTCCAGCAAAACACATTGAAAACACACAGGTTGATAATGAGGATTTTCAAGTTTATAAAGATTTGAAGCTTTCTATGGATAAGTATGTGTTGCATTATGATTTTCATGCTTTAGATATGGCTAATGTGGATGTGGTTTTAGGACACCCTTGGATGGAATCTATGGGTACTATCAATATTAATGTGCAGAAGAAATTCCTGAAGCTTTGGTATAAAAAGAAGAAAATTACATTACAGGATATTTCCGTCAATAAATAAGTAGAGTCCATGGAGGTTGAAGTAGAAGATGTTCCAGGGATTGACACATCAGATGATGAGCCCTTGATGGTCGACAACCAAACACAAACATCAAACCAGGTATAAGAAAAATAGGTAGATTCCAAGGAGGCTAAAGCAGAAAATGTTACAGGTACAGACACATCAGATGAGGAATCCGTGGTTGAAGTAATATTGGAAGATAAGCAACAACAGCAGACGCCACAACATGTACCAGATACCAATTAGGATCCTTTAGGTGGTGAATTGAAGAAAGATACATTGGTGGCTAAAATTCAACATATCACCACCCACATCACCCCACAAGAAAACAACCAACACGGTGGCAACAAATTAGCCACAAGGACAACAACCACCGCATGAAAAATAGAAAGGGGCGACAATCCACCTACTACACATCAACACAGAAGAGCTGCCAGGATCAACTTCCATCTCAAGCGAGTGAGGCACCAACTAGATCGAGGGTTCACCTTTCTCTGGGATGGCTAAATGCACGTGCATGGTACCAATGGACTACTCTTTTGAGAGATCTTATTATTTGTGTTATTCTTATGTTTCAGGGACAAAATATGTTTAAGGGGGGTGGAATGTATTATATCTAGGGGGGTTAGTATGTGGTACAAAGGGAGGTACCCAAGGGAATAATGTAATAATGGGATGAGCCATAGTAATAAATAAAGTGGTTAACCCGTATCATGTAAGGGACCACAGGCAGTTAGCAATAATGTAATAAGCCCATGGTATTAGATAGATGGTATTGAGGGAACCATGGTAATGATCCATGGTATTGTATGTATGAGGCCCTTATAGAGGTTAGAGACTCCTCATTGAGAGATGTCAAGGATTATTGTATGAACATGCATATGGCTTGTGGAGTGTTCTCCTTCCTTAAGGAGTGAATGTATGGTGTTGCCCTACCCTAAGGGTTTGATCAATAAAGAAGAATTTCTATTATAATATATTTTCAAGTCATATCTATAACAAATAATAATAATGAATAATAATTAATTAGTAGTGAATAGGCATGCCTCTAAAGACATGAAATTTTATGAAGAGGTACCTGCGCAGGTATATAACCAAGCCATCACCTTTAATTGTAATCATCATTTCACTTGTATTCAAGTATTATTATATAATATGTTATTGTCCTATAATGGATATTTACATATACCAGATCTTCTAATTATTTTGCTCAATATGCAAAATTTGTTCGTTACATTGGTATCAGAGCATTCCTCTGAGCGTTTCGTATACAAATTGTAATAGGAAAAAGAAGCTTTTGACATTTTCCCACAAAAGGAAAAAAATAACGCTACAATATGTTAGATTGAAGCTAGATTCAATGTTGCCAGAAGACATACAAGATATCTCAAAAGTAATTCTTAAAGAAAGTAAAAGGGTGATACAAAACATGCAAATAGAAGTTGACAAGATCACCACTGACAAAAATGAAGAAGTTTCTTGGCTTAAATACCATAGTGAAAAACTACTGATGCAAATTAAAAATCTTAAAAAGGACAAGAAGTCATTGGAAAACAAGTTACAACAACTTATCAAGAAGGAATCATCGAATGTAGAAAATCAAGTTGAGGAAAAAGAAATGAATATCGATCCAGTTAATATCACAACTCAAGAAGATAATAAGCTACTTGAAGGAAAATCACACTCAAATGTTGTAGTTTAGAGTTAAAAATTCCAAGTGAATATTTTGTAACTAACTCAACAACATCAATACCTGAAGTAAATCGGAATATTGCCATACACATGATAAGGGAAAGACAAGCCAAAATAAGCCCTTATATACATTCGAATAAAAAGAGTAGACAACTCAATCAAGCTGCATATCTATGTTACTTAGAACATAAACAACAAAGTTATGCTCCAAATAATATTGAAGTGTGCATAATTCATTTGGTGATAACAATTCATCACAAGTTTCCAGTAAATGAAAGATTCCATAGAAGATTGATTTAGGATGGTCAAATTATTTCTCAATTCAACAATTTTATTTATCACTCCAAGAATGTTATCATCATGTATCAACAAAGATGCTAGTTCAAAGAAGTGTGAAAGATACAAATACATCTCAAGACAAGGGAACATATGACACACCTTATCAACAATAAGCTTTGACGACAAAGATTTTTGAAGAGGAAGGCAATGTTATGAATAAAATATATACAAACGATATAAATAATAATAATAATGAATAATAATTAATTAGTAGTGAATAGGCATGTCTCTAAAGACAATAGCTTTTGTGAAGAGGTACCTGCTTAGGTATATAAGCATGTCCCCACCCTCAATTGTAATCATCATCTCACTTGTATTCAAATATTCTTACATAATATATATTGTCCTATAATGGGTATTTAAATATACTAAATCTTCTCAGTATGCGAACTTTGTTCGTTACATAAATTTACTCATGTTTCAAGGGGATTTGCATTTGTACATTTTCATTCGATATTGACTTTCATACATTTATTTACGAAATCTCCAAAGTTGATTCCCATTTTTCGTTATTGATTTCTTCCACCTACTTTGGGAAAATTTTCGTTGTTGATTAGTGAAACAATAAAAGGAAAAATGGATAACAATCAGTGGATTACAATGATTTTTTCCCAAAGTAGCTTGGCCTGATGCCAAGCAGTTTGTGGTATATTCCATTCCTTATGTTAAATTATTTGGTCTTCATTTTTAGATAGTTTGATGTATTATATTCTCCTTGGGAATTGTCTTACTGAGTTGTTGTGTCCTTTTTAGGTTTTATATTAGTGGGAGGGTTGCATGTGCACAAAATGTTAACCAATATATTCACTCTAAACTATTCAACCCTTTGTCTAAAGTAAAATTATAAGTTCATTCAGTCATTCATTTGTTAGGAAACTGTGTATATATGTTGCAACTTTTTTTTTGCTCATTTATTTCTTGCTAAATACAGGATGAAGCTTGAGGAGTTGGGTAGCTGCAACATGAGAGATTGGTCAATTTAATAGTGTGTTGTTGTGAAGGACATGAACAACTTTTAGTTGCAGAGTACATGCATAATGCCACACTTGTAAAACACCTTTTTCACTATAAGTTCTTAGTATCATTTGGTATACACATTGACACAATAATATTAGAAAAAACATTAAAATTGTTTACACTGAATTATTCCTGAAAAATAATATGCTCCATACATTTTTGAGGCTCTCAAAATTTTGTCAGTTTCTATTGCACTTTAGTTTTTCGGGAATAAGCATTGTAAATGAGTTCTGAATTTTTAGAAAAATGTGACATTAATTGCATTATATTGTTGAGATAATCCTTCTTTCATAAATTTGACTATTCTCAAGGAATATCCACAAGTATGGATTATAGGTAAGAAAGTTGCCTAGCACGTAAAAAGAAAGGCTCTCACTTCAAGGATTGGAATTGAACAAGAATAAGGAAACTATGATTAAGAAGTAAGGTTATAGATCTAAACATAGGTATGTACCTAAGATGTTAATGCATTCTCAATGTAACTAATATTCACATCAAGTTTTGTTACATTTTTTTTTTAAAACCCAATAGATGTAGAAATTATGGTGTAGATTTGCAACTTCTCATGATGTTTTAATCAAAATCACAAGACACAAACCTACTCTACTACTCTACGGAATTCAATTCACAATTTAGAACATCTATAAAAAAAGCAATGAGAAACAATATTTTTCGTGGGGAAAGCAATCTGCTAAAAAAACCTAATGTCTGCTTGCATTAATTTGATGAATTACAATTTATTTTCTCAACTGGGCATAACCTGCAAGTGAATAGCCTATCTATCTTCTCACTGAGAAGCTCTGACCCATACTTAGTCAATTTCTGCCTCTGCTTGAGCCCCTATTTCCTTTCACAATTCCTTGAGAAATTTGTTGGGTGTTGAGCATGATTATTTAGAGGTCTTTGTTCAGCCAGATGTATACCCAAGGAATTTTGTACACCCCTCCACACGGGGGGGTGTGGGGGGGGACTTGTCCCCCTTGCGGGGGTTCGGAGGGGCCGATCCCCCCCAGTTGGGGGGTCCGGGGGCCAGCGGTCCCCCGACGAGGGTTCGTGGGCAGCGCCCCCGAAGCTAAAAACAAATGTAAAATTGCCTTGTAAAAGTATAGTAATTTCTAGTCAATCTGGGCCGTTCATTAGGCGGATGATCTGACGGTAGAACTTATGTTTAGTTTAGGGTTTTTTTCCCTAGAAGGCAACCCCTCTCTTTGTATGAGGGCATTGTATTGACGCTGTGTAATAGATGTGTATTCTCTGAGCGAGAAACAGAGAGGTGAGACCGTGAGAGAAAACAAAGGATATTACAGTGGATCTACTGTAGGTTGTGTCTCTTCATTTTGCTGGATAATAGAAAGGAAGGACTGGCTGTTCGGGGTGGACGTCGCCCAAACTGGGTGAACCGCATATATCTATGTCTCTCTGGTTTTATTAGTTTTCTGTGTTTATATTTATGCAATATTCTATGTGTTCCATTGCTCTATAATATATATTTTCTAACAATTGATATAAGAGCTAAAGGTCTATTTGGCTGATAAACTCGCAGGAAAGAAGGGTTCCTCGTTCGAGTGGGAGCAATGGCGAAAGATGGTAAGTTTAGGGTCGAGAAATTTAACGGCCAAAACTTCTCGCTGTGGAAGATGCAGATGGAAGATTATCTATATCAGAAAGATTTGTACCTACCATTGGGCAGAAAAACAAAGATGTTGATGGGTATCACAGATGAAGAATGGAACCTTCTCGATAGAAAGGAACTCGGAACAGTACGGTTATGCCTCGCAGCGTCAGCCGCCTTCAACATTTCAAAGGAAACAACGACAGAGGGTTTGATTAAGGCGTTGGAGAAACTATATGAAAAACCCTCTGCCTCAAACAAGGTATTTCTTATGAAACGGTTATTTAATATGAATATGTCGGAAGGTGGATCTGTTGCAGACCATTTAAATGATTTTAATACTGTTACAAGTCAGTTATGTTTTGTAGGGGTAAACTTTGATGATGAAGTTAGAGCTCTGTTATTCTAGTGCTCATTGCCAGAAAGTTGGAATGGTTTAGTAATGGACCTTAGTAACTCTGTTTCTGGATCTAGTACTTTAAAGTTTGATGATGTTGGCAGTGCTATACTTAGCGAGGAAATGCGACAGAAAAGCTCCGGTGAGACATTGGGTAATGCTTTGAGTGCAGAGTCTAGGGGAAGAAAAATGGAAAGAGGAAGGAGCTCAGGATATCGCAGTAAATCAAGGAAAGGCAGACCCAAGTCCAGACTGGGGATAGTGTGCTGGAAATGCGGAAAGAAATGACACCTAAAGAAAGACTGTAGATCTTGGAAAGGAAAAGAAGGAGATGCACAACAAGAAAAATCATGAAGCAAATGTGACAAGTGAGGTGTTACAAGATGCTTTGATTCTTTCTTTTGAAAATATTACTGATTCTTGGGTGGTAGATTTAGGGGCCTCATTCCATGCCACACCTGATAAGAAATACTTTCATGACTCTGTTCAAGGAGATTTTGGACAAGTTCGTTTGGGTGATGATAAACCTTGTAAAATTGTTGGAATGGGCAAGGTTCTTGTAAAACAGCAGAATGGAAACCAATGGCTACTAAAGGAGGTAAGGCATGTTCCAGATCTAAAGAAAAATTTAATTTCAATAGGGTAGTTAGGCGGTGAAGGTTATGTGACAACTTTCATAGATAGAGCTTGGAAGGTTACCAAAGGAGCCCTGGTAATAGCAAAAGGCGAAAAGGTTGGTACATTGTATTTATGCAATGGTATTTCTAACTCTGTTAATGCTTTAACTTCCAAAGGAGAAGATGCAACATTATGGCATCATAGGCTCGGACACATGAGTGAAAAGGGGATGAAGATTCTCCACTCAAGGAATTTGTTGCCGGGTTTGAAGAATGTTGATTTGGACTTTTATGAGAATTGCATTTATGGAAAACAAAAGAGAGTCAGATTTCTCAGAGTTGGGAAAGAAAAGAAGAGTGAAAAATTAGAGCTTGTGCATACAAATGTATGGGGACCTGCTCAGGTATCATCTCTCGGTGGCTCTCGTTATTATGTTACTTTTATTGATAATGCAACTAGAAAAACTTGGATTTATTGTATTAAGAATAAATCTGATGTATTTGATACTTTCAAGAAATGGAAAGCTTTGGTTGAGATTGAGATAGGAAAGAAATTGAAGTGTCTCAGATCAAACAATGGAGGTGAATATTGCAGCAAAGAGTTTGATAGGTACTGTTCAGAGCATGGAATTCGCAGAGAGAAGACAGTTCCAAGAACACCACAAGAAAATGGTGTGTCAGAAAGGATGAACAGAACAATCATGGAGCGTGCAAGGTGCATGAGATTACATGCAGGATTTCCTTTACAATTTTGGGCAAATGCTGTAGATACTACTGTTTACCTAATAAACAGAGGGCCTTCAAGTTCCTTGGATGGTGGTGTTCTAGAGGAAGCATGGACAGGTAAAAAGGTAAACTACCCTTTTTTAAAGCCTTTTGGTTGTGAGGCGTTTGTCCATATTAATAAAGAAAATAGAAAAAATCTTGAGGCAAAGTCAAAGAAATGTACCTTTATTGGATATGGTGTTAATGATTTTGGTTATTGCTTATATGATTTCGAAAATCAAAAAATCATTAGGAGCAGAGATGTAATATTCAATGAAAAGGTCTTGTATAAGAATCAATTGCAGTAAAAGAAACAGGAAAAAGAAAACAAGGAATACACAGTTCTTGATGAAATCATTGAAAAAGTAAAGGTGCCTGAAAATAATAATAATAAAAAACCACAACAACAATAGCCACCACAATAGCAACAGGCACCCCAAACACCTGAAAGTGGTGTTAGAAGATCTACCAGGATAAGTATACCCCCTGAACGATACTCTCCTTCATTATATTATTTATTGTTGACTGATTTTTGTGAACCCGAATGTTATAAAGAAGCAATGCAGGTTGAAAGCAAGAAGAAGTGGGAGGTAGCCATGGAAGAAGAGATGGACTCCTTAATGCATAACCAGAATTGGGACTTAGTCAGGTTGCCTGTAGGAAAAACTACATTGAAGAATAAATGGGTTTACAGGCTGAAGGAAGAAGATGGAGGAAAATAAAGGTACAAAGCTAGACTTGTGGTGAAGGGGTTTGCACAGAAGAAAGGTATTGATTTTGATGAAATATTTTCTCCTGTTGTTAAAATGACTTCAATCAGAACAATTTTAAGTCTAGTAGCAGTTGAAGATTTGCATCTTGAGCAGTTAGATGTAAAGACAACCTTTCTCCATGGGGATTTGGAGGAAGAGATATATATGCAGTATCCACAAGGATATGAGGTAAAAGGGAAGGAGAAAATAGTGTGCAGGTTGAAGAAGAGCTTGTATGGCTTAAAATAGGCTCCAAGGCAGTGGTATCTAAAATTTGACAAGTTTATGTCTGAACAAGGTTATACTAGATGTCACTCTGATCATTGTGTTTATCTAAAAAAGAAAAATGATGGAAGCTATATTATATTGTTATTGTATGTAGATGACATGCTTGCTGCAGGGTCTAAAATGCAGGAAATAAATGTGCTCAAAAGAAAATTGGCAAATTCATTTGCAATGAAGGATTTGGGAGCTGCAAAACAAATCCTTGGTATGAGAATAACTAGAGATAGGAAAAATCGCAAATTAACATTGTCTCAGAATGAGTACATACAAAGGGTGTTGAAAAGATTTAATACGCACAATGCAAAACTAGTTAGTACAAATTTTGCTAGCCATTTCAAACTTAGTAAGGAAATGTGCCCAAAGACCCAAGAAGACATGGATTATATGTCTAAAGTTCCATATGCATCAGCAGTTGGAAGCTTAATGTATGCAATGGTCTGCACAAGGCCTGATATTGCACATGTAGTGGGACTTGTAAGCAGGTACATGAACAATCCAGGAAAGGAACATTGGATGGCAGTGAAATGGATTCTCAGATATTTGAAAGGTACCACAAATCAAGCATTATGCTTTGGTGGTTCCAACATTTCTCTACAGGGATATGTTGATGCAGATATGGCAGGTGACAAAGATAACATGAGGAGCACTACAGGATATGTATTTACTGTAGGTGGAACAACTATCAGTTGGGTTTCAAAAATCCAAAGTGTTGTTGCACTTTCAACAACAGAAGCAGAGTATGTTGGTGCTACAAAGGCTAGTAAAGAAATGATTTGGTTACAAAGGTTTATGGGTGAATTGGGTAAGGAGCATGATATGGGCACGTTATACAGTGATAGCCAAAGTGCCATTCATCTTGCAAAGAACTCAACATTTCATTCAAGGACTAAACACATAGAGCTCAAGTACCATTTCATACGATCAGTGTTGGAAGATGGAGAGTTGAAGTTGGAAAAGATACACACTAGCCAAAATCCTGCAGATATGCTAACAAAAGTTGTAACTAGGGAGAAACTGAGAATATGCTCAGTTTCAATTGGTATTCAAGGATGACGATGAAGATGAGAAACAACCAGGTCCAAAGAGGAGTCATTTTCCAGCAAATGAAGCAGCGGTGGAGTTGCTACAATCAATCTCCAAGTGGGATATTGTTGGGTGTGGAGCATGATTATTTAGAGGTCTTTGTTTTAGCCAGATGTATACCCCAGGAAGTTTGTACACCCCTCCACGTGGGGGGGTGCGGGGGCTAGCAGTCCCTCAGTGGGGGTTCGGGGGCAGCGCCCTCGAAGCTAAAAACAAATTTAAAATTGCCTTGTAAAAGTATAGTAATTTCTAGTCAAACTAGGCCGTTCACTAGGCGGATGATCTGATGGTAGAACTTATGTTTAGTTTAGGGTTTTTTGCCCTAGAAGGCAACCCCTCTCTTTGTATGAGGGCATTGTATTGAGGTTGTGTAATGGATGTGTATTCTCCGAGCGAGAAACATAGAGGTGAGATTGTGAGAGAAAATAGAGGATATTACAACAGATCTGCTGTACGTTGTGTCTCTTCATTTTGCTGGATAATAGAAAGGAAGGACTGGCTGTTCGGAGTGGACGTAGCCCAAACTGGGTGAACCACGTATATTTGTGTCTCTCTTGTTTTATGCATTTTCTATGTTTATATTTATGCAATATTCTATGTGTTCGATTGCTCTGTAATATATATTTTCTAACAAAATTAGGCCCCTATTATTTAGGAATTTCACCAAAATGTATTGCGCAAGTCCCAAGGTTGATCATTTGACTGCATGCAACACCTGTACAATGAAGACTAGTATACAACTAATGTTACACTTCCTTGTAATCTCCACCATAGTTAGGGAACTCAAATTCTCTGCATGCACTAGCTATTTTGGGCTGATTGATCAATTAACTATATGATCACTGAGTTTGACTAAAGTCCCATTGCACAAATGACCTTCCAATAGTTCCTCCAATTAAATGACCTTGATTGCTACAAATTAGAAATCACACATTCTTAACCGAAATCTAACTCCTACAACTCAAATTTACTGAGTAAACTAGGTGACACAAGCCATGACACACAAGTTAACTACATCCAAGTCATCTAGTCATTTGAAAATTTGAATTTTCTCAATTTAGTCATGGCAAAATCAAATTGAGAATTTCTTGCTGCATTTTTCAACACTCCCTCTTAGTAAGAAAGGGATTATCAGCCACCCCTATCTTGTACCTGTGGAACATCAAATTCCCTCTTCAAAAGGCCTTTGTCTAAATGTCATCATCTTTTTCCTCTGTTGGAATGTATTGTAGCAACATTATCCGCCTCTACACCCAGTCCCATAAATGATGATACTAGATATCTATATGCTTGGATCGATCGTGAAATACATGATTCTTAGAGAGCTTAATGCAACTCTGATTATAAAAATAGATCACATTTGGATCCATCATCTAACCACAAATCTTTGCTTCCTGCTGTACCAGGATACAACTACAGACCCAACGCTGAAAATTCCACCTGATGTACTCTTTTGCTCTAATGGAATTCCTGCCCAATATACATTTGTGAAGCCACACAATTTCACTCTCTCTACCTGTCTGTACCATAGTCCAAGTTGGGTAATGCCTCTAAGGTACTGTAAAACATGTTTAGCTACCTTCCAAAATAAGCTTAGCTAGTTGAATGCATAGCACATATCTAGTCATGTGTTCACAAGATACATTAGTGAACCCACTAGCTGCCGATAAATGGTAGCATCCATTTCCTCACCTAAAGTGGCATCCTCCCTCTAATTGGTCACGAGAGGTGTCTCCATGGGTTTACAACTCTCCACGCAGAACTTGTATAGTATCTCATTTAGATACTTGCCTTGAGAGACAAACGGTTCCCCATCACCTCACCTTTACTTCCAACTCGATGAAGTAGTGCCTGAGACCCATGTCCTTCATTTAAAATTCCCTTGCAAGGCCCTCCTTGCAAGATCTGATCAACTTCTCATCACTAGTTAAAATTAAATCATCAACATATAAGAAAATAATAAGCAATTTACCTTCTACCAAGATGTGATAGAGGTTTTCATCTGCTTCACTTTTGGTGAAGCCCAAACTAGTGAGATATCTATTGATCATGTTGTACCAAGCACAGGGTGCTTGTTTGAGACCTCTTATAGTGGCTACAACCATCCTCCAAAATTTTTGCCTACACCAATTTTGGCGCCTCCCTTGAGAGTTTCACTTGAGGACTGCACACACTCGGGTTCACTCTATGAGCTCATGTGAGCCTTTACATCCTTCTTGCTTCTTCACTTCATTCAAGTTTCTACATGCTGGTGTCTAAGTCATGTTTGTGACCATCTTATGGTTATGCTCAAAGTATTTGCTATGTATGTGCTTGTTGTGTTCACTATGAAAACATCTATCACACTCACACACATAGTCACATTCACTGTCGTGCAAGCGTCGTCTCAATCAATGAATGGTAAATCATGAGTGTCTTGCTTGTCACTTGCACCGTCAGTCAGTCATGTTGAACATGTGTGTTTGGATGGTTTGGGTTGTTTCCTCATTGACTCATGCGAGTGTGTGTTAGTATGATCACCAATGTGTATTTTGATCATTCACACACTTAGTCATTTTTGCTGAAGTTTTGATGACTAGACTCCCCTTTGATAGCCGGACCATCACCCTGCTTTTAACTCGAACGACTGTCAACCAGAACAACACAGAAGCACCAAGATAGTCTTCTCAAGTTGTGCTGCCCGCAAGAATTTCAATCAACCCTCATGCTGGCCACCCGGATAGCTAGACCCAACAGTCACCCCGGGACTGATTCCCCTAAAAAATTGCACAGAGGCCACTGAACTTACTCACTTAACTGCCTAAGGAAATTGTGCAGAAAGGCTGGACAGACACGAAGAGCCCATCCCTGTCTCCCTCAGAAAATTGTGTAGTTTTCTTAGTCAATCATCCCTATAGTCAGCCGACTATTCATCTCAGAAATTGCACAGTGTTCATGAGCACGCCTTCCGCTGCCCATCAGTCAGCTCAACTTAGAAATTTCGTAGAGATGATTAGCAGTTTAGTCTCCCAACCTCAATGTAGTTTCCCTTGCCAGCAATCCCTAGCAACAGACTGTAGTTCCTCCAGGAATTACACAGTTTCTGCTGCCAATGTCTCTAACAACCAACTCGTAGTTCGCTTTGGGAATTGCACAATTTTGGATGCCAGTGACCCTAGCATCTAGCTACCAATTCCCTGTGGGAATTGCACGTTTTGGCTGCTAGTCTCCCGGCTAGTTCCCCCAAAGAAACTGCGCAATCCCTCCTTACTGACCCTTCATGCAGCCCGACCCACTCCTCTGGAAATTTGTGCAAATATGGCTATCCAGCCCCCGCTACCCGTTTGTTTCGAAAAATGCATAGAGGATGCCTACCTTGCATTCCCACAGCCTGGGCTATCCCTCCAAAAATTTGCATGATTTTGTCTTCCAACCGAGCCATACCTCGAAGACAGTCACTATCGACTCAGATTTCCCGTCTTAATCACTCAGTGATTCTTGTGTAGTTTTCATCAGCAGTGCCTGAAGTCATCATCTCGCTTCGTAACCTTGATACCTCTCCTGGTCACCTTGCTACCTCTCCTAATCACCATTGACACGAGTACGCTTACACTGACCAGGCACGTGAAACTGTCTTCCCGAAGACAAAGAAAACCACTCTCCTATCCTTAAAATAAAGAGTTGAGGAAAATCCTTAAGACAATGGAAACCGAGCCATCATAGAGGGTTGGACTCCCACACCAAACAGTGTGAGGTCTAGTTGGGACTTCATACCAAGGTGATCCCCTGAATGTTGGTGGGTTGAACACTGTCAACATTTCTGGCGCTAGAAGGAGGGTAGCTAGTTGTACATGGCTAAAAGTCCCCTCACACTCATTCATCTACCATCTGGTCAAGGAAGTAACTCATGCTCCATCTCACGCGACTTTGTAGTTAGTTACTCCTCACCTCCCAGAATTGAACACAAGATTTCATATCAACACCTTCGCTCCATCCATCCCATCACCCGCTAGTTCGCGAAAGCAGTCAAACTAACCCCGGGCATACAACATCTTCCATGCACATCTAGAAAGCCAAAATCCACTCCCATAGGAGTTTTTGTATCATCGGTGGAAGAAGTAGTCTTTGCCACGCTTGAAGGTCTAGAAGAAACTATTGAAGACAGAGAGGAACCTCCAATATTCCTTGAAGATGAACAAGGCACCCTTGTGATCTTAGGATAGAACTCCAGTATAAGAGGTGGAGGGGAAGGCAATAGAGGAGGTGGAGGTGGAGATGAACCGACAAACTCAGATCCGGAACCATTAGACTCCGAAGGAGAGGAAGAGGACAAAGAATACAAAGAGGAAAAAGAAGATGAAGATATGGGTGAGCCAAATCTTGAATGGATGACTCAGGGACCATTGGCTCTCCTAGATGTTCTGCACAAGATGCTGAAGTGAGTGGAGAGAATGAACATCAAGTTCAACCCTGAAAACACGGTGAAGGCAGAAGACCACTTAGACAACTTCTACCTATAGCTGCGGAAACTTGAGGTACATTATGACAATGTAGCATGTAGATTGTTCCCATGTACCTTAGACAGCCACGCAATTTCTTGGTATCACAACCTTCCACCCAAATCCATACAGAACTAGGGTTCTTTCAAATGCATGTTCCTTGAAAAGTTTGCTGTTGACAAGACCCCATCCATGCTACTCAAAGAATTGGGAAGCCTCAAGATGGAGGGAGAAGAGATAGTGAAAGACTTCAATAAGAGGTTTATGTGTATTTTGAACAAGTTTGCAGTAGACACTAAACCTTGTGAATCCACCACTGTTGACTATTACAAGTCTGCATTGCCAACCACCATTGCGCAGTTCGTCAAGCGAGCTGTGAAGCCAACACTTTTAGAAAGCTGCGAAGAGGCTATTGCTGTTGAAAAGGACTTGTGCACAATCAGAGTCATCAAGGATGATGAATCAATGAAAGACTCCAAGGATGTGAGCAGAAAGCCCCAAGAAATGGTGATCAAAGGTAGAGACAAGGAAGCAACTAATATTGAGACCCTCACTCGCCTTGTCAAGAACTTGACCACCGAAATGTCTGAGCTCAAGCAACGGAAAATAGACACATTCACAATCAGTCATCCGTACAGACAGAGACAAGGAAAATTCTCATCAACTGACTCATCAAGCAACAACTAGTTGGCTTCCAAAATTGTGTAGAATCCTGTGTTCCAAGTCGATTAGTGCGCTGATCCTAAGTTGTGTTCCTTCCATAAAGAGTTCCACCCCGAGAACTCTTGTTCGGATTGGAAGTGAGTCATTAGCTCTGTTTGCAGTCATACACTTGATGTAGAAAGCGATATGCAGGAGTAACCGAAGACACTAACGATGACGAAGAGGTTTCACTTGATGAAACACCAAGTTCTGGGCATGTGGTGAACGTATATCAGTTTTCACACATAATCTCGAAGATGAACACCGAGAAGGAGCCCCAAAAGAAAAATGATCGTTACATGAAAGCTGGATGGATATTTTGCTATAGACTGGTCTCACATGTGGCTTCCGTACAAGGGAAAATGAAACCAAATCCAGGTGTTATCCGAGAGGTATATGAAACACAATGTCACTCCCCTTAATGACGAGAATGAACCGTTGGAATTCGTAGAAATCATGTTTGTAAACTGCCTCTTGGAGACAACATTGGAGTGTTATCTTGCACGACCAGCTCTAATCTCATCAGACACGTAGTTGGTACTCCTTCCTTGCCCAACTAATGGTAATGAATCTTGTACAATTTATTTTTCCGGTAGTAGTAGTACTAGCACGCAAAACGGTCCATGTACAGTTGAGCTGTGGGCCATGAGTCTTGACAAATCGGGAACACATGATGGCTCCGGGGCCAAGTGTATCTCAGTCATACAAAACAATGGAAAATGCGTGATTTTGAGATTTTTGAAGTTCGAATGCACAAACAACAATGTTGAGTATGAAGCTATCGTGTTGAACACATGAAGGACCACTGCTATGAATGAAAAAAGCATCCTGGGAACCTATCATGATCCGAAGATGGCCAATCTCGGTGCAAGATATACACTGCAACAATGACAAATCATTGACTGCTTGACCAAATAGCACCAGGATGGGTTTGCATAGGTAGATGATTACCTAAGTACACACTACACATGAGCAATCCAACATGAGATTCCAGGTAAAGGAGGAGACAAGCCATTGCAACAAAGACCAGGTAACACATACATGTTGATTGCACTCCTTTTACAAAAAAAATTGACTAACATTTTAAGTGATTGGATTACTTGAAAATCTCGTCATTATACTTGGTTTTCTAATTTAAATCCCACACGTAAGAAATCTAGGAAAATCCACTTACGCATTGACTTCAAAAACTTGAACCCTTCCCAGAATAAAAACAACTACCCCATGCCATCATCTGAGCCCATGTTGCACACAGTACCTGAAATAGTGGTGTTGTCTTCACTTGAAGGTCTTTTGGAATGCCACCAAGTTCTGGTAGTGGAGCCCGGTGGACTAGCACTAGTCTATGAGAAGCTTGACCCACACACATTTCATGCACAATCACTGGGTAGGAGGATTGACAACCTTCCTGCCAATGACCAAGATCTCAAACATTATTTTCAGTAGGTCATGCCGTGCTCGTGCCATGTACATAGTCTGCTTGTTTCTTGTTGTTTCAATTGGTTTGTTTTGCTATTACCTTTGTTTTTGCTTTGTTTGATTCTTCTTACTAGTTTTTTTTCTGGAAATAAGTGCTGCCAACTACTACATTTTGGCTTTTGAATAGAGTATGTGGCTGAAATTTGAAGAGACTTGTGACACTGTAGCACTTGGCCAGTCTTGTGCTCGTCTTCTCTATGCTTGGTTATAACCTTCGGCCGATGAAGTCTTGATGGAAAATATGAACTGCCTGTAAGGGAACTTTTGTTCCAACCATGAACTTGTGTCCACTGGGAATTCCCATGCTTGTACTCAGCCTTCTGCTTTGTGTGTTCAAGCTCACCCAACTAGTAGAAACAGAGACAGGGAAAATCTAAATGAGAAAACCTATGTTAGAGGTCTTACATGCTTCTCTGAAGGAACAACCTCTTTTTCTCTCAATAAGTCAGGATCCCTCTTTCGCCCCAATAATAAATAAGTGCCTATGCACAATCCTCTTGAAAAATACAACGACGAAAGAAGAGAAAGGCTTCCTGTGCAGAGAGGTGAAGCATGCAACTCCACCGAGGTACTGACTAGGCTCGCTGGCAGTGGAGCAATGTATGTGTTCCTGCGTGACTCCACCAGGGTACTGTCCAGGCCTGCTGGCAGCAGAGTAACACCAGAGATGAAAACTTATACTATGAAAATATTCAACTCGTGAGATAAACTACCCTTCTCAGATTCGAAACACTGAGATCTAAGATGAAATTTTGATTGTGTTTGATTGAGTTGGAAAAGGGTGAACCATGTATGTCCATGGGGTAAGTGGGAAACTAATGTAACCTGCACAATGATTCAATACTCCTTGAAAGAAAAAGGCCCTGTGCTAGCAATGAATCGAAACAAAGAAGTTGGAGTTCTACCAGTGTGTCGCCAAGTGTTGTAGCGGCTACAACCACCCTCCAAAATTTTGGCCTGCACCAATTCTAGAGCCTCTCTTGAGAGTTTTACTTGATGACTGCACACACTTGCGTTCACTTCATGAGCTCATGTGAGTCTTTACATCCGCCTTGCTTCTTCACTTCATTCAAGTTTTTGCATGTTGATGTCTAAGTCATGTTTGTGACCATGTTTTGGTTATGCTCAAAGTCTTCACTTCATATGTGCTTGTTGTGTTCGCTATGAAAACATCTGTCGCACTCACACATGGAGTCACATTCACTGTCGTGCAAGCGTCATATTGATCAATGAACGGTCAATCACGAGTGTTGTGCTTGTCACTTGCACCGTTAGTTAGTCATGTTGAACACGTGTGTCTGGATGGTTTAGGTCATTTCGTCATTGAGTCATGTGAGTGTGTATTCGTATGATCACCTATGTGTATTTCGATTGTTCACACACTTAGTCATTTTTGTTGAGGTTCTGAAAAACAGATTCCCCTCTTACAACCAGACCATCACCCAGCTTTCGACTCGATAAGCTGTCAATTAGAACAACGTAGAAGCACCAAGCTAGTCTGCTCAAGCTGCGCTGCCCACAAGCATTTCAATCAACCCTCATGCTGGCCACACGGACAATCGGATCTAATAGTCACCTAGAGACTGAATCCCCTCAAAAATTGTACAAAGGCCAATGAACTTACTCAGCTGACTGAGGAAGTTGCATAGATAGGCCGGACAGACATCAAGTGCCCGTCCTTGTTTCCCTCAAAAAATTGCACAGTTTTCCCAATCAGTCATCCCGACAGTCGACCGAATGTTCATCTCAGAAATTGTGTAGTGTTGTTGGGTCCCTATAATACTAGTGATTACCCCATTACTATTGTAGTTATACCCCTTATTTATATTTTTGTGCCCCTATTACCCCCATATTGTTATTTCTGTGCCCCTTAGAATCCCTCTATTGTTATTTTTGTGGCTTTATATTATTATTGTTAGGTCGGCTGGATTATATTGTAACTCCTTAGACTCCTATATATAGAAAGGAGGTTTTGTCATTTGTATCATCCAAGAATTGTTCATTTATGTAATGTAAAGGAGGTTTCCCCCTCGAAGAGGCTGAATTCTAAGGCGTTGATCTTTCTTTTCTATCTTTTCTTGAGCTGGTTTCATAACATTTGGTATCAGAGCTTTGGATTCTAGGGTTTCGCTGCTCCAAACAGGTCATCGTGGCATTTTCGCTATAACTTTTTTTCTGTGATGTTTCAGAAGTCGCAAAAAAAACCCATTTGAGAAGACATCGCGCTGAACTTTGGGTCCGAATGGTAGAGCATTTTGTGTGATATTTTCGGAGATATGATTTGAGGAAGTTGGTCTTTTTTGCAGACTCCTGAATTACATTCAAAACAGGTGACCTGGGGAAAATCGTCATAACTTTCTTTCTGAGCATCGGATTGAAATTTCGTAAGAAGCTACAGAAATAGGACAGACTGTAGTTTTCTTGTATATATTTTTCAGAGTCAAAGGTTGGAACAGTGACACGTGGCACGTCATACAAGTTCGCTCTACTAAACTAGTCTATAATCAGGTCACTGCGGGAGATTGTGCATAACTCTTTCTTGGAGAATCCAATTTGGATTAGACTAGTGGCATTGGAAAGAGGACATAGAAGGATACTACAGGTCACAGTTTCAGAACTGGATGATTCGAAATTACAGAGATACATCAGATTCAATATCAGGCTTCTACAAAGTAAAAAAAAGGTGTGTAGTTTTTTTTTTTTAATTTTTGCATAAGCTTGGTTTGAAGGAATTCAAAGGGCATAGTAAAGCATTATTATCGATAACTGATGCCCCGAGGAAAGAAAATGCAAACACCTAGTAAGGAACCTGAAAGCTCTAGCATGACTCATGAAGAAGAGGAAGAAATGCTACATGATATATCAAAATTACAAGAACAAGTGCAACAAATGTCACGCTCACAAAAGCTAACAGATGCTAAGATAAATGGCGTGGAATCTAAGATAAATGGCGTGGAATCTAAGATAAAGGGCATGGAAGCTAATATGGATGATCTGAAGACAGATTTGAAGACAGACATGGCAGATTTGAAGACAGATTTGACAAATTTTCTACAAGAAATACTTACTAATGGTGAAAAGGTTGTAAAGGAAACTCATGATGTGAACAAAAGAAATGTTAATCATGATTCCATAGACTTTAATGTTGGATCGAAGACCCACCATATTCCAAAAATCGATATGAGGAAGTTTGATGGCAAGGATCCCACCACATGGATATTACAGATGGAGCAATTCTTCGATCTCAATAATGTGCAAAACACACAAAAGGTACGTATGGCAACTTTATATTTGGAACCAAATCAGTTTGTATGGTATCAATGGCTTTGCTCTCGTAAACAATTTATCACTTGGGCAATTTTTACGGAAGAATTGATAGCACATTATGAGGATACAAAAAGCAACACTTTTTTTAGCCAATTGATAAGTCTCAAACAAAAGGGTTCAATAATGGAGCACATTGAGGAGTTCCAAAAATTGAACATAAGGGTAAAAGATATTCCAGAGGAGCATAGGATTGATGTGTTCATAGGGTCTTTAAAGGATAATATCCAACATGATGTGCGCCTTTGGGAACCTGATTCATTAGAGAAGGCATTCAGGTTAGCAAGAAAAATGGAAAGCAAAATTATGGCAACTAGGAAGCATACCATTCACAACTATAAAGATGGAAGTGTTGTTGCCCCTAGTCTTCCACAACCTACAGGTTGACACCACAACAATTGGAAGAAAAAAGAGCAAAAGGGCTTTGTTACAATTGTGATAGCAAATACACAAAAGGTCATAAGTGTGCTGAGAAGAAATTATTCTACATAGATTGTGAAGAGGAAGAAGAAAAGGAGCAAGAAAGGTCAAAAGAAGAGGATATATTCCAGGAACAAAGCCTAGATGAAGAACAAATAAATCCGACCATATCTTGTAATGCATTGGCGGGAATTACCACTCCTCAAACCATCAAGATAGAAGGACAAATCAAGAAGAAAAAGGTAATAGTGTTGATTGATTCAGGAAGCACCCACAATTTTATTCATTGTAGGGTAGCAAAAGAATTGAATTGCTTCCTATATCCAGCACTAGAGTGTCAAGTGATGATTGCAAATGGAGGAAAAATAATTTTTTTTGGAAAGTGCCATAATATCAAGCTATCCATGGGAGAATATGTATTGACTAGCCCAATGATTTCCATTCCAATGGGAGGTGCTGATGTTGTACTAGGAGTCCAATGGCTACAATCCTTGGGTACAATAGCTTTTAATTTTCAAGAACTTTTCATGAAATTTTCTGTGGAAGGAAAGGAAGTTGAATTAAGGGGTATTGCAGGGAAACCAGGAAAGATAATCAGCTCTAATGGCATGACAAAGCTTCTAAAAAAGGAGCAAAGAGGTGTAATTGCACAATTATGTTCGCTAGATGTTTCCACATTGGAATCATCTATTTCTCCAGATCTCCAAAAAGTCCTGGACAATCATTCCAAGGTATTTGAGACTCCCAAAGGTCTCCCACCTATGCGTGATCATGATCATGCTATTCATCTGATTCCAGGAAGTGTTCCTCCAAACATCAGGCCGTACAGATATCCATATGTCCAAAAAAGTGAAATTGAACGTATGGTTGCAGAAATGCTAGAGGCTGGTATAATTCAACCGAGTCAAAGTTCTTTCTCAGCTCCAGTAGTATTGGTGCACAAGAAGGATGGATCATGGCGCATGTGTCCAGATTATAGGGAGCTCAACAAGCTCACTATTAAAGATAAGTTCCCCATTCCTGTCATTGATGAATTACTGGATGAATTGCATGGATCAATTTACTTCACCAAGTTGGATCTTCGTTCGGGATATCATCAAATCAGAATGAAGATTGAAGACATTCCGAAAACGACATTTAGAACTCATGAGGGTCATTATGAATTTTTGGTCATGCCTTTTGGCCTTACCAATGCACCTTCAACATTTCAAGGTTTGATGAATTCAATTTTCAAACCATTCCTTAGAAAATTTGTGTTAGTATTTTTTGATGATATACTAATCTACAACAAGTCTTGGAAGGATCATGTTGAACATGTTGACAAGGTGCTACAACTATTGGAGGAGAAACAATTATATGCAAAAAGATCCAAATGTTTCTTTGGAGTCCAGGAGGTGGAATATTTGGGTCATATTGTATCTCATGAAGGAGTTAAGGTAGACCCTAGCAAAATTAAAGCCATTAAGGAATGGAAAATCCCCACATCCATAAAGCATCTGCGAGGATTTCTTGGGTTGACAGGGTATTATCGCAAGTTTGTTAAGAATTATGGGAGAATAGCAGCACCTCTAACAACATTATTGAAGAAAGATTCATTTTCATGGACTCCGGAAGCAACAAAGGCCTTTAAACATCTTAAAGAGGCAATGTGCCAAGCACCGGTCTTAGCTACACCGGACTTCACAAAAACCTTTATTGTGGAATGTGATGCTTCAGGAAATGGAATTGGTGCTGTTCTAATGCAAGATGAAAGACCCATTGCTTTTGAAAGTCGTCCAATCAAGGGAAAGTTTTTAAGCAAAGCTATTTATGAGAAGGAAATGTTGGCAATACTCCATGCACTTAAGAAATGGCGACCCTACCTAATGGGAAGACACTTCAAGGTAAAAACGGATCATGATAGCCTTAAATACTTTTTAGAACAAAGATTATCCTCTGAAGAGCAACAAAAGTGGGTCACAAAGATGTTGGGTTATGACTTTGAAATCATCTACAAAAAAGGGAAGCAAAATGTGGTGGCAGATGCACTCTCAAGAAAGGATGAGGATGTGGAAGCATTTTTGTGTGCCATTTCTATTATCCAACCAGATTGGATAAACGAAGCAAAGGAGGAATGGAAGAATGACGAAGAAGTGTGGGCACTTATTCGAAAGCTACAACAAGATTCCAGTACTTCTGATACATTTAGCTGGCAAAATGATTCGTTATGGTACAAAGATCGCTTATACCTCTGTAAGAATTCCCAGCTAAAACAAAAGATTCTTATGGAATTGCACACTTCTCCCTTAGGAGGGCACTCAGGATTTTAAAAACTTACCACAGGGTTAAGAAGGAATTTTTTTGGGATGGCCTTAAATCAGATATTCAAAAGTTTGTGGCGGAATGTTTGGTTTGCCAACAAAATAAAGTTGAAACAATTAAGACACCGGGTCTATTACAACCTTTATCCATTCCAAGCCAACGTTGGGAGGAGGTTTCAATGGATTTTATCACAGGTTTACCCAAGTCTGAGGGAAAGAGTGTCATCATGGTGGTAGTTGACAGACTTACCAAGTATGCACACTTTTGTGCATTATCACATCCATTTAAAGCCAGTACAGTTTCTACTGCATTTATGGAAACAGTTCAAAAGCTACATGGAAACCCAAAGATTATTGTAAGTGACAGAGATCCCATTTTCACTGGAAATTTTTGGACAGAATTATTTTCTTGTCTTGGTACTCAGTTAGCTCATAGCTCATCTTATCATCCTCAATCTGATGGGCAAACTGAGATAGTAAACAAATGTTTGGAAGGATATCTTCGTTGCTTTGTATCTGATAAACAGACACAATGGGTCAAATGGTTGCCTCTGGCTGAATGGTGGTATAACACTTCCTTCCATACAGCAACAAAAATGACCCCATTTATGGCACTTTATGGGTATCAACCACCATCCATCACATCATATTTAAGAGAAAATTCTAAGGTTCAGGCAGTGGAACATCACATCGAACATCAACAACAAGTCCTCCAACTCTTAAAGGATAACCTCGTGTTGGCACAAAATAGAATGAAACAACAGGCAGATCAACATCGCAGTGAAAGAAGTTTTGATGTAGGTGATTGGGTATTCCTACGGCTACAACCATATAAGCAAATGTCCCTAAAGCAAGCTAAGAAGGATAATAAATTATCACCAAAGTATTATGGTCCGTACAAGGTGTTGGAAAAGATTGGTACTATGGCATACAAATTGGAGCTTCCTGCAGCTTCTCGATTGCACCCAGTTTTCCATGTTTCATGTTTAAAGAAGGTTATAGGTGACAAGCTCCCAGTTCAAACAATATTGCCAGAACTTGACGAGGAAGGAAAAATTATATTGGAACCGGAAGCAGTCACAGAAACAAGAACTCGACAGCTACGAAATCGATCAATTTCAGAGTATCTTATCAAGTGGAAGAACTTATCCGCTGAAGATTCCACATGGGAGGATGAGAATTTTATGCAGAAGTATCCAGAACTGCTCAAGCGTTGAGGACAACACTTTTTTGAAGGAGAGGGGCATGTTGGGTCCCTATAATACTAGTGATTACCCCATTACTATTGTAGTTATACCCCTTATTTATATTGTTGTGCCCCTATTACCCCCATATTGTTATTTCTGTGCCCCTTAGAATCCCTCTATTGTTATTTTTGTGGCTTTATATTATTATTGTTAGGTCGGCTGGATTATATTGTGACTCCTTAGACTCCTATATATAGAAAGGAGGTTTTTTCATTTGTATCATCCAAGAATTGTTCATTTATGTAATGTAAAGGAGGTTGCCCCCTCGAAGAGGCTGAATTCTAAGGCGTTGATCTTTCTTTTCTATCTTTTCTTGAGCTGGTTTCATAACAAGTGTTCATAAGTAGGCCTTCCGTTGCCCATCAATCAGATCAGCTAAGAAATTGTAGAGAGATGATCAGTAGGTTGGCCTTCTGGCCCTAGTGTAGTTTCCCTTGTTAGCAGCCCCTAGCAGTAGACTGGAAGTTCCCTCCAGGAATTGCATAATTTCTTCTACCAGTGTCTCCAGCAGTCAACTGACAGTTTCTTCTAGGAATTGTGCAGTTTTGGCTGCCAATGACCCTAGTAGCCAGCTGCTAGTTCCCTTTGGGAATTGCACTATTTTGGCTGCCAGTATCCCAGGCAGTTCCCCCAAAAAGACTGTGCAATCCCTGCCTACTGACCCTTCATGCAACCCAACCCACTCATTTGGAAAGTTGCGCAAATATAGCTGTCTATCCCCTGCTACCCATTCGTTCCGAAAAATGCGTAGAGAATGCATACCTTGCCTTCTTACATCCTGGACTATCCCTCCAAAAATTTGCGCAATTTTGTCTTTGAGCCGAGCCAGACCTCGTAGACAGTCACTATCGACTTAGATTGCCCATCTTCATCACTCAGTGATTCTTGCATAGTTTTCATCAGCAGTGACCAAAGCCATCATCCCACTTTGCAACCTTGTTGCCTCTCCTGGTCACCTACGTTTGAAATGATCATGTGTCATGGTAGACTAGTAGGTTTTGGATTTGATTTCGTCTTGTCATGAGTGGCTTCAGGTACATGTACACCAACAAACATGGCAAGATGATGAATGGGATGAACGAAGGCAGCACATGGAGAAGGGCAAGTTCATCAATGGATGAACAAATGATGCATCCGAAATGGATGAACGTGATGAACATGCATCTTTGCGAACAGATGAGCCTGTCAAGCCTTCCAACATGTGAGCAAGGAAAAACATGTTAAAGCTTCATCAAGCGAACTAACGACCGTCGAAGACTCTGCACACTTCACCATGGAGAGGTGAAGCTATGATACACCATGAAGACATCCATCACCCAACAACATTGTAGCTCGACATGCACTTTAGCAGCAACATGAATTTACCAACACTGCCATGTTAAGTCATGTCGAGTCATGTCGCCCACATCTCCACTATGGGATTTTTTTCAATCAATATGATGTAACATGGGTGATCCCTTGAATTTTGGCAGGTCCAACACCTCAACAAGACCGTACAACGATCGCTTGAGTCTGCACATATGAGACTCTCGATCAAATGTATCAAAACCTTTTGGTTTCACGATTTACACCTCCTCCTCAATAACCCCATTGAGAAATGTTGTTTTTATATCCATTTGGTGGATATTCCACCCCATCTACACATCCAGTGAAAGAATTGATCTAATGGGTGAATACCTTGCTACATGATCAAATATACCCTCATAGCCACTTCCCTAAACTTGAGAGTACTCCTTGGCCACAAATATGGCCTTATACTTCTCTATTCTTCCATATGCCACTTTCTTCACCTTGAAGATCCATCTCTAACCCACTACTGATTTATTTTTTGGTCTTTGGACCACTTCCTAAAGAATGTTATGTATAATGGATTCGTATACCTCAAGCATTGCATCAACCCATACAGGTTTCTCTACTGCTTCCTTAAAAGAGCATGGCTCAGTCTCTACAAGCTCAATCATTAGATCCATGTAGATAGTGTATCAATAAGGTGACCTTCTTATTTGTGCAAATTTGAAGGATCTCCCACATTCTCCCTCACATCTTGCACAAGTCTATTAGCTTCCCTGGTCCTTTTCCTGCCTTCTCTAGATGCTTCTTCTTGAGTGGATGTCTCCACTCTTTACAAAAGTACTTGTGGCTACGTCACAACTTCTTGAGGCTCCTCCTTTGGAGCTAAAAATTCTTATTCTAGTGGGATCTGAAGCTCCCTCTCAATAGAGCATCACATCACTTTCTCCTCATCAAACTTTACATCCCTTCACACAAATATCATTTTGATGGATAACAAGTACACACGGTAGTTGTGGGGAGTTTCTATGTAACCCACAAATATCCCCAATTCTGCTATCAGATCAAGCTTCTTCCCTTATTCTTTGGAGACATGGCAATAAACAAAGGCTCCAAAAATCCTGAAGTGTGACACATCCAACTATCTCCGAGATAAATCCTCTTCTTGTGTAATCATGCCCAAAATCTGATGAGGACTCTAGTTCTGCAGATTGATTGTTGCATTGCATGCTTCATCCCACAAATGAAGAGGTAGGTGTTGGTCTTGCAACATCTCTCTCACTGCTCTCACAATGCTATGATTCTTTATCTCAACCACCCATTCTGCTGTGGGTTGTGGGGTGCGTTAAATCTCACCAAATTCCTTCTTTCACACATAAATTTTAAATTCATTCGACAAATACTCACCTCGATTATCGCTCCTAAGAGCCTTCACCTTATTTATGGTCTCTTTCTCAACTAGTGCCTTGAATTCTATGAACTTGGAGAATGTCTCTTCTTTCTTCTGCATGAAGAAGATCCAACACTTACGTGAGAAGTCATCAATAAAAATGAAAAAATATTTGTATCTAGTAGTGAAGGCTATCGAGAAAGGTCTACATACATAAGAGTGGATCCTTTCAAGGATTGCATGTGCTTTTTTGTCCTGATCATAGAATGTGGATTTTGTGTACTTCCCCAAGGAACATCCTTTGCATACATCTTGTTGCTCAAGTACTCCTTTGGGGAAGCCAGTGGTTATTTCCTACAGAATCTTCAAGGTACCATGATGAAAATGGCCAAGTCTTCTGTGACAAAGTTTACCAGCATCGTGGCCCTGCACTTTCTCCACCTTAGTGCTTAATGCAACACAGTCTTTCACATCTAGCTTATACATTTTCTTCACATGAATCCTGATTTGCTTCACCTGTCTTGTGGCTACATGTCTCAGGAATATTTTCATTTGCTGAATATCACATCATAACCATGGTCTTCCAAAACTGCAACAAAGATGATATTTTTCTTTAGGCCCGAAACGAACATGACATCCTTGAGTCTGAGAGGGGAGCCCGATTCCCTCTAAAAGGTGACTATAAAAATAATTGTCGCGCTATAACTTCCATTGTCCCCTAGTTCGATGTGCATCTGGAGATATTTCTACTCGAAGTCACTAAAAAACTCTCTACACTTTGTCATGTGGAATAATTTGTTGGCATTATGATACAGGTGTTGTCCTTGATGGAAACTCACTCAAAGGTATGAAACAGGTGTTTTCCTTGATGGAAACTCACTCAGATGACAGATCATAATGCAGCAGGCCAAGAGAGAGGTATACACAGGTTAACCTTGATGAAAGTGTGTATAGAGGTAGGTTAGCAGAACAAAAGGGGCATATACATACACACACAGGTTCGCAAAAGGAAAGGCGCCTACATGTTGGAAAACTAAGTTTTGGTCCGTGGTATTTGGTCCATGGTATTTTGGTATTAGTCCATGGCATTTGGTCCAAAGTGTTAACCCCAGGTATTGGGTCCAAGGTATTGGTCCTACATGGTTTTGGACCATGGTATTGAGAGAGGCCTAAACCTATATAAGGAGAAGATCATTAGGCCAAGAGGGGCAAGAGTGCAAGTGATGAATATCTGATGAAGTATAAGATCTAGTATGTTGGTTATGGGTTTGTGATGATTTGATTGATCTGAACCAAGGAGGCATCTATGCGGTTGATAAAGGTTGATGGAATGAGATCTTGAAGACTAAAATGTATTATCATTATATGATATGATCATGAATAGATCTAAATACTGACACATGTTTTATCCTTTATACCTTATGGTCTGGGTATATTTGAAGTTGGAAATTGTAGCGAAGGTATAAGTAATTATTTTCAGATATGTATGCGGGTTCTCTTTGGTGAAAGGGCGTATACATGCTGGTTTTGACATAGTCAAGTAGTGTATACATTATGAGATTTGATATTTCAGGTTGTTGTTGGTTCTAGTGGTTGTTACAGAGTTCTGGGCTCTGGTCTGTGTTCTGGTGATTGTGTTTTGATGACAGGGTTTCAGTGATTCAGTTGTTGGGTGATTCAGAGTTAATGATTGTATTGCAGTAATGATTGTTTTGTATTTATGGATCCAGTCTGAAAATTTATGAAACGTGGTCCTTGGAAGAAAAGAGAAGGTTGTAGCTTTTGTAGGTTAACACCTACGTACTAGTACATAAGCTAGTACAAGAGTTAAGGGAGCAGATCATCACGCTCCAGGTATTTCAAGGGATATTGTTTTCCTTGCAGAATGTTTGGTCACAAAGCCATTGACTGCTATAGGAGGAATATGAAACATGTAAGATGTTATGCATGTAACAAGTTTGGACATAAAGTAAGGGAATGTAGGAGCAAAATTCAAACTCCAAAGATCATACATCATCGCAATTCCAGGTACTGAAGAAGAAAGAATTAGAGACAGAAAGATGTGGCATAACTTAGTTAGCTGACATAACAGACAAGGGGAAACTGAAAGTGTAGACATTCAGTATTCCAATTTTCATACGCAAATATTATGAATATAAGTCACGTATATACGTGAGTTATAGGCTGCAGAGTCGCGTATATGGAGCTCTGAATAAAAAGCAACAGAACAGACTCGGGAAATAGTTCGATCATGGTATATGACGGTTGGCACAGGCTCAAGGGGAGCATATGATTTGAACAATGCATTGTTGGCAATATGGTTAGAAGTCTTTGGTGATGATGCTTATTAACACATCTTGCTACTGATTGTTGATTGACCAAGAAAATGGATTGCAGGTTACAGGTCTGGATGCTAGTGATAGATGCTTGTGGTGTAGATCATATGGTGTATGATAGTTGCTGGTAACTATCATGGTCATGTTTAGGTCCTTGGTATTTGTGAGTCATATCATCGATGTATTTTGTTACCCCACTATGCATGGGATGGATGATGTAATGTTTCTTGTTTCTGAGTCATGTATAAACATTTGGTATATCCCCACTTGGTTGGGTGGATGAGTCAAAAATGGTGTATTCCCACTTGGTTGGGAGGTTGATGTATGTATAGAGTCATGTTATGCTTTTGCAGACCTTGCATGTATGGATTGGTACATCTTGGCATATACAAAGGAGGAGCTCAATCAGAGATTTCAGCAGGTACTCACGGGGAGTATGGACAACAGAAGATATACCAAGGGAGAGAACTTCTTGGTCTGCCCTTTGCCCTTGATTGCAAAGGGGGAGAGTGACTTGGTGTGGTGGTTTCCATCAAGTCCAAAGGGGGAGATTGTTGTCATTATGATACAGGTGTTGTCCTTGATGACAACTCACTCAGAGGTCTGATACAGGTGTTGTCCTTGATGGCAACTCACTTAGATGACAGATCATAGTGCAGCAGGTCAAGAGAGAGGTATATGCAGGTTAACCTTGATGAAAGTGCGTATACACGAGGGTTAGTAGAACAAATGGGGTGTATACGTACACACGCAAGTTCACAGAAGGAAAGGCACGTACATGTTGGAAAACTAAGTTTTGGTCCATGGTATTTTGGTATTGGTCCATGGTATTTGGTCCAAAGTGTTGACCCCAGGTATTGGGTCCAAGGTATTGGTCCTACATGGTTTTGGACCATGGTATTGAGAGAGGCCTAAACCTATATAAGGAGAAGATCATTAGGCCAAGAGGGGCAAGAGTGCAAGTGATGAATATCTGATGAAGTATGAGATCTAGTATGCTGGTTATGGGTTTGTGATGCTTTGCTTGATCTGAACCAAGGAGGCACCTATGCGGTTGATAAAGGTTGATGGACTAGGATCTTGAAGACTAAAATGTATTATCATTATATGGTATGATCATGAATAGATCTGAATACTGACGCATGTTTTATCCTTTATATCTTATGGTCTGGGTATATCTGAAGTTGGAAATTGCAGCGAAGGTATAAGTAATTATTTTCAGATTTGTACGCGGGTTCTCTCTGGTGAAAGGGAATATACATGCTGGTTTGACATAGTCAAGTAGCATATACATTACGAGATTTGATATTTTAGGTTGCTGTTGGTTCTAGTGGTTGTTATAGAGTTCTGGGCTCTGGTCTGTGTTCTGGTGATTGTGTTTTGATGATAGGGTTTCAGTGATTCAGTTGGTGGGTGATTCAGAGTTAATGATTATATTGTAGTAAAGATTGTTTTGTATTTATGGATCTAGTCGGAAAATTTATGAAACGTGGTCCCTGGAAGAAAAGAGAAGGTTGTAACCTTCTGTAGGTCAAAACCTACGTACTAGTACATCAGCTAGTACAAGAGCTAAGGGGGTTGCAGCTCCCTTCTAGGAGAAGTTGGAGAACGAGAGAAGGTTGTAGCCTTCTGCAGGTAGAAGCCTACGTACTGGTATAAGACTACACCAGTACATAAATATTGTAAAAATAAGTTTCTTATTAAAAGAAGATAGAGACGAATTGCAGCAGGTGGTTTTCACCCACATTGGGTTTCCACCTTATATCATGGTGTTCATGTGTGCTTCTTATGTGTGATGATTTGTTTTGTTTTACTGCACCTATTTACCATCCATATGGTTAATAATGTTCTGATGCACTCATTGAAGATCAACTAACTGAATCATAAGTTTATTGGATATACGTTAGTTGCATTAAACACAGTTGCGTATATACACGGGTATCCTTAACTGAAGTAGCGTATATGAATCTGAGTATGAAAATGAAAAAGTGTTTGATTTGCTAACACTGATTCACCCCCCCCCTTAGTATTATTTCCAACATAATTCACCTGAGTCCAAGTATCACACGCTCCCCATCACTGTGTTGGCCATGCATGTGAGAAGGGTAAAGTTAAGCTCAAAATATGAAGCTAATTCACCCAATGATCCTCCTATGGTCTTGTTGCTTGCTTTTTTGTGTGGACACTACGTGGCATAGTTCTTGAATTCATGGCAATGAAAGAATTTAATTTTGGAGAAATATTTCTTCTTTCCCCCTTGGCTGGATTCTGGTTTGGTTTGAGATTTCTTCCCTTTTCCCTTCTTTCCCTTTCCAACTAATGCAAAGTTTTCTTCATCCTCGCCCTTGGATGAAGTTCCATCTCTGTTATTACACCTTATTTCCTCCTATACTAAATTAGATCATAAGCATTCCCAATTTAGTAATATCTCCCTCCCATTCTCTGAATCTTGGTAGCTATGCTAGATCTTGGGAAGTCCTAGAAGGGTTAGGCTTACCAAATCATCATCTGAAATAGTAACACCAACTCCTGAAAGCTCATAAAAAACTTGTGTGAACTTGCTTAGATAATGCGATATAACTTGTGTGAACTTGATCAGATAATGCGATATAGTGTCATTCTTCTGCATGTTGATATTTTAAAGTTTATCCTTGAGCGCCATCTTCCCATGGTCACTACTATTCTGGAATAGATCTGTTAGTTCCTATCACATTGCATAAGGAGTTTCTTTGCCATGGAGATTGGTGACAATGTGGTCCTATACTCCCTCTAATATTATTCTCCTCACCTTGGCTACATATTTATTCCACTGACCAAGGTTCTGGACATCATGTTCCGCTAGTTTTTCAACATCTCTCTTGATGTATTCTAGTAATCCATTTTCATCCAATACCACCTTCATTCAATCCTTCCATGTGATGAAATTAGAGGTGCCGTATAGGGTATACTCTATCCTCAACCCATTGAAGGTCATATTCTCAGTTATGAAGAAAACCTACTACACTGAACTACAAATTTGAACCTCCTCAGAAACAACTTTTAAATTCCTGCTCTAATGTGAATCCAACTCTGATACCATGTGTAAATTATGGCATATATTTGCAACTTCTCATGAATTTTTAATCAAAATCACAAGACATAAACCTACTCTACTGATCTACAAAATTCAATTCACAATTTAGAACATAAATAAAAAAACATCTAATGAGAAATAACACACATGCACATAATATTTTTCTAGGGGAAAGCAATCTGATAGAAAACCCCAATGTCTGCTAGCATTAATTTGATGAATAAATATGTAATACAATTAATTTTCTCAACTGAGCACAACCTTCAAGTGAATAACCTATCTCTCTTCTTACTGAGAAGATCTGACCCAGTCTTAGTCAATTTCTGCCTATGCTTGAGCCCCTATTTCCTTGCACAGTTAATAAAGAAATTAGGCCCTTGTTATTTAGGAATTTCTCTAAAATGGATTACACAATTTCCAAGGTTTATCGTCTAACTACATGCAATACCTGTACACTCAAGAATAGTCTACAACTGCTGTTACACTACCTTGGACTATCCACCATAGCTAGGGATAGAATTCTATAACTGAACTAGTTATTTTGGGCTGATTGATCAGTTAATTGGATGATCACTAAGTTTGACTGAAGTCCCACTACACAACTGACCTTCCACTAGTTCCTCCAATATTTTGAATTAGTTTAACTGAAAAAAACTTGAGACAATTGACCTTGATTTCTATAAATTAGAAATCACACATGCTTAACTGAACTCTAACTCCTCCAACTCGAATTTACTGATTAAATTAGGTGACACAAGCCATGTCACACAAGTTAAGTACATCCAAGTTGTCTTCTGATGTGGAAATTCAAATTTTCTCAATTTAATCAAGGAAAAGTCAATTTGAGAATTTCTTGTTGCATTTTTCAACAATAAAGACTCCATATAAAATATTGTTTACTAATGGAATTGTGTCTAAATTCTTTAGCAAAAAACCCATGTATAAATGGGTTTTGATTTCAGAGGTTCTATTGGCTCTTTCAAGCAAGGAACTTCTAGGATATGGTATAACTTTAGGCTTTCCAAGAATATTTTTTTGCATCCTCCTAGCCTCACCTATAATTATAAACATAACAAAATGAATTGCAATGTATAGCCTAAAAAAAATTCCATGTGGTGTGACAAACCCTCTTGACACTGGAAACAAGGCTCATTGTTGATTTAAGAATGTCATTCAAAAATGTGTATGTCCTTAAAGGAACAACAGATGGTAATGAATGCATTTCTTCTTAAGTATTTTCAACCTCCTTTTCTTAACTCCTCCAAATATTGAGATGAATCTATCATAAAGGTTTTCCTTGTTAAACACTAAATAGTTAAATACTTTGACTCTTCGATTGAGGATTTTGATTGCAATGAATATGTTTTTTTTTGTTTTCATGCTTATCTTTTTCTTCCATCCTCAAAGCAATCCCATTGTAAACTTTTTCCTATTGGAAGGCAACCTGTTTCCATGTTCATCCTTTCTGTTGTCCAACTATGAACTCAAGGTAATTCTCTTTAATATTGAATTCAACATACAATCCTCTTCTTTACAGTTTGTTAGTGCATATTGTTCTCTTTTTGTCTCTCTTTTGTAACCATTGTCCATAGCATAGCTTATGTCCTCCAACATCAAATCAATGCAATGGGTTTCACATGGAATCCAAAATAATATGGGTTGTTTCTCAATAACAATCATTAAGCAAGAATCAAAGTAGGTGAATATATATATATATATATATATATATATATATATATATATATATATATATATATATATATATATATATATATATATATATATATATATTTTAAATGCAGAATACTGTCTAATATTCGATGACACAGGCTGGCTATCGAATATTTGTCTACTAAGGTTGGTGTACTCATTGGATAATCGACGCCACAACTAATGGAAAAAAGCGTCTGTCATTTGACACTCCTGTCAGGCAGAGCTCTCATCTATCGAATATCTGATGCATCACCATTAGTTTGCTTGCCCCAAACTGACAGAACAATGCATCTGATATTTAAAACTCCCGTCAAACTAATTCAACTCGATGTTAGTTATCTGATGCGTATACATCAAACATGCTGGTCTAGGCTGATGGAAGGGAGCTTCGAAGAGATAACAACCCTGTCACACAATTTACCTATACCGTCGATTACCCGAGGCCTAGACTTCGAATTTTCCCATTGGACAAAACTAATTTTTTGTCGAATATATGATGAAAAACTAATGTGAGACCTATTGGATATTCAATGTTTGGTGCATCGGATATCTGATGATTTATAACATCACAAAACCGACTTCAAAATGTTGGATTTTTAATGACCATTTTGACCCTTTTTTGTGTGCAGATAATCGAGATCTTTACTGTCTAATATTCAATTATTACTAAATTTTCATCTATTCAACAAAATTCCAACAATTATTTGATGAGAACCAATGTCGGATAGTCGACGCCAATAAGTCACATATACGACTAATACCTGTCAGATTTTGGCCCCATTTCTCCTAGTGAAAAACCCATTACATGGTGATACATCATTTCAAAAACTTATAAAACAACAAAATGACCAAAAGACACCTATAATGAGCGGTCTTATACATGAACATTAATAATTTTCAGTTGTGGGCCTATTGAGTTCGACGTCTCTCTTGCCTGGATCCTTCTGGAGATGATCTTGACTTGTATTGATATCCTTATTGAACTTTAGGTCTATTATTAAATCCCAGAGTGTGTCCACTTCGTATTCCAATTGTGATATGTGATTCTAAAGGGCCATGATTTTGTTAGCCTGCTCAATTTGAAAGTGATACAATTGACAAGATTTAACTTGCAAGTCATAATCATCCCTCTGCAAGGATTCGTGAGCATAAAAATACTGAGAATGGGGGTTTGTTGTTGATGAAGTCTCAGAGTTGGAGTCATCATTCATGGTGATATGAAGGTAGATATCGTGAGAGCAATAAACTACATGTGAAAATGGAACAAACCTTCCCAAGAAAATGACACAGAGGAGGAATTCCATCAAAATTGGTATAGGATATAGGATATTAAAGGCGAATTCCAATTGGTGGTATCATGGTCATAAAATGCATCTTTCTGGTCTATATTATTTACCAAGACTCTAGAATCAAAGAGAATAAATTGAAGGCCTAAGATCCCAAATTGTATAGACTCCTTCTAAACCAAATGGTTCTTCAAACTTCTAAAGAGAGAGGACCTAAGAACTCATGAAGAGATACCCAACAAATCCTTAGACTATACTAAAATTCGATAATTAGGACACAAAGCGATGAAATAGAGGCCTACCTCAAAGGGGTTTCCATGTAAATATTATCTACTGTTAATGACCAAATTCGAAATGGGAAGCCCATTATTACCTTCTTGTAAAATAACTCAAGTCAATCTGTGACCAATCAAGGATAAAAGACCAAGTGTTGCTGAAGTTGTTTTGGGTCTAGAGAGTCCTTTTTACCAAATTTCCCATGAGCAGGAGTGCCAAGATTGCAATGGAACTATCCCAAGGATAAGCGACTAGAATATGAGTCAGAGGAGTTCTCAGAGAGAAACCTAAAGGTTAAACACCTGGATGCCAAAATGAAGTTAAGGGACAGAGCTATATCAAAATTAATCAGTCTCAAAGGTGGAAAATTAGACCAAGAAGCCAATTTAGTCCTAGATAATGCAGGAGAAATATAAGAGTCTAATTTATCGCTAATTCCACTACTCAACCAAATGATTCTCATCATTCTACCATTAAATTTCCCAGTTCTTCTTCTAATGAAAACCATCATGATCCTGAGTGGAGGTCATTTCCACGATCTATGTAGATAGATGTAGTAATAAAAAGCATACTAACAAGAGGTAGCCTCATATGCATGGCAACAAGATTCATGTGATGCCATGTCAAGGGGAATCCATTTATGCATCCAAAATATTACACATGTGAGGAGCCTGATAAGGGAATAAAAGGTGGTGCAATAGGGAATATCAAGGGATAAGGAGAATAAGGGAGATTATAGAGTGAGGAGGAATGAGGAAAATAGAGGAGGAAAGGAGGGTAAATAAGCTTAGGTATTTTTCTTTAATTTTTTTCATAAAATGGATAGACCAAGGGAAGTACAAAGAACCAAGAGACATGAAACCTTAGGGGATGGGACAAAAACAACTTGAGCCATTGATTTCAAGCATGGTCTCTTCCAAGGAGAAAGCTTTATTTTCTTACAAATCAACATCCAAATTATTAATTCTAATAATATGACAGAATTCTTTGGAATGGAATATTTCTATAAGTCCTCTAATTCTCTAGAGCACTAGTGCAAGGGAATTATCCTTTGGATTGCCTTCCTTAATGATATAATGGATTGTGATTAGTGAGTCTCCTAGTGTAGAAAATCCTATAGATTCAAAAGGTCATGCAATTTACTAAACCATAGGACAAGAATCTACTTCTACTTTCAACCAGCGGAAGCCAATAGATCGTATGAACAAGAAGGATATAAATCAATGGAACATAACATAATACGTATCCAGGGAAATCCTCAGCTGAAAACCCCCCACTATTTGTATTTCATTAAATCAGAAATCCAAGATGATAATACAATGCTTGTTATCACAAGAACAATCTCAACACTCAGTATGATCAATATCCCTGCTCACAAGCAAGCTCAAGCCAATATCTAGTCTCTTTTGCTGCTCTCTAAGCCTCTGATTCCTTGTGCAATTCCTATGGATGAATAACCCATATTAATGGGAATCCATTGCTTTCAAAACCGCGTAGTCCAATCTAGGTTGAATTCCTGATTGCATGCATGATCTATACAACTCAGTAAATCATGCAAATGATAGTCCATTATCCCTGCACTCTAGTCTCAACTGGGTCTTTCTTAGAATCGACATGAATGAGTTTATGGTGAGGGAATCTTCAATTAACTAGAGTGACACTTGTGAACCAACTGACTATTAACTCTATTAGTTCCACAAAAAGTTTGGAACTAATTTAACTGAACATAACTCAGTAAACTGAGTTATCTAATTACAACTCACAATTAAACTCATCCTGGACCCCTAAAACTTAGGGAGAACATATATATGACTTTAGAAATACTTCCAACTCGAAATTATTAAGTTACTAAGTCAAATTAACTTAGTTAACTATTACAAGTTACTATGGGAAAAGAATTACAATTTTAATTCACAATTTAATTCAAGGACAAATTAAATTGGAATTTCTGGATTCTATTTTTAACATTTCTTGTTGCTATTTTCAACACTCCCTCTCAACAAGAAAGGAATTCAACTCCATCTTGATCCTGAACCTTTGGAATATTCTGCATGCAACACTTCTCTCTAGTGTTTTTTCTACAACAACTCTAGAAACAAAAGAAAACATCCATCCTGAATCAGTATGATGCATCTGTCATCAAAGTCTTTGACTGCTACTGCCTCTGTCGATTGAAAACTTTGCGATTATGCTAAATATGCCTTTATGCAATGTTGTCAACCCTTCTCTGCACTCTTCATTATCTGACTACTCTAGCCTCTGTCAGTCTGATCCCTGATTGCATCAATCATCACTGATTCCTCTTGTTACTCTGTACTTTTGGACTCCAGTAGCAAGGTACAATACATGAGATATAACCTCTCAATGGAACCTACCTAATTTCAGCCCTATTAGGACTATCACTTCACATTGCCCCATCTCACACCTGGAGGTATGGCTGCATGTGATCCCTCTTCCCACCTGGCTCAAAATTGCCCCTTACTAGAGGTCTCTGCATGAGTGGATGCCTCCATTCAGTCTCCTCTCAACTTCTATAGTTGTGGCTACCCCACAACTTTCTGAAGCTTATTCTGAGACTGCTTCTTCTAGGGCTACATGTTGAGAGGTAATTTACTTTCCCTCTCAACCACCAAGTCTCTAACATTTTCCTTGATCCTCAAGGCTTTGCATGCATCTTTAACCTCAAGATCATATAGATTTTTGACCCATGCACCGATCTGTTTCACTTGTACCGTGGCGATGTGTCTAAGGAAAACCTTTCCCTTACTAAAAATCACATCATATTGACGGTCTTCCAATATCGCGATTGAAACACGATTCTCCTTTAGTCCTGGAGCATGCATCAAATTTTTGATCCTGAGAGAGGATCCAGACTCCGTCTGAAAAGTAACCGTGCCTAATCCAGTAGCACTATACTTCCCATCATCTCCAAACTCTATGTTCTGCCTCCTCAAAATCACTAAAGAGATCTCTATTCCCCATCATATGGAATGAGGCACCGCTGTCAAGATACCACATGCCTCCCATGATAATGCTGGCCATGCATGCAATGAGAGTGAAATCAAGTTCTTGGCATAGTGTCCATGCCCGTGATAGTAAAAACACTTGAATTTCGTCAATTCCATCTTATTTCCGTCCTCCTCACCTTGGGACTTGTTTCCCTTGGCCTTCTTTCCCTTACTCGTAAAGGAAAAATCCTCTTCCACTTCCTTGGAAGAGGTCCCATCTCTGGTGTTCCATCGAAACTCCTCTTGTACCAAATTTGACCACAACTGTTCCCAATTTGGCAGTTTCTCCCTTCCATTGATAGAGTCCTGATAACTATGCCAACTCTTGGGAAATCCTAGAAGAGCTAGGCTCACCATATCATCCTTGGAAACAATGATTCCAACACTTCCAAGTTCATACTGATAATGAGTGAACTTGGTCAAGTAATTTGGAATTGAGTCGCTCGCCTCCATCTTGATTTTTCAAAGTTTATCTTTTAGTGCCAACTTCCTATGGTCACTTCTATTTTGGAAAAGGTCCTTCAATGCTTTCCACATAGCATGCAAATTTTCCTCCCCATCGAGACCCGAGACAATGTGGTCTTGAACTACCTCAAGGATTATCTGCCTCACCCTTGCCACACACTTCTTCCATTCGGCTAGATTATGAGCATCCAATGCTGGTGGCTTAAGAATGTGTTGATAAATGAATTCCTTCAAGTCATTATTCTCCAACACAAACTCCATCCTATCCTTCCAGGCTATATAACTCGAGCTACCATCCAAGGCATACTCGAGCCGCAAACTGTAGAACGCCATCGACCGATCCTGAAGTATGAAATGAAAATTTGAATTTCACATGTAACCTTGAACTCAAAACTTCAAAATCTCCTCTAATATACTATTCTCACCTCCGATACCATGTAGAAAATCCTGTAGATTCACAATCTTATGCAATTTACTAAAGCACATGACAAGAATATACTTCTACTTTCAACCATGGAATCCAATAGATCGATCAATATGAAAAAGAAAAAAGAAAAATCAATGGAACATAACATAATAAGTATCCGGGGAAAGCCTCAATTGAAAACCCCCACTATCTGTATTGCATTAAATCAGAAATCCAAGATGATAATACAATGCTTGTTCTCACAAGAACAATCCCAACACTCATTATGATCAATCTCTCTACTCACAAGAAATCTCAAGCCAATCTCTAGCCTCTTTTGTTGCTCTCCAAGCCCCTGATTCCTTTCACAATTCCTATGGATGAATATCCCATATTAATGGGAATCCAATGCTTCCAAAACTGTGCAATCTAATCTAGGTTGACTTCCTGATTGCATGCATGATCTATACAAGTAAATCATACAACTAATAGTACACTGATCCTACATTCTAGTCTCAATTGGGTCTTTCTCAGAATCGACATGCATGAGTTTTTGATGAGGGAATCTTCAGTTAACTAGAGTGACACTTGTGGATGCACTAGTGCACCAATTGACTGTTAACTCTCTATTAGTTCCACAAATAGTTTGGAACAAATTTAACTGAACATAACTCAGTAAATTGAGTTATCTAATTATAACTGACAATTAAACTCATCCTAGACCCCTAAACTTAGGGAGAACATATACATAACTTCAAAAAGACTTCCAACTCGAAATTACTAAGTTAACTAAGTCAACTTAACTTAGTTAACTATTGCAAGTTGCTATGAGAAAATAATTACAATTTTAATTCACAATTTAATTCAAAGACAAATTAAATTGGAATTTCTGGATTCTATTTTTAACATTTCTTATTACTATTTTCAACACCTAGAATAACAATGTCTTTGATTTCTTTGTCTTTAACAATGCATAAACTTTATAGGAAACCATACATCTCAACTTGATTATTTGTTTTCCTTCCCAAATCTTATACAAATTTAATTTATATAATTTAAGCGAAATTAAATAATATCACTCCCACTCCTACCACCTCTAATTATATAAAGTTACACTTCTCTTTAATATTAAATTATAAAAATATTTTAATTCAACATTAAATTTTTCTTCATACAACGCATAAATTTTTTCCCATACTATACATTATATCTCCTTAAAACTTTTCATTTTTCTATCCTTCTAAAGTAAAATAAATTGTAATGTGATATTAGAAACTTATTAACTAAATAACTATATATTTTTATATTTAAAAAATTTAAATATTTTTTTTTGTTTTTTTTGTGGTATATTTTTAATATATATATATATCTATATATATATATATATATATATATATATATATATATAATTCCATCCATTTTATTATTATTATTTTAAATAATATAAATTTATTTGATTTGGTTTATTAAATTTAATGAAAATTTACTAGGCTGAATGGTTCGTAATGCAATTTTTGAAAGTAGTTTCAACAAATAAATCGATATTTTCAATTAATTTTCGCATTTCTATTAATTGTCGATATATAAATCAATTATTATTATTATTATTATTTTTTATGAAATTGTTTTCGTTCATTTTATATAAATTAATATTTTTAATTTGGGCATGAAGTATGTCTTAAAAATTGTTTTAATTTGATTAAGAATTTATTTTTCTCAAACTTAAAAAACAAGTTAAAGTTGCCTGTCACCTGAAGGAGTACCATCAATTTTATGTGGCATGACTTTTCTTGAATAATGGTGATGAGTGAGCATGTATTCTCTTGTTAACCTCTATACCCACCACTAGTGGAGTAATTCTGTGTGGCATGCTTTTCTTTGAATAATAGCGATGGGTTGGGTTTCATTCTCGGATAACAATCAATGATGAGTATCACAACCAATGATGAATATCCCTACTATTGATTTGACAATTGAATTATGCTGTGAGTAAAAAAAATCCAATATCTATTTTTCAATAAAATTATAACCATCATTACTTAAATGGAACACAACGGTTTTTAACTTTCAAAATATAACTACTTGTTAAAATATAACTACTTAACATTAATATTAAACTATGATTTGCACACATAAATAATTACTAATTTAATAATAAATCTTTTCATGCATTTTAAAGTAAAAATATATTATTTGAATACTTATATAGAGTGTTTATAATATCGTTGGAGATCATATGAACATAGATACAGCTCTGCGGCTAGGGTTTTACTCTACGACAGTTCTGAACCCGCGACCATGGTGAAGATCTGCTGCATCTGGGCATGCTACGTGGGAGGGTTTGTTGGGTATTTTTGAATGGAGAATACCAAAACCAACTAAATAACCAACACAGAGACAATGCTCTGTTTCCTCTGTCTCAGGATCTTTATGCACAAGGAAGCTTTTAAATAAAATCTCAGAACAGAGTATTACACAGCCATAAAAATATTTCTATTGATTAAAAACAAAGGACTGATACAAACTTCATCCTCTTTGCTAAGAGGGATTCACCAAAAACAAAATTAAACAAAAACTTTGTTTTCACCCTCAGAAATTACTGTGCTGGGTTTACTGCTGTAAAACCCCTTTTTCATTTACTGGTGTAAAAACCTTCTTTTACATACTACTGTAAAAACAAAATTTACACATGCTTACCCAAGAAAATTATATGCCTCCCCTAGTTTTACTTTTCTTCACTTCCAGTTAATAAAAAAAAATTACAGATGCACTCCCACCTTTTCTTTTCGTCATGCACTGCTGTGCGAATATTTTCATTCTCACACTACTGAGTTATATTACAATGAGTAGCATTTCTTATGCACTACTGTGCATTTGTATAACAAAAAACATTCTTCATTTGTTCCCACAAAATGTGCTTCACCCTTTTGTTTTCGCTACTGCAATGTTCTTTGCTGCCTCTCCTTTTTTTTAATGGTCAACACAAAAAAAACCCACACATCGTGCGGCCACACTACACCAAAAAAAAACTACACATAGTCACTACTCTACGACATATATAAAACATACATAAAAAAACATATAAAAATTATATGCCCATAACCGTATTAAAGGGCCTCCACCTAATCCTACGTAAATACATTAAAGCCATGTTGTTTCCTCCACGGCGGTCAACCACAAAACTTTTACTCCACGCAAAACTTAAATTGACGCAGGCCCGTATGCAGCTTCAGAGATCAATGGCTGACAACACGCAAGGAGATCGGACGGCTGGAGTGGATATCGGAAGGCAGTTTAATGCTGAGCTTTACCTCCCGATATGTCAGAGATGCTGATGTCAGGTGAGAGCCACGCGTCTTCACCAAATCGCATCGGAGGCCAATATACGGAAACTGCTTTTTGCTGGAAGGTGGTGCGATATCGTCTGGGCGGTTTGTTGTTTCATGCTAGCGGTTTTGGATGTGTACGTAGGCAGCGTTGAAATTACGATTTCAACACTCCCCTTTAATTTCAACTGCTGGGCGTTCAAACATACCCAAACACTTCCTCACATCGAGGGATTCACCAATACTGCTGTTACAAAGACATCTTCCTCACATAGAGGGATTCACCAACTGCTTCTGATGCAGTTCCACAAACAACAAAGTTGTCTTCCTCTTAATAGAGGGATTAACCTGAAACTGTGCTTAAGAGCACCTTCCTCATGACAGAGGGATTCACCATAACAATGTGCTGAAGAGCACCTTCCTCTTGGTAGAGGGATTCACCTGTGACTATGCTGAAAAGCATCATCCTCTTGATAGAGGGATTTACCACACTATGCTGAAAAGCATCTTCCTCTTGACTGAGGGATTCTCCAAGAACTTCACTTCCTCTCATGGAGGGATTACTGCCAAACACTGCTTTAGATGCAGTTTCAAAACAAAACATTCATTGCACTGCTGTGTGTGCAAACTCATTACAATGTTCTTTTATGCTGATGCATATTCTCTGCTGCACTGTTGTGCCATCTTCTTTACTGTGTCTACCCCACACTGCTGTGTCTACACTTGTTGTTGTGTTGTTGCACTTCTCTTACATTTCTTTGCAAACTCTGCATTGCTGTGCCTTCCCTTTCTCACATTCACACTGTTGTGTGAGAATTCTTTACTTGCGCACTTATGCGTGCTTCCCTTCTTCACAATGGGAAAACTTTTCTTCACGCTGCTGCGTGCTCCCCTTCACTCATTAAAATCATACTTCTGCTGTGTCTCACTTGCATTTCAGATGCAACCAACACACTCACTGCACTTACATTTACCGCTGTAAAGAAAAAAAATTTCTTTTACATGTGCTGCTGTCCATTTCTTCAAAAAATTTCTTCAACAAAACTTCATGCTGCTGCATTTTCTTATTTGCATTGCTGTGTGCTTCTCCTTCTTGTCATCATGTTGCTGTCCATAACTTCTTGCTGCTGCATTTTTCATATTCATTGTTGTCCATACCCATAACCATAGACTGTCATCCCTGGGTTTTTATTTGCTGCTGCGTTGCCTCTGCAATTTGCACTGTCGCTGCCTTTTGTTTCATCATACTGCTGTGCCCATACTCTTGGCACTTCATTCTCCACAAAAAAATAACACAGGCTGCTGCCTTTTCTCATGCATCCTTGCTTCACACAATCTTAGTCTTCATTTTTTTTACACAATGCACTACTGTGCAATTCCTTTGGCTTTCTGCTGCCACACACATTCTTATACATCCAGTGTGCATTAAAAATCTGCTGTCCCTGTTTTTCTTTATGCGTTTCTTTGCATGCTGCATTGCATATGAAGAAAAATATTACATTTTTCACTGCTGTGTGAAAAATTTCATTGCATTCTCAGCCACTGGGCATTTACGCTCTGCTGCGTTTTGCCTTCTTCTCATTTTCTTCTCACTGGTTTGCATTTTCATTCCCAATACAAAACATTTCAATCTGCTGTGTATTATACTCACTCTGCTGTGAGTATATTCTCTCACTTTACATAAAAGGAAACTACCTTCCATTGCTATGCAAAAATTCAAAACTGCTGTTCATTCTAATCCATGTGTTCCATAAAAAAATTTCCAAACTGCTGTTTTATGTTCTGTCTTCCCACTGCTGTGAGGGTTTCCATGCTTTGCATTTTTCTCTTATCTCGCTGTTTCTCTTTACATTTCAGCGCTGCCATCTTTTCTTCTTTATGCATTTCTGTGCATATTGCATAAACACAAAGCAAAAACATTGCTGATTTCATCACTGCTGCATATTTCCTTCTAGAGGGATTAACAAAGATTTCATTTGCAACTGCTGCGCTGCAATACATCCTCCATCAACAAATGACTGTTAATACAGTTCATCAAACAACAAATTCAAGCTCCCCTTTAGTGTATGCTTGTCTTCTTTTGGCAGACTCTTCTCAAAACAAATTTAGATCCACTGGGGAGTTCAAGGGGTTTTCAGGTTGCCTTTCCTTCCTTCTCCATACTTGTGTAACTCTCTTCTTTTGCATGGGTCTAGCTTGTGTAAGAGCCCATGTCAAGTTACAATATCGTGCCATATGCCCAATGTTATGACTCTTGAAACATTCTACATTTTTCATGAATGACATTTCATGATTTCTTCTAAAATTGTCTCTTGGAGATTTTCGGAGACCACAACATTTATCTTTGTGAAATGCTCTACAGTCTTTTGCCATATGACCAAAGTTTGAGCAAGCATAACAATAACCATAAAATGAACTTTGGTACCTGGGAGATGGAGGTTTCCTTGATGTACTTCTGAAGCCTTGCTGCCTTGAGATCCTTTGATGATCACCATTGCCTCTTGCCTTTTTGTCATCAGCTACATTTCTTCTTGGAGCTGTTTTTCTACTTGGAGAAGGATTTATTCTATTGCAGCCTTCATTTTTCTCCTTGCCTTTGCTGGAACTAGGAGCATCACCATCTCTTTCTGGCTTCTTCACATCTCCTTTGCTTAAAGCATCTTCATCCTTGTTTGAGGGTTCACCTACATACCCAAGTCCTGATTTATCAAATGGGGATCTGTGATAGCTAAGCATGTCATCCAAAGCTTGAGAGCTCTTCATGATCTTGTTCATCCCTTCAACGTTCTTCCTGAGGAGGACAATCTCTTCTTCCAACTTTTCACATACATAATTTTTCTTTGCTAGTTGTTCCTCAGTTTCTTCCTTGCTACGAGTAGCTTCAGCTGCTGCTATTTTGAAGGAGATAATATCTATCTTTATTTTGGAGATTTCTACTTGACTGCTCTCCATTTTCTTTTCAGCTCCTTGTGCCTGCTTCCTGGCCTCTTGTAGTTCAGACTTAAGGGAGGAGACCTCTACCTTGTACTGTCCAATCTCTTCTACAAGCTTATTCACTCTCATGTGCCTTTGTTCAAGTTGACTTGACAAGGCGTCTTCCTGCTTTTTTGCTCTGTTCAACTGATTTGTCATAGACATGACTTCTTCATGATGCTTCCTCTTGCATTGATCCAGCTCCTTCTTGAGCTTGGCAAGCTCTTCATCCCTTTCCTTTACTTGAAGCTTGATGAGGTCAAGCTTTTCATTCTCAGCTTCTATGATGGGTTCTTCTTGACTCATTGTCATGGTCAGTGCTCCCTTTGCATGAAGGTCATGCAGTCTGTCCCATATATCCTTTGCTGATGTATATTTTCCTAGATTCCTCTTCACAGAATCAAGGAGTCCATCCAAGATTAGTTTTGCTGCTTGTGCATCATACTCCATGGATTCTTTATCCATCTTGCTATCATCAATCACTGACTCCCAGACTTCAATCCCCTCAGACATTAGGAAAGCCCTCATCATTATTTCCCATACATCAAAGTTTCCATCAAACTTTGGGGTTTCAAATAGAATGTATTCTAATGGATTGCCTTCTAGTTTAGTAGAAGGGGGAGACACATTTTTAACAGACTTGGAGGCTTTCTTCTTTGACCTTGCCATTCTTATCTAGGCTTTAAATACTTGACTGTGTTTTCTTTTAAATCACTGACTGTTCCTTCAATGGTAACTCAAAGGAAAGCTTTGAGAAATACCTTACCCCTTTTGGCTGTGGCTTCACACTGCTGGAGAGCCTTCACTCTGCTTGAGAAGTTTTATTGCTGCAACAAGCTCCTCCCTTCAGATTCTTTGTCACCTTCAAAGAGCCTAAGCCTGCTCTGATACCACTGTTGGGTATTTTTGAATGGAGAATACCAAAACCAACTAAATAACCAACACAGAGACAATGCTCTGTTTCCTCTGTCTCAGGATCTTTATGCACAGGGAAGCTTTTAAATAAAATTACTCAGAACAGAGTATTACACAGCCATAAAAATATTTCTATTGATTAAAAACAAAGGACTGATACAAACTTCATCCTCTTTGCTAAGAGGGATTCACCAAAAACAATATTAAACAAAAACTCTGTTTTCACCCTGAGAAATTACTGTGCTGGGTTTACTGCTGTAAAACCCCTTTTTCATTTACTGGTGTAAAAACCTTCTTTTACATACTACTGTAAAAACAAAATTTACACATGCTTACCCAAGAAAATTATATGCCTCCCCTAGTTTTACTTTTCTTCACTTCCAGTTAATAAAAAAAAATTACACATGCACTCCCACCTTTTCTTTTCGTCATGCACTGCTGTGCGAATATTTTCATTCTCACACTACTGAGTTATATTACAATGAGCAGCATTTCTTATGCACTACTGTGCATTTGTATAACAAAAAACATTCTTCATTTGTTCCCACAAAATGTGCTTCACCCTTTTGTTTTCGCTACTGCAATGTTCTTTGCTGCCTCTCCTTTTTTTTAATGGTCAACACAAAAAAAACCCACACATCGTGCGGCCACACTACACCAAAAAAAACTACGCATAGTCACTACTCTACGACATATATAAAACATACATAAAAAAACATATAAAAATTATATGCCCATAACCGTATTAAAGGGCCTCCACCTAATCCTACGTAAATACATTAAAGCCATGTTGTTTCCTCCACGATGGTCAACCACAAAACTTTTACTCCACGCAAAACTTAAATTGACGCAGGCCCGTATGCAGCTTCGGAGATCAACGACTGACAACACGCAAGGAGATCGGACGGCTGGAGTGGATATCGGAAGGCAGTTTAATGCTGAGCTTTACCTCCCGATATGTCAGAGATGCTGATGTCAGGTGAGAGCCACGCGTCTTCACCAAATCGCATCGGAGGCCAATATACGGAAACTGCTTTTTGCTGGAAGGTGGTGCGATATCGTCTGGGCGGTTTGTGGTTTCATGCTGGCGGTTTTGGATGTGTACGTAGGCAGCGTTGAAATTACGATTTCAACAGGGTTGGCGAAGACCATGAATGAGCACAAAACCTCAGAGATGGAAGCGATGGTGGCGGTAATGCCTGCCTGGAATAGGGACTGCACGCTAATACTCGAATCCGAGCTAGAGGAGGGTCGAAGCAAGCATCTCTTCCACAACCCCACCATAGAACATGATGTGGAATTGGAGAGAGTGCTCATCCCCGGAGAGAGTGCCTGGATCTGTGGGCTTGGAGTCGACTAGGCAACCAATCTGCTCTACGAGGAATCGGCTGCTCGAACAATATCAAACCCTGAATTTTGGGCAGAAGAGGCTGCCTTCGAGGATCTGGAGAAGCCCGACAGGGGTCTGATAGGTGGACGGGGGATGGCGGAGGGCCAAAAAGCCATCATGGTGCCGAAGAATAGTAAGGATGATCACTCCGGGAAAGCAGTGGCCACAACGCAGGGAACGCAGAGCTCACTCTGCAGAATGGAGAATCTGTAGATCCTTGGACAAGATATCCTCAGTCGGCAACAAAGTCTGGATCTCCAGTAAGTACCCTCAGTTTCCAAATATTTGTCAAAACCCCTGCTGGAAAAACACATTTACTTTGGGTAAATCAGACCGATTCAGTGAAGCAACTGAAGAATCTTATCCTGCAACAAGTGGGATATCCCACCAGAGCACAAAATTTGATACATGAGGGCAGAGTACTCCAGGACACCAAGTTCCTCAGGGATTATAAAATCGCATCTCTGTCAACAATAATTCTCAATCTGAGAATAAGAGGTGGCATGGTAGATAACAACAGAAATCCTTATAGGGGAGAAGGAAGTGGGAAAGGCACAACAAAAATAGCAGAAACACATCAGGGGAAAAAAACTAGAGGTTTATCCTTCAAAAACATTCTTCAGGGGAAAAATACAGCCGAAGCAACACCAAATCAAACAGGTATGGAAGCAAGGCCATATATCGTGGAACAGTTGAATTATACCCCAGAATTAAGCATAGATGTACCAGAAACAGATGAGCACTGCACTATATATGAAAGACAAGCAATAATATGTAGATTCAACTATTTTTGGCCCAAACCTATTGATCTATTTCACTGGATTTTCACAAATTGGACTACACAATGTGAAATACATCTCTGTTCAAAGGGGTTCTTCATAGTGAAATTTCCTACAACAGAGGCTAGAGACTTTGTAATACAGGAAGGACCTTGGTTCTGGGGGTCCACAGGACTCTTCATCACACCATGGTTCCCAGAATTTGATGCAAATACAATGGTTGTCTCTAGGATGCTAGTTTGGATTCGTTTGCATAATCTCCCAATACACCTCTGGAACCAACAAGTACTTGCAGGAATCGGTAATACTATTGGGCGTTATATCAAAATGGACACCCAAAGACTGGAGGAAAGAATCTACACATTTGCACGAATATGTGTGGAAGTAGACCTCAGCAGAGGCTTGCCAGATCAAATTCAACTGAAACATAGACAGAGGTGCTGGACACAGGTTTTAGATTATGAAAATACAACATTCAGATGCAGAATCTGCCGACAAACAGGACACCTACAAAACACGTGCCCAACAGCCAAAAAAGACAGTCGTAGGAAGAATAAAACAGGAAAACAAGCCAAGGGATGGCAATTTCCCCCACCACTCTCGGATGACGAGGAGGAAGAAGATGTGGAACATGTCACCCCCAATGCGACCAATCAGATGAACAAAGAACCAGAAGTTGAAGACATCACTCCACAAGAACCTATGGACTCGCAGTCGGTAAAGATACCAGAAACAATGGATATCAGCAGATCCAAATGGCAACACATATCAGACACATCAGATTCTGAAAAAGAAAACCCCCAACCTGTGGCTGACACAACACTAGCACTTGTAGCTCCAACAGAGACTCAGGGGGGGTGGAGAAAGGTTGAGAAGAAAAAAGGGCGAAAAGCCTGACTTTTCTCCCCATCTGTACATTATTTACTTGTTTCTTTTCATGATCTTTGATCAATAGCAATACTGCTGATGCAATGTGCCATAGCATCTGCAACATGTAATTTTGTTTTAATTAATAAAATTACGATTTTTCCTTGGAAAAAAAATATCGCTGAAATATTTGCGATATTCGAAAATATTGTGATATTTTCGGTAAGTCAAAATATCGCAGGAAAATATTGCCATATTTTCTTGCATGAAAATATTGCGAATATTTCGACAAAATATCACGTTACGATATAAAATATCGTTGAGCAAGCTGGGCCGGGGCTAAAAAAATGATTTTGGTTGTTTTATTTGCTCATTTTGGTTTCTTAGTCTTGGAGAAGGAAAGGGAAGGCCTTTGTGTTGGTTTTCAAGGAGGGGTCGAGGATCAAACAACCATTATCACTACCAAATATTTATTTTTGTGAATCAAAGATTGAAGATCAGTAAGACAAACTTCATTTCTTCCATTAATAGGTATGTTCTTAAAAAACCCTATGTTAATGATTTTTTTCATAGATTTAGAGTTATGCTTGCTTGCCTCTTTGCCTACCAACATTTTTTCTTCTTTATTTTTTTTTTTCCATTTGCTATGGTTATCATTTCCATGAGCCAATGCAAGGGTTTTCTTCATATTTGGACAACAAAATTCCATTTTTTAAAACTTTCTTATGCGCCCTCTTATTGCCATTTTCCATTCACATTGCACATAATGTAGTAAATGTTTTTTTTTTTTTTTTTAATGAGATGGTTATTACTTATTTTTTTTTTTGTGTTGTAGTGTTTAATGCAATTTTTATTTTTTATTTTTTTTGTGCCCTAGGTTTGAATTAGTTCACTACAAATATCCCAAAAGTGTTCAACCCATTTTGGGAGTATGGGGAGCTTGATGGTGGGACAAATCAAGAATATCTATCATGTAAATTGTGTGGGACCAAGATGGCAGGAGGGGTTACGCGATTGAAATACCATCTGACTAAACTCCCTAGACATGATGTAATGCTTTGTATGGTTTCTTGTTTGGAGCATATACAAAAAACTTTTGAAACAATTGATGAAAAAGACAGAAAGATAGCTGCTATGGAGAGGTCACTGATCTCAAATAGATAACTGCTGGTTTTATTTGTTTTGCTACATATAACTCATGATAATGAGATACTATTATATATGTGATGCTATTTTGTATTGGTTCTCCACATTTGAGTCTTTGATTGGACAATTATCAGGGATCAATAGGATTTGGTATTGTCTTTGATGTATCATTTTTATTTTACATCCACTACATGATATATATTAGTGATTTCTTCATATTTATGTGCCAATGTGTTTATTTCATGTTGTTATTGCTTTATATATTTAAAAATATGAAAAAAAAATGAATATATTAAATGCATTTTTTTATTTTTATTTTTATTTTTTTAATTCGCTGATATTTACGATAATATTGTCGATAAAAAATTTCCTAAACCCTCACCGATATTTTTCCAATACCTATTTTCAACACAACTTATATATATTATGAATGTAATTTATACCATTTAAATTTAAATAAATAAATTACGAATCTAAAATTTAAAGTCTTTAGTATAAAAATGTTTCAAACTACTTTCTTGTTTATTTTATTTTTTTAAACAAACTGATCAATCTTTTCTTAATCACATAACAAATATATACATATAGCTTATGATTTTTCATCGGAAACCAAACCAATAATGATATTTCTACCATTTTAAGGTACAACTTGTGAGTCAAACCAGTAACCTACTGATCTAAAGTGTTATGTTCTACAGTTACGTCATAGATCCCTTCTCCGGATCACACCTCGAACATATAATGGGCGCAAGTGGATGCCTTAGATGGCCTGAAATATTTGGACGAAAATGATGGTTCGATGCAACACCCTTGTTCGAATGACTAGCTTTTGAACCAACCTTTTGACATTATGCTTTTTTTAGTGGGCATAGGGTTATTTTATTTGAGAAATTTTGAGATAAAAAATAATAATATCTCGTATAATTTTTAAATTTAAATAAAAATATAATTAATATTTTAAAAATATATTTATATATATATTAATACAATTAAATTAATAAATGTGATTAATATACACAAATAAATTTATATTAACTATAATTATAGTATTTATTTTATTTATTTATATCAATAATATTTGTCACATTCATTATTTTATAAATTTCTATCAAAATACAACACTATAGCATTACAATAATAAAATAACACATTACAACAATATTTAATATAATATTGATCGAATGTTATATAATATTATACTTAATTTATAATAAGTAAGTTTTATATATGAGATTTAGATATATAATATAGAGTGTTTATATTTATAGAGTTTATATAAACTAAATATTATTATCATATTATATGATTTATAATATATAAAACAAGTTCATAATTATAATATATAACCAATTAAATTAATTACCTCTTGTATAATAACCCACATACCTTGCGAGGGATACTCTTGTAACTTTCAAAAAATTTTAAATCTTCAAAAGCTTTATGCAGATAAGAGCCATATCTCACCTTCAAAATTTTTAAATCCTCAAAACTATGGAGGTCTGTCCCATTGTATTAAATCACGAATTAGATCTATGCTGGCTATTACATACAATTTCCCAGAAACGGGCTTTGTCAGATATAGTTTATGTTTTTTTATTTTTTTTACTTATTACTATTTTTAGTAATAAAAGTTGTTACATAGTTTATTGGTTTTGTTTTGATCAAGATATGGGAGAAATAAATGTGGTTAAATAAAGAATGAAGACCCAAAATCTGTGGATTTCAATGGTGCAATGAGGGGATATATAGAGAAGAAATACCCTAAACTCAATCAATAGCCAATTTGCAGTTTCTAACCACTGTGATCTTTTCAATGCCGTTGGTTTGCAGTATTTTGCATGTTTGCAGTATTTTGCATGTTTATAATAACCGATGTTTTTTTTTTTTTTTTTTTTACGATTAAGGTGTTTTATTTATAATTGAATTATCTTTGTCGTAATTTTATATACTAGTGGATTTAATCATTGATTTTGTTAGGTCATAAATATCTTTATTTCAACATGGCGGATGGAGATTCGTTGAATTTTAACTTTTACATAGTGAAGATCTTTATTTCAACTCAAGGTGGATGGAAGAGGGAAGTTTGATGACTTATTTTTTATTTAGATCAATGAACGCTATTAGGTTTTAAAGGAATATACTTAGTGTGAAAGAGTAATAGAGTGTTGTGATTTGCTGATCACCCATATTAATTGAAACAATTTAATAAAGAAATTGAAGTGATTTGGCAAGATTTGAAACATGCTGAGTTGAATCAACTCATGATTTTTTTGTCAATTGAATTCCATCGGTGAATCATGATCAACCATCGTCAACGATGGTCAATCATGATCAACATGTTGTGATGCTGTAATGGTACATAAATCTATCCAACATCACAATACTATATTAAATTGAAATTTATCCAAGATCGTAATGTGACATTACAAAATTAGTTAACCACATTTATTATTGTGGTTAACCATCTTGGACTTAACAATGGAGACATGGACAACCATGATCAACGATGGTCAAACATAGTTGAATAAGGTCAACCATGATCAACCATGGTTGAAGAATGTCAACCATTAATTACATGTTTATTGGGCTAGGTAAGTGCCACTTTCATTTAAATTAATGTTAAATTAGATATTTATTTTTGGACTGTTACATATGGTATGAGAGCTTTGGCTCAACCCTTAGGGCCTATGGGCATCTTCAAAAAAAAATTATTTTTGGGATTCTTTGGGTTGTTCAACTCCTTTTACCTTTCTCTGCGACTTCGATTCTACGGGTTTTCAGAATCTGTACCCAAAAAAAAAAAAAAAAAAAAAAAAAAAAAAAAAAAAAAAAAACAAACAAACAAACAAACATTTAAGACAAAAATTAATGAAGAAATGGATAGTACATGCGATTGTTTGTAAGTAAACTTTGACATTAACTAAATTCAATTTGAATGAATAGTGCTTACCTGTTTACCTGTGGTCGAAGTAGGCTTACCGCAACAAGGTTTTGGGGACGACTCTCCACCCAACCGTAGGCTCAATTGTGCAACGTCTTGCTACAACTGGCCACCCCCGAGCCCTCAATCAACATACTACTGCCAGCGACTCCTAGGTCTTAGTATACCATTCTCCCAAGAGAATGAAAGATAGAATCTCGGAAAGATGGAATGCCTCCTCTCATCTTCCTCGCCATCTATTAAATAGAACAAACATTGGAAGAGGAACCACATGCACACACTCCATGTGTCTCATGCAACTTTATTTTGATTTCTTTCTTTTTGATAGTTTCCTTTTCTTGTTTTATTTCCTTCTTTTTGATAGTTTCCTTTTCTTGTTTTATTTCCTTCTTTTTGATAGTTTCCTTATTCTTATCTAGAGCTTTAGTATGGTTATTACTATTTTCTTTGTATATATTTTTAATCTTATTTATTATTTAATCATTTATGATTTATTATTTTTATTAAGTGATTTATTTATTATTATTTATAATTTATATTATTAATTATTAATTTATTATTTTTATTTATTATTAAGGGGAGGGATATTACATACTCTCCCACTTTAAGGAACTTCGTCCCGAAGTTAAGTTGAATTATTTATTATTTATTATTTAATTTACTTCATGTTGCCAACACCCTTTGCTGAACTAGTATAACCAGCAGGCATCGAAAGTCCCCAACACCCCGGGAAATCTCAAGGAATCTTTGTCCTTTTTCCCACTTTCGGCACCGAACTAAGCCTGACCCGGTCTTTATCCTAGTCCAAGGTTGGTGCCAAGGCTCGCACCTGACTCAGACCTCATCTGCCCCAAGGCAGGCATCCGGTCTGGTACTCAATGACCCCGGGCATCTCGCAAGGCTGGCCCACTCCCTCCATAACTACTAAGGCGCACAGCCCCAGGCATCAAAGTCCTTTACATCCCTTCCAGACTTCGGCATCCCAATCCAATAACAGGCACCTAGCCTAGAACATCAGGCACTTGGCCTCCTCAAGATGATCCCATAGCTCTTCAAGAGCTATCCATCAAGAGCTATACACAAGACAAAGGAACCACTGGCATATGTAGTGTTGATTGAGTTTGTCCCCAGCCCATATGGTGTTACTTATTCTCCCTCGTGCGTATGGGCTCGCACGAGATCATCAAATAAACCAGCCCTCTCGGCCCATTTGTGGAGTCCTGTCAATCCCCACACCTCAACATGCAACCAATGCATTAGCTATACCATCATAGTATCATAGAAAATAATCCACATGCCAAGTTTTGCGTGTCATCATGAGAACATTCATCATTTTAATCGCAACATTATGAATGATAACGAACTGCATGCTCATGCATGTCATAAATTTGTATGCAACTATCACATGAATTCCATCATAAGTCAGAACATCAACATATTTGCATCAAGACATATCATGACTTCACATAATAACTGAACCACATGTCAATAACCTCATATTATAGCATCATAATTCCTGTGCCACGTTATGCATATCATATCCATCATAGTATTCAACATTAAATATCTATAATCACGTAGTAAATGAATATAACATCATAATACCTATGCATATCACTATCATCATAAGGATACATCATCACTATAAGAACCACATGTACATCATTATCCTCCTACCATTATATCATGAATCATCGTCAATATGAGAAATATCTCAATACTTATCCAATATAGAATAATACTCTATAAAAATTCTTATCATGATTCATCAGAAAAATCAATTTCATTTACTTTACAAACATTCAACTATGAACTAAGATTATTCAACATCCATCTAGGCTCTATGTTATCTCATCAGTGCTATTAGTGTTATGTTTTCATCAAGATACCAATTGGTTTTTCAATATTCATTTCCACTTCTTTCCACTAGGAAGTTGACCATTTACACCATAGGTATAATCATCTAAGTACATTGTTAAATTTCACATGACCCTCATCATCTTGAGTCTTAATATCTTCCCTAAGGAAATTCTGGTGAATTTCATTTAAGATATTACTAGTGATACCATCATTATTTAAATAAAAAATCCCTTGATTTTACATCCATTTACCCTTTGGCTTACTGATTCCAATACCGCTATATGCAATAATTACTAGGTCATCATGATTTAATTTTATATCATGCATATTTTACTTGCATGAGGGTTTGTTGATCCATGTTGACTTATACCTACATCATTTAATAATTATCATTTTCATCTAAAAATATTTCCTTATCTCGTCAAGTTCCTAACTCAATACCACTTGATTGCTTTATCGTAAATTCACTCTTCATCAAGTTGGACAAGAGATTCTTGCTCATTAAATAGTATATTTATTTTAGATTTTGAAACAGTTGGAAATACTGCTACTATCATTGTCCATGAAAAATTTAAATGCTTGGTGTTATGAGGAAACAATCCTCTTTTAACGCTTTGGGAACAAAAGTTCCTCACATTTTGAACTATATAGACCATCACTGTGACCATTACCAATCATGTTTCTCACTATCCCTTCAATATTAAATGGATATTATTTTAAGGGCTATAATTATTTCTTCCAATTTGACTTCATTTGACGTGAACTCCTTAGGGGAGTGTACTTCTATTCTCATAGTTGTGTAAGTAATCAAGTATGGTTCTCATCCTTGCACATTTTTTGAATTCAAGTATTACTAATGTAAAAAAATAAAATAAAAACATTTAAGATAAAAATTAATGAAGAAATGGATAGTACACGCGATTGTTTGTAAGTAAACATTGACTTTATACGAGGGAGAAAAATTTATACTCAGGCTTACACCCACATAGCTTATGTGATTTCATAAATGAAATAGGCAATCTTATATTCATTATGAAATTTATCTTGGCTTCCAACACCTGTGGTGAGGCAGAGGAGGTGAGGCATTCGGACTGTATGGCGTTAATGAATATATGATGGAGATCATTACTCCCGCACCATTCAGATTGTATGGCGTTATTCAATATGTGACGGAGATCATTACTACCGCATGCATGCACTCATCCATGAGTTAAGATAAGCTAACTGAAGTTTTTAGTGTAGTTAGTTATTATTTCGAGATATTTTTAGAAAGATAAATTTAGCTGTCAGTTTTGTGTCAGTCATGATGTGTGTAGGGCTCAAGATTAGCTTAGCTATTTTTTAAAGTTGTTTCTCGTATTTATAATAATATAAGCTTTCAGCATAGAAAGATAAATTTAGCTGTCAGTTTTGTGTCAGTCATGATGTGTGTAGGGCTCAAGATTAGCTTAGCTATTTTTTAAAGTTGTTTCTCGTATTTATAATAATATAAGCTTTGAGCAATGGAATGAAGCAAGTAATTGAGTAGTAGATCACATTTTGAGTATGTTTAATTAAGGTTAGGAATTGAAGATTCCATTCCCCTTAGCTGAGGTCGTTTAGTCTGCAGACGACCTAAATAAAGTTGTTAAGGGTCTACCAGGGCTAACCAGATTCAAACCTGTGACCTCTTCGCTACAAACTCTACGCCTTACCATTGAGCCATGAATGTATCTTTATCTTTAGTCAGAGAATGTTTCATATGATTTAGAGGACATGTTTTAGAGTAACACGTATTTCAAAAAAACCAATTAGCGAGGAAGATTTAAAAATCTACTTGTTATATTATTTTATTGCATATGTTATTTCAAATTTAAAATGAAAGACATGAATTGTTTCCTTGCCAAAACGTAATATGCTAGAGTTACAGAATTGTAATAAATGAAAATAAAATATATCAATTTTACGTCACAGTAATATATAGAAATTCACCACTACAAAATTTTAATCATTTTCTATTATATAGAAATAAGGGTTATGTGCAATTTCTGTCATGGAGGAGGTCACGTTTTCTTTTCATCGCCTTGTTTGTAATCATGAAAGCAAGTCTGGGCAATAGATATGTCAAGCTAAATTCTATTTTTTGTAGTAATTCCATGCCGAGGTCGTAAATTTATATGCTTACACTGAAGAAAAGAGGCCTAAATAAAAAAGGATCATTGCATTCCAGCCTACCTACTGCTGATTATTGGATTTACACTTTCTCCTTTTTATGTTTTAATTTTCACACCAAGTGTTATAGCTTTCCACTACTTGCTTTAAGGCTATTCTTGTCTGGTAATGGCTACAATACCTGCCTATCTATGCTGGAAAATCGAGACTTTCTGGCTCAATTACTTATTTTACTGTGGGGTCGAAGCCTGAAGTAAGTCCATATTTGAAGGAACATATCGAATCTTGTAATAAATTTAGAGTAAATGCTTACCTCCATGTCCTACTGGACTTCCTTTTGTTGATATCTTTGGATGGTAGCGCTAGCACATCGGTGGAATACTTTCTTCCAAGAAACACAAGGAATGGAGAAATGTTACGTTTTATCGGACTCCTCTTTTTCACTGCGTTGATAAAACCAAGGGAACAAGGATGTAGAACTTTCCTGAATTGATGTAGGTTTAGTTGTCTATCGTAGAGATTTCCTAAATTTGTCCTAATCTTGAACCTTTACTAGTAGATTCAGTTGAGCCAGTTCATTGGTTCATTGGTTGACGTCACAGTCGAGACACACCATAAATTTGCTGATTTTTATTGGATTTCATCATCTGTTGCAATAAAAAGTGTCTAGATTATATTCAGGTTTATTCACAATCAAAAGATTTGTCTATTTTCTAGGTCGCACCTCATCAAAGAGGACCCTGTAAGTATTTAAATGATGATAAAACCGATGATCTTCAGTATTACAGTGGTCTAGTGCTTGAGCAATATGGTATTTAACTCTCAAACGCATTACACTGCCCTGTATTCGATTAAATCATGTCAGATTCTTACACTGGCCTGTATTCGATTAAAGCATGTCAGATTCTTACACTGGCCTGTATTCGATTAAAGCATGTTAGATTCTTACACTGGCCTGTGGTTCTTCTTGAATGTCTATCAGAGTTTGGTCCTGATGACATAATAGTTTCTACTCTTTAATCTTAACCAGAGGTCCATTTTAATTTTCTACAACTCTCGATTAAGAAATATTATTATCTCGTGCATTTCCTTTTCTTGTTTATTCTTATAATTATAAGATGGATTGTTAAAATTGTAGTCTGTTGCTTTAATACATCAATCAACTGCTCCAACACTGTCACAGTAAAGCAGTTGATTGAAGGTCGTGAAGTTGCCAGGCCAGCTGCATGATCAAATTGGAAAGGGAAGGGAATGTTTATCCGATTCATGAGCTGTGCTTAATTTTGAAAATTACCAGAGTTTCTTAATAATGAGGATTGAAACCTGCAACAATCCATTAGTATCCGTGTCTGCCAGCTGGATGATCGGATCAGAGAGGGAAGTTTATTTGAATCGTGAGTTGTGTTTCATTTTGAAAATTAAGTAATTTCTTGATAATGACCGTTTCAAACCTACAATCCCCCTCTGTTCCATACGCCGTTAATTTCTTGCCGGTCAACTGAACTAAATGGCGTAGGGAATGTTTCGCGGAATTTGCCCTGCGAAATTTGCTTGTTCGGCAAGCCATCCGTTATCTGATCGGCTCGAACTTAAAACTCGTCCAATTATGAACAGAAATGATTAGAAAGTCCCCAAATGCATCGGATCCTTGATTTGATAGGCTTATTTTTGTTGGGTTCTTGGCTAATAATAGTAATAAATAATGATTCTTCCATTGTTCAAGTTGGGGACATTGGTTCTCAAGATGCCAAGCAAGCCCATCGCCACAAGGCTCAAAACACAAGCCGCTCACCATCCTCGGTTCCGGACTCTGATCATCAATATGGCTCAGGTTCGTATTTTTTTCTTTACGTGGTCACAGGGTCGATTCCCTGAAACCATTTATGATTTTAGCTTTGCATGCAATGAATGGATTGATGCTACATTTGTGATCAATGAGTTGATTAAGACAAAAATTCTCGAAGTATCAGATTTGGAATTAGCATAGGACTGTTACACAATGATAGTCAACCATGGTAAGCTATGATCAACCAGGGTCAACAATGGTCAACCATGATTAATCATTGTTGAAATTCATCAACCATGATTAACCTTGATTAACGTCTCTTTCATAATGACTAACCATGATTATGGTTATTTTCATCATGATCAACCATGATTAACCATGGTTAAATTTCATCAGCCACGATCAACCATTGTCAAATAAGGTCAACCATGGTCAACAATGGTTAAATATGGATAGTGAATGTCAACCATGATGCTTTATGGTTGAGTATGGTCAACCATGATCACCGATGATCAACCATGGTCATTGCCAATGAACCATGGTTGCATACAGTCAACTATGGTTGAATAGGGTCAAGCATGGTCAATCAATGTCAACCATCATCAACGATGATTTTCCATGTCCAACCATGGTCCAAAATCATCAACCATGATCATAAGGGTCAATCAATGTCTCTATGGATAATTGTGATCAACCACAACCAACCATGGTCAACCATGATCAACCATGGCTAGTGATGGTCAACGATGATTAACCATGGTTGAATTTCATCAACCATGGTCAACCATGATCAAGGTCTCTTTGGTTGAAATCGGTCTACCATGGTTAAGTGTGGTGAACCATGATCAACCATGATCAACCACATTAAATATGGTTGAATTTTGTTGACATGGTCAACTATATTCAACATGGGCATCATAGTCAACCATACTAAACATGACTACAACTGTCAACCGTTGTGAAAAACATTATCACAAGATAACAATCAATTTGATACTCATTGTCGCAATGCTACATTACATTACAACCTATTCAATTTCCCTTCCCAACATTATAAAATTAGGGTTTAAATAAGGGATTTTAGTATTGGGTTTCATATTGGGTTTGTGAAACCCAATATGAAATTCCTTGGATTGTATTGTCGCATTAGTATATTCGGGTTTAATAATAGGGTTTATAATATTAGTCCCTTGAGTTTTCTAATACCATTAGGGTTTAATATTGTGACGTTTGAATGGTACAAAAATATATCCAGTGTCGCATTGTGGCAAACATTGTCGCAATGTGACAAGCAATATGACAATCATTGTTGGAACATTGGGTTTATATTATTAATCCCTTGTGTTTATTAATTCCTTGGGTTGATAATATTAATCCCTTAGGTTTATAATCCTTAGGGTTTATAATTTTTATCCATTAGGTTTTTAATCAATCCTACGTCAAATTGTGACAAACATTGTCGCAAGATGACAATAAATTTGATACTCATTGTTGCAATATTACATTATGTCACAATTTATTGAATGTCACCTCTCAACATTAGAAAATTAGGGTTTATTAATCCCTTGGGTTTATAATATTAATCCCCTGTGCTTATTAATTCCTTGGGTTTTTAATCCCTAACATTTATAATATAAATCCCTTAGGTTTATAATATGATTAGGGTTTAATGTTATTAAATTTGAATGTTGTAGATATCTATCCAATGTCGCAATGTGACAAGCAATATGAAAATCATTGTTGGAACCTTTCATTTGATTGCAATCTTTCAACGTCACATTACAACACTACAAAAGGACTTCACATTGTGATGTTGGCATCGTACAAAAGTAATTAAACTTCACATTGTGACAAATATTGTTGAAACATGATAGTTAATTTGATATTCATTGTCGCAATGTTACATAACATTGCAATTTATTCAATGTCACATCTCAAAATTACAAAATTAAGGTTTCTTAATCCCTTGGGTTTATTAATTCCTTGTGTTTATAATATTAACTCCTTGGGTTTATAACCCTATGGTTAATAATATTAATCACTTAAGATTTTATTCCATAGGGTTTATAATATTAATCCCTTGGTTTTATAACAACATTAGGGTTTAATGTTGTGACATTTGAATGGTGTAGAAATCTATCCAATGTCACATTATGACTAACATTGTTGCAATGTTACAAGAAATATGACAATGATTGTTGGAACCTTACATTTCATTGCAATTTTTTGAATGCAACATTGCGAAAATACAATATAATAACTTGGGTTTATAATCCCCACGGTTCATATTTTTTCCCCAAGGAAAAATTGTAACTTTCATTAATTAAATAGTGATAAAAAAACAGAGTTGTAATACTTCCAAACATTGATTCAATCTCTCAGATCTGAGCTAAAGAAAAAAATCGATGTATATTATTTCAACATAAACCTCCAAAATGCATCTATAACCCTACATTTGGATCAATACAACCCAAAAAATCAAACCTTGATATCAAAGCTTGCAAGTCTTTAAAGTATGTGAGTCCATGGATTGATTCTAAATTAACACAACCTGGAAATCATAATATTCACTTGTATGATAACAAAATAATCACAATCATTTGAGATTGTTCTTAGCATGCATAAAAACAAACACCATAACAACAAAGATGATATGAAAAGCAATACACACATTGAGCTAGCTAAGGCATAATGAGCTAGGTTGGATGGACCCTAGCCAACCAATTCATTTACTTGTAAAGGAAAGAAATTAACTACAATGTTTCAATAAATAATCACAAAGTAAAATTAAAGAACATAATAAAACATGACATTAAGCTCCTTGTTTATTAATAAAAGTCTCTGTTCAATAGATCAACATATGATGATCCAACCGTTGAAGATCTGGGTGATTCAAAAAAGAAATATGATTGTATACAGTAGAAGATAATACTATTGCTAACCTAAATTTTCCCCTGACTTCATATATATAAGTTCTTTACAAAGATTTAAGCCAGAGCGAGGCATCCCTCCACTAGAATAGAATAGAACGGATTAACAAAACTTTGCTAATAATAGATCTTAAAAAAAACCCTTGATGTTAAACACACATGGGCAGCAAGAACAATATGAAATATAAAACATGAGAATCAATTTTTATTAACAAGAGATATACATTTATAGTACATGGTTTGACTGTTGGGTTTCACATCCTAAGGTCTCTTAGACTTCTTTTTGTCTATTCGGCTTCCACACTAACCCATTGAGGATTAGGTGTCCAACATTCCCCTCCCCCCCCCCCCCCTTAATCCAAAGGGTTATGTATGAGTCCAAGAAGAGAGCTGTAATACAAAATGTGCAAAAAATGCATGGCAGCACTAGCTGAATGTGCTCTCTGAAATGTTGGTATAAAGGGTAGTGGTTTAAGGGTGACCACCAACACTAGAACGCTTAGTGCAGTTCCCGAAACTCTTCAAAACTGGCAAGAAGCTGAAAACTTCTGCTAGAAGAAGTGCTCCTATTGTTTTGAAGAGGGAAACCTTCAACCATGAAAGGGAGGTCTCACCCGCATAAAAGGGAGAAATTCAACCTGAAAAGGGAAGTCTCAACTTGTGATGGTTTAAGGATGACCAACAACTCTGGAATGCTTAATGCAATTCCTGGAACTCTTCAAAAACTGGCAAGAAGCTGGAGTCTTTTGCTAGAGGAAGCGTTCTCAATTTTGTTCCTGGAATTCTTCCAAAACTGGCAAGAAGCTGAAGTATTTTTCTAGAGGAAGTATCCTAGATTACCAACTGAAGGCATGCTCAGGGGCATTCTTTGTTTCTGGCTACAACTCTGAAACTGGTATGGCAGGTTGTGGCTCAGGCTTGCTTGATGTGACTTTGAAGCTTGTAGATGACCATCATTTCCCCCCCTGTTAGATACAAGGTGAGATGATGGAGAAAACTCAACTGCAAGACTTTTCAATACTCTGGAACAAGTTCTGACATGTTTTTGGAATATGTTCTTGGTTGTTGATGCCCATTGCCAAGAAGCGATCCATCCAAGATGAATCTTTGTTCTTGCAGGATGTTTATTTCTGAAGCATTTGTATGAATAATGACTGGTTTTATGACAATGCTTACATGGTTGAAGATCAAAATAGTGATCTTTCAAATGGCCAACTCAGTAACAGTGTTGGCATTTCACAATCTGTTGTTGTTGCTGTTTCTATGGAAGAGGGGCAGAATTTGGAACAACTGGAGGTGAACTATCATGAGGAGCAGGTGAACTGTCATGAATGAATCCAACACTTTGAAACTGAATGGGCTTTGAGTAGTCTGGAATATGAAAGGACAAGTCTTTCTCATATCCAAGACCGTTTTTGTGCTTGTTGTGGACAAGCTATTCCCAAGGTCTAATGATGGGCTTGGGAAGTGCAAGCTGAACTTCTGCATCTGCATGTAACCTTGCTGCTTTATGGGATACTAAATCTGAATGAACTGTAACATTATTGACTTGCTGTTGATGGGTGGTTGTCTCAATGTTCTGAATAAAAACAGGTTCAGAATGATGTCTATTTTGATGTAGCTCTTCTTGCTGTAGCTGTGATTCAAGCTGCAAAAAATCGATCTTTTCCTGTGCATTATGCAGGAAGGTCTGAATGTCACAGAGAGTGTCTTTGTTGATGTTTACCATCCCATCGTCATTGGATTGTATCAAAGTATTTAATAAATCTAATACATCATAAATTAAATCCATTTTGACTTACGAAAAAAGAATACTGAAGCAACTCTGCCTTTTTTTTGTAAGCTAGAGAAAAAATGGAAATTAATAAAGTGGCTCGATGTCTCTATAAAGAGACCAAACCGTTATACAACTTGTCTGCAATTTTCTTCAACACTTCTTCACGATTCGCGTATCTTTTACCACCATCTTTAAAGATTGCACAAAAATTAGCAATGGAATCAAAACCTCCACGCTAAATTTCAGCTCCTCAAATCAAATCCTTTGTCTCGAATCTTTGATGAATATATGCAAACTTCCAAAAACCTTACAGCCATGTGTTTCAAGACCTCCTGACTCAAAATTTTGAACAAACAAACACTAAACTGTACAGACTACTGATGCACAACGAATATGTGGTCTCTGTATGTAGCTTAAAATGGAATTTAAGCTTTAAAGAGAGACTAAATCAATACTTCCACATAAACATTCAATGCAACATGGTAGCTTCGAACTTCACTATTAATATAGATTCTCTGAGACTTCACTGTTAATAATTGATGGTCTCTTGGACTTGAGGCGTTTAATGTTCTGAATTCTAGTTTCTAATCATTATGGCACCAACGTGAGTGGAAAACCTTGTATTGAGCGGCCTGGCTACAATTTCTCCCAAGTACGTAAGAAACTAAGAATTTTATTCTATAACCTTAAGTGGTAGTGTGCGTGCTCAAGATGTTGACTTCCTTCCACAAATTGCTAGTGATGGTTGGAATGGAGATACTGTAATCTATGCTCATAGAGCAGGAGAGCTTGTTTTACCTCCAAAAGGTGCTGCAATACCTATTACGTTGAAAGCATTCGAGTTTAAGCTTTACACGATGACTTCTGCCATTGTAGTCTTTGCTATGCTAGCTTCTAGCTCGTCCAATTCATCAAGGTCCAATTCATCATCATCTTCAGCTAGTATTTGCTCCTCTTCTTCAGTTGTAACCCTAGAAGTTGAGGTTTCTGCCTTTGAATGACTTGGGTTCTTCTTCACCTCCTTGGCCCAATCTTCTTCGTCTTCCCTATTGTACTTTTCGTAAGCCTCGGCATCATCAACAAACAAGCTTGAATCTGAAAGGAACAATTCACGCCCACTCATACGATCATTTTTCGCTCTCTCAGCAATAGCTCAACCACGGCATATCTGAGACTCTCTCTCAGACCGACTTACATTGTCCCTCTGCTCAGCGATATTACACTGTCAACAACAGCGTGAATGTTTCCCTCGGATAATTGGCAAGTTTGTTGAGTTATTTATTCCCAAAGAGGACCAATCCAATCTTAGCTTGTTCAATGTTAGAATCTGCCAATGCTACAACCCCAACAAGTGTTTCTAAGGCAAGCCCAGCAACATGGGGACTAGATTCACCCTCACTTGATGTATTCGCCATGTTCCATCATTTTGACTTAAACTCTTGATCGATTGAAAAATACCGCTGGCATCCTCCAGAATAATGCCACTTTTCAGATGCCAAATCTTGATTCTTGATAGAGACCAAACAACTGAGAGGGTAATAGTAGTCGAGAAAAGATTTAGCACCCTTTATGTGTGATAACAACTTTGATGCAATGCCCTTGATTACATCGGCATCACTAAATGGACACTTCAATATCTCACTGATTTTGAGTGCATAATAAATGTCTTTAATTTGTGCAGAAGAATATTTCAGTGCTTCAAATGCCAGTTGGCATGTTTGGTCAGAATTCTTCGCTTCGATGCTAAGAACCTGAAAACACTACAATGCTTGATAGGTTTCTTGGAGACACCGAATTCTGGAGACACCACTTGGTCGGGAAAATTTTGAAACGGTCTTGTGCAGGTCTGCATGCAATTTTGCTACCGGAGGACCGATTGTATGGGAGTGAAATTCAAGATGTAGAGCAGAGCGGAATTCAAGATGTGGAGTAGGAGTAGCGTATATGGAGTTAACGCAGAGCGTATTGATTGGAGTAGAGATGGTTAATGCAGAGCGACCAGATGACTCTGGTATGGCAGTTCAGTGAATCAGAGACCAAAAATGGTGACCTGTGGATTCGAAGGATATAGAAACGACAACCAAAAATAGAGACCTGCGGATTTCAGAGGTCAGGAATGTTAGGATGGCAGGATAATGGCTAAAATTGGTCTTTCTTCAATGCAGAATACAACTGCAACAATCGAACACATGGAGATCACCAGGCATAGGGACATTCAAAACGTTTAGAATTTCTTTAATCGGCGTATAGAGACACAACGCAAGGAAAATCGATTTTCCATTTCAACACGTGGATATATATGCCTTCAAACGTTTTGTATTCCCGTGAATTTTTCTTAGACTTCAAGCTCAACGCCAACGCATGAATCAACGAGCAATATGATTGCACCCAAACTTCACAATGTACATAACATTAATGGTCAGAGTAGGTAGCTTGAACAGAAATGAGCCAACACGCCAGGACTTTTAACTCTCAACGTTTTTGCACGGCCTTCAACACATAGCAGAGGTCATATTTATAACCACATTCCATAGTCCAGGGCATACGCTGCATATTTAAATATGGACCAACGCATCTGCCTCACACTATTTCAATGCTTTCCATACACCACATTATGGTATTCATTCAATGCACCAAAAATTATACATATGCTAGAACAAATATATACAATGAATTCAATCATATATAAATATTTAGACCAACACGTATATGGAGTTTTGATTAGGAGTAGGCATATAAGCTTCAAAATGTGTACCATTATTTCAATGCTCTATTCCGTGTAAAGCTTCAACACCAGTGCATGAATTAATCAACTAGCAATATCACTGCACCGAGAGTTCACGACCCACATAACATTAATGGTCAATGCATAGGTCTGGTGAAAGAAACACAACAAAAGACCGCAAGAAAACAATGACTCAAATATGAGCAGGGCCAGAATTCGCCCGCTCTGATACCATGTTAAACACACATGGGCAGCGAGAACATATGAAAGATAAAACACGAGAATCAATTTTTATTAACAAGAGATATACATTTATAGTACATGGTTTGACTGTTGGGTTTCACATCCCAAGGTCTCTTGGACTTCTTTTTGTCTATTCGGCTTCCACACTAACCCATTGGGTGTCCAACAATTGATATGCTTCGATATGATTTCTTATCGCATTTCCTTTATTTAGAATGAGATCAAAAATATCACTATTATGTTAGAGATCAGTAGAAGGCGCGAAACTCCTCCTTAGTTCCCATGAAACCCTTTGACAACTGGCTTCAAAGACTTTGTTCAACAAACCTCTTTTACTAGTGCGGGAACTAGACTTAGGGTCAGCGCAGGCATGAATTGAAGTTGGTGTGGGAACTAGTGCAGAAATCCTGAGACCACTTGCTTTCATTTACCAGTTACACCTTATAATAAGTGACAAATAAATAATACAAGTCCTCAATATAACAAAAAATGTAGGCTTATTTATAATGATATTCATCTATGGATCTACTTTATAAATAATTAAATTTATCCCTAATCTCATGAACACATCAATAGAAAATAGAAATGCATGCATAATAATATCTTTTTGATTGTGAAATAGAGTGTAAAATAGGGTTGTATGTGTAAAATTTAGTACAACTTTAGGGCCAGACAAACTTATTTAGTTCTTAGGAGAACAAACAATTGTTTTAAAGATTTATTTGACGATAAATTATAAGTAAGTAAATCATATTCTATTACTAGTGGATAATGAAAAAATTTGATGAATCTAGAACAATGAGGAAGCATATGCACCAACAAATCAGAAGATGAATACTAATAAACTAAGTAAAGTAGCATTCCTACACTATGGATATGTTGAGAAGGAAGATGGGTGTTGCATGTGAGATCATTTTGATAAGTTTGGGATTATCTATAGGACAACTACCTGTTAGAAGTTGTGAGATCCTTTTTGTTAATTTACATAAGGATCATTTCGATACATAGTTTATACAAGTTATATTTGTAACAATGATACTTATAAGGATTTTGGTCAAGAAATGAGTTAAAAGTATTACTAACATCAAAGTAAGTAACATTTAACTGTCATGATTGATATATTGCATTTATACTGGAGGTTGACTGAGAACCTTGTTGAAAGGACGAGTGAAGAAAATTGTTGACGATAACTTAAATTTTTTGAATCCTATCCTTGAATGGAAAGTAAGTTGTAAAGGAACAAAATTTATAGAAACATTGTAAAAACGCTCAACATGATGAATTCATTGTATGTTTAAAAAACAAATCCAGAGCCTTGTTATATATAAAGAAAAATGTATGGTATACAGATATACCTAAGGAAGCCAGTTCAGCATACTTAAGGATAACTCTTGTCCAAGTTAAATAGTGTCAGGCCAGGTTAGCTCAGAAATTAATGAGTGCAAAACAACTGAGTGATATTATTCATTCAACTATTATTATTTATACATATACAAAAACGGATCAGTTCATCTTCTAGATGACTGTCCGGCTTCACCTCATCCGTTTCGGATTAGGTGTCAACATTCCCCCCCTTAATCTGAAGGGATGTTGGTGAGTCCAAGCATCGTTCTGAATCTTTCAAGCTTTTCTCTTCCAAGCGCTTTGGTGAAGATGTCTGCAATTTTCTCGTTTGTGGAACAATGACGGAGATGGATTGTTTTGGCCTCAACATGATGTCGGATCAGATGATATTTAGTATTGATGTGCTTAGTACGATCATGGAACTTTGGATTCTTGGCCAACTTTATTGCAGATGTGTTATCAATCATGAGTGGAGTAGATTGTATTTGTTTTACTTGCAAATCTTCAAGAATTTTCCTGAGCCACACAATTTCTTTCGTTGCTTCAGCTGCTACCACATATTCTGCTTCTGTTGTGGAATCTGCTGGTACTGATTGTTTGCGTGATCTCCAGGAGACAACTCCTGATCCAAGACTCATAGCATATCCTGAAGTAGATACCCCAGTTTCTTTGTCTCCATCGAAGTCTGAATCAGAGTATCCAATCAAGTTGAAGTCGTCCACCTGTGTATACTTGATTCCAAGGTATTGAGTTCCCTTCAAGTATCTTAGAACTCTTTTTGCAGCAGACCAATGTCCCTCACAAGGCTTTTGCATAAACCTGGAGAGGATTCCAACAGCAAATGAAATGTCTGGTCTGGTAGTAGTGAGGTAGATGAGACTTCCTACAAGCTGTCTATACTTTGTTGCATCCTCAAATTCTTTTCCTTCAGTAGATGTGAGCTTCAAGTTTTGTTCCATTGGAGTAGAAAGGGGATTGCACTCTGTCATGCCAAATCTGTATAACAAATCTCCAATGTATTTCTTTTGAGAAAGAAATATGGACTTTGGATGTTGGGTTACTTCAATGCCAAGATAGTAATGAACATAGCCCAAATCAGTCATTTCAAAAAATTTTCCTAATTCTTTCTTTATGGATGCAATATAGCTTTCATTGTTCCCTGTCATTAAAAGATCATCTACATATACCACAAGATATACAACTGTTTTGCCAACTTTCTTGACAAATAAAGTTGCATCATCAAGATCAAAATGTTTGAAGTTGAGTTTCAGAAGATGCTCAGTAAGTTTTTCATACCAGGCTCGTGGTGCTTGTTTGAGGCCATACAAGGACTTCACAAGTTTGCATACTTTGTGTTCATGTCCTTTCACAACAAATCCTTCAGGCTGGGACATAAAAACATTTTCTTTTAGATCTCCATTCAAGAATGTAGTTTTTACATCCATTTGATGGACTTTCCAACCGTTCTGAGCAGCTAGTGCAAAGAGTGTCCGGATGGTGGCCCATTTTGCTGTGGGAGCAAAAGTTTCCTCATAATCGACCCCTTCCTTCTGTGCAAAACCTTTTTCCACAAGCCTAGCTTTGTGCTTGTCAAGTGAGCCATCAGCTTTGTACTTGTTCTTGTAGACCCACTTGCAGCCAATTGGTTTGGTTCCAAATGGAGGATCAACCAGCTTCCAAGTGCCATTCTTTATGAGGGCATCATACTCCTTCTGCATCGCTTCTTTCCATTCATCATGAGAAGCAGCTTCTTTGAAGGAAGTTGGTTCAAAATTTGTAGACAAGTTCAATTCACAATCATAAGTAACATCCATATCAACAGGTGAATTAGAGTTATCTACATCACCTCCATCTTGTCGGTTTGAATTTCGGGTTCCTGTTTTTCCAATTTCATTAGGATGAACACTTTCAAGTGTCTTTGTCAGCCACTTTGGGGGACCTTTCTGAGATGGTCCAGGCTATTCTGTTGATTGAGTTGGGTCTGAATCAAGATTGAGTCTCCCAATTCTATCAATTACATCACTTAAAGCATCATCCGTTGTTGGAGTGTCATGCAGGGGAGGTTGTTCTTCAGAAGAAGATTCCACATGTTGATCTAGTATAGGAATCCCCCCTTCAAGATGTGGAATCTGATTATCAAACTCTTGAAATGATTTCGGTTTTGTGAATCTATCCAAGCGATCAAGTTGCCGCTCAACAACACTGTCAGATTTGGATGATTCAAGAAAAATGACATCTCTAGATAAAACAAACTTTTTATTTACTTCATCATAAAGGCGGTATGCTTTAGATGTGTTTGAATACCCCAGGGAGATACACTTACGACTTCTAGCACCAAGTTTGTTTCTATGTACCTTTGGTATTAAAGCATAACAGGTGGAACCAAATATCCTGAGATGTTTTACCGAAGAAACATGTCCATACCACAATTCATAAGGAGTCTTGTTTCTTATAGCACTAGATGGAAATCTATTCTTTATATATGCAGCACATAGAACAACATCAGCCAAAAACATTGTCTTTACATTTTTGAAGAAAAGCATGGATCGTACCATATTCAAAATTGTTCTGTTCATTCTTTCAGCTACACCATTCTGTTGAGGATTATAAGGCACAGTTGTTTGATGTTTAATCCCATGTTGGCGAAGATAGTGTTCAAATTCATTTGATGTATATTCTTTTCCATTATCAGTGCGAATAGACCCAATATGAGATTGTGCATCATTTTCAATCCATTTATGAAAATTCTTGAATGTTTGAAAAGCATCAGATTTGTTCTTCAATAAGTAAACCCAACACATTCTGGTGTAATCATTAATAAATGTCATGATATATTTATTTCCATTTGCAGAAGAAACAGGCATTGGACCACATAAATCTGAATGAATAAGTTCAAGCTTCCTATGTGCTCTTGAATGTGAATCATGAAAAGACTGTTTGCTGTGCTTTCCTAGAATGCAAGCATCACATTGTTTATGTTTTCTAGGAATTGTAGGCAAACCAGCAATACCATTTTTCTTCAACAAGCGGAGACTATCATAGTTTAAATGTCCAAATCTAGCATGCCATAATAAAATTGATGGAAGTGCACCTTCTTCATGATGAGAAATATATGAGAAATGCTGTGCATGAGAAGAGGTTCCTTGCAGTTTAAGGAGTCTTTCTTCTTCTATACCCCTCATGACAAGTGAGTGGTCAGATGCCTTTCTTACCTCAAGCTTGCCATCAAACATGTGAATGGAGTGACCTTGCTGGCGGATGTGGACCAGGGACAACAAGTTTCTCTTCAGCTGTGGGAGATATAGAACATGATCCAGAAGAAAGTCTGGAAGACCAGGCAGTTTAAGCCTGATTGTGCCAAGCCCTGATGGCTTGATTTTTGACTGATCTGCAAAGTATACTGCTCCATCAACATTGTTAGTGAAATCTTCAAAGAAATCTCTCCTATGAGTCATATGACAGGTTGCTCCTGAATCAAGCAACCAGTCATTTTTCGAAGAAGCAAGTGAAGCATTAAACAAATCTTCATTTACTCCAATATTACATTGTGCCTCAATATAGTGAGCGGATTCAGGTGCTTTACATTTGTCTGTGTCATCAGTTTTACCTTTCTGCTGATTTCTTCTCTGCTCAACTTTGTCCCATGGTAGCTTGCATGTAGAAGCATCATGTGATCCATTTCGTTTGCAGCGAATGCAATGCAGATCTGCCTTTTCTGCTTGAGGATGTCTGCCCCCCCTGCCTCTGAAGTATCTTCCTCTTCCTCTTCGTCCACCTCTTCCTCTTGTAGAATCTTGAGCAGGCTGCTTTTCTTTATGAGCAAGACAAACAGTCTCTTCAGAAGATTCAGGGACTGTTTTCTTTCCAAAGGCTTTCTCTCTTTCAACAAACTTTTTCACAAGAGTGTCAAAGGTTATATCTTTAATATTTCCATTTGCTTGTAAAGACTCAAGATAGTTAGAGTAGGTAGGATAGAGTGCTTTGAGAAAGGAAATAAGAGAGATATCCAGCTCAACCTTAGTGGATTTAATGTCATGCACTATAGATTTTATTTCAGAAGCAAGAGTAAGAGGATCATTATTTTTCAGTTCAAGAGTGAAGAGTTTAATCATGAGCTGAACAACTTCAAGTGCAGAATGTGTATCATAGAGTTCTTTCAGCTTTTGTAAAGCTTCAAAGGCAGTGGAATAGGATGAAATATGACGACTTACTTCCTCATTTACAGATGCTGCGATCAATGCAAAGGCTTTGCTGTCCTTGTTTTCCCAAATGGCGAGTTCTTTGTCTGATGTGGGCTGCACAGGGTCTTTGTCTTCTTCTACGACACACACACCTTTCCACAGCTCATTGTAGAGGAGGGTGTGTTTCACCATCTGAGACCATTCAGGATAGTTCTCCTTGCCAGTGAGAACTATTCCGACCATTGAAATGATTGAATGCATTCTGTAAAAAAATATCTCTGCCAAAAACACTTCTGTTGAGAGAGAAAAAAAATCCTTATATGATAGCCTTATGCATTCTCCATATATATATATATCACTGCTCATATATATCACTGTTCAACAAAACTAGGGTGCTCACTGCTTACATATATCAATATCTCAACAAAAAAATAGCGCTCACATATATATGATTGCTTACATATATCACTGCTGAACAAAAAAGGGCGCTCATATATATATATGTCACTGCTTACATATATCAATATCTCAACAAAAAATGGCGCTCATATATATATATATATGACTGCTTATATATATCACTGCTCAACAAAAAGGGCGCTCATATGAAAACGCAATATTTCATTAGAAACGCACAGTCATCTAGAAGGCACGTGGAGGCACCATTAACGCACCAGAAACGCAGTCATGAGGAGGGCACTATTAACGCAGTGGTCAGTGGTTATTTAAAATAAGGACGCAACAACCAGCATTAAAAACGCAGCGATATATACCATGTATCATTCTTCAAGAAAACGCACTCACCATTAAAATATATCAACGCAGTCTTCCATATACGCACTCAACCATTAACTACTCTCAACAGCAGATACCATGTATCAAGAAAACGCAGTCAGTTTTCAAGAAAACGCAGTCACCATACATCAACCACAGTTCTTAAAAAAAAAACGCAGTCACAGTTCTATATATCACAGCGTTTAATAAAAGGCGCAGTCACAGTTCTATATACCACAGCGTTTAATAAAAGGCGCAGTCACAGTTCTATATACCACAGCGTTTAATAAAAGGCGCAGTCACCAGCACCATATACCAGGTCTTCAATACGTTTAAACGCAGGTCTTCAATACATTAAACCAGCTCTTAATATATTAACGCAGCTTCAATACATTCAATACATTAACGCAGCTCTCAAACGCAGCTTCAATACATTCAATACATTAACGCAGCTCTTCTTACAATAAAACATTACCGTTCTCTTCCTTGATAGTATTGGTAACCGGGCGGAGACCTTCGTTCTCTTCCACGACTTCCACATACAGCAACGGACCTCAACGCAGCGAAAGGGAGGGCGTATGCAGCGATGTCAGAAGAGCAGAGAGCGTATGCAGCGCTGGTGCGCCAGGGAGCAGAGGTTTCATGAGGCAGCAGAGGAGTTACGCTATTTCTGGAACCTGGGACCTGTGCTCTGATACCATGTCAGGCCAGGTTAGCTCAGAAATTAATGAGCGCAAAACAACTGAGTGATATTATTCATTCAACTATTATTATTTATACATATACAAAAACGGATCAGTTCATCTTCTAGATGACTGTCGGGCTTCACCTCATCGGTTTCGGATTAGGTGTCAACAAATAGGGATGTAGGATGCTCATGATTACAAAATATAAGTACAAATATGTTTTAATAGTATACCTTAGGTATAAATACGACCAATGCAATCATACTGGTTGATACAAATTTCATGATTAATGAAAATAAAGTCCAAATTCATAAAGGAATTAATGATTTTTTGCACTGAAAAGTCTTTTAAAAAAGGGGAGCCACATAAAGAATGGTTCCCATAGTAGGGAAACTGTCACAAATTATCAACATGGAGAATTATAACATTAAAATAGTTGGACAAGATACTCGATGAGGAACCAATGAAATAGAGATAAATTGTGACAATTAAGATGGAAAAAAAGACCAGTCTTAGGAATGATAAGTACATATTATAATTGAAACTTTCAAAGTTAGAATGAATGTGGTAAATGTATCTAGGTTATTCGTCGACACTAAATAGACATTGAAGCACATTAGAATAGTGATTTTGACATTAAAAAATTATATTCATGTTACATCAAAACTTAGAAAGTATAATGTAAGTAAGATTAGAGTAAAAAATTTACCAAGGAGTGCAATGGACCTAAAACATGGGAAATAAATCCATATAGTTTTTGAAATTTCATATACATTGTGTATGCAGAAGACTTAGGAATTCTATGAGTTATAGGCTTACAATACTAAATCCTAGAATGATTTGCTAAATGGCCTATTCTATATATGTGTTGCAATTCAGAAGACTAAGTGTGATTGAAAACATGATGACATAGATCCTTGATTAATTGAAATGATTATGTTATCTAAAATATTTTAGATAAGTTAAAAAAATAAGGTGTACAAGAGTGTAGAAATTTCAACTGTAGAACAAACCGATATATGCAATGTCCTAAATCATAATACTTGTTCTACTTCTACAAAACATTAAGCGGAAGCATAATCGAATTCAAGAGCAACATCAAGTAGAAACATGCATAACTGATCAAGAGAAATAAATCACACATAACACAGAATATATCACTGGGGAAAGCACCAACATAAAACCCCAACATTTTATTATCAAGCGGAAATCCTCTTCAACATACAAAAAGAATAAGCTCAATAGCTATCCTGCTTTCTCTGTACTCTGATGATCTTCAATCAGAAGATGAAAATCATGGACTACCTAGGCCTCAATATATAGTCCACAAGTCCTCCAATATCCTATAATAGATCCTTCTCCGTGCAAGGAATACGTACTAGAAATATCCAAGCATCTGATAGACACTATCCCACATCTGATCTCAACTGGGTCTCTGACAGAACTAACATGCAATAGTTATCCATGAGTGAATTCTCAGTTATCTAAAATAATAGTTGTCACCTGCATGCAAGCATTAACAAACTGTATTTTATTATTTTAACAACTTGTTAAAATAATCTAACTGGACTTGACTAGTTAGAAATAAGTTAACTGATTCTCTCATTATAGAACTCATACTTATTCCCTCAATCACTGGAGGAAATTAAGGATAAATTCCTCAATCAGTGGGACAACTCATGTGCATGCTCACAAAGACTTCAAATTCGAATTTCCTTAACTAATTAACTCAACTGAATTAATTAATTAATATTTCCAACTGCTGTTAAGACCAAAATTCATTTTACTTCCTATAGATAGACTAGGGGCTGCTATAAATAGGAAGGGACCTAGAAATGTTATTTTTAGAACTTTCTATTTTTAGTAGTTTCACCTCTCACCCAATGTGGTCAGTGACCTCACTAGCCAAACTGCTATTTTTATACATGCTATTTTTAGCAGGTCTATTTTTAACACATTCTAAATTTAACATTTCTTGTTGCACATTTTTCAACAAAGAGTAATGCATGTTAAATTTCATGGAAATTTAGTGGAACTGCAGGAATATATATATATATATATATATATATATATATATATATATATATATATATATATATATATATATATATATATATATATATATATATATATGAGATGCAGTTGTAAATTACGATGGGAACTCTTAACCAGGTCCTTGTTGGTTTGATACCTTTACTTTAAAATTTTGGCCAATATCATAAGATAGAAAGGAAAACTTGAGAATATAAGTATATGTATATATATGTGTGAGGTGCACATAACACCAAGCTTGTGTATTAAATATCTCTAAGACTCCGTTGTCTTAACACACCTTGAAGAATAGATGGAGGGTTCAGGTAAAATGATGGTTAGAGGAGAACAGATAGTTGAGCAAGATATGTCTGGAATATGATGTTTAATTTTAACCTTATTTAAAGTTAAATGAATTTTGAAAGAACATTAACAAAAGAATTATGACATGGAAAGGGAAACATGCCACCAGTTAATGTTTACCTAGATAAGTACCTCAAATATGACTTCAATAGACACAAACAAAGTCCTGTCAGGTGACTGACTAGAATAAATGTTTTCTTACAAAATTACCATGTTAAGATAACCACACTAAGATAATGTATTGAGAAGGTTCGCAAGCATGAAAGGTGGGAAAGGGAAAAGGATTTCCCATACACCTTAATTATTAATTACAGAATAAAAGGACGTAAACACCAAGATGAGAGTTAAGAGGAACCCATGAGTGAGGGAGGCTAGAAAATAATGTTGCGAAATTTAGTGACATGAATTTCATTTTTTCTTTTATTGATTTTAAAGTATGTCATACTATTCCAAGTTGTGTTCTTAAGCCATCATAGTGAATCCATTAATATTAGCATGTGCTTTTAAAAATTTGGTGGTATTGGGAAAGAACAAAGGAAAGGAATGGAGAAAAAATACTAATAATTGAATTATAAAATTATGATTAAGACCTCTATGTGAAAATATTGATGGATAAGTAATGTGGATAGGATCAGGTCCACCTGAACAAAGAACAAAGGTAATACTTGCCATGGAAATGATAGGTTGAAGCGATTATGTTAGAACTTCGGTAATGTCTTGTAGTGGAATTTTGAAATAATGATGGTGTCTAAAGAATAAATTTTTAGTTGCAAATAATCATGGGGATAAAGTAGGGAATCTCCCTCAAATTTAAAGAAAATAAAAATAAAAGGAATGATTATGATAACAAGTATGACTATTGTGAAATGAATAGTTATTCCCATATTGAGCTAAGACTTCTATTTTTTTTAAATAATCCCCAAGATCCTATAGGTTAAATGTATTAAAGTGACTTGCTAATTGAATGAAGTGAATGACATGCCAAGAACTGATATACAAAGCCAAACCCTATAAAATTTCTACAGGAGACCGTGAGACAGCTAGATATTCGAGATAAATCACCACCGTTAGTCCACGAGACAGAAAGATAGTCTCAATGATAAGTGAAGAATGCAATACCACCTCATAGTAATAATGAAAAAACCCTCGGATGTCGCTACTCGACTACAAGCTATGGGAAGTAGACCCTAACCGAAACCTATCTCTTGCGGTGGCCAAAACCATGGAGTTGCACACCCCCTAGTGTTTACATTATTAATTCATTAGGTTTATAATATTAATCCATTGGTTTTATTAATCCATTGAGTTTATAATATTATTGATTCATTGGATACACTAATCCCTTAGGTTTATAATATTAATCCCTTGGGTTTGTTAATTCTTTGGGTTTATAATATTAATCCTTCGGGTTTTTAATCCCTAGGGTTTATAATATGAATCCCTTGGGTTTGTTGCTCACTTATGTTAATAATCCCTAGGGTTTATATTATTAATAATTCCTTGGGTTTATTAATGCTTTAAATTTTTAATATTAATCCATTTGGTTTTTAATATGTTTGGATTTTAATATGAATAATCCCTTGGGTATATAATTTTCATCATTTGGTTTTATTGTTCCCTTGGGTTTATAGTATTAGTTTATTTGGTTTACATTATTGATCCCTTTATGCACAATATAATCGCTAGGGTTTATAATCCCTTGGTTTTAAAAATCCCTAGGGTTTATAATATTAATCACTAGGGGTTATAATATTAATTCCTTGGGTTTATAATAATGTTAGAGTTTAATGTTGTGACATTTAAATGGTGTAGAAATCTATCCAACGTTGCATAGTCACAAATATTGTCATAAGCAATATGACAATCATTGTTGGAACCTTACATTACATTGAAATTTTTTCAACATCACATTTCGACACTACAATATAATTACTTGGGTTTATAATATTAATCCCTTTACAAACAAAAGGACTTCATATTGTGATGTTTACATCACAAAAGCAATCCAATGTCACATTGTGACAAAAATGTTATTATTATTATTAATTATTTTTAATTAATAATAATAATCAATAATTAATAATAATAATAATAATAATAATTAATATAATATAATAATATAATATGAATAATCCCTTGCATTTATTAATCCCTAGAGAACTTACAATATTATTAATCTCTAGGTAGCTTATAATATTATTATAATTTTATAATATAACATGTTTAAGTTGACATGGCGTATATCAACTACATTTAATAATGTGATTCTGCTAGTTCCATACTTGTTAAATACACAAAATCTACTACATATTCGTGGACATGGGCCTTGTTAGGTATAGTTTATGTTTTTAATTTTTTATTGACAGAAAATAAAGAGATTCTCTTACACTTGTTTATACTATTAGTTACTTTGGGGTGGGAATTGAATTTTAACTTATAATTTTTTTTGCATGTTTTGCACACTGAGATTAAGATGTTTTATTTATAATTGGATTATTTTTGCTATAAATTTTGTATACTAATAAATTTAATCATTAATTTTGTTCCCGACTTCTTACATACACAAAATCTACATATCATTAAATACAAGGAATCAAAATAAAATTTTGAACCTTAGTATCATCTTATATATATTTAATAATTAAGAAAAAGGACAAATAATGAGATTGTAGATGATCTCAAAATCACATCGAGAATAACAAATAAGTTATTATCTTTCAAAATATATTCTTTTATTAGATACAAGGAATCAAAATAAAAATCCCAACCTTCATATCCACTTATATATATTCCAAAATAAAAATCTTGACTTTCATATCAACTTATATATATATATATATATTTTAATTTAAAAAATGACAAATAATGAGACTTTAGATGATCCGAATTTTTTTTTGAGAATAACAAACAAGGTTGCATAGCTAGCGTTCCCTGCCACTTAGTTTAATAACATATTTTAATGTCATAATGTGTTGTATGTACTCCAAACAATAATAAAATTGTAAAATGAATTATATGAATATTTGTTAATTTTTTATTATTTTTTTAAATATAATCAAACATTTTTTTGGTAGATAAAAGTTATATATATATATATATATATATATATATATATATATATATATATATATATATATATTCCAAAATAAAAATCTTGACTTTTGTATCAACTTATATATATTTTTAATTTAAAAAAATGACAAATAATGAGACTTTAGATGATCCGAAAAATTTGTTGAGAATAACAAACAAGGCTGCATAGCTAGCATTCCCTCCCGCTTAGTTTAATAAAATATTTTAATGTCATGATGTGTTGTATGTACTCCAAACAATAATAAAATTGTAAAATGAGTTATATGAATATTTGTTAATTTTTTATTATATATATATATATAATTGACATTGAAAAAAATGATAACAAGTTAATAATTATTTATTTAATATTGAATGATGACAATTTTTATTTTTATTTTTTTATATAATGCTCATATTATAGTACACGTGTCATGTCATTAGAGTAATAATTGATATAATGAGAGTTGTACAAATTGTACACATGTTATTTTTACATATTTTTTTCATATATATATATATATTTTTTTTTTGTAAATTAAAAAATAAAACCCATAAAAATTGTCATTTCAATACTTTACACCAATGAGAAAATTAAATTTTTGAATTTAATTACAAACCATTTGTGTTTATGGTACATAGTAATTAATATATAATGTTATTTTTTAAATTATATTTATTGTACATAGTAATTAATGATATAGTACATAGTAATTAATAATAGAGTACACAAAAGTCAGTTCTTGTCGTCATTACACAATAAGAAGGGAGAAATTTCAACCAATCATATTTGAGATAAATATAAATAAATTTGATTTAAAAATAATAAATTTATTTTCATAATGTTAAACTTTGGATAGATTTTAAATTTTTTTAGTCAAAGAAAAACTAATAGCAAGTCAATGAAATATTGAATACATTATATCCTTCTAGTGCCAGGTATAATAAGTTATTATCTTTAAAAACATTTTCTTAAAAAAAAGATGGAATTGGTTATATTATCTGATATATCTTTAATAACTACAACCAATGACAATCAATGGGATTTTAATAACTACAACTCATGACAATAAATGGGGTTTTCATGTTATCATTGATTTCACTTTCACAATGTAATGTGTTAGATATCATACCCATTTCGATTTTCATGTTTTATATATCACACCCACGAAAATCATTTCGAGGATAATAGATTATTTTTCTACATCCATTTTTATTCCTAGCATCAAAATATCTTAACAATAAATTTTCAGAAATATAAATAGTTGATTCCACTTTCACATTGTAATGTGTTATACATTTTGTATATATCATACCCAAGAAAATCATTTCGAGTATAATATATTACTTCTCTCCATCCATTTTTATTTCCGAGTGTCGAAATATCTTAACAATCAATTTGTAGAAACATAAACGAGCACACCTTTTTCTTTCTTTCTTTTTTTTTTTTTTTTTTTTTTTTCTTCTGTAGGTTGGTTAGGTCTAATCCAAACAGCCTTGTTTGGAAAAATACTGAGAGGGGGGAGGGGGAGTGGTGAACCAGTGTTTTAAAACTTACTTCAACTTTACTTATGTACATACGTGACTATAATGAAAACAAACTGCGTATATCTAGTCAACTAGCTTTACATATAATTCATCATTTGTTAATCTTTAACCAATGCATCATTACTTCAATAAAACATGTATTAAGTAGAAACTATGAGCAGTAGATAGAAAATAGATCATCAACACAACACACATGAAAACCAAGATTTTAGGTGGAAATCCAATGTGGCCGAAACCACTTGTAAATACCTGTAAACACATCTATAGACATGGCAAGCTTCTTTCCCAAGTCACCAAGTTTTCTCCAAAAACAAAACTTGTCTCCCCCTTTGACATCAAGGGCAAAGGGTTGACCAATGCTGAATGAAGACTTCATTCGCCTTTTGAAGAGATGAGCACTATAGATCTGATACTGCTGAATATGAGCACTGACCATGCTCCCCCTGAGCATATGATGAAACTTCTAGAAGATATACAAAGAAGTACATGATGCTATGACTCAACCAAATATGGCTTTTCCTATCATCAAGGACTCATGTTGACATCAATCACCCAACACAGTGGGGTTACATATTTGACTCAATATTACATCAAGCGCCCAAAACAATGGGACTGCATATATAATTGACTTGAATCCAATAGTCCAAACATAATTGAATATTACAATTTTACATGATGGGTCTTTATATGACCTTTACATAAAGAGACATATATAACATTTATAACCAAAACCAAAGACCTCAATAGAGAGGTGGCAGGACCATGATAGTCATCAATAACCATCATTAACCAATATTAGTTCTAAGTTTCATTTGAGCAACAACATGCTATAACTAGTCAACATCAGAAGCAGAGGGCCACAGAATCGCTGACTAAAATATACTAGAACCTCTCCTTGAGTCTGTCCCATAGCTTCTTCTTCATAGAGAAACATACACTACTGTAAAGAACCAAACTCACGTATATACGCGACTGTCCGTCATGTGATCTGCATACATAAAGTAAACTATAGTAATTTCAATCTTAGCTTCCCCTGAACATGAAAGATTTGTTAGAGTAATTAACAAAGTAATGAGGCAGAGACCACTCCTAGTTTTTATCTGAGATATTCAAAGGAATCACGTGGAAGCGGCTTTGTAAATATATCCGAAACTTGTTCCTTCGAGGAAACATATTCCATTTTGAGCTTTTGTTCAAGCACTTCTCTTAGAAAGTGATATTTGATTGGAATATGCTTGTTTTTTGAGTGCATGAAAAGATTTTTAGAAATACTTATGACACTAGTATTATCACCTATAATAGGTATATGTTGAGGATAAGTGATTTGAATGTCTTGCAATGTTTGCATCATCCATAGAAGTTGAGTGTAGTAAGATGCAACAACAACATATTCTTCCTCAGTAGTAAATAAAACAATGGAGCTTTATTTTTTGCTGAACCATGATACCAAGCGAGGTCCCAAATAAAATTATCCTCCACTAGTACTCTTTCGATCATCAATATTACCTGCCCAATATGAATATGTGTAATCATGAAGTGCAAAATCTGCATCTTTGGCATACCATAAACCGAAATCACGAGTTCCTTGTAAATACTTGAATATTCTCTTGACTACATGGATATCAGTTTCTTTAAGATTTGTTTGAAATTGTCCAATAATCCCAACTGCATGCATAATATCTGGTCTTGTGCTTGTAAGGTAGAGTAAGCTTCCGATCATAGATATGTATTTTGGTTGGTTTACTGAAGGAGAATCATCATGTGAACTAAGATTACATCCTGTTACCATAGGTGTGCATATAGGCTTATAGTCTTCCTTTCCATATTTCTTCAAAATCTGCTTGAGGTACTTGGTTTGTGAGAGAAAGATACCATTCCTTGTTTACTGAACTTGAAGACCAAGAAAGTATGTTAGTTTACCAAATAAGGACATTTCAAATTCTTGCAGCATATCTAAAGAAAATCCTTGATTCATAGATTCTTCATTGCTTCCAAATATGATGTCATCAACATAAACAACAACTATCAAAATTTTATCTTTATCTATCTTTAAATATATATTGCTATCTGCAGACCCCTTAGTGAAGCCTTGTTGTTGAAGATACCTGCCAAGATGACAATACCATGCATGCAAGGCTTGTTTTAGCCCATATAGAGCCTTATTAATTTTGCAGACAATGTTTTTACCATTTCCTAGAATGAACCCTTTAGGTTGTTCAATATAAACTTCTTCTAGATCCCCATTAAGAAATGCATATTTAACATCCATATGATATACTTTAAAGTTATGAAAGATTGAAAATGCAAGGAACATTCTTATGACTTCAAGTCTGGCTACGAGTGAAAATGTTTCTTCAAAGTCTATTAATTCTTGTTGAGCATAGAATTTTCATACGAGCCTTGATTTGTTTTTAATTACCTCTCCATTTTCATTTTTTTTTTTAATACCCATTTTGTCCCAATAACATTTTTAACATGAGGTCTAGGTACTAGTTCCCATGTATGGTTATTTTCTTTTTGATCAAGTTATTCATTCATTTCCTTAACCCAAAATTCATCTTTGCTTGCTTGATTTAAATTTTGAGGTTCAATAATGGATAGTAAGGATAGATAATTAGACATTCCAACAAGAGTTGTTCTAGTTTGTACTCTAGCTTCCTTTTCACCTAGAATTTGAGATTCCAAATGATTTTTTTGAACATACCTTGAAGGAGTATTTTCTGATTCTTTTGTGCTTTCAATTCCTTCTTCTGGTGCTTCATTAATTCCCTCTCCTACATCCTTTTGGCTTGTTGTAGGAATAAGTTTTTCATCTACTGGTGCTTCCCTTTTTGTACCTATGGATGCTTAATCAATTAGAACATCAATGCATTCAACAATCTTTTGAAGCCTTTTATTATAGAATTTATATCCTTTTCTTCTAGAGGAGTATCCAAGGAGAATCCCTTTATCATCTCTAGTTTCAAGCTTTCCAAGTTTATCATCATTATTATTTATGTAACATTTGCTTCCAAAAACTATGAAATGTTTGACAGTTGGAGGCTTACCATACCATAGTTCATAAGGAGTTTTATCACTGTTTACTCGAATATGAACTTTGTTGAAGATATTTATGGATATATGTGCTACTTATCCCCATAAGGTATGAGGTGTTTTAGAATCATAAAGCATGACACATGTCATTTGTTGGATTTTTTTTTCATTCTTTCTGCCACTCCATTTTGTTGAGGATTTTTAGCTATAGAAAACCGCCTCTTGATACCATGCTGTTCACAAAAGTTGAAACAATCATCTGATATAAATTATCCTCCTCTATCATATCTAAGAAATTTTGTTTTTTAAGTCTAACTCATTTTCTACTAGAGCTTTGAAGACCTTAAATTTATCAAATGCTTCATCTTTATGTTTCAATAAACCAATCCAACACATTCTAGTAAAATCATAAATGAATGATATGAAGTATTCTTTACCTCGAGGAGAATTCTTTCTCATAGGACCACAGAAATCAGTGTGAATAAGTTCAAATGGCTTACTTGAAGTACCTTCTTTAGCATTAAACTGAACTCTGGTTTTCTTACCAAATTGACATGATTTGCACATACTATTTTCTAGCAGAGAGATGTTAGGAAAGTCACACATTGCTCCCATTTTATTTGAATTGTGTAGTTGAGTGAAGCTTAGATGTCCCAATCTTTTGTGCCAAAGCCACCTTTCTTCTAATTTTCTCAAGTAACAATGCTCTTATCTGTCTTCCAAGACATATACATTACTTGGAGTTCTTATTCCCTTTCTTATGATCTTACCTATATCTATATTTCGTACCACACAATTATTTGATCTGAAAACAACCTCATGTCCTTGATCACACATTTGACTAACAATCAACATGTTACGTCTTAATCCATAAAATAATAATAATAATAATAATAAAATAAAAAATAAATAAATAAATTTCCAGCTTTAACTTTATCCTTTAGCAAAATAGTTCCTTTCCCTTTGATAGCAACATGTGAGTTGCTTCTGAAGGTTACGTTCTTTTCTTTCTTTATTTCATTAAATAACATAAAATATCTTTGTCACCTATTATATGCTTTGAGCATCCACTATCAATATACTACATATTTTCTTGATCTCCTGCATACAAAGCTAAACCACAACTTTCAAATTGTATGGTTTTCTTTTTCCATACGTTGGATGTTGTTGCCTTTTGTTCATTCGGCATTCAGTTTCTCTATGCCCAAAGTTATTACACAAGGAACATTATATTTCATCTTGGGGAGGTGTGAAAGTATTGTAAGAGTATTTATTTAATCCAATCTCATTCTTTTGTTTTCTTTCTTCTCTAGTAATGATAGTTTTATAGGCGACATGTTGAGCAACCTTATGACCAAAATTATGACAAGTGAAGCATTGACCATTGAAGTAGAAGTTCCTGTGAGTATAATACCTTTTTGCATAATTTCCCTTTTGATTGTGGTAAGGGTGATTTACCTAAGGGACATTTTATCCTTCATTCATTTCCTAAGAGCTAGAATTTTGTTGACTAACTCCCTTTACTGCATTGAGATAGCTTCCTGTACTTGTTTCAGAAGATTCTACACTTTGATGGTTCTCCATTGTATCTAAGACCTATTTTTATTAGAGGAGAGAATTGTACTTTGATGATTTCTTCTAGGGTCTTGGATTCTTTAGAAAATCTAAGGTTTATACATTTTGTTTTCTCAAGTTCCTTTCTTAGACTTACTATTTCTAGTTCTGACTTTTCATTATGCCCCTCCTTTCCTAGAATTTGTTTCTTCAGTGTTTCTTCTGGTAATTTAGCTTCTTCTGAATGAATTTTAAGCTAAGTTATTTCTTCAATGAGGTCACCTTTTTATTCTAGAGTATCCATAAAAACATCATTAGAGTCATCAAAACATTTATTTTCAAATTCCATAAGTAATTTATATTCTTGATCAGACTCACCCTATTCACCATTTGAAAGACCATCAATATCTTTACGTGTAGAAACGTTTTTTGTTTTCAAACCTTCCTTTAAAATTTACTTTTGTAGAAATTTTCCCTTTCTCATGGTTTCCTTTATAAGGGAATTTAGCAGTATAATGAACAACCCTTCTACAAGAAAAACATTTGAAATGAAGCTTAACTCTAAATACGATAGTTCCTACTTGTAGTTTCTTTACAATGTTCACCTCTTATTCACCTGATACATAATTAAGCTCCTCTTTTTATTTTCCTTTAGAAGTAGCTTTGAATATTGCTTCTCTAATATCTGAAGGGCCCCCTTTTCCCATTTCATAAGCTATTAAGATCCCATGAAGTTGTTAAACATTAAGGTTCTTCAAATCCCGCATTTCTTCAATGGCAGAGACTTTCGAATCGAATTTTGGGGTTACAGATCTTAGGATTTTCTCAACAAGAATTGATTATTTTACTTCATCATCAATATTTCTCATTGAATTAACTATCTAATCTACCCTAAGAAATAAACTTGCAATACTTTCATCACTATGCATTCTAAGGGTTTCATATTGAATTCGAAAGGTTCGAAGTTTGGAACTCTTTAACTTAGTGTCACCTTAATAACTCTGGATGATCTTGTTCCATATAGCCTTTGCTGTATTTAGCTACATGAAATTTTCAAGTTATGATTCTTCCAAGCTTCCCAACAGAGTGTTGACAACCTTTGAATTAGTCTCATAGTTTTATTTTCTTCTTCATCCGTGGGAATGAAGGATGGATACTGATATCCTCCTTCAATGATTTCCCAAACATCAACTCCAAGTGACTATAGATAATCTCTTGTTTTGAATTTTTAGAAAAAAAGTTGGATCCATTAAATAATGGTGGCTTGTTAGATGCTACTCCCTCTTGATTTCTCATCTTGATGAATCTTCCTTCAAGCAATGAAGCTTCTTTTGAAGGACCTGCTCTGATTCCAATTGTTAGTCATAATCATAAAGGATCAAGCAAGCATATTTATTAGTAACTACAATGCTTTCAGATCTATCAAATCTGAACCCCCTTCATGCTCCTTGGTGTACACCTGTTTTAGATCGAACCATTCATTAATAACACATAACTTGCACACCTAACACTTTGATCTCCATCTCCTTATATAGCTTAGGCCTTAGCCAATACTTTAGGCCAATCTCGTAGTAATGCCGATGGTATTCTTTGATAGGGTCAAATATTTGCTGTCACGCTCATTACTATGGGCCAATACCATGGCAAAGACCCATGGTATTGAGAATTCTATGGTGCGAAAATTGTACACGAATTTGCTTCACCATACCTGCATATGTCCGTGGTATTTGTTCATAGGACCCACATACATTTTCATAAACTTTAACTTTATCATTCCTCTATCTCTAAACTGATATTCCTTTGTCCAATCTCTTTGTCACATCTGTAACAACTTTTATACTTATCCTGCTACCATAATATTGACATTTTTATCAAGTAGGTTGCCATCAAGAACAACACATTAGTCATAATACCAACAAGCCCAACCATGAACTAAAACCCATCAATTAATAATGTGGGTTTTGGAAGGCTATGAAAGAGCCCATGAATCTATTCTTAAGTTGATTAAGGGAAAAATAATTTTATTGCATATTTTAAAATATTTTGACAATGTTAATGAAAATGAATAATGTTGATCTACTTTCTGCAGTTGAAAGACCGCAGGGAACTTCAGTGAATCTATCAATTTAATCCACTAGAAAATTTTACTCTATCCCATATTATAATTAAATATTTAGTGTAGTCATTTATCAATGCATATCTTATATAGACAATTCCACATCTATTTCATTGAAATTCAATTAATTGATAGTTTAACGAATTGATAACCAAGAATATATCGCTGATAAAAACATTAAACATTAAAAAACATGTCTTGGATGATGATCATTCACATACTAGGTCTTATAAACTCTATTACTATCATTTGTAACACAGTTCCTTTGTTCCATTAAGCCTTGAAGTTTCTTGCTACTGCAACTGGTAATTATATTCCCCTCATCTGCTTCATATTTATAGCTAACATCGCTCACAAATTTGCCCGTTTTGATGCATGCAATTGTCAGAATTGTTGGATTAAGAGAAATCCTATTTTTCTACAATGATCAGATCCCTAGGCCTCTATTATTTGGCTTAGAAACTAACCTATGGGCTGATGGTTGTATCCTTCAGAAAGTAATTCATCCATACCAATATCTTGACGGAAGGATGAAGGAGTGTTTTGAAATAGTGGTGAGTATCCAGTGGTATTCAGAAAACATGGATGGATGGAAGTTAAAATGAAACACATAGACATGTGATCCATTTAAAATGACTGCAACAAGTGGTAGGAAAACAAAAACAATTACTAAAACTTTATTTTTTGGTTTGAAACTGAAAAATAATTCAAAAACATTTCATATCATCCCTCCCTTTGATTGTGCATTGATGAAGAATATTTGATGATTATGAAATCCAAACCATTAATATTATTTTATTTGTAAAAGAATTGAAATCGCTGAAGCCCAATTCCAATATAGACCACACCTATAGGATTAATTACATTCCTTATACAACTTTAAACCCAAAATATTTAATCCCTGTCATAAATATATTAATTACCCAATCACATGTTATCGTCAAGATTAAGTTAGTGCAGGTGAAAGAAACAAAGATAGTAAGAAGATAATAAACCACAACCAAGCTGCTAAATTGCACACAAAAATACAAAATCTGAGAGTGAATGTCTGTCTCTAAGTGATAGTTTCTATTTATAACAAAATTAGAGTCAGTTACATCAATTAAATGTTGATTCCATCAGATGGTGCTGCCCCTTCAATTCTGAATAAGCTAAGGTAGTGGGCGGTTAGAGGCAATGTTGACTATTCGAATCTAAATAAGTTAAAGCGATGATGACTATTGTAGAGATGCTAAAAGGAGGGTGAAATAACATTATCCCCTTTAATTATTTCACCCAATTTTTTTTTGGTGAGGATTTTATAAATGTCTACAAATTGGTCTTCTGATCTACATAACTCCAAAAACCATTGTCTTGAGCTATTATTATCTTCTCTTTGGGATTTCCTCATAATAGGCATTCTTCTTTTCTCTCTTGTACCTACATACAATTGATTATTGATGTCCATATAAAAATAAATCCATTTACCGAGAGATATGGGTACCATCTACTGTACTCGTTATTTATCTAAAAACCCTTTTTAGCTATATGATTCATTAATCATGATAAAGTGTTGGTCGCTTACATTTCGACTCCATCTCACATTTTAACTTCTTCGGTTACACATCAAGCTTAGATATGAGTACCCCTACCACCCTCATATCTACCTAGTGGTTAATTCCACAACTTGATCTCACATCCCCTCTCTACTGAAGAGGGATGAACAATACATTCCCGACTCAACAATTAAATATCAAGCTTAGTTACGAGTACACCCTTGTATTTACCTAGTGGTTAATTCAACAACTTGATTTCACATCCTTTTTCTATCTACGAGGGATAAATACTACCTATTTGACTCAAAAAGGCTTACAAGGCACCCGAGAAATAAAAATTTGGGTGTCACATACAACCGATCATGCACCCCTTATAACACAAATGCCTCATTACAACAATCTCAAGTCAGGTACAATAAATACAAAGGTCAATTATATGCCCAAATATATAAGCCCATTTAAATTATATCTTTACATCATATTCATTGGAATTATCCATGCTGATAGTGTCTTCATGAACCCTTTTTCTATTCATTATCCTCAACATAATTTTACATCAAAATTGCCAAACTATGCTACAACAAATTATTATTAATCCCTAAATCCATACATCAAATTTTCCACTCGCGGTCTTCTCGGTCTCAAATCCATGCATTAAACTTTATGTGTCCCACTTTAATTAAAATTGTTAATTCAAAGAGTAAAAATATATATAGATTTTTATCATATCATTCATATTAAATATAGCCTCGCACCCTAGGCTTGACTTAGCGCGTAGGTCTAAAATCATATAAACAATTCCATTCTTACATATTTGCATGTGTAATCTTGCAATTGTAGCTGCATTTTGTTGTTTTTGTGTGCTTTGTTGCTTTGAAAAATAGAGAACACAAAGCTTTGATACCACTTGAAGGAAACAAAGACAACAAATGTGAGAATGCTGATGCGACATCATCTAAATTATGCACCTCTAGAATTCGAACAACCGACCTCTCGATGACCTCAAACATTACCCAATTCAACTTTACCTTGCATTTGCATCCACCACGGCTACGTTGACCCGAATTCGAACCAGAGTCTCCTTGATGTCTCCTCCCTCACATACTATACTAGGCTCTTCTAATCCTCTAACAACTTCAAATAATAATGGGCAGATAATACTTACACAACCTCAACATCAAGCGCATGTACAAACTTACTTTGACTCCAATGCTCTCAGACTCCACAGAGCACTATTCTACACACTAACACTAATAAATTCTTTTGGTTGTGGTCACAGGATGACTACATCCACAATGACTGAGTAGAGGTGGCTCTATAATTTCAGATGGCAATTGCATAAATACTGAGTTGTTCTCACGGGGGCTTCATTGGGGAAAAATTGACATAATATATTGAAGATATAATAGGGGTAAAAGAATTTTTATATTGGTAGGTATAAAAAATGGAGCTCAAAGTTAATGAAAAAATATAAAAGGGGTATAAAAAATGTTAACAAAAAAATGGATAACTATAATATCTAGTGAAAGTAGGGGTTTTGTAAACTGGGAAGGTTTATTGGTAGGAAGTTAAATAATGTGATTTTTAGAGACAATTTCCAATATGTAGTCAAATTAAGGGTATTGTTTAGTATACCACTGATACCCATGATATGTCAAAGGTTCATTGAGTGAAGCCTCCATGGTTGTTCTATGTTCAGTTTCAAACAACGATAGTAAAAAATGATTCTAATACGCTCAACCCCTATCTCAAATATTCTAGCTACTCTACTCGTTCCTAGGCCCTCCAGTGAGGCAATTAGCCCAAGACTGGCTCTATACCACTTGAAAGACAAAGAACACATTGATATGATACCAGTTGAAAGAAATAGAGACAATAAGAAGATAATAAAGTGCAACTACAACTGCGAAATTACACAGAAATACGAAAGCCAAGCGCCAATGTCCGCCTCTCGCTAGTCATTTCTATTTATAACAAAATTAGAGTCGCCTACATCAATTAAATTTGGATTTCTGCCCCTTCAATTCTGAATAGGCTAAGGCTATGGGCAGTGGGAGGCAATGTTAACTCTTCAAATCTGAATATGTTAAAGAGGTGTTGATTATGGCAGTGATGCCTAAAAGGGGTGAAATAATTATCTCTATCAAAAGGAACGGGTTTGCGTTTTTTGCGACTGATTTCTTAGCTAGGTCATTCTTGCTGTCTCGGGGAGAATGACAGCAAGAATGACTGTTTTTGTCCATGGAGTCCCTTTTTGTTTATTTTGCTGGCTAATCCATTTTGTAGCTTTTGTATTGCTCAGTTATAAGCAGAAAGAGAAGTGGATTAGACTCTTTGTTTGGCCACATGATTATATAATTGTCAAGTGGCTACTTCTTTGATTTTTCTCTTAGATAGTTTTTTGTGGATATTTTGAGTAATGGATTTAATCAAAAATTGGTATATGTAAGTACTGATTTTTCTCGAAAAAAACAGTTAACAAATGATTACGCTAAGACATCCAATTGCATTTCGGATGAGACCTTAGGGCGGTCACAATTGGAAAACAGACCATCTCATTCTTATTTATCTCCAATTGCATGCCAAGTGAAGATTAAGTTACAAATATTTACGTTAACAAATCCAATTGCATGTCGGACAAGACAGTGCAATAGCAATTGGACAAGAGAACTTAGCGCAGTCCATGGGGAATTCGTTGGTTGTTATATTTTTAGCGATTAATTGTAAGTAACGTGATTAGAAACATCGCTAGGAAACTTGAGAAATTTAAAATAAGTTTGTAGTGCTTAGTGTTTGTTTTAAAAATATACCGACAAAATAAACCACCTTCAAAAAGACGAATTCAATAGGACTTCAATCAGATCTATAATTATAATGGAGTCTGATAATTGGATTTTCAATTTCAAAATGCATAGAAAAAATTAGAAATAACAAAGGGGAATAAATAACAATTACATCATATTTAATTATAATTAAAAAATAAAGAAAAATAATGTAAATAAAATTTTTAAAATAAAAATATATTAAAATGATAATAATATATATTTTTAAATATATCAAATAGTTACTAGTCTAGATTCATCTTAACAATGGAAATCTCTCGAGGTGTAAATTTATTTTTTGAGTGCAAAATTTGAGGAAAGGTTTGCAGTTGGAAAGATTTGATCCCTCTCAGCACTTGTGTTAAGATGGATCTAGGCTGGTTGTGTGCGGTCATACAAATTTTTTTGAACATCTAATTATTTTGATCATTTTAAATATGCTAAATATGTTTAAGATTACTTTGGTCAATTTAATTTTTTTTTTTTTTAGTTATCTCAGTTTGTTGAGATGAGAGACACTGTTAGTAATTTGAATGATGAAAAACGATGAGATACGAATTTTGAGTGCAAAGTGTCAATGTAACAATTTTGATAGATAGAAAATGTGAATATTAAGAATATAGTCAATTACAAACAATCTTCATTGCAATCAATCTGAAACTATTTTCTTCTACTATTCCTGTTGTCACACCCATTAGTTTTTCCATTTTCTTGTATTGATCATATGAAAAGAGTAGTTGGAATCAAATGATGAAATATAATTTTTGAGTGAAAAGTGTCAATGTAACAATTTTGATAGATAGAAAATGTGAATTATAAGAATATAGTCAATTACAAACAATCTTCATTGCAATCAATCTGAAATTATTTTCTTCTACTGTCCCTATTGTCACACCTATTAATTTTTCCATTTTCTCATATTGATCATATGAAAAGAATAGTTGGAATCATAGACATTTCAAATATTTAACTCAAGCTACTACAGTAAATAACATACCAATCCAGCTACTACATTAAACAACATACCTTGTTAATAACATACCACTCGAGCTACCACAGTAAACAACATACCTTGTTTTTGTTGCTTTCCAATATTAATAGCACTTTTCTCGAAATTCAATCATTGTGACTTATGGAGTGTTGAACACCAAATAATTTTCAATGGTAGTTATTTTCTATTACTGCATTTGAATGCACAATAATTAACAACGTTGAATGATGGAAAATGGGAATAATACGAATGTACCTAATTATAAATAGTTTATAGTTTCAAGAAGCAAACATTTGGGGTAAGCAAACATTTTATTTAGGATGAAAATTCAAGTATTGTATTTATGGTTGAATACTTTTTATGTGCTTACACTGAGAGTGTGTGTGTATGTTTTGAGGGTGAGAAGGAGAGACAAGGGGAGATAGAGATATAGATGGGAGGGGAGAGAGGGAAGAAGAGAGAGGCAAAGGCAGGGAGGGAGGAAGAGATGTAGATATGGAGAGAGAAATTTTAGAGAGAGAAAGGGAAGAGAGAAAGAGGGGGAGGGGAAAGGGAGGTAGAGAGAGAGAGAAAGATATATATGGAGAGAGAGAGTGTGTGTTTAGGGGCTGATATAAAGAGATAAAGAAGGAGAAACAATGAGAGATAAATATATAGATTAATGAGGTAGAGATGTGCTTACACTAAAATCAATGCATGCTATTAATATAATTACTTTGAAATTAATGTACATAATACATCTTGTTGCATCAAATCAGAAATCAACATCTACACTAAAATCAATGCATCTAGTGCAAACAGTCAAATAGGATTATAAATCAACATCTATATTGAAATCAATGCATCTAGTACAAGCAATCAAATAGGATTAAAAATCAATATCTACACTGAAACCAATGCACATAATGCAAGAAATCAGATATGAGTAGAAATCAACAACTACATTGAAATTAATGCATCTAATGCAAGATATTAAATATGATTAGAAATCGACATCTAAACTTAAATCAATGCATTCAGTGCAAGCGATCAAATAGGATTAGAAACCAATATCTACACTAAAACTAGTGCATCTTGTGAAAGCAATCAAATATGAGTAGAAATCAACATCGATACTAAAATCAATGCATCTAGTGTAAGGTATTAAATAGAATTATAAATCGAAATATACAATGCAATCAATTCATATAGTGCATGTGATCAAATAGAATTAGAAATCAATAACCACATTGAAAATCTAAAATATTCATGACTTTCCAGATCTAACTTCTATGTCTGTATTTGTCTATGTGAGACTCTTTCTTCTTCCCTCTCTCTCCACCTTCCATTCAGTGTCTATCCCCCTCCCCCTCTCCTTCTCTCTCTTCTCCTGCCTCTCTCCCTCATCTCACTCTAGCAGCATCTCCCTAACTTTCTGTATCTTTCTCTTCTTTCCTCTCCCTCCTCTCTCTCTTCCTTTCTCTATCTCAATGTGTCTCTCAACTCTATGTCTCTCTCCGACACTCTATTCCCCCTTCCATCTCACTCTCTTTCTTAAATATGATCCCATTGTATTGTATTTAAGAGAGTATCTAAATTAAGAAAAAACATAATTGGTTGTAAAATATTAAACTTATATTTTGGATCAATCATGTTAAAGAAAATACAATAATAAAAAAATTAAAACAATCACGCACTATCTTTCCTCTATCATTGTTAATTACTTTTCTTTGTCATCCCTTATTTCCTTGGTTAAGATGCATCTATCATAGTTCTTAATAATATTATTTATATTATATAAATTTCACATATGTATATAAAAGTATTCTCATTTTTTAATTTATTAAAACTTCCATTTAATCTCTATGAAAATATTTTTAGTAGTCTTGAGGATGGAGGGTTTAGATATATCTCAAAAGTAATTATACCATTTTTGCTCTTAGATTTAATATAAAAATGTTATAAAATTAAATTAAATTAAAATATTTTTATTTTGAAATAAGTTATTGTTTTTTGGCATGTGGTATTGTTAAGCTATGGTATTGGCCCATGGTATTGTAACAATTAAAAACCTAGATCCATAACATAATAATCCAAAATCTAAATGGCCCATGATATTGATAAACCATGATAGTAACCCAAGGTATTATAATTTTTTCCCCTCCTCTCTCTCTATTGGACATGTGGTATTAATAAACGATAATATTGTAATAGTACTATGTAAAAAATAAAAATGAATCTCTATATTTTTTTAAAATATATATGTTTAACTTATATATTGAATTTTTAATAATAATAATAATGTTAATTTAATTAAATTTCATAATTTATACATTTATTTGAAAAAAATAAGATTTTTAAAGATAGAATATAAAAAAACCTTTAATATTTAAAATTTATTACACATTTCACATTAGCGTTAACTTGGGAAGTAAAAATATGTACCATGAAAATGAAACGTGTATAGAAAAATTAAGTCATTGCATATGTGGAGGGTGGTAAGAAAGCATTTAAAAAAGGCAGAGGGTCATTGTACAGCTATGGCGTTTATATATATATTACATCTTCATTAATATTATTGAAGGTGTAGATGTGGATAGCAAGAGTTCCATATTGATCACTTCTATGCTTCAAATTGCATGCATATTTAGCTCTGCATATGATATATTTTTATTAACATGGTATACAAATGGTTGTTAAAAATGTACAGAGTTCGATTAAAAAGAAACTTAGTTTTAAGGATGAAGGTTATAAATATGGATTAAATCTATTAGTGTCATTCAACGTGGGACAAAACAATTGACGATCGAAATAACAAATTCGACCAACGTGTGCTGAGACAAAACCATTGACGATCGAGATAACAAATTCGACCAACGTGTGCTGAGAGTTTAATGCTCTGCGAAGATCGGGAGGCCGCTGGTCTTCAGTCCAATACCATGGTACCTTCAGCCTGCAAGCTCACGGATATAAATAAAAGGATGGTTTAAAATTAATATGCTACGATAATAGACTATCATAGGGGACATCGAATTATTTACCCTTGTGAAGGCAAGTTCCCAATGACCACAAGTGATGATACCATATCTCAATATGTAGTACCACCCTGGTGCATTTTTACGCTGAAACCTCTTAAACTGTTACATTATCATCAAAATAATTTGAATTAGACTAATTTAAATGATTATCAAAACAAAAACGGTTGTCTGTGTAAGAGAGAGATCTATATAGAGGCCTTACACGACTGTAGAGACCAGATACCATGTTGGGAAAATTCCTTGCATCAATTTCAGTCCATATGTCACCGGCCTCTTCTACATCATCATCTTCGTTTAAAGGTTTTGTCTTTAATTCTTCAAACTGCTCGTCACTCATTTCAAAATCCAAATTTTCACCACCTTCATTATTTCCTAATTCTTCTGTTTCTGGTTCATTAAGTACATCATCTGATTCACCATTCTGTTAAAAGCATGAAAAAATTCAATCCAAAGGATATGAAATTTTTATTGTATGAGGAAAATTCGGAACACAATGGTGATTCTGCTCACATTTTTTCTCTTTTTGTTCGTCTCCGTCGTCGGGTTGTCAAGCGGATCAGGTGGTATTTGGGTCTCCGTCGTCTGGTTGTCAAGCGGATCAGGTGGTATTTGGGCATTTGAACCCCCTTTTCTCTGCTCCTCTAGGGCACTCAGCCAACCCTAAAACCAGAACTCATCGAAACAAATAACGGTGGGAATGAAGCAAAATATGGTTGTAACGAGTAAACAAGTTTTTCTTTACTCATGTAATTGATTAGTTAACTGAGAAGTCAGTGAATATACCATATACCATTTTGACGCTGTTGAGCACTTCCGGTCCAATGGTGGTCTTTCCTTGTTTAACTTGGTCACGTTTTTTCTTTATCACCATATTTATGATGTTCTGGTAAAAATCGTTGCCAATAATTGCCATTACTGTTAATGTGGGGTTGGAGTTACTGCCCTGCAATATGTACTCGCGCCTTGCATGGTTCTGAATCGATGGAGTTGATATAAATAGATAGAGAATAGAACAGAATTAGCGTCGATTTACACTTGCTCCAATCGTCGCTTCGCTTCCTCAATTAAAAAATGACTTCTCACCGAGATTAGGGTTAACAATTTAATCTGGTTTCAAACGAATTGTTTATAATATATTCTAATGTGGTTGTTTTTTATGTTTGATAGGCATCTCTTTGTCGATTGCAAATTGCAAAATCAGACTATATCCGATGATGCCGTTAAAAAATATATGCGTGGTCGTTGAAGAAACAACCCGGAAACGAAAGAATGATACAGGGAAATTGAAAGTTAGCATGATCCAAAGAAGTGATTTCTTAGTTTAAATATAATTAAATTAAATAAAAATATTGAATTTAATTTTGAGTTAATGTTTAGAATTTGATCAATTTAGAATTTACTAATTTGTAAATTAAAGTATTTTGTGATTTGTAACCATAATTATAACATGTTTAACCAAATTAATAGGTGATCAGTTTAAAACCCATTATGTAACTAGGTATAGACAATAATATAATTAATTTATTATTTAATTTAAAACAGTGTAGTTGGAATGTTGTACATTAAAATTGATCCCCACAAAAAATTTATTTACAATTTTTTTTCCTTGAAAATGAAATAATAAATTTTATTTTATTATTAGAATAATATAGAAATGGGAGAATTTAAAATGTGATAGATTTGTTGAGATGTCTTTTTAGTTGTCATGGAACTTTTTAGATTTAAGTGAATTAAGAGGTGTTGTTCTAGAAATCGTTGTTTTCCAATATAAGTGAATTGTATCTGAGTCAGGATCTCTATCTTTCACTTTGTTATATCCAATGAGTCTAGTAAACTCATCCTTAGATAAGGGGATACATTGAAATATATGGGCTAAGCTGGGTTAGGCCTGAATTAATAAGATCTTTCTGTTGTGTTAAACTCTACGTTTTGTAATTTGATATCTAATTTGGTATCATCAGAGTGTTAAGATCTATAGAGCTTCACATCTAAGACTAAGAAGGTCGAGATCTGAGAGGTCTGACCCTGATCTGGATTGTTAGGGTGGGCATATCTGCTATGTGAGAATGTTGTGGATGAATTGGTGTGTGGAGATCTGACTTGACATGATTCTTGTGTCGTTGTGCCTGTGTTGAATTTGCCGAATGCGACACTCAAAATGTTGGATTGATTGAGCTATGTGTTGGCAATGAGGCAGTGACTTTCATCATTATATATATAAACAATTATTTTTATGCATGAAAACGTGTTTTACATGGGGAGAAAGCATCGGTGAAATTCTTCGTTGTGGCTGTTGTGGAGCTGAGCTTGACATGGTGATATTGCAAAAGAGTTGTGTGATTAAAGAAAAACCATATTGAATTGAAGAGAGATATTATTGAAACTAATGAAGAAATGTATTTTTGGAAGGAGTTTGTTTATTAGTTAAGTATGAATTTAGATTAGGAATTTGTTCTTATATTCTAAGTGGTTGTTCTAACTTTCCTGTTTATTTGTAGACTATATATTCATGATGTTTAATAACGAATGTAGAACGTTTTGCCCAAGGAAATCTTCAAGTGAAAATCCTCCCCTGAGAGCAGCTTAGTTCCTTAGTTTGATAATTTTTGTTCTTCAAGGTTGAATGAGTCAAAGCCAAAGTGCTTTGGTGATGGTGTGTGGCTAGGGAAAGAGTGTGGCCCTTAGCGATACGAAGGAGGCCTGGTGGCTAGGAGGAAAAAGTGCTGAAACACTGGATTGATAGCTGGAAGTAGCGCTGCCGCAGATTTGGAGCAGCGCGGGATTTATCGCTGGAAGTCGACCCGAAAAAGGGCGCTGTTCTGAGTCGACGTGGACTGAGTTGGCCCGTTGACTGCGTTGTGCTCATGGAGAGCTGCCAAAGGTTGGTGTGCTGCTGCGTGCTGGTGGGTTTGCTAGCTGGTGTAGGCATGGCCGAAGTCTTCAACAACGTGTCATCGTGGAAGGAGGATCCGAACCAACATGTGCCCAGTCGGTGGTGTCGTGTTTATGATGGATCGGTGAGATCGAAGGATCCGGTGTCGCAGTGCGTAAAAGGGTCAATCCATAACCATCATGGTCTTTGGGCGCAGTAATGAAGTGAAGGTACAACATATTTTTTATAGCTGTCGAGGTCGTGGATCTGCTGCGAAGTCGTGGTGTGGAGGCTGAGCGGGTGCAGCGGTGGCGGTGGCCTGCATATCTGTTCGTTGGCTGAACCCTTATTCAATCGTTGCTTGGTGGCCGATATCCACAGATCCAATGCTAAGGCATGTGGGTGTTAAGGTGTTTTCCTCCTGCAATATATCCAAGAAGGGGTTAATTTATTTTGCTGCATCGGTCCATGGAGTAAATATAATAGATCGAGGATCTTGAACATTTGATTTGAAAAAGATAAAGGGTGCCTAGTTGGTTTTAAGCTCATGACTTGCGTGTCCACTATTTACAATAGGGACCATATGGTGGAGAGTTGTAGCACTTGTTCGCGCTAGAGGCATCAGAAAATATTTGATGAATTGCATGGTTTTGAGATTAGTGAATGAAATTATCATCACCTTTGATTGCTGCGAAGAAGCCCCTTTTGTTAATCCTTAGGACAACATCCTTCATCAGCCTTTAATTGTAGCTTGATTGGAACTTTTTAAGGCCATATACAAAGAAATTTGAGATCGAGGTGTGGTGTGGCGGATTTGGTGTGGTTCCCATCGTGGGGTTATTGTTGGAAATTTCTGATAATTCCAGAACAAATAAACAGAGAATAATGCTCTGTTTCTTTAAGAGGACAGAGTTTTCACACACAAACAAAACTTGTATTCATTAACAAGACCAACTGTTACAAAAGTCTTCCTCTAACATAGGGATTACAGCAAGACTGCTTCAGAGGAAGTTTTTCAAAAAAAAACCTCACTCTGTCTCTCCTGGAAAATATAGCATGGAGATGTCTGCGGTGGCGTACAAGGACTAGAGATTTTACGAACAAGGATTGCCTGCAGATCTCCTCAAGAGGTAATCTTAAATATTACTGACAGAAATCTGAGCCTGATCTATGTTTTTATGATCATCAATTCGAACTTTGATTAATATATCATATGTGTGGCTACGACTTGACAGGGGTATGGCAATGGTGGATTCATCAATGCCCCATCGAGAATTACCACCATTTCATAAAAGCGATGCGGGAAATCCCATGACGGTTTTCCGAAAAAAACTATTTGCTGTCATTGTTTAATGGCGGATTCCGGCAAAGGACTGGCACTTCAGTTGAAAGTAATATTTCAACACTCCCCTTTAATTTCAACCGTTGGGTTATCAGTCATACCCAGACATTTCCTCAAAAACTCAAAATTTTTTTGCCCCGATGGTTTGGTCAGAATATCTTCAACCTGCTCCCGAGTTCTGTGGTGTTCTAAAACAATTTCTCCATTGTTTACCAATTCCCTGATGTAATGAAACTTTGTTTCAATGTGTTTCGTTCTCTTATGAAACACAGAATTCTTGGATAATGCAATAGCTGAGCTACTGTCACAAAAAATCATAGTTCCTTTTGCTTGCTCTTGGCATAAACTCCTTAACATCCTTCTCATCCAAATTGCTTGACACGCTGCTGCTGTAGCTGCCACATATTCTGCCTATGCTGTAGACAACGCTACAATAGGCTGTTTTTTAGAAGCCCATGAAATGGCTCCTGAACCCATGTGAAAAACATAACCGGATGTGATTTTCCGATCATCTACATTTCCAACCCAATCACTATCAGTGTATCCAATTAAATCTGAACATTTTGAAGCAGTATATAAAATGCCAAACCTTTTAGTACTTTTAACATACCTCAGAATCCTTTTTACTACCTGCTAATGTGCTTCTTTTGGCCTCTCCATGAATCTGGAAATCAAACTAACAACGTGCATTATATCCGGCCTAGTTGTAGTCAAATACATGAGGCTGCCAACTATGCTCTTGTACAAACTAGGATCAAAATCCTTGTTGTTGTCCTCTTTGCTGAGTTTTAATCCCATCATTGTGGGAGTGATTGCTGCTTTTCTCTCCTGCATATTAAATCTTTCCAACACTTCATTAACATATTTCGCTTGTGAGATAAAAATCCCATTTCCATTTTGTTCTACTTCTATTCCTAAGAAGTATCTCAGCAAACCCATGTCAGTCATTTCAAATTCTTCTTTCATGACTGTTTTGAAATTTTCAATAAGGTAATCATCATTATCTGTGAAAATAACATCATCAACATATAACACAACAATTAGTATTTTACCATCATTTTCTTTGATGTAGAGGGTAGGTTCTCCCTCACTCTTTTCAAATCCATTTTCCAGTAGATAGGAATCTATCCTACTGTACCACGCTCTTGGTGCTTGCTTCAACCCATAAAGAGCTTTCTTCAATATGCACACTTTGTGCTCTTGGCCTTTCTTTTCATAGCCTAGAGGTTGTTCAATGTAAACCTCTTCCATTAACACTCTATTTAAATGCTGACTTCACGTCCACTTGGTAAACTTTCCACTTGTTTTGTGCTGCAATGGACAACACTGCTCTCACGGTTTCCATTCTAGCAACCGGTGCGAAAGTTTCCTCATAGTCTCTCCCATGCTGCTGCTTATATCCTTTGACAACAAGTCTTGCCTTGTGTCTTTCTATTTTTCCTTAAGCATTACTCTTGGTCTTGTAGACCCATTTAACTCCAATGACTTCCTTTCCTTTTGGTAGTTCAACTAAATCCCATGTCTTTTTTCTTTCTATGGCATTGATCTCCTCATCCATAGCTTTTATCTATTTCCTATCCTTAATTGCTTCTTCGAAATGAACAGGGTCATCAACAGGAAAATATAAGGCAAACAAAGAGTTCATACCTTCATTTGTTGCCTCTTGTTCATAAATGTCACTTAAATTTCTGAACTTCTTACCTCTTTCATTTGGTGTACAAGTGCTTGAAGAAGCACTTGAATTTCCTCCTTGTGGTATGCTTGGAGAAGCACTTTCATTTCTCCTCAAGGGTGTCTCTTGCTACCCTTGTGTTGGTGCTGCTATTTGGGGATGTATTTCAACCATCTCCTCATCATCTTCATCATGTAACAAATAGTTTTTAACATTCACTGTTTTCTCTATGCTTCCATCCCAAGCTTCCTCCTCAATGAACTGAACATCTCTACTCACAATAAGTTTTTTGGTGAATGGGTTATACAACCTATAAGATTTGGATTCCTCACTGTATCCAATGAAAATACATTTCTCCCCTTTGCTATCCAGCTTCTTCCAAAGTTGATCTGGAATGTGTGCATAAGCCACACATCCAAAAACTTTCATGTGAGTGACTCCTTGCTTTGTCCCACTCCATGCTTCTTCCAACACTCTGTTCATGACTGCTTTTGTAGGACATCTATTCAAAATGTACGCTGCACAGTGTACAGCTTCAGCCCAATAATCATTTGGAAAATGCTTTGCCTTTAACATACTCCTCGCCATATCCATGATTGTCCTTTTCTTCCTTTCGGCAACTCCATTTTGCTGCAGAGTGTATTTAGTGGTAAACTGCTTATGAATTCCATTTTCTCTACAAAAACGTAGAAATTATTTGGAGATATACTCACCTCCTCTATCAGTTCTTAAAACTTTGATATGCAACCCACTTTGGTTTTTTACAAGTGCTTTGAAATTGCAAAAACTTTCAAACACTTCACTTTTGTTCTTTAGGAAATAAACCCAAGTTTTTCTAGTAAAATCATCAATAAATGTTAGCATATAGTGGCTGCTTGCAAGTGATGGAATTTGCATTGGTCCACATAAATTTGAGTGGACAATCTCTAAGGGTGCTTTTGCCCTTATGCTTTTCCTAGATGGAAAACTTTCTCTGTGTTGTTTCCCCAAGATACAACCTTCACAAAGGCTGTCTGGTTTCTCTATCAATGGTAATCCTCTTACCATTCCTTTTCTATTCAATAAGTTAAGACCTCCAAAATTGAGATGTCCAAGTCTCAAGTGCCACAACCAATTTTCATCTTTTGGTTCGCTTTGGAAAGTCTCTTGTGTCACTGCTACTATTTCTTATCCATTTTTTAAATCTGCTTTCATTCTGAGAGGGAACATCATGTTCCTTATCATCTTCACTTCATCAATACATTGTTTGTTGGGTGGTTTATCCATGATGGTGCATACATCATCCACAAAGAAAACATTGTACCCATTTTGAATAAGCTATCCAATACTTATGAGGTTACATTTCATTCCAGGAACATAATAAACATTTGCTATGGTTTTCATTTCACCTTTCATTGTTAAGTCATTTACTTCTCCTTTTCCCATAACCGAAACTTTACTATCAGTCCCTAGTGTGACTTGTGACTTCACACTATGATCTAACATAGAAAACATGGCTACGTTTCCTATCATATGGTTACTGCAACCGGAGTCTAGAAACCATACATCTTTGCTCTTTCCTTCAGCCATATTATAGGCTAAAAACAAATTATCTTGGCTGATATTTTCTTTAGTGAAATTTGCACTAGTTCTATTATTCATATCATGCTGCTTCTTCCTACATTCGTTTGCATAATGCCCATATTTTTTACAATAGTGACATTGGACATTGGATTTATCATACCTTTCTCCTTGAGCATGATGTTGTCCACTTTGTTGGCTACTGCCTTGGCCTTGGTTCTAATTTGGATTGTTGCCTCTTCCTTGAGCATTTGCTGGACTGTTTCTTCCACCTCTATTTTGGCTTCTGCCTCTTCCTCTCTTGTTTCCTCTGCCTTGACCTCTTCCTCTTCCAAAGAACATTTGGGTCTTAAAGGCATGCTCTAGAGATGAGTTTTCATTTCTACTCAATCTCTGCTCATGTGTCATCAGTGATGCATGTAGTTCATCAACTGAGAAGTTTGTGAGATCCTTTGTCTCTTCTATGGTGGTGACAATCACATCGAACCTTGAGGGTAAGATCCTCAATAGTTTCTCCACAATCCTCCTTTCTTCAAGAATCTCTCCATGAGACCTTATCTGTGTGACCATTCCAATCACATGTGTGAAGAATGAGTCAATATTATCTGACTCCTTCATGCAGAGAGTCTCAAAATCTCTCCTCAGTAACTGTAGTTTTGCTGTCTTCACTTTCTCCATGCCTTGATAGACTATCTTGAGAGTTTTCCATGCTTCTTTGGATCTCTTGGCTACTGCTATCCTTGGAAACACACTCTCATCCACTGCTTGATACAAAAAGTAGAGGGCTTTAGAATCCTTCTTCTTATTGCTCTTCAATAGTTTTTCTCTGCCTGAGTTAAATTATTAAACTCATCTTCATCTGCTAGTTCTTCAAAACCATCCTGAACAAATTCCCATAAGTCTTGGGAAGCAAGCAAAGCTCTCATAGTTATTGCCCAATAGTCATAATTTTTCCCATTAAATTGTGGGAGCTGAGTATTACAGATACCTATGCTAGTGCTGGCTCCAGCCATACTTGCGGTCTTAACTATGCTTCAAAATACTTGACTGTGTATTTAAAATAACTGACTATCCTCAACAGTAACACAAAAAAATAACTTGAGAAATAACTTGGATTCTTTCTTGACTGAGTCTTCACTCTATTGGAGATGCTGCTGCAACAAGAAATCCTTCCTTCAGCTTCTTTGACACCTTCAAAGAGCTTGGACACGCTTCGATACCATGTTGGGAATTTTTGATAATTCTAGAACAAATAAATAGAGAATAATGCTTTGTTTCTTAACACAGAGAAACTAAAATTGTTTCGAGAGGACAGAGTTTTCACACACACAAAAAAACTTGTATTCATTAACAAGACCAACTGTTACAAAAGTCTTCCTCTAACAGAGGGATTACAATGAGACTGCTTCAGAGGTAGTTTTTAAAAAAAAAACCTCACTCTGTCTCTCCTAGAAAATATAGCATGGAGATGTCTGCGGTGGCGTACAAGGACTAGAGATTTTACAAACAAGGATTGCCTGCAGATCTCCTCAAGAGGTAATCTTAAACGTTACTGACAGAAATCTGACCCTGATCTATGTTTTTATGATCATCAATTTGAACTTTGATTAATATATCATATGTGTGGCTACAACTTGACAGGGGTATGGCAATGGTGGATTCATCAATGCCCCATAAAGAATTACCACCATTCCATAAAAGTCGTGCGGGAAATCCCGTGATGGTTTTTCGAAAAAAAACTATTTTCTATCACTGTTTAATGGTAGATTCCGGCAAAGGACTGGCGCTGCAGTTGAAAGTAATATTTCAACAACTATGACGTGTAGCTTGATCATTAAGTGGTGGATTTCATCGTGTGTGCCGCCATGGAGTAACATTATGGTCTCAGATCGTGCGGATCTGTGGTATTGCCAACATATAGGTGAGTGTGGCTTCTATATAAGAGCTTTTTAAAGATTGGATGGAGAGACAGCGAGCGGGTATTGTTCATTTTTTTTTTTCTTTGAATATTTTTAAAGGGGTTATAATATTTTTTGAGAGGAAAAGTGTTTTGGGCGCATTTAAAAAGGGGGCCATTTTTTTTAAAAGAGGGTTTCTATATCTTTAAAATGATTTTTTTTAGCATCCATTTGAAGGAGTTGTTTTTTTATTAAGAGAGAGCACCCATTTCTTTTTGAGATTGCTCTCAGAGATAGATTCGTTTTTAACTGTTAGAGGTTGAAAGTTTTTTTTGAGGTAGACCTGTCAAGATGAATAATTAGATGGCAGAGGCATATATGAACGAGAGCAATAAGCTTGATGAATCCAATTATTTTAATTAGAAATTTAAGTTGTAGACTCTGTTGGAGGGAAAAAAACGCATGGGCAATTGCAAGCCGTGATAAGTTCAAGCTGACCATAGCTACAGGTGGAACAATAGGAGCAATCCACGATTGGGAAAAGAGGTAGAATAAAGAAAAAGTGTTGTTAAAATTAATAGGTGAAAGATTATATTATCCATCACATCTGAGAATGTAAATCAACAAACGACATTTGAACAACTCTCAAGGACTTGTACGAGATCAAAAACACAAATCGCTTGTTGTTTTTGAAAAACAAGATTCTCTCCATTAAAATGAAGGAGAATGAATCAGTGGTTGCATTCATCTCTCGAATCAAGGAGCTCAGAGATAAGTTGGGCGACATAGGGGAGACAATGTCAAACACTGATCTTATCACGATTACCATGAATGGTATGACTGATGACTATCAGATGTTTATCACAGGCTTGAATGTGAGAGAGAAAGCCCCCAAATTTGAAGAATTGACAGGGATTCTGATGAAAAAAGAAGAAAGGTGGAAGACTCTGAAACCCCAGAGTTCATATCTTGCTCTAATGGCGAAGAAGAAGCCCTTCAAAGGGAAGGAAAGTGCATGATAGAAAGGCGGAAGTACACCACAAAGAAAACCACCTCAAGGTATGTATTCAAACAAAAGTGATTCAGGACCCAAATGTTTTTATTGTGGTAGAGTTGGTCACATTGTTAAAAATTTCCATAAGAAGAAGTTTGATGAAGGTGACATATACATAAGAAGCATGTAGGGCACTTTGTTGATGAAGACCAAAATCAAAATATCAGATGTTTTGTACATGATTCTTCTTTCTTTGCTAAGGATGATGAAGTAGAAACTTGGATTGTGGACTCAGGAGCTTCCACTCACATGATATGTAACAAATAATGGTTTGAAAATTTCAAAGAAACCAGCAGTGGTGCAAATATCAACCTTAGTGATGATAGAGGGTACCAAATCAAAGGGTATGGTAAAGTTCCTGTCGTATTTCTTGATGGAAATGTTAGGCATATTCAAAATGTAATGTATGTACCCAAAATAAAAAAAAAGAATTTGATCTTTGTTTCTACGAGAACAAATCATAATCTTAAGGTCGATTTTTTTAAGTCTTATTGTGTTATTAAAGATTTGCTGGATCGTATGAAGTCAATTGCATCAATTATTTGAGTGGGAGGAATGTATAAGCTGAATCTAAGAAGCGCATCACACCAAGCCTTTACTTCATCAGTTATGGTTGCAGAAGACTTATGGCATCAAAGATTCAATCATATCAATTTCAATGACCTGCTGCTACTTCAGAAATGAGGTATGGTCAATGGTCTTCCTGTAAATTTAGATAAAAAGAATAGAGATATACTAGAGCTTGTGCACACTGATTTATGTGGGCCGATGCAAATGAGGTCATTATGAGGTGCCTATTATTTCTTATTATTTGTTGATGATTCACGAGATTTACTTGGGTATATTTTCTTAGAAAGAGGAGCCATACTTTTGAATATTTTAAAGAGTTCAAAAGCATGATTGAAAAACAAACAAGAAAATTCATCAAAATTCTCCTCTCAGATCAAGAGGGAGAATACAAGAAGGGTGGTTTCATCAAATATTGCAAGAACCATGGGATAGTTCAGCAGTTCACAGTACCCCACACTCCTCAATAGAATGGGGTTGTAGAGAGGAAGAACAAAACCCTTGTGGAGTGTGCTTGAAGCATGTTAAAAGGTAAGAACCTGTCTAATGGCTTTTGGGTATAAGCAATAAATACTACAATATATTTGAAGAATAACAGTCCAACAAAAAACATTGATTTTAAAACTCCATTCAAAGCTTTATTAGGTTTTAAGCTTGTAGTTAATAATTTAAGAGTTTTTGGCTCCAAATATTGTGCTCATGTTCCAAAAGAGGATAGGAATAAATTAGATTCAAAGGCCATTAAATGCATTTTTTTGGGTACGACATAAAGTTTAAATCTTATAAATTGTTTAATCCATCTACTCATAAAGTTTTTGCAAGTAGAGATGTAGTATTCCATGAGCACGTTGATGATGGAAACCATGATAGAAGAAATGAAGAATGGAACATGCCTTTGTTGGTGGAAGATGGAAGTGATGAAAGGGACATCCATGAGAAGCAACAACAAAAAAAGGAAGATGTGGATGGTACAGATGCAGTTAGCATGCCAAGTCCACCAAGGGATGATCAGAATAGATTTGGACCCAGTCCACCACTCAGGAGATCAGGTAGGAAAATTTAGTTGTCAACAAGATATAGGGATCATGCTCTTATAACTAGTATGTTAAATGTTGTTGAACCCTCTAATTATAAAGAAGAAAGTCAATATAGTGAATGGAGGGCATCCATGGAAGAGGAATATGAGTCAATACTTAAGAACAAAACCTGGGATCTAGTTGAACTACCTAAAGGCAAACATCCCATATGTCGCAAATGGTAAAGCAAGCCTAAATTTAAAGCAAATGGGAGCATACACAAATATAAAGCTAGGCTAGTTGCAAATGGGTACTTGCAGAAAGAAGGAATAGACTATGAGGAAACCTTCGCCCCTATAGCTAAATTAAACACAATTAGAATGTTAATTTCTTTAGCTACCAAACATCATTGGATGATACAACAACTAGATGTGAAACCTGAATTCTTAAATGGGTAATTAAAAGTAGAAGTGTATTTAATGCAATCTGAGGGGTTTGTTAAACAGGGGGAAGAACATTTAGTCTATAGATTGAGGAAAACATTGTATGGACTAAAATAGACACCCAGGGCATGGTATGATAAAATTGATTCATTTTTCCTACATCATAGTTATAAAAGAAGCAAAAATGACCCTAATCTATATACCGTGTTTGATGAAAAGGGGAATTTTTTTTTGATTTATTTATATGTATATGATCTTATCATTATAGGAAATTCTAATGAACTCATTAAAGAAATCAAAGAGAAGATGTCACAGATTTTTGAGATGAAATACCTTGGAGAGTTACACTATAGTTTGGATCTTGAAGTCTGGAGGGAATCTGGCCAGACTTTTATGTCTCAAGGAAAGTATGTCAGGAGCTTATTGAAAAAGTTTATAATGGACCAGTGCAAACCTGCCTCAGTGCCTTTACAACAGAATACCAAACATCAGAATAATGATGGTTCTAAGGAGGTCGATGCAACACTATATAGATAGCTGGTTGGGAGTCTAATTTACTTGACTATAACAAGGCCATATTTGGCTTTTGCATTCAGTGTATTGAGCCAATTCATGTCAAAGCCTCTGGAGAATCATTAGGTCGCAATGAAATGTGTCTTAAGCTATCTTCAAGGAACCTTAGACTTTGGTATTAAATATACTGATTTGTTACATGTTAGATTGATAGGTTTATCAAACTCAGATTGGGTCAGAAATATGGATGACTGACGATCCATAATAGGTTATGCCTTTAACATTGGGTCTGGGTCATTGCATGGAGTAGTAAGAAGTAGAACACTATAGCCTTGTCTTCAGCAGAAGCAAATTATCAAGAAATGTGTGCAGCAACGTGTCAGGTAGTTTGGTTGAGGAGACTTCTCCATGATGACAGAGAAAAACAAAATGATGCAAAAGTTATCAGATGTGACAACCAGAGCTCAATCAAACTTGAAAATAATCTAGTGTTTCATAAAAACACAAAGCATATTTATACACAATTTCACTTTGTTAGGGAGAAGGTTTAGTCAAAGGAAATCCATATTGAATATTGTAATACTTGTGATAATGCTATAGATATTTTTACCAAGCCTCCTCGAAGAATTAAATTTGAGTTATTTAGGGAGATGTTAGGAGTACTAGTGAACCCTTTCTCCATTAAGGGGGAGTGTTGAAATTAATGGAGAAATGTATTCTTGGAGAGAGTCGATTCATTAGTTACATGTGAGACTTAGAGTAGGAATTTGTTCCTATATTCTAGGTGATTTTTCTAACTTCCCTATTTGCTTGTAAACTATATATTCATGATGTTTAGTGATGAATGTAGAGAATTATTCCAGAGGCAGTCTCAAGCTGAATCTCCTCACCTGAGAGCTACTCAGTTTGATGAATATATTTTTGTCTTCCATATTTAATAGATATGGCTCGGGTGAGAGGAGTGAAGCTGTTGGCATGCCATCAAAGGATAAAATGCCACTGTGATTTATCCTCTGTAATAAGACGAAGAGTAGGATAGGTGTGAGATCCATCAATATTGTTCAATATTTAAGATGTTACTAAGTCAAGAAATTTTGTGAATAAAACATTCGATTTTTTGAAGGAAAGGAGCCATATCATTTTCTAAAGGTGGAACCCCATTAGATCATTGAATTTGCATCTTCATCATCAGAAACCACTATGGACAACTAAGGTGTAGAGTGTGCATTTCACTTACAACTAAATCTGCTACTGAGTCAAGTGTTTTTGAAAGCTGGATAATTTTGTTATGGAATAGATTCGTAGTATTGGTCAGTCCCAAACTGGTGAATGCCTGTAGAAAGCAACAAAAAATACTATATGGATATTTCTCAGTAAATTGTATATAGTTCAGTGCTTCAAGGATTTTGGAGTTCGTAGATGCGCATGTGGGTTCAACATGGTTGTGTGGTTATGAAAACCTAGGTCACAAGTTTATGTGGGCCATGTAGAGACAAAATTTGTAAGGCTACTCTTGTGGCCTCCAATGGTATTCTAGTAGATTCAACATTCAGGTTATGAATGACCATAAACATCGTTTTCAAGGTATGATAGAACTAAGATCTAGATTTTGAAGGTACTTTGAATGAGAAATTGCAGGATGCATAAAGAACTATCCAAGGCGGTGTAGGTTTGAGAGGTCTTCAAGTTATCAAATTTGACAATCGATTTTTTTTCATGGGGATGGGTGATCATTTATCAACTATATTTGGAAGTTATTTATTTTGGAGACTTTTTGAGTGGGATTTTGTTAGTGGATTTACTAAAAAAAGGTTGTTTATACATTCAAATGAGATCTTTGTCTTATTTCTTTAAAAAAATAGTGGGTTTGTTTAGAATGAATGCCTCATTATATAAAGTGATATTGGTGAAGGCTCGTTGAAAGGAAAAGGTTGATGTGATATTAGTGAAGGCTCATTGAAGTCCGAAAGGACTTGAAGGGTAGTTTATTTTGGTGAAAATGAGAAAATTTGTAAGCTAATTAAAGAACATCTTAATAAATATTTTATTTTTTATTTAGTTAAAAAAAAACCAAAGTATTGGAATTGTGGTACAAATTTATTTGAGGAACTTGTTGTTGATTATGGTAAAAGGAATTGAAAAAAGACAGGAGCAAGCATAGTAGTGATGGGTCAAAAAAGGAGGAATTAAGTAGTTTTGGAGAGAATTGAAACAACCGAGCAGAAAAAATCAAAGGGAAGAAGCTACAGAGAAATATGGAATTCTTCCAGTAAATGAAGCCATACATGAGGATGAAAATGTAGAACTAAACCAGATCAATGAAGAATTTGAAGAAACTAGTGCAAGATTGAAATGATTATTGCATGTTCTGCCATCTTTCTTAGGTAAAATTTTTAAACTTTGGGCAATAGAAATGGAAGGATTGTTTGGTTCGGTAGATTTATGGCAATTTGTTCAAGAAAATTCTACAAATTCCCATGATAAGAATAGAGGCGCAATACCATTGCTTCTTATTACTTTAGCATTGGATGAAAACATATTGTCTAGTATTTTGCATGAATTTGGTGAAGTACATAATGCAAAAATGTTTTGGGATATTCTTGAAATAAAGTAGAATATGCCATGGGGCGAGAAAGATGAAGAAGATGAAGGTAGAGCTTTAGTAGAAGATCTACAAAAGAATGCAAAGGTTGCTGAGAGAAAAGCTGTGGAGGACTTAGCAACATATGATGAGTTGAAGAGAGTAAATAACCTCTTTGATAAAGAGGTGGTTAATTCAAAAACTGAGGAATTTTCAACAACAACAATAAAATTTGATGATGGATACTTGTTTTATGAAGATGAAGTGCAGGTTATCACAAAAAATAAGTTGATTGATAAATTGTTATTTGTTTTAGAAGACCAAACAATTGATGATTTTCGCATAACAAAGGAAGAAGAATATGAAGATAAATTTGTAGCAGTAGTTAAGGGAACAACCAAGTTTGAAGATGTTGAAATTGATTCTGATGCCCAGGTAAATCTTATTAAATAATGGTTTGAGAAAACTTAAATTGATGCAGGTCTCAAAGCAACAGTTGGAATGGTGAGGGCTCTTGGAAATGAGAAAAGTGGTAAATCAATGAATGATTCATATGATATAGAAATGGAAATAGTGGTGGATACATCTGATGATGTTCATGGTATTTTGATGCTTTAGATCCCAGAGGAAATTAGATATTATTATGATCTGATGAAGCAACAATCAACTGAACAGGGAATAGATGAATGTAAAATGCAACAACCCACTTATGAATCTAATGAAGAATTTGTAAGTATTGAAGACAAAACTATGTGTCAAGAACCTAATGAAGTATTGAAAACAATGAGAAGAAGACCACAACCCAGTTGCAACATGCAGTTAAAGAAAAATAAGCCAAGGAAAAACCATCATCACTGTTTAACAACAAGAAAGGTCAAGATGATTTTTTTAAAGTCAAAATGTAAGCCTAGCTGAGACTTGGACTAGTGGGAATCGTTATGTGGCTAATCCATTTCTCCATTAGGGGGGGGGGGGGGGGGGGGGGGGTGTTAGAATAATGTAGAGATGGAAGAGTTTAGAAATGTGATAGGTTTGTTGAGATGTCTTCTTAGTTGTCAGGAGAAGTTATATATTTGAGTGAGTTACAAGGTGTTGTTCTAGAAGTTGTTTTCCAATGTAAGTGAGTTGTAGTTGAGTCAAGATCTCTATCTTTCACGTTTTTATGTTCATTGAGTCTAGTGATCCCATCGTTATATAATGGGATACATTGTGATGTATGGTTTAAGTAGGCTTAGGCTTGAATGAATAAGATTGTTCTAATGTGTTAAACTCCATGTTTTTTAATTTTTCTTTGAAGCAACAGCATTATATATAGTAACAATGTAAACATAACATGAAAGTGAAACACATACCTGAAAAATCATCAATGTACAATTCATTGTTGCAGGTATGTCAAATAAGGCAAGGATAAACATCACTATACAATCTGATTTGACCTACAAATTTATGACTATTTTGTTTGTGATCCCGGGATTTAAACTGAGCAACTCCTTCACAAAAATATTTTGTTAATTATGTATAACACGCTGATATAACAACATGTTGTGTTACAAGTGTCACTCTCTAGCAACAATGGGTAAGGCTGTAGTTTAATGAGTTTAAAGTTTTTTTATGTATTTTATGAGAATTTTATTTAAAAATTAGGAAAATCATAATTGGGTTGTGTATTAATTGCATCATAAATATCATACCACCAAAATCACTTGTTATGAGGCATAGCTTAATAACATTTTCATATTCACGACCAATAGCATTAAAGATAAATGATAATAAACAATATTGTAAAAAATAAAAAAATAATTTGTAAAGTTCCACTTTGTTAACATGAAAATTATTTAACATATTTGACTAAGTTAATAGGTGGTCAACGTAAAACCCAATGCATAATACTTGCTGGCGGTAGTCATAGTAATAGAAGTGGTATTTTTTATTACATGGTACTTTCTATTTGATTTTGACAGTTTTGTCTAGTTTCTTTAGTGTTGATACATTAGTAATAGATCTCCAACTTTATAAAATGGGCCTATTTTTCAAATTGAGTATAAAATAGATTGATTTTGTGCTTGGATAGGAATATCCCAAAGATGTGATTGCAATGACTCTAATCTACTTGATATATGCATACATGAATAGGACAACTTAGTCCTTCTTGCTTGTCAATACATAATTGAAATAAACCATTAGTTAATTTGGCAATAAAAATATGTTTAATTTTTTCAAAAGTAAGGTAAATTTTTTACATTTATAGTATTACTTGTTTAAACTATCTTTTATAATTATGATGAGATTAAAAAACAAGTTAATAGAAAAAATCATATTAATAATTTTGTTTTTGGATTATAAATAAATTAATTAATAAAACTACATATAATATAATATAGGAGTTTCCTTTAGTGTGACTTTTTGGAAGCTTTTTTGGTGGGTTTTTATCTGACAGGAATTTATTGAAATCACAAGTTTGATTTGATTGGTAACTTGTGCACAGTCGAAGTGACGTAGGGGGCAGAATCCATATATAAGTAAAAAAACCAGTTTAAATAACACAAATCAAGATTTTAGCTCAAAATTTTCCACCAAATTTTGGCACTGGAATGTCCAAAAAGTCACAGTAAAGCTCCTATAATATATATGAAATTTAAATGATGAATAAAAACAAATATTAAAAATTATGAGAGGGTAATTTTTAAAAAAGATAAATTTTATTATTTTAATGATGGAAATAAATTTAGTATTATTAAATATTAATTATTTACAATTCTATGATTTAAAATAAGCTTTATTCTATTTAAAAAATATATAATTCATTTTAGTAAAAAAGATAATTTTAATTATTTTCGATAGTTATTAAATTGTTTTATAAATATTTTGTTGATAAACATGTTTATTTCCAAATATAGTTTACAAATTTCTAATTTAACTATTAATAATTATTAGGTGGATGGTAGGGATTTAACCTTCATAGAATATTCTAGAATATTTTTAATAATATTCACAAATCAATGGTTTACTTTTATCTCCAAAATAGTGATTCCATTTTTTCCCATTTTAAGTAAATTGTTTAATTAAAAAAAAATCATATGAACATCTGTAATATGTAATAAGTGTTGTTGTTGTTGTTGTTGTTGTTGTTTTTTTTTTTTTTTTTTCACGTGGTATTGATAAGCCATGATATTCACCCATAATATTGTAACCAAACCTATTTACAAATTAAAAATCTCCATGATAAAGTGGGAGTAAATCTCCATGATTAAGAATCTTGTTACATTTTGTTTTTTTAAATGTATACATATTTGACTTATATATTAAATCCTTTTATCATTACTAATATTTTTATCCAAAGAAAAATCATAATTTTATTCAGCGTGAAAATCAAGGAACAAAATTGCATTTTGTAGATTACTAAAGGCATTCCTTTAGCTCAACCTTTAGATCGATTCCTAAAAGAAAGAAAAATAAGAAAGAAAAAATAAAGGTTACATGAATCTTTTGAAGCAGTGTTAGTCAATAGCTAGCACCTAAAGAAAAACCAAGCCAAATAGAAAGGAGAAATTGGGACTAAGAAAAGATTCTTAGTCACCCTTTTCTACCCTTCTTCTTCTCTAGTTTTTTCCACCCTCCTTGATAAGAAGTGGACATTACAATGATTATTTGGTTGTCGACTGCATTCCTTGGATGTTCCTTATCTGAGTCTGATAAATCAGAGGAATAAGGACGTTTAAATCCCCCAATTTCATTCTCCTTCTGCATTTCTTTACTAAGATTCCCTTCCGCACTTGGATTTGTGAAATTACTGTCACCATTCCTTCCTGATTGGTTCCTTCAATTATTAGAGGAGGATATGGGTTTGATTTTTCCTTAGTTATGGGATCCTTTTCATCTTCTTCATTAGGTTGTTGTGCTGGGAATTTCCACCCCGTAGGTTTCTTAGATGTTTTTTTTCTACCTAGGATACTTCTTTTCCAGAGGACACGAGTTTTGTAAATGTCTAGTTTGTAGACAAAAACGACACCTGAATGTCGTATTATCATAATCTAAGAATTGATTCCAACACTGGTTGTTGTGTGTTAAAAGAATACAATCAGGAATACCTTTGATGAAGTCCACCTCTACACAAATTCTAGCAAAAGTATTTCTTCTTCTGTTCTTTATGTATCCATCTTGATGTATCTCCCCAATAGGTTACTAATTCCTTCTAGAACTTTTGTTTGCTATAAATTGATGCAGGAGCATCTAGTCCCAGCCAGCAATGTGACGAATTGATCACATGTTGTGGCTAAAATAGAGTGAAATTCATTAACTGTCAGTCAAAAATAGATTTACTGAGGAGGTTGGATTCCTCAAATAGTTTGTTATTGCAATAAATAAGAGATTATCTTGTTTAAATAATCTTCGGCAAAATCACATAATCAATCGTTTGTCGACGCGTTTGGAACCAACAAGTGTGGTTCATCGTCAGGACAAGATGAAGATCGAATCAGGCTTAGCTCGATTAAATAGGGTGTGCAGAGACTCCAACGGCTATAGGATAACGGCTAGTTTGACCTAATGAACCTGGTCAAACTACTCAAATAACAATTCATATTTCAAGAGATAGTTAAAATAGGTAAATGAAGGATTTTATTTGTTAATTCAAGGATAATATTAATATTTTAATTCTAATGGTCATTATATAATATATATTCAATATTATTCAATTATTATATAAATAAATTAATTTAAAATTAGATATATTAATAACATTACTAAGAGAATATTTTAATTATAATGGTCATTATATATATTATTTAATTGCTTTATTACTATTATATTACTAAATAATTATTATTAATAATATATTTATTAATAATAAACGATATATAATTGAATTCATTTGTTAGTTTAATATGATTTCAATTATCTACATGGTCATCATATAATATTGATTTATTATTATTCAATTTCTATCTAATTATTATGTAATAATGCGGTACTATTTATAATTTAGTTACAATGGATAATTGGTAATAATTTCTTAATGGCCCTTAGTAGGTTAGTTTTTTATTATTTAAATATAATGGTAATTAAACCTATAATAAATGCTTATTGAATAATCTATAACTACTCACTAACTAAACAGTTTCTTATTCTAAGTAACAGCCAAAATTAAGGATAAGGTCCAAGAGTATTATTCCTTTAATGGCCAAATAATCCATATTAGTTCAATATTTTCTATTCAAAAATAAATAATTACTTATAGGGTTGAATGATTATTCTTAAGAATATAACAAAAATCATTCGTCAATCATAATTTAACCTTAAAATCTAAGGTAAGATTATTAATAGTCAATATTCAAATTTTATTTATTCAAAAATATTAAAGTTAATTCTGTTATAATACTATACTAAAACAGGGGGTCGTTTTAGACACTAGTTAAAGGGAAACTCAATTAATCATAGAGATAATTATCAAGGTATAATTAATAAATCTATGAACATAATAATAATAAATGCCTTCATAATTAGGATAAGGTTAATACACTGACAAGCCCGAGACTGATTCCTAACTCTAATAAAACTCCAAAATGATCGGACCAAATTTGCTAAAAGAAAATAAAAGGAAGGGGAAGATAGAAACCTAAAACCAAAAGACAGGGGAATGAGGCGGCTAGGAAGATAAGGCTGGGACCCAGCAACTGCTGATCTTCCATCCATCATCCCTATTAAGATTAATTGGCCTTTTCTCGATCTCCAGGGCCTCTCTGAATTTTCGATGGTGAAACTGCGTAACTTTGGCAATGACTTGAGCCTCCTCTATGCATACATGATGCATAGTCTTCCCAGCATGCTCAGCCAGGGCCGAGGACTTGGTCCTACCATGTCTTAAATCCGCCAAATGCTCGCTGATCTGTTGATTGATAGAGCGACCAGTCTCACCAATATAAGGGGTCCCACATGAACAAGGAATGACATAGACGCCCTTCATATCCTTAGGGTCAATCGGGTCTTTCACAGACCTGAGGGAGCCACGGATAGTATTGAGAGGTCTGAAAGTTGCTTGAACATTATACTTCTTCAGAATCCTCGCAATCCTGTCCGTGGTTCCTTGGATGTAAGGAAGATTCACACCCAAGAAATGATCACTAGGAGCCTTTCGGATTGAAGGCTCCTTCTTGGCCCTGAGGAAGGCTTTTTGACCGAGGTGCCTCTTGTAACCATTCTTCTCAAAGACTTCTAGGAGGTGAGCCTTATATAATGACCATTAGAATTAAAATATTAATATTATCCTTGAATTAACAAATAAAATCCTTCATTTACCTATTTTAACTATCTCTTGAAATATGAATTGTTATTTGAGTAGTTTGACCAGGTTCATTAGGTCAAACTAGCCGTTATCCTATAGCCGTTGGAGTCTCTGCACACCCTATTTAATCGAGCTAAGCCTGATTCGATCTTCATCTTGTCCTGACGATGAACCACACTTGTTGGTTCGAAACGCGTCGACAAACGATTGATTATGTGATTTTGCCGAAGATTATTTAAACAAGTTATGGATCACAGAAGTCTAAATTCCTTAAGAGATTATCTTATTTAAATGTAGAGATAATAGTTGTTAGTCTAGGTGTGCTTGAAAGCAACGAAATAGAAGATTTCTGTTTGATTTTTAATGATAGGAGATTACATTATCTATTGTTAGAGGAATTAGTGGATAAAATATAGTGAACATTGTAATAAGAAGGAGACTCTTTGTAGAGGTTTAGAGAGAGGAGCGATGGTGTGAGTGTGAAGTTTGGTGTGAAGCGCTACGCTCAGATTTAGTAGTGAGATGTGTAATAAAAAAAAAAACAGTGATCAGTTTTTGTGATATTGGCAAGAGCGAAAGCTCCGATGTATATGTGAGGACGGTGTTTTACAATAATAGAGACCATTATTTGTATGACATGATCAGGCAGAGGCGAGGCTCTGTTCCGTTTCTTTTTAATATCCTTATTGATCTGCGTAATGGATTGAAATAAATGCAGTTCTGTGTGGTGTCAAATTAATTTGTATGAAGTACTGTTTTAATGTATTTCAGATATTAGTGGAGTTTGTTTGAAAACTTGGATTGCTGAGTTAAATTATGTTGATTTCCATTGGTTCATTTTCGTGAGTCAATTAAAAGGAGGAGGAATGAATCTGGATGAAATGCTGTTGCCTTCTTTTAACCCTTCCTGTTCTCGACCCGTCTTTGATTGAACCTTTGAAGTGGATCTGGAATGACATGTTGGTTTACTGGCTGCGTTATTGGTTCTTGTAACATTACATATCATGACATATAGCGCTGAACTGGAGGTGAATTATTATAAATTGAATTGAAATTAGATCGGGTCCGAGAGTTGATTCAGCGTTGTATAACCGGATCGGAACTTTAGATAGTGTAAAAGTGAAGACTGTGTTGAAGTGGGCGATTGGCGATTTCCGATCAATCGGATCGGGACCATGGTTAGTGGATCGCATTTGGATCGGTGACCTCTGATTCCTATGTTCCAATAATTTCGCATCGGAGTTCTGGAAACTGCCGATAGTTGGTGGTGATGTCAATCACAGTAATTGATATATATCAGTGTTTGTCGAGGTTGGAGTACCGTAAAAACAGCGATTGATATCTAATCGAATCGTGGGAAACACCAAATTCCTGTGGTTATTAAAATTCAGCTAATTGTGAATCGATCCGATCAACCAAATCTGGGCGCGCAAATATACACAGATATCTATGGTATAAAGTCGTTTAATGTCCACTTTTGAATTGATCGGGATCGGAAAGATCAAAGGGTTTTTATTAAAAAGAGAAAGTCGATTCAAAGAGTTTCTGTTTCGATACATAGATGAAAAGGTTGGTCCAGTTGGAATCTGTGTCAATTCCTGAAGGTAATCAAAGTGTATGTAAGTAGCCTGAATTAGAGTGTTATCTGGCAATGAATTTGCAGTGATATAATAATTATAAGCGCTGGAAATTTCTTAATTGGGCGAAACCATTTCAGGTTGTGATATTAAATGGGAAATGCGGCAGTGAAAGCTTATGTAAAGCTTGAGTCCAAATGTTAATGGAATAATCATATAGTGGGAGTATTATTGGGTTCCTAATACCATTGGAAGCTGGGTTAGAATGTGTTGAAAATGATTATAGGGTTTATGGGTTTGACCATATATTAAGAAGAAATGATGGGTATGCAATTGCCGGACTTGAGATTTTATTTGGACAGTTTTTTTTTCAGATGCATTCTAACTGTGTGAGTGTGTCATTGAAGATTCTGGGTTTGCAGGGCCTCCCTGCATCATAAATGAAGGGGTAAACTATGCAATGTCACCCACACTGGCACTTTTGAGACCACTAGTGAATTGGCATCTAAATCTGGGAACCATGGTGTGATGAACAGTCCCACATTACCCCAAAACCATGGACCCTCTTGTATAACATATTCTCTAATCTCTGATGATTCAAATTTTACTATGAAGAAGCCCTTGGAGCAGAGGTGAACCTCACAATTTAGTGTCTAAGTTGTAAAAATCCACTAAAAAAGGTCCATAGGTTTTGGCCAAAAACCATTGAACGTACAAGTGATTTCCTGGGCTTGATAGGTTGTACAAAGATTAGTTGTCTTTGCTAGATCTATTCTCATAACTTGGATTTGTTTTATCTTCTCCACAATATAGGGCCCAAGAATGTTTAGAGTCTATTCAGATTTACCTGATGTAGTAGATTTCCCTTTAAGAGCGTCTTTGAAGGAAGTAGATCCATGGATTAGTCTAGGTGAGCCTCCCTGCTGCCTCAGGTTAATGATGATTGTGGAGTTCCTATGCCATAGACCTGTAGTTGTCGATCATCCTTCATATATCTATTGACATAAATCAGACTTTACACCTCTATTGGAATTCCAAATATGTTATGGATATCCCTTTTCAAATCTCGTACCAAGGAATCCTTTTTGACCCCCATGAGGAACGATCTTCCAGATGGGGTTTGAGCGAAAATTTGAAATACTGCACCTTTGCCCATGATAGGTGGTTTATCGCTTTTCTCTAATGGACACTCATTAGGGAACAAAAATTCCTCTCACCCAAATTTCATTGACCTTGGGAGACCCTCCTTTCTGTCTTCATCAGATTCTACCAAGAAATGAGATAGAAAGCACAAATAAGGTCTTATACAGAGGAGGGTTGCCAAATCAATAGAATACTTGGTCAGATTTGCTACATGGTCTATGAAGTGTTCAATATGGATGTGAAAACTAAGGATTTGGTACCCATAAACCTCACATCCATGACTCTCGAGCATAATCTTTAAACCATAGGAAAAACCTCCATGGTCGTGGTCAATGAATGAAGTAGAATCAACATACTCTAGCAACTGAAGAAAATAGCCACCACACATAGACGAGCCATAACACCATTTACCAATCCATGGTGAGAGAACTATAGTTGTAGCAAGAATGTTGGGTGCAATAGCAACAACCCTCTATTGGAAAATCTGATTCATTGCTCTCAAGACATCCATTTCCCAGTTTCGACTTGCCGTACCTTCATTTCTGATCCAAACTCTACTCTCATCATGATATGAGATAGGTCAATCCTCGTCATCCATATCTTTAAGTCCCCCATTGTCAATTGCATTGAGATAGTAGAAAACCAATCTCCATTGTTCAACCCTTCCCCCAAAATGTTAGCCAAACCCTCGCAAGCGATGACATCTGGGCAAGAGAGGTGTAGTGGGAAAACCCTAGAATCAATCGTGCATACCATTTTTTTCTATATTTTCACTAAAATTTAGGTCATTTACCATCATCATTACTAATAATAATAATAATAATATAATTTAGTTAAATTTATCTTTTTTTTCTAAACTATCCCGATGGGCATGTCTCTTTTGGAATAGGGTTGTAAGAATTTTAATTTAATTATCAATAAATAATAGGTGGATGGTAGGGATTGAAACCTCATAGAATATTCTAGAATATTCTTAGTAGTATACACAAATCAAAGCCTGCTATTTTTTCAAAGTAGTTATCTATTTTTTCCCCTCTTAATTAAATTCATTATTTAAAAATAATGTCATATGAACAATACGAAATGAGTTATGTTTTTTCGGTATGTTGTATTGATAAGTTGTGTTATTTACATATTAAGGATATCTACCATAAAGTGAGGTGAATCTCCATTGTTAAACATCTTGTCACAAGTTTTTTTAAATATATATATGCATTTTAGTAACTTGAGATCTATGATGAAGTAAGTATTTTGATGCTTATATGGATTGATTTTTTCTATTGATAAAACCAACAACCCAGAAGACCACATTAATAAATTATATCTATATATATATATATATATATATATATATATTTTCACCTTATGAAGGTACAACAAGAGGATGTGGTTTGTACGCTTCTCCCTTACACCTTTGAAAACAAGGCTTCAATTTGTTACTACAACTTCCTTCCTACACATAAAGGTATATGAGATGCCTTTGAAAAGGATTTTATCAACAATTTTGGTGATGGGAAAACCTAAACTACTCTCTTCAAGGAACTCATCATCATCAAGATGGAGGAGAAGGAGGAAGTGAAATATTTCAATAATTGTTTTACCAATATCATAAATAATTTTCCCATAGATTCACAACGCACTAATTGCCTAACCATAATGTATTATAGATTAGCATTACATTCTTTCGTATATTTATTCGTCAAAAGGGATAAAAAATGTACCGTGGGTAAGAATTTTGAGGAAGCACAAAAGTTGGAAAAGGAAATGTTGTCCTAGGAGTAAGTGTTTCTAATGAGGAATCTAAAACCAGCGAATGCAAAATCTTTATTGCTAACCAATCCCTCTAAGAAAGTGATTGTGTATATCAAGAGTGTCCTCATGTTATTTAAGAGTCTTTTAATAAGGTAATCGACTTGAAAAGTGACTTGGGAGAGGGAGGTTATGGTCACAAGCCTTTTGGGCCTTTTCAAAATAGGACCAAGAACCATCCCCAACCCAATGAAATCTTAGGTGTAAATCTAAATCTAGATGAATTTTGTATGCATAATTTATGTTCTTCCCATCAAGCCAACCATTCTAAGAAGGTATGCCCTCAATTGGTGAACAATCTGACTTTAGTGATTAACTAGCTTCCTAAATAGTAATCCCTATCTAATTACTGGTAAATAGACCATAGGGGAGGTTTATTTTAGAGAGGACCGAGTTACCCAAATTACTACTAAGACATATAAGTTGCATCATAAAGGTCTTGATCCTACTCCTCCTCTTCTATTCAAATGAAAATATATCCTTATATGCTCTCTTCAACCCTTTAAATATTGCAAATAAATTTCACTTTCAACCAAACCAACTCGTAATTCCTTGTATAATATCAAGGCCTCAATCCCTATAGATGGTATTTTGATGTAACATAATTTCAATAATGACATTTAGAAAGCTAAATCTATCATTTCTTTATATGACATCTATAGTATCCTGAAATAAATGGAGTAACTATTAAGACCTTTAAGTCCACTTATCCTTAGCAAAATTCTACTACTACCTTAGAATCCTCTAATAAGGTGACACTCGTAATGTAAAAAAACTTAAGTGCTCACAATTTCACTATGAATTCTACAAGTGTTGGGGATCATTTGAAGTCTCAAATCCCACCTTCCCTACTTATGTTTGATATTTTCAAACACAATGTACATAACTTCCTAGTTGACTCTAAGGCCTCATCCAACATCATGCCTTACTTTATGCATCAAAAGATCAACAATATCATAGTTAATACCATTCCTAAAATTATTTAGATAAAAAAACATGAAGTTAAGGTTATAGGTGATCTTAAGGAAGTTAGGATTATATTAGTTTCTAACCCCATATTCCACCAAGTGATAGACATCGCAGTTGTGGATATATTGGAACCTTATTGTTTTTTGATAAGTAGGTATTGGTTGTAAAAACTGCAAGGGTATTTTTCTTTAGACTAGTCTCACCTTTGGCTACCTTACCAGGTAAAGAAGAACTAGGTAATGATAGGTAGTGAATCTCACATTAAACGGATGGTTATAGAACTAGACAAGCCTAACAAACCTATAAATTTCATGCATTGTACCTTAGGAAACTATTTTTGATAATGGAAATTAACTATTGTGTAGCTCAAATGTCACCCTTACCAAGAGACACATGGTTTGAACACCTTCATTGTACCTAAATTAGTGATTATTTATGTGATGTAGTAGGTGAAAGAAATAATAGTTCTATTAACGCAATACTATATTCTAGCATATGGACATTGTAGTTTGATGGTTCTAAAATGTAGGATGGAGCTGGTGCTAGATTTATCTTGATAAACCTACAAAAAAAAAAGGCTCTGACTTCTTTTCAACTACAATTTGAGTGCACCAATAATGTTGTTAAGTATGGATCTCTTGTTTTCAAACTAGATAAATATATTTTTATCCAGGTAGACTATTTGAAAGTCTTTACTGATTCATAGATAATATTATGGAACACATGTAATAGTATTATCTATTTATCTCCTCACCTCATAGGGTATCAACAAGAGGTATGGAAACTCCTTTCATCCTTGCAATATTTTAACATTTAATCCATTCCTCGATATATGAACATTGTTCCTAATACTCTGGCTAATGTAGATACTAGATTTAATCCATTGGGTCAACGTTTTTCTATTGAATTATTCTTTAATACTCTTGTTCCTAACAATAATGTTAATTGGAAAATGTTTAATGATGATTCAAGGATTATGGATTTCCTCATCCACATAGATGTATTCAAAGATTTTTCATTGACAATAAGCAACATGAAAAGCTAGTCCAACAGAATAAATAAAAGTAGGGCATGACTAGGGATATTCATATTCCCGAAGGCATAGTCTCATTTGAGAAATTATTCAACCTATAAGCCCATTTTTTTCCACTAATGAATGTTAAAATCGATAGCCCTAGTATGATGCATGAGTTAGTAAATATGGGTACTCACTAGAATTATAATTTCATAAACCTGGGAACATGTTGTTTAATAGCTAAGAAGTTTATCCAAGATATCTTCTTCGATGACGTTAAATTTTTTTCTTAAAAGAGAATGTAATACCATAAATGCAACAATCATGAAGAAGCAACATAAAAGGAGACAATAAAGGCAGTGCACCTAAATTTGTTAATGAATTTCACTCACAATGTCTGAGCTATATCCCTGGGCCCAACTTCAAAGTGGAGAGGCCTCTATATTATCTTAGAAAGATGAAAGGAAATTACATGGAAAAAGACATGCCTATACCTCACTTTTGGGAGTAATATGAAAACGGGTTGCTCAAATTCTAATTCTAATTGCAGCATTGGATTTCTTGTGAAATTCTAAGTAAAATAACTATAAACTCAACTAGGTTTTGACATTATCAAGTTTGGACCCCTTAAGAATCTCCAAGATTCCACAACAGACAAAATATATTAGGAATATTCCCTAGAATATACTATAAAATATTCCTACCTTGGGATCTATGCCTAGGAGCGATTCTGTGGCCCCGTTCCTCCCGTGCTAAGCTCCACTATCTCTCTCCTAGTTCTTTTCCTCCCCATAGTTCTGTGGGTGTCCAAATTTATGTGTTTGAAGGATTAAATATAATGTTTCCAATGGAAATACTAACATCCGACCAATTGTGCATTTATTGGCACATTACATAATTGGCATTGTTTGTTGGGAGGTCTCAAGGTGGAGCCCACTAGCCTCCACTTCATTTGGCATATATTAAAATTGTTGGTTTAAATTTGATCAACCCATTGTTATAATATGTGGATGTCTGTTGTGTTGTTGTCCCTGAGTTCGTTGGTTACAACCTGACTAGCCCTGTTCATTGTGCTAAATTGGCCCATGGCCAAACAAATGTTGTCATTGGTAGGCCTACGTGGTCATTTGTGGGATGCCACATTTTGACTTTTGATTGGACCACATGGTTCTTGTTGGTTGACCCATGTGATTTGTCACAATAACTAATGGATGGTATGGTGGGGTCCACGCTTTTGAATTCCCCTTATTTGACAAGAAATTTGATTATCTATAACTTATGCATATGAACTCGGGTTGAGGTGTCGTTTACGCCATTGGAATCATCTCAATGAGATCTACAACTTGACACTGGTTTTGCTGAGATTTGGGTACTTGAAATTTCGGGCCTTTTTGGATCCTGTTGGATTAGAAGCATACTTCCATTCAAATTTTCCATAGGTATAAGGGTGTTTATATATGGATGTATGATGATATAAATACCTATGAAACCCACATTATCCAAAATTTTATTCCAATGAAGGATGGTATCAAATGATTTTAGTGAAATAGTGTAATGTACATCTTAACTTGGCGCCTTCAATTTAGAAAAACCTCAAGGAACTATTGGACGAAAGAATAATTTTCAAGGCTTGGAATTCCACTTGGGTATCCACTAGTAAAGGATAAAAAATGATAGATAGTATTAAGATAAACGTCATGAGATTGCATTCTATTAACAAGTTATACATATTAATACATTGTTTTCCTATTGGAAATACTAAGAGGGGAGTGAATCAATATTTCTTATCAATTAGTATTTTATTATTCTTTTCAAATAATAAACAAAATATTGAGCATCAACACATCAAGAGAACAGTGGACTAGAAGTTTTCATGTGGAAGCCTTCCAAGCTAAAAACCACCAAATTCTTTTCTAATAATTTTGTGAGTACATAAATTCTTCAACTCCAACTAAAACTGTAAGCCCCAATTCCTTGACACTCTAGAAAAAGCATTTAATTTGTTAGCCCCAACTGGAAGGAAACTCTAACACTATAGTTTTATCAGCTAATGCTGAAAGGATGCTCCAACACTCTTGCAAGCTCTAACTTCCCTTAGCACCACGTTACCACCTTGTAGTATTTTCAAGCTACAACCTAATTGCGACTTGAATCACCTACCGTGGACCACCCAACCCCCATGAAAATTATAATAGATTAGACCAACTATTATGGGCTCTCGTAGCAAGGACAATGACCCACTTATAAGATATTGTGAGCTCTCATACCAAGGACAATGACCCTGTTAAGAAACCAGCTCAAGAAAAGATAGAAAATATAGATCAATGCCTTAGAATTCAGCCTCTTCGAGGGGGCAACCTCCTATACATTACATAAATGAACAATTCTTGGATGCTTCAAATGACAAAACCTCCTTTCTATATATAGGAGTCTAAGGAGTCACAATATAATCCAGCCGACCTAACAATAATAATATAAAGCCACAAAAATAACAATAGAGGGATTCTATGGGGCACATAAATAATAATATGGGGGTAATAGGGGCACAAAAATATAAATAAGGGGTATAAATACAATAGTAATGGGGTAATCACTAGTATTATAGGGACCCAACATGCCCCTCTCCTTCAAAAAAGTGTTGTCCTCAACGCTTGAGTAGTTATGGATACTTCTGCATAAAATTCTCATCCTCCCATGTGGAATCTTCAGCAGATAAGTTCTTCCACTTGATAAGATACTCTGAAATTGATCGATTTCGTAGCTGTCGAGTTCTTGTTTCTGTGATTGCTTCTGGTTCCAATATAATTTTTCCTTCCTCGTCAAGTTCTGGCAATATTGTTTGAACTGGGAGCTTGTCGCCTATAACCTTCTTTAAACATGAAACATGGAAAACTGGGTGCAATCGAGAAGCTGCAGGAAGCTCCAATTTGTATGCCATAGTACCAATCTTTTGCAACACCTTGTACGGACCATAATACTTTGGTGATAATTTATTATCCTTCTTAGCTTGCTTTAGGGACATTTGCTTATATGGTTGTAGCCGTAGGAATACCCAATCACCTACATCAAAACTTCTTTCACTGCGATGTTGATCTGCCTGTTGTTTCATTCTATTTTGTGCCAACACGAGGTTATCCTTTAAGAGTTGGAGGACTTGTTGTTGATGTTCGATGTGATGTTCCACTGCCTGAACCTTAGAATTTTCTCTTAAATATGATGTGATGGATGGTGGTTGATACCCATAAAGTGCCATAAATGGGGTCATTTTTGTTGCTGTATGGAAGGAAGTGTTATACCACCATTCAGCCAGAGGCAACCATTTGACCCATTGTGTCTGTTTATCAGATACAAAGCAACGAAGATATCCTTCCAAACATTTGTTTACTATCTCAGTTTTCCCATCAGATTGAGGATGATAAGATGAGCTATGAGCTAACTGAGTACCAAGACAAGAAAATAATTTTGTCCAAAAATTTCCAGTGAAAATGGGATCTCTGTCACTTACAATAATCTTTGGGTTTCCATGTAGCTTTTGAATTGTTTCCATAAATGCAGTAGAAACTGTACTGGCTTTAAATGGATGTGATAATGCACAAAAGTGTGCATACTTGGTAAGTCTGTCAACTACCACCATGATGACACTCTTTCCCTCAGACTTGGGTAAACCTGTGATAAAATCCATTGAAACCTCCTCCCAACGTTGGCTTGGAATGGATAAAGGTTGTAATAGACCCGGTGTCTTAATTGTTTCAACTTTATTTTGTTGGCAAACCAAACATTCCGCCACAAACTTTTGAATATCTGATTTAAGGCCATCCCAAAAAAATTCCTTCTTAACCCTGTGGTAAGTTTTTAAAAATCCTGAGTGCCCTCCTAAGGGAGAAGTGTGCAATTCCATAAGAATCTTTTGTTTTAGCTGGGAATTCTTACAGAGGTATAAGCGATCTTTGTACCATAACGAATCATTTTGCCAGCTAAATGTATCAGACGTACTGGAATCTTGTTGTAGCTTTCGAATAAGTGCCCACACTTCTTCGTCATTCTTCCATTCCTCCCTTGCTTCATTTATCCAATCTGGTTGGATAATAGAAATGGCGCACAACAATGCTTCCACATCCTCATCCTTTCTTGAGAGTGCATCTGCCACCACATTTTGCTTCCCTTTTTGTAGATGATTTCAAAGTCATAACCCAACATCTTTGTGACCCACTTTTGTTGCTCTTCAGAGGATAATCTTTGTTCTAAAAAGTATTTAAGGCTATCATGATCCGTTTTTACCTTGAAGTGTCTTCCCATTAGGTAGGGTCGCCATTTCTTAAGTGCATGGAGTATTGCCAACATTTCCTTCTCATAAATAGCTTTGCTTAAAAACTTTCCCTTGATTGGACGACTTTCAAAAGCAATGGGTCTTTCATCTTGCATTAGAACAACACCAATTCCATTTCCTGAAGCATCACATTCCACAATAAAGGTTTTTGTGAAGTCCGGTGTAGCTAAGACCGGTGCTTGGCACATTGCCTCTTTAAGATGTTCAAAGGCCTTTGTTGCTTCCGGAGTCCATGAAAATGCATCTTTCTTCAATAATGTTGTTAGAGGTGCTGCTATTCTCCCATAATTCTTAACAAACTTGCGATAATACCCTGTCAACCCAAGAAATCCTCGCAGATGCTTTATGGATGTGGGGATTTTCCATTCCTTAATGGCTTTAATTTTGCTAGGGTCTACCTTAACTCCTTCATGAGATACAATATGACCCAAATATTCCACCTCCTGGACTCCAAAGAAACATTTGGATCTTTTTGCATATAATTGTTTCTCCTCCAATAGTTGTAGCACCCTGTCAACATGTTCAACATGATCCTTCCAAGACTTGCTGTAGATTAGTATATCATCAAAAAATACTAACACAAATTTTCTAAGGAATGGTTTGAAAATTGAATTCATCAAACCTTGAAATGTTGAAGGTGCATTGGTAAGGCCAAAAGGCATGACCAAAAATTCATAATGACCCTCATGAGTTCTAAATGCTGTTTTCAGAATGTCTTCAATCTTCATTCTGATTTGATGATATCCCGAACGAAGATCCAACTTGGTGAAGTAAATTGATCCATGCAATTCATCCAGTAATTCATCAATGACAGGAATGGGGAACTTATCTTTAATAGTGAGCTTGTTGAGCTCCCTATAATCCGGACACATGCACCAATACTACTGGAGCAGAGAAAGAACTTTGACTCGGTTGAATTATACCAGCCTCTAGCATTTCTGCAACCATACGTTCAATTTCACTTTTTTGGACATAGGGATATCTGTACGGCCTGATGTTTGGAGGAACACTTCCTGGAATCAGATGAATAGCATGATCATGATCACGCATAGGTGGGAGACCTTTGGGAGTCTCAAATACCCTGGAATGATTGTCCAGGACTTTTTGGAGATCTGGAGAAATAGATGATTCCGATGTGGAAACATCTAGCGAACATAATTGTGCAATTACACCTCTTTGCTCCTTTTTTAGAAGCTTTGTCATACCATTAGAGCTGATTATCTTTCCTGGTTTCCCTGCAATACCCCTTAATTCAACTTCCTTTCCTTTCATAGAAAATTTGATGAAAAGTTCTTGAAAATTAAAAGCTATTGTACCCAAGGATTGTAGCCATTGGACTCCTAGTACAACATCAACACCTCCCATTGGAATGGAAAGCATTGGGCTAGTCAATACATATTCTCCCATGGATAGCTTGATATTATGGCACTTTCCAGAGCAATTTATTGTTCCTCCATTTGCAATCATCACTTGTGCTGGATATAGGAAGCAATTCAATTCTTTTGCTACCCTACAATGAATAAAATTGTGGGTGCTTCCTGAATCAATCAACACTATTACCTTTTTCTTCTTGATTTGTCCTTCTATCTTGATGGTTTGAGGAGTGGTAATTCCAGCCAATGCATTACAAGAGATGGTCGGTATTTTTCTTATCTAGGCTTTGTTCTTGGAGTATATCCTCTTCTTTTGACCTTTCTTGCTCCTTTTCTTCTTCCTCTTCACAATCTATGTAGAATAATTTCTTCTCAGCACACTTATGACCTTTAGTGTATTTGCTATCACAACTGTAACAAAGCCCTTTTGCTCTTTTTTCTTCCAATTGTTGTGGTGTCAACCTTATAGGTTGTGGAAGACTAGGGGCAACAACACTTCCATCTTTATAGTTGTGAGTGGTATGCTTCCTGGTTGCCATAATTTTGCTTTCCATTTTTCTTGCTAACCTGAATGCCTTCTCTAATGAATCAGGTTCCCAAAGGCGAACATCATGTTGGATATTATCCTTTAAAGACCCTATGAACACATCAATCCTATGCTCCTCTGGAATATCTTTTACCCTTATGTTCAATTTTTGGAACTCCTCAATGTGCTCCATTATTGAACCCTTTTGTTTGAGACTTATCAATTGGCTAAAAAAAGTGTTGCTTTTTGTATCCTCATAATGTGCTATCAATTCTTCTGTAAAAATTGCCCAAGTGATAAATTGTTTACGAGATCAAAGCCATTGATACCATACAAACTGATTTGGTTCCAAATATACAGTTGCCATACGTACCTTTTGTGTGTTTTGCACATTATTGAGATCGAAGAATTGCTCCATCTGTAATATCCATGTGGCAGGATCCTTGCCATCAAACTTCCTCATATCAATTTTTGGAATATGGTGAGTCTTCGATCCAACATTAGCATTTATGGAATCATGATTAACATTTCTTTTGTTCTCATCATGAGTTTCCTTTAGTACCCTTTCATCCTTAGTGCCCATTTCTTGTAGCAATTTATTCATATTTATCTTCAATTCGTCCATGTCTGTCTTCAAATCTGCCATGTCTCTCTTCAAATCTGTGTTCGAATCATCCATCTTAGCTTCCATTCCCTTTATATTATATTCCACACCATTTATCTTAGCTTTTGTTAGCTTTTGTGAGCCTTACATTTGTTGCACTTGTTCTTGTAATTTTGATATATCATGTAGCATTTCTTCCTCTTCTTCATGAGTCATGCTAGAGCTTTCAGGTTCCTTACTAGGTGTTTGCATTTTCTTTCTTCAGGGCATCAGATACTGATAATAATGCTTTACTACGTCCTTTGAATTCCTTCAAACCAAGCTTATGAAAAAATTTAAAAAGAAAACTACACACCTTTTTTCACTTTGTAGAAGCCTGATATTGAATCTGATGTATCTATGTAGTTTTGGATCATTCAGTTTTGAAATTTTCATCTATAGTAGCCTTCTGAGTCCTCTTTCCAATGCCACAAGTCTGACCCAAATTGGTTTCTCCAAGGAAGTGTTATGCGAAATCTCCCACAGTGACTTGCTTATAGACTAGTTCAGTAGAGCAAACTTGTACGATGTGCCACGAGTCATTGTTTCGACCTATGGATCTAAAAAATGCATAAAAGAAACTAAATTCTGTCCTCTTTCTATACCTTCTTATAAAATTTCAATCCGATCCTTAGAGAGAAAGTTATGATGATTTTCCCTAGGTCACCTGTTTTGAATGTAATTCAGGAGTCTGCAAAAAGACCAACTTGCTCAGCTCATATCTCCAAAATATCGTGCGAAAATCTCTAAAATTCGGACCCAAGGTTCAACATGATTTCTTCTCAAATGGGTTTTTTTTGTGACTTCTGAAACATCACAGAAAAAAAGTTATAATGAAACTGCCATGATGACCTGTTTGGAGCAGCGAAACCCTAGAATCCAAAGCTCTTGATACCAAATGTTAAGAAACCAGCTCAAGAAAAGATAGAAAAGATAGATCAACGCCTTAGAATTTAGCCTCTTCGAGGGGGAAACCTACTATACATTACATAAATGAACAATTCTTGGATGCTTCAAATGACAAAACCTCCTTTCTATATATAGGAGTCTAAGGAGTCACAATATAATCCAGTCGACCTAACAATAATAATATAAAGCCACAAAAATAACAATAGAGGGATTCTATGGGGCACAGAAATAACAATATGGGGGTAATAGGGGCACAAAAATATAAATAAGGGGTATAACTACAATAGTAATGGGGTAATCACTAGTATTATAGGGACCCAACAGACCCACACACAATGCATAAACAAATACAAAATATATACCAATGAAATCCCAACAATGAAACCCTTACTCCCAAAACCTTATTTCAATAGTGATAAAATCATTTTTTGTAGGTGAAGAGCTTCAATAGAATAATACAACCCTTACTGTTATACTATTGAAAATTATATCACAGTGACATCTCGACACTAAAATCTTTACTGTTGCATAATGATGAGTCATAATATGAAACCCTTAATGTCTGGCATAGAATGATAGAGTACTGATACAAAATGATATTATTATGAAAAGGCTACTAAAGGATGTAACTAACAATCCTTCAATCCTGTAGAAAATATATAATGATGCAATTATTGCTAACGACCTGCTTAATCTGGACTTCCATCAAAAGTATATACTAAACCCTTGTCTCTTTAGAACTAGGGTACTAATGTACATTTATCATCAAACAAGAAGGACTGTATGAGAATGTCTAGATATTCAAGTTCCATTCATACCTTCAAATCAAAAGTTGAATCATTCAAGAAAAATTTTCACAAAGTAAGTCTATGATATACATAGACCTATTCCAAAGGAAGGTAGTCATGTACTACTTGTTCACTTCAAGGGTTTCGACTTGCTCCTTTGGATCAAACTTGTGCTACAATGGTCTTCAAAAATTAAACTTAATTGTGTTTGCTAGGATTGCAAGAAAATGTATATGTATGTACATTTCTTTAATTTTGGACCATGCAAAAAAATTCAGAACGACGAGACGAATAAGCCACTAGGCCGAGGACTTTAGAGCAATAGTTATAATGATTGAATAAATATTTTCTCTATAATAATCTTGTGTCACCAATGGGTATAGGGTCAAAGGAAGAACAAATTCAAGGTGTAATCATGTCACTGCAATCAACTTAAATTTGGCGCAGACATTCGTTGCAGGTTGGCTCAAAATTGCATCAAATTACTTAGGATTTTCTTTGCATTTCAGATTGAGTTCCTTAAATCATAGGAAATTTTAGAAGCTCATAATCTTAGATACAAATTCTCAATAAGGCTGTAACACTTGAAGGCAAGTTTATTTCTTGGATGCTCAAGATTTTACCTAGGAGTTAGGCCTAACCAAGGCTTAAACATACCACAATTTAAGTGCTATAAGATTCTTAGATAAGGAGGTCATGAGTCTAATTAGGTCACTATTTTAACTTCACATACCTCTTCTACGAGCCGAAGTCTACAGAATTTTGCAATAAAACAAGAAAAACCCTTATCCCAATAACATAACCAAAACCCTTCTACAATTTTTCATTTTCTCTAATTTGATAATTTCTTCAAAAGGTCGATAATATCAGGGAAACATTACTTAATGGATTTGCAGTAAGTCCATTCTTAGGAGGGCTAATCGAATTCCCTTATACAATTTTTGAGGGGCCTTGTAAAAAGACACTTGAATTGTTGTTTTGGAGGGAGACTTTGAATTTGAAATTCAAATCTTGAAGGGAAAAACCCCTTTGACGCTTTTTGTATTTTGAAATTTAGTTTCCTTTGGCCAAAACCATCACATGCCCTTGGTTTAAAAAAAGTATTTACAATAAACATTTTTGCACAAGAAACATTATTTTAATTCTTGGTGAGGAACCTTATGACATGAGCATTTGTGTCGTCCAAGGAAAAGTTGCCACATCATCACCCTTTGGGGTTTATGCCCACGAGATGGGGTGTTAATCTTCAAACAAACATGAATCCCAAAATTTGAAGGCTATCATGGTATTCCACGTACCACTAGAATCAAATCCACAAGGAGAATCCAACAAACATGATCTAGAATCGAAAAGCTAGGATTTTCCATGTCATTGTTTTCAACAAAGTTGGGGAATATTCTAGTGATACTTGCGTTAACATCAATGATAGCCACATTTCAACAATATCCCCATTTTTCATTGATGGTAACACATGCACTCCCCCTGCGATCACTGCTCCCCCTAACTCCATGCCTGTAATCTACTTTTTCTCCCCCTTTGACATCAATGAAAAAGGGTGACTCCCACTGAGACTTTGCCTACTATTGTGTACCTCTAACTTTCCTCTACTCACCCTATCTGTTAGGTTGTATGGAATGAACATTAATGTGAAATAAGAAGAATCCCAAGCTTCTATCGATTATACTTAAACATTTATCATGGTAAAGATTTGGTGAAGATGTCATCTATTTTCTCATTTATCTCAATATATTCTACCTTTATGTTCCTTTTTGCAACTTTCTCTCAGAAAAAATGGTATTTGATAGGAATGGGTTTTGTTTTTGAATGCATTAGAGGATTCTAAGAGATATTGATGGCATTGGTGTTATCACAGTACACTGTAATGGGCTCACCAACCTTCACAGGTAGATATTGTAATGTTTGTTTCATCCAGAGGACCTAAGTATAACATGGCACTACTGCTATATATTCTTCTTTCGTTGTAGACAAGGAGATTGGAAAATTATTTTTACTTAATCAAGACGCAAGGCATCCACCAAGTAGAAGGATGCTCCGCAGGTGCTTTTGTAATCATAAACGCAAGTTTCCCAATCTGCATTAGTATAAGCTGTAATAACCAATTTATTTCCTTTAGGATATCATAGACCAAAATCAATTGTTCTTTTGAGATATATGACGATCCTTTTTACAACAAGGACATGAGATTCTTTTGGTGTTGCTTTGAATCATGCAACTTGTCCAACTGTCTTCATCACATATGGTCTAGAAATTTCCATATACAATAGGCTACCAATAATAGATCTATATAATCTCTGGTTAGCTTTCATAGATTCATCGTCCTTTCTTATCTTGTGGCCTGTCACCATGGGAGAACTAATTGGTTTGCAATCCTCCATTAGAAATTTCTTCAACATCTCTTTGATGTACTTAGATTGAGAGATGAATATTCCATCTTCTTCCTAATAAATCCAAAGTCCCAAAAAGAAAGTCAATTCTCCAAGTAAAGACATCTCAAATTTCTTCTACATGTCATCAACAAAATTCTTACTCAACTTGCCATCATCACTACCAAAATATTGCCCACATAGAATTCTATGAGTATCAAGATATCTGATCTGATCTCAATATATAAGTTGATGTTAGAACTTCCTCTTTTGAAGCCTCGCTTCTGCAAATATTTGTCCAAGTGTGCATACCATGTTCTTGGAGCTTTCTTGAGATTGTATAGTGCTTTCTTTAGCCTATAGACATACTATTTCTTATTAGTAAGCATAAATACTTCAGGTTTCTCTAGGAAAATTTATTCTTCTAATTCTCCTTTCAAGAAGGCGAAATTGATGTCTATTGGATGTACTTTGATTTTTATTGAGCAAGCATATGCCAAGAACATCTAGATGACTTCCATTCTGGCCATAAGAGAAAATGCCTCTTCGACATCAATTCCTTCCACCAATGCATATCCCTTACAGACCAATATGAATTTATTCTTGGTAATCTATACATCTTCATTCATATTTTTCCTGAAGACTCATTTTGTGCCTATGACATTTTTGTCCTTCGTTCTCGGCAACAGTTCCCATGTGCCATTATTTTTCACTTGATCAAGTTCTTCATTCATGGCTTTGACCCAGTTTTCATCATTACTAGCTTCTTCAAAATTTCTAGGATCAAAGTGGATACCAAGGTAAAATGTCTTTCTTCTACTGCATGTGCTTGCTTCCTTATTCTAGTCCCAATTCCTACATCTATATCTCCAATTATTTTTTATGACGGATGATTTTTCTAGTACAATTTCTTAGGTGTTTTAGAAGGTGATTTAGATGTTTTATGATTAGTATCTACTTGCTTATCTACTATTTCCTCTCATTCTTCTTCTAATGGATCTTCCTTCACCTTCTCTTCTTTCCTTGGTTCTTCTATCTCTGGCTCTATTGAATCTTGTCTAGTCTGTGTCTTATAGCATTCATCAAATGTCACATTGATGATTTCCACTATTTTGTTCAGTCTCATATTGTAACATTTGTATGTGTTTCTTTGTGTGGAGTACCTAAAAAATATTCCTTCATCCACTCAGGAATTTAGTTTTCCAATTTTTGAGTCATCCATATTTATGCAGAATTTACTCCTAAAGACCTTGAGGTACTTGACATTTCTTGTTATTACCTTCCATAATTCACAAGGGTTTTTTCATTGTTTCTCCTAAGCATTCCCCTGTTCATGATATGAACTACAACTTCAACTACTTTGATCCAAATGATATTTCTTAACTTCGAGTCACTCAACATGGTCCTAGCTAGTTCAACTACAGTCACGTTCTTTCTCTTTGCAATTATATTTTGTTGAGGTGTCCTAGGTGCTAATAATAAAATTTTATGTCATGTTATTCACAATAGTGTTGAAATTATTTGGGTTTAAACTCATCTCCATTATATGATCTTAAGAACTTTATCTTCATATTTATTTCATTTTTAACCATTTCTTTGTAAGTCATGAAATATATAAAAGCTTCTGACATTTTATTGATACAACTAATAGCTATCATTTGAGTGTAATCATTGATGAAAAATATGAAGTAAATCTCACTTTTTAGTCCTTTAGTTCTCATGGGTCTGCCTAAGCTGGTGTGTACTATCTCTAGTGGCCTTGAAGTAGAATGTTCCTTGCCCTCAAATTCAACTCGGGTCTACTTTTTGTGCGAAAATGTTTGCATATGGAATTTGATGGCTTTGAGATTTCAGACATCTCTTTGACTCATTTATTCTTGTTGACCTTGATAAGATTGTCAAAGTGAATGTGACCCATTCTTTTGTGCCATAGCCAACTTTAATATTTCTTTCCTACACAACATGTTTCCTTTCTAATTTCGTCTAAATAATACAAGTTATTATGTCCCTGAGATTTTTTTGCCACTAATTTACTTGTATATTTCTTTCTTATTTCACACTTTTTGGAGTCAAAAATATTTTTTTACCCCTAATTGCACATCTAACTCATGCTTAACAAACTTGATTCAACTTGTAAATGAGCAAGGAATTTTCTGTCTTGGCATATTTACCTCCAAGATTAACTGTGCCTTTTCCCAAAACTTTGGATGATCCATCATTTCTGAATGATACAATTCCATATTTGTCCTTTCACAAGTATATAAACCTGTCCTTTTCCCCTTTCTTATGCTTTGAACAATTGTTGTCAACTAACCATTCATTTTTCTTACATTATGTAGTGAATGCAAGGCTACATATCTCATCTTTTCTTTTCCATACTTTTGAAGGAGCATTAAATTCTGGCTTTGTCTCTTTCAAAGGAGCACTCATCCACTGGTCTTGTGCTATATGTAAAAAAATATTATACATATGGAATTATACTTCATTGTTTAGTAATGAAAAACTATTTGTATTTTTGATTGTGATCTTCACGAGTTCTTCCGACATAGTTATTGCAAGTTCTCCTATTTCTACTGTTGCAATTCACAAATTTGTGCCCAAAAATGTTGCAAGAATGGAAACTACCAAGGAAAATAGTTTGATACATAGAGGAAGAGAATCTTCTAGGTGATGCACTTCTCCATGAACCTTCGTGTAGGTTTCTAGTTGGTTGTTTCCTAGGCATTCTTCTAGTTGGATGATCCTGAGTTGAACATGAATGTTGCTTCTTGATGGATTCCTTGACAACTTTGACATAAATTTTGTTCAACATCCTTCCCTGTCACGGAGCTTGATCCCATAAAAACGTTTTTATTATATCCTAGCCTGGTTTTGTCATCACATGACCTTTGATTGCCTATGATTTCCTCCAGTACTTTTGAGTTGTTCATAAAGTTCCATTGAACATTTTTCTTATGGGCTTTCTATCGAAGGGAGAATATTTGTGCTTCAAGTATTTTTGTTATCTTAGAGATTTCTTCTAGTTCTTTTTTGAGTGTTTCTTCAATCTTGTTTTCTTCTTCTAATTGTGTTTTAGATTGATGATGATATTCTTAGAGTCCTCACATTGTTCTTTTAATTTACTAAATCCTTTTGCAATTTTTTGACATTTTTCCTTTTTGCCTTCAAATCATCAAGAGCACTTATCAATTCACCTTTTAAGTCAACTTATCCTTCCGCATTTTCTTCATCCCAGAAATATCTTGATTTTCAAAATCCATAAATAATACTTGTTATGAATCAATTTCAAATACAAAAATGTGTTCTTTAGAATAGAATATTTTCTTGGGCATTTTATTTTTTCCTTTTTTTCTATTCCCTTTTTTATTTTTCTTTTTCTTGGGGTTTTCATCTTCTACGCCATTGTCATATTGTTTTCCATAGGGGAATCTTGCAACAAAATGACAAATTATTCCACAAGTAAAATTTTTTAGAGGGATCTTTCCTTTGTACTTGTCGGTTCCACTCTTGAGTTTCATGACGAGGTCGACTACTTCTTCATATGAGTCCTTGTTGTTACTTTGACTGGGCTTCTATTTTGATTCCTGCTTGTTCTTATTTGTCTTCCTTGAGCCCTTGAACGTTGCTTCACTTGTGTATGTCTCTTCCTCTTAAATCTTCATTTCATAAGATGTAAGAATCCCATGTAGCTTGTCCATGCTAAGTTTGTTCAAGTCTAGTTTATCTTGTAGTATAGAAAATTTAGGATTAAATATTACTATAAGAGATTCTAGAACCTTTTTCACAATAAACTTTTTATCTGCGGGTTCCCCCATTCCTTATAGCACATTTGTTACTTCATCCATGCAATGAAAATAATATACAATAGTCTCATCTTCTCTCATATTAAGTTGCTCAAATTGTGCTCTACAAATTTGAAGTTTTTCTTCTTTGACCTTTGAATCTCCTTAAAATATGTTTTGAAGCTTGCCCCAAATTTCCTTAGCTATTTTACAACCCAACACCTTAACATAGATAGATTCAGAGAGTCCACTCATAATGGAATTCTTGGAATTGACATCATTCTCGACAAGTTTCTTACCTTTTTCATCTGTTGGAGGAGAGGATGGTCTTGTGTAACCATTTTCAACAATGTCCCAAATATCATATCCTTGTGCAAGTATATATACCTACATCCTTCCACTCCATAATGCATATTTTTTCCAATTGAACATATGAACTCCATTCTTGGTGTACTCTATGATCTCCTTTCAGTGGTTAGACTGATTGTATAGGGATCTTCTCTGATAACAATTGTTGGAAATACTAAGTGGGGGGTGAATCAATATTTCTTATCAATTAGTATTTTATTAATATGTTAGGAGCATAAACAACATATAAAGAATCAAAACATCAAGAGAATAGTACACCATAATTTTTTAGGTGGAAACCCTTTTGGGAGAAAACCACTGAATTATTTTCTAATAATTTTGTGAATACATAAATGCTTCATCTCCAACTCAAAAGGAATCCCAAAATCCCTAGTACTCTAGAAAAGCATTCAATTTTCTAGCTCCAACTAGAAGGAAAATCTAATGGCCCAATTTTATCAACTAATGCTAAAAGTATGCTCCAACACCCTTACAAGATACAACTTGCCTTAGCACCACCCTACTGCCTTAAAGTGTTTCGAGGCTACAACCTGATGGTGACTTCAATCACCTTCCTAGCACCACAAAAAGATAATAGATCAGACAAAATATTGTGGGGTCTTGTACCAGGGACAATGACCCACTTACAATATATTATAAACTCTCGTACAAGTGATAGTTACCCAAATATAATAAATAGACATCTGTAAGATATACATTAGAGAAAATTTCAGCCTAAAAGTGGCCTCCTAAGGAAAAATAATAAAATAATAGGAAAATAATAAAATAAGAGTTAAGAATTTTGGAGGGAAAAGAAGACAACTACATTTTTTAATTGAATTTCTGGCCTTTTGTTACGAAACTAGCTCATAAAAAGATAGAAAAGAAAGATCAACGCCTTAGAAATCAGCCTCTTTGAGGGGGAAAACTCCTTCACATTACATAAATAAACAATTCTTGAATGATACAAATGAAAAAATCTCCTTTCTATATATAGGAGTCTGAGGGGTCACAATATAACCCAAGTTGACCTAAAAATAATAATATAAGGGCACAAAAATAACGAGTGGAATTTTATGGGGCACAATAATAACAATATGGGGAAAATAGGGGCACAACACTAACAGTAAAGGCTACAATGACAATAGTAATGGGACATAACATGCCCCTCCCCTTAACAAAAGTGTTGTCCTCAATGCTTGAGTAGTTCTAGATGCTTCTACATAAAATTCTCAGACTCCAATGGGGAATCTTCAGCAGGTAACTTCATCCACTTGATGAGATACTCTGAAATTGATCGATTTCGTAGCTATCAAGTTCTTGTTTCTGTGACTGCTTCAGGTTCCAATATGATTTTTCCTTCCTCATCAAGTTCTAGCAATATTGTTTGAACTAAGAGCTTGTCAGCTATAACCTTCTTTAAACATGAAACATGGAAAACTAGGTGCACTTGGGAAGCTGTAGGAAGCTCCAATTTGTATGCCATAGTACCTATATTTTTCAACACCTTGTACGGACCATAATACTTTGGTGATAATTTATTATCCTTCTTAGCTTGCTTGAGGGACATTTTTTTAAATGGTTGTGGCCATAGGAATACCTAGTCACCTACATCAAAAATTCATTCGCTACGATGTTTATCTACCTGTTGTTTCATTCTATTCTGTGCCAAAGTGAGTTTATCCTTTAAGAGTTTGAGAACTTGTTATTGATGCTTGATGTGATCTTCCACTGCTTGAACCTTAGAATTTTCTCTTAAATATGATGTGATGGATGGTGGATGATATCCATAAAGTTCCATAAATGGGGTCATTTTTGTTGCAGTATGGAAGGAAGTGTTATACCACCATACTAGAGGCAACTATTTGACCCATTGTGTCTGTTTAGCAGATACAAAGTAACGAAGCTACCCTTCCAAACATTTGTTCACTATATCAGTTTGCACATCATATTGAGGATGATAAGATGAGATATGAGCTAACTGAGCACCAAGACAAGAAAATAATTTTGTAAAAAATTTTCCAGTGAAAATGGGATCTCTGTCACTTACAATAGTATTTGGGTTTCCATGTAGTTTTTGAGTTGTTTCCATAAATGCAGTAGAACCTGTACTCGTTTTAAATTGATGAGATAACGCACAAAAGTGTGCATACTTGGTAAGTCTGTCAAATACCACCATGATAATGCTCTTTCCTTCAGACTTCGGTAAACCTGTGATAAAATCCATTGAAACCTCCTCCCAATGTTGGCTTGGAATGGATAAAGGTTGTAATAAACCTAGGGTCTTAATTGTTTCAACTTTATTTTGTTGGCAACCCAAACATTCTGCCACAAACATTTGAATATCTAATTTAAGGCCATCCCAAAAGCATTCCTTCTTAAACCTGTGGTAAGTTTTTAGAAATCCTGAGTGCCCTCAGAGAGAGGCATTCAATTCCCTAAGAATATTTTGTTTGAGTTGGAAATTCTTACATAGGTATAAATGATATTTGTACCATAAAGAATCATTTTTCCAGCTAAATGCATCGGATGTACTGGGATCTTGTTGTAACTTTTGAATGAGTGCCCACACTTCTTCGTGATTCTTCCATTCATCCCTTGCTTCGTTTATCCAATCTAGTTGGATAATAGAAATGGAGCAAATAAATGCTTCCACGTCGTCATCCTTTCTTGAGAGTGCATTTGCCACAACAATTTTCTTCTGTCTTTCTTTGAACCATCCATCTTAGCTTCTGTTACTTTTTGTGAGAGTGAATTTTGTTGCACTTGGTCTCATAATTTTACTATATCATGTTGCATTTCTTTCTCTTCTTCATGAGTCATGCTAGAGCTTTTAGGTCGCTTACTAGGTGTCTCCATTTTATTTCTTCGGGGCATTAATTAATGATAATAATACTTCACTATGTCTTTTGAATTCCTTCAAACTAATTTTTCAAATCAAACCTATATAAAAATTTAAAAAAAACTACACACCTTTTTTCACCTTGTAGGAGCTCGATATTAAATCTGTTGTATGTCTATAACTTTATATCTCCAAGGTTTGAAATTTCTTCCTATGGTAGCCCTCTGTCATCTTTCTAACTCTGCAAGTTTTATCAATATTGGATTCTCCAAGGGAGAGTTATGTCAAATCTCCCATGATGACCTGATTATAGAGTAGTTCAGTAGATCAAACTTGTACGAAGTTCCACATATTATAGTTTCAACCTTAGGACCTGAAATCGATATAAAAAAAACTAGAGGCCATCCTATTTCTTCAACTTCTTACTAATTTTCAATCTGAGGTTCAGAAAAAAAGTTATGATGATTTTCCCTAGGTCACCAGTTTGAGATATAATTCGGAACCCTGCAAAAACCATAACTTCCTTGGACCATATATCCACAAATATAATGCGAAAAGATTTGAAATTCGGATCAGAGCTTTAGAGGGATTTCCTATCAAATGGCTTTTGTTTCCCTCTTTTGAAACATCACAGAAAAAAATTTATAGGGAAAATACCATGATGTCCTTTTTGGAGTAGTGAAACCCTAGAATCCAAAGCTCTGATACCAAATGTTATGAAACCAGCTCACAAAAAGATAAAAAAGAAAGACCAACATCTTAGAAATTAGCCTCTTTGAGGGGGAAACCTCCTTTACATTACACAAATGAACAATTCTTGGATGATACAAATGACAAAACCTCCTTTCTATATATAGGAGTCTAAGGGGTCACAATATAACCCAAGCTGACCTAACAATAATAATATAAGGGCATGAAAATAACAATGGTGGGATTTTATGGGGCATAATAATAACAATATGGGGACAATAGGGGCACAACAATAAAAATAAGGTTTACAATGACAATAGTAATGGCACCTAACACCTTCTTATAGGTTTACTCAAATTTCAAGTGTAGGCACTCATTAGACGCATAATTAAATTTTGCATCCAACGAGTATCCATTATGCATACTTTTGAGAAGACCCACATTGATAAAAATTGAAGATACATTAAAAAACCGTGTTGAATACATTTTCTTAATGTATGTTCAATTTTGATCAATGTGGGTATTATCAAAATTATGCATAATTGGTACTCATTGGATGCAGAATTTGATTCTACATACAATGAGTGTCTACGCTTCAAATTTGAGTAAAACTATAAGGAGATAAGCCAAAAATACAATTGAAAAATAGTATCTTTTTTTATTTTCGCTCCAAAATATTTACATGTACCTCTTTTTAAATTTAAAATATTTTGATTGGTTTACATATCATGTATATGAAATTTTCATGGGCACTTTTAGGCTGAAATTTCCTCTAATTTACCAATGAACTCCCAACAATGAAACCCTTACTCCTGAAACCTTAGTACAATAGTGACAAAAACCCTTTCTGTAGGTGAAAAACTTCAATGATAAGACAATGCAACCCTTATGTTATGAAACTAGCTCACAAAAATATAGAAAATATAGATCCATGACTTCAAAATCAGCCTCTTTGAGGGGTAAACCTCTTTTAAACTATATAAATGAATAATTCTTGGATGATACAAATGACAAGATCTCCTTTCTATATATAGGATTCTAAGGGGTCCCAATATAATCAAAGCCTACATAACGACAATATTGTATGGGCACAATAATAGCAATAGTGGAATTATATGGGGCATAATAATAACAACATGGGGGTTATATGGGCACAATAATACAATAAGGGGGTTGCACTAATAACAATAAGGGGTTACACTAGTAGTATAGGGACCTAACATGCCCCTCTCCCTCAAAAAGTGTTGTCCTCAATGCTCGAGTAGTTCTGGATGCTTCTGTACAAAATTTTCATCCTCCCATGTGTAATCTTCAGCGGGTAAGTTATTCCACTTGATGAGATACTCTAAAATTGATCGATTCCGTAGCTGACAATTTATTTTTTTTATGACTACTTTCGGTTCCCATATGGATTTTCCTTACTCGTCAAGTTTTGAAAGTATTGTTTGAACTGGGATCTTCTCACCTATAACCTTATTTAAGCATGAAACATGGAAAATTGGGGGAACTCGGGAAGATGCAAGAAGCTCCAATTTGTATTCCATAGTACCAATATTTTGCATCACCTTGTAAGGACCATAGTAATTTGGTGATAATTTATTATCCTTCTTAGCTTGCTTGAGGGACATTTGTTTGTATGGCGGTAGCTGTAAAAATACCCAATCGCCTACATCAAAAATTCTTTCACTGCGAGGTTGATATGCCTGTTGTTTCATTCAACTCTGCACCAAAGTGGGGGTTATCCTTTAAATGTTGGAGAACTTGCTGTTAATGCTTGATGTGATCTTTCACTACTTGGACCTTTTTCTTCTTGATATGTCTTTCTATGTTGAGAGTTTGAGGAGTGGTAATTCCTGCCAATGCATTACAAGATATGATCGGATTCATTTCTTGATGGTCGATGTGATCTTTTACTTCTTGAACCTTTTTCTTCTTGATATGTCATTCTATCTTGAGAGTTTGAGGAGTGGTAATTCTTGCCAATTCTTTACAAGCTATGGTCGGATTCATTTATTCCTTCTCTGGGGTTGGTTCCTGGTGTATATACTTTTCTTTTGACGTTTCTTAATCCTTTTCTTCCTCCTCTTCACAATCTATGTAAAATAATTTCTTCTCAACACACTTATGAACTTTAGTGTATTTTCTATCACAATTGTAACAAAGCCCTTTTCCTGTTTTTTCTTCCAATTGTTGTGGTGTTAACCTTGTAGGTGGTGAAAGGTTAGGAGAAACAACATTTCCATATTTATAGTTGTGAGTGGTTTCCTTGTTGCCATAATTTTGGTTTCCATTTTTGTTGCCAGCCTAAATTCCTTCTCCAATGAATCAGGTTCCCAAAGGTGAACCTTATGTTGGATGCTATTCTTTAAAGTCCCTATGAACACATCAATCCTATGCTCCTCTGGAATATCTTTTACCCTTATATTCAATTTTTGGAAGTCCTCAATGTGCTCCATCACTGAACCCTTTTGTTTAAGGTTTATCAATTGGTTAAAAAAGGTGTTTCTTTTTGTATTCTCATAATGTGCTATCATTTCTTCCATAAAAATTGCCCAAGTGACAAATTGTTTACGAGAGCAAATCCATCAATACCATACAAACTAATTTGGCTCTAAATATAAAGTTGCAATGCGTACCTTTTGTGTGTTTTTCACATTATGGAGATTGAAATATTGCTCCATCTGTAGTATCCATGTTATGAGATCCTTTCCATCAAACTTACTCATATTGATCCGAATTGGATCCTTAAAATCTCTTAAAGTTTCCCGAACTCTGTAAAAACTCATGCCAAAGTTTCAAAGTCTTATGGATGTCGAGCTTATCAGAAATAACCTCTAAACAATGGAAATTTGTCATCAGCATGGATCAATAAGGACCCTTGGTCAAAGGGTGCATAATGTTGGCCCATGGTAACCGCGCGCTGGCACATATTGACAAACGGTAGGTAAAAACCTAAAATAGAGGTAGTTTCTGATACGCGATTAGCGGTAAATCACTAATCACGTATCGCACGGCATCCCCCTTAGTGAAGGAAAGCCCCTAAGTGCTCGGTCACGAGGGAGCATAAAACCGTACGGAAATCACCGATTCCGTCAGAAGGCGGGTCCCGCGCTAAAACGGGTAGGGTATCAGGAGGGCTTCAAGCGGTAAGCGGGTTCGACTAAGTCTCGCTCGATGCCATACACTGGGTGACACGCGTCTGATGGATGAGAGAGAAAACCGCTCACATCGGACAGGTAAAGGTCATGCTACTTACCCGCCTGATATGGACAGAGACCGTAGGATCTGGAGGCTCCAGATCAACAGCAGAGAAATGATCCGATGGATGACCAGATTCGATGGGGAAATAGGCTGAGTCATATGAGATTTGAGGTCCAGTATGATCGATGAGTTGGCAGAGGAATCAGTTTTGCGGGCAATCTTGGAGCAACAGAAATAAGGACCGTTCAAAGAGAACTGATACTCAGTTCATGAGGAAACATGTGGCCACCTCCCTGTGAAGCATTACACAATGATGATGATGCAGAGCAGGGGAATTCAAGCGGACAGAGGCAGGAGATCCAAGGAGCTGGGGAGCAGAAACAAACTGTCAGGGAGCGGATTGGCTTTAAGCCATGAACAGATAGAGAGTAAGAAAAAAAGGAGGCAGAAAGAGAGAGAGAAGCAAATTGCAGAGAACAGAGAAGCCGTGTTGACCTGAAGAGCAAAGGCAGCATCGAGTAGACAGAGACAGAGAGAGTCCGAGAGTCTGTGAACTCTAGAGAAGGCTTGAGAGGTTCAAGAAACTCTTATGTGTATACCTATCAGGTATTGAGTACCAAATTGGACTCATACCACTGAGAACAGTTGAGGTCGAGATCCAATAAGGGGAGTCTGTGTACTCTAGAGACTTGGGGGATCCAAGTACAATCCTATTGATCATCATCTGTTAAGTGAGACTCAAATTGAGCTCATCATTGTAAAAACTCTACTTTTAAGACACAATAGAAAGGCCACCACTGAAGGCTGGACCAGGAGACATAGCCCAAGAGGATTGGGTGAACTCCCTATTAAGCTTGTTGTGTTTTATGTGTTTGCTTACTGTGTTCTCTTACTATTTCATTGTCTGTGTATTTTGCAATCTTATCGATCCGTTGCATAAAATAACATAGGCACACCCCAACACATGAGTCTGTAATACCTTCATTAATTCTCTGAGGTCATTTACGGGTGATTTCAGATCAAGTGGTATTAGAGCGGCTAGGTTGTTAAGGTTAGACAAGCTTGTGCTGGATTTTGTTGTTGAATGCTAACTAGATCAAAGCTTAAATCAGGAGAAGGAGAGTTGGTTGAAACTAACCCAGAAATTGGAAGAGTCTATTCCAAGAAGAAAATGTTAGAAGAAAATCCCTTGGAATTAGATTCCTAGTTCATGGATAGTTTTATGACCCTGAAGTCAATGGTGGAGGAAATGTATAGGGACTTTAGGAAACATAAAGATGAAGATTCATCAAGCTCCAAACAAGACAAAGGAGTAGAAGAATCTCTCCTCCATGACAACTCTAAAGGAAAAGGGAAAGAAGAAAAATTTCTCACACCTCCTAATAGCCCTGAAAGTAAAAAGAAGACATCTTTGATTAAATTAGATGTTAAATTTGATTTACCAATATATGATGGAGAGTTGAATGCAGAGAAGTTGGATAATTGGATTAGACAGATTGATGTTTATTGCAGAGTGCAAAGCATTGACTCAGACAAAATTAAGATTCAACTGGCCAGCTTACGCCTTGGAGGCACTGCCTTGGTATGGTGGGAAGGCAGGACGCAAGCTGACATGAAGAAACATGGTAAGATTCTTTCTGTCTGGAGTGAATTTGTTTCTGTGATAAAAAAGCAGTTCTATCCACTAGCTTACATGCAACAAGCCATGATAAGCTGGCAAACTCTTCACCAATTGAAAGGGCAAAGTGTACAAGGTTACTCCCAAGAATTTAGGAAAAGAGCTTTGATTCTAGGAATTCCATTAGACTCACCCGAGACTCTGTTGAAGTACATAGGTGGTCTACAAAGCTACATGAGGCACACTATCCTCATGTTTAATCCCACTAGTATAGATGAAGTATCTGTTCATGGTACGCATCTAGAAGCTAGAGGAAAGAATGGTAACCCAGAAGTTGGGGAATCATCCAAACCCACTGCAAGCAAAAATAAGGAGAAAGGAAAACAAAAATGGAAAGAGAGGAGTACAAACATTGTACAGAAAAGCAAGTCTTCATGCACTCACTGTAAGAAGGATGGGCATGATGATGAGCACTGCTGGATTCTGCATCCAGAGCTAAGACCTAAGAAGTTCGAGGGCAAGAAGAAGAAGACTGTTGCAGCTATTCAAAAGGATTTGGGGTCAGACTCAGGAGATGAAGCAACAATCACAGCCACAGGTATAAAAGGTAAAAATTCTGAAGCATCTACTAGTAATTCTGCACAATCTACTGATAATGAAGAAAATGAGAGAAAAAGACATGAGATTTTCCATATTCAAGTTATTTCCAAGCATCAAAAGATTGATACTTTGTTTGATAGTGGCTCACAAGTAAATTTATTTTCTAAAGCAATTGTAAAGAAGTTTGGATTACTGACTACATCTCACAAGAAGCCATACCCATTAGGTTGGTTATGTGATAAAGCACAACTACAAGTGACTAGATAGTGTAAACTTAAGTTTTCTTTTGGGTCAAAATTTGTAGATGAGGTTGAGTTAGATATAGTTCCTTTGGATATATGTGGAATTGTTTTAGGAAGTCCTTACTTGTATGATAGAAAAACTATTTTCTATGGAGTTGAGAACAAGTATCTACTCGTTAAAGATGGAATCGAATATATTGTAAGGGATCATAAGCTCAAGAATAATTATACTCTCATAAACTTAGGGCAGATTAAACGAATTGTAAATTCATGCAAACAATTTTTACTGGTGGTTGTAAAGGAAAAGAAGCCTGATAAAATCAATGTATTTGAGGGCTGTGATGTTGAACAACAAGCTGATTTAGAAAAAGTTGTTTTAGAATATGATATCTTGTTTCAAGAACCTAAAGGTCTGCCACCCAAGAAGGAAATAGTGCATGATATTAATTTGCAACAAGATTCTCCATTGCCTAACATTGGAATGTACAAGTTGTCCGATTTAGAGAATGAAGAAATCAAGAAGCAAGTGCAGGAGTTGCTCAAGAAGGGGTTTATCAGACCTAGCACATCACCATGTGGGTCTCTAATTGTCTTGGTGAGAAAGAAAGATGGTTCATGGATAATGTGCATTGATTACCAAGCATTGAATAAGATAACGATAAAAAATCGTTATCCCCTTCCTCATATAGATGATCTATTAGATCAATTGAAAGAAGCTGTTTATTTTTCCAAGTTAGACTTGCATAATAGATATCATCAGGTTAGAGTTGCAGAGCAAGATGCATGGAAGACTGCTTTCAAAACAAAGTAGTAATTGTATGAGTGGCTGCTACTTTCATGAGAGTAATGAATGATGTACTCAAACCTTTTCTTGATGATTTTGTTATTGTATATTTGGATGACATTCTTATATTCGGAAAAATGTGGGAAGAAAATTTAAAGCATGTTAAGAAGACCCTAGATGTTTTGAAAAGAGAAAATATTTATGTTAAACTCTCAAAATGTGAATTTGGCAAAACATCTTTGAATTATTTGGGACATACAGTAGGGGGTGGTGAATTGAAGATAGATCCCTCTAAGGTTGCAGTCATTGTAAACTGGCCTAAACCCAAATCTGCTATAGAAGTTAGAAGCTTCTTAGGAGCAACACAATATTGGAGAAAGTTCATTTCTAACTTTTCCTTAATTGCAGCTCCCTTACATGCTTTAACAGGATTAAAAAAGGTGTTTTACTGGGGAGGAAAACAACAGAAAGCTTTCGACACCTTGAAAGAAAAGATTTAGTACAACACCAATACTAGCACTGCTTGATCTTCAAATACCATTTGAGATTCAAACGGATGCTAGTGACTATGCCATGGGAGCGGTGTTGATACAACACGATAAACCCATATGTTATCATTCTGAGACATTTAATTTTGCAGTAGTTAACTATCCCACATATGATAAAGAATTGTATGCATTAGTACAGAGTGTGAACAAGTGGAAACATTACTTAATGGGCAGAGAGACAGTTATACATACTGATCATCAACCACTTCGATATCTACACTCCCAAACTAAGTTGCAGTAATCAAGACACTATAGATGGATGGGTTTTCTACAACAGTTTCATTTAGTCATCAGATATAAAAAAAGGCATACACAATAAAGTTGCAGATATGTTATCTAGACCAATTATAAATGCATCTACTATACTTAAGCATAATTTAGTATTGCATGAGAGCTAGATTGAACAATATGGTCAAGATATATATTTTAAAGATGTATATGCAACTTTAAGTCAAGGAAAATGAGTAGAAGAATTGGATTATCATATTAAGGACCAACTCTTGTATCATTGTGAGAAGCTATGCATTCCACAAACTGAAAGAGTAAATATAATTCGAGAAGTACACACTTCTCTAATATCAGGTCACTTTGGTGTAAGTAAAACAGTTGCACAACTGCAAAGATTTTGTTATTGGCCAAAAATGAATGAGACAATTTCCAGATATGTAAGAGGATGTACCATGTGTGCTAAAAGCAAGCCCAACAATAGAAAAATAGGCTTGTACACTCCACTACTAGTTCCTTCGCATCCTTGGGAAAGTGTTTCCATGGACTTTGTTGGAGGACTGCCTAAATCTAGGAAAGGTCATGACTATTTATATGTTGTTGTAGATAGGTTCAACAAAATGTGTATTTTGATACCTTGTAACAAACAGATTATAGCTGAACAAACTGCAAAGTTGTTCTTTCATCATGTATGTGTTCATTTAAGATTATCCACTTCCATTATATCTGATCGAGACACATGATTTGTTGGGAAGCTTTGGTCGAGTCTGTGGGAATTGATGGAAACCAAACTGAAGAAGAGCACAACCTTTCATCCACAGATAGATGGCCAAATAGAAGTGGTCAATAGGACAATGATCCAGTTGCTTAGAGGCTATTGCAGCAAGCATCCCAAACTTTGGGATGAACATTTGTGTTATGTGTAGCATGCTTACAACCGAGCAAAAAATTATTCTACATAGGGTTCTCCTTTTGAGACCTGTTTTGGTTTCACACCAAGGTCTCCCTTGGATTTTGTTTTTGGTAAAGACATCACAATTTATGGACACAGTGAAGTGGACAAGGCAACCAAGTTCATTGAACAAATCCAAGAGATTCACCAGGCAGTACAGGAACAACTGGAAAAGAGCCAAGCCAAATACAAGGTAAGGCATGACAAGCATCAGATGGAGCATAGTTTCCAAGTTTTTGATCAAGTCTGGCTGTATATCAGCAAAGACAAAATGCAAGGTGAAGGTAAAAAGCTAAATCCAATAAGGTATGGACCTTTCAAGATACTTGAGAAAATTTGTGAGAATGCTTTTCACCTTGATTTACCAGCTTACATGCACATCTACTCAGTCGTTAATGCAGACAGCTTGAGACTATTTGAACCTTCATTAATTGAAGATCCCGAAGAGCAGAGTCAATTTCCTTCTATTGATGATCTGTTACTTGAATATCTCAATGAATTGCAGGAAGACACAGTTCTGGATAGGAAGGTGAGGACGACGCGCAGGGGAGATGTTGAGTACCTCAGGATTGGACTCAAGGGTTCAAAGCCAAGCAGTGCAAAGTGGATAGAGATTGGACAAGTGAGACAGTTATACCCTCACTTAGTCGATGCTTTAAAACCAACTTTTGGTGGTCCAAAAGCTTTTACAGTGGGAAGGCCATTATCTGAATTGGATCCTTAAACTCTCTTAAAGTTTCCCGAACTCTGTAAAAACTCATGTTGAAGTTTTAAATTCTTATGGATGTCGAGCTTATCAGAAATAGCCTCTAAACAATGGCAATTTGTGGTCAGCACAGAGCAACGAGGACCCTCGGTCAAACCGCGCAGACCGTTGGACCATGGTAACCGCATGCTGGCACAAATTGACAAACGAGAGGTCAAAACCAGAAACAGAGGTAGTTTCTAATACGTGATTAGCGCTAAGTGCTAATTGCATATCGTAAGGCATCCCCCTTAATCAAGGAAATCCCCCAAGCACTTGGTCGCGAGGGAAGCATAAAGCCTTATGGAAATCACTGATTCTGTTAGAAGGCGGGTCCCGTGCTAAAACCTGCAGGATATCGAAAGGGCTTCAAGTGGTAAGCGGGTTTGACCGAGTCCCACCCGATGCCATACAATGGGTGACACGCATCTGGTGGATGAGAGAGAAAAACACTCACATCGGATAGGTAAATGTCGTGCTACTTACCTGCCCAATATGGACGGAGACCGTAGGATCTGGAGGCTCCAAATCAATGACAGAGAAATGATTCGATGGATGAATGGATTTGACAGGGAAATAGGCTGAGTCATATGAGATTTGAGGTCCAGTATGATCAATGAGTTAGCAGAGGAATCAGTTTCGCGGGCAATCTTGGAGCAATAGAAATAACGACCGTTCAAAGAGAACTGACACTCAATTCGTGAGGAAACAGGTGGCCACCGATCTATGAAGTGTTACATAGTGATGATGACACAAAGCAGGGGAATTAAAGTGAACAGAGGTAGGAGATCCAGGGTGTTGGGGAGCGGAAACGAACAATCAGGGAGAGGATTGGCTTTAAGCCATGAATAGATAGAGAGTAAGAAAAAAAGGAGGTAGAAAGAGAAAGAGAAGAAAATTGCAGAGAACAGAGAAGCCAAGCTGACCTGCAGAGCAAAGGTAGCATCGAGCAGATAGAGACAAAGAGAGTTTGAGAGTTTGTGAACTCTAGAGAAGGCTTGAGAGGTTCAAGCAACTCTTTTGTGTATACCTGTCAGGTATTGAGTACCAAATTAGACTCATACCACTGATACTAGTTGAAGTCGAGATTCAATAAGGGGAGTCTATGTACTCTAGAGACTTGGGGGATCCAAGTACAATCCTACTGATCATTATCTATTAAGTGAGACTCAAATTGAACTCATGATTATAAAAACTCTGCCTTTAAGACACAATAGAAAGGCCACCAATGAAGGCCAGACCAGGAGACGTATCCCAGGAGCATTGGGTGAACTCCTTATTAAGCTTGTTGTGTTTTATGTGTTTTCTTACTGTGTTCTCTTACTATTTCAGTGTCTGTGTATTTCGCAATATTATCGATCTATTACATAAAATAACATAGGCACTATTACCGGGAATAGTGTCTATGCAGAACTGCTAATCCCACTAAGGCTGGTAGCTACCTTAGAAACAAACAAAGTAAAACTACTTTTGTTTTCCTTTATGAAAGATAGATGAGGGAAGAATAAAAGAGACCAACCTCTGTCTTGCGCTTAGTTCTTTGTTCGATTCCTCTCTCTTCTGATAGTCCTTTGCTACTTGCTTTCTTGTATACCCAGCTTCACAGAGTACCTGTAGAATCAAAGTAGCATAACACTATACGAGAACATAGATCTATTATCATAAAAAATTTAGGATCAGATGTAAATTGACCATACAAATGCATAAAACATAAATCACACAAGAGTATGGAGGAAACCTTGAATAGCTTTATTGATAATCAAGAAAGAGCCAAGAGAGTTACAACCAATTGTTCTGACCCAGCATCATCCTCCCAGCAAGTAAGCCCTTCTTCACCTCATGAAAAGCTTAGATCACCCAACACTATGATGTTGCCTCAAGAAACCAACAACAATTCCTTACAAGATGCAAAATTCTAGCCTCTGGATCTCTGGGATGAGGGATCCATATATAGATGTCTGCAAGGGAGATGAGTCAGCTTGTGATTTGATTAGTGTCTTCCCTCTGATAGTTCTTGATTCCACTTGGAGATTGATGATCTCTTACTCATCCCTGGTCGAATTCAGATAGGCAAGTGTCAGTGGAGAAGTTTCTGGAAGATTCATGCTTCTCCACCTTGTGGATTGACCCTGTCATTTGTCCCTTCTCGCCCATTGCACCCCATAGAAGGGCTTTTTGAAATGCAACGCACCTACTGTGTGTAGTTAGGTGGGATGCAACGCACTTTGCCTATGGAGCAGGTGAAATGGTCTAGTTTTGACCATTTTTGAGTAGTTTTTCATGGAGAACTTCTGGGAGATGCTGTAATCAGTTGACCTTGTTCTTTTAGGGGTTGGAACAACACCTTTAGGGACTTAGGAGCCCTTGGTTTATGGACATTTTATGCTTGGGGTTGCAGTGCCCAAAAATTTCTATAACAGTTGCCCCCTAAAGCATGAGGTCATTAATCTTTTGATGTCGGGTGAAATGCTTTATCATGAGGATCCGAAGTTCTTTCAAGCTGGAAGGAGACCTGTAATAAGATACAATACAATACATTATCTTCATAATTTTTTCATGATCTAGCTGAGGTGGGCATTCCCATGCTCAGCTTTATAAATTCATTTTTCATGTACATGAGACAGACAATCGTCTGAGTGTAGACTGATGATTCTGGTAGAGCCATCATCCCTTAGATTGGATGATTATCTGTGCAACAATGATGTACATTTGATGTCTTTATTTTCCTGAATATGTATCACAGCCCGGATGGATGAAACTAGATCCGGGGTCTTCAATCTCGTTCAATATTCACTTCAAAGTACAGGTCGATCCATGTGAGAGATGTTCTGGAGTCGAACATGGAAAGACATCACCTGATTACCAACCAATGATGTAAGTTGTTAACAGGCGCGAGAGGAATCACCGATAATGATAATGATCCTCAAGGTACTGTAGTACAATTCACGTGGTGTGAATAAGGGACTTGGCGTCGAACACCACGTAAAATCTTTTGGTCGAAGGCCATTGATGTTAACCTGTTGCCGGAAGTGAGAAACTTGCCATTGGGGCATGCAAGCTTCAAAGTATTGAAAGGGTTGTTCCTATATCACCTTCTTGGATAATGAGTTGATGTCGACAAGAAGCGATCCGTCATAGGAGGGAATTAATGAATCCCACATCAATGACACATAATGGAGCAAATGATTTTAATGGAGGTGAAAACAATCTGGTTATATATGGTTCAGGGTGGCGGCCATGAAAGAATGGAGCGTAAATGTATTACAGTGGGTGAGACACAGGTGCTCTGAATGACTTCTCTTGAACATACCGACAACACTGACATGATGGATCGGTAACATTAACCCCAAATGTGGATGGTGTGATGGAACCATGGTGATGTGACCAGTGAATGAAACAACCCAACTCGACTTGGATGCGGAGTGAAAGTGTCATGTTCAAGAGAGACTTGCTACCAACAAAGTTTTTCAAGTTTTCTTCCCAATTTTTCCCCGGTCATTGTTGACCAGTACCTCTTTATTTTTGTCAAGTTTGAGGAGGATAACATATGCTTGTTCTATAATTTTCCCTTCGGGAAAACCCATCACTATGTTTTAACGAGCCTAGCGATAGTGAAACTCGTTCTTGTCTGTTATGGACAAGTTTGTCGCTATTAGGTTTTAACGAGTTTAACGAAAAAGATAACTCGGTCCTTTTCAATTTTAGAGAGTCTGAAAAGGGACGTAAAGGAAAATCCAAAATCCTTTTTCGTCATCTAATCCCTTAGGTACGAAAAAGTATAAAACAAAATAGAAGGGATGAATTTTCGATACTTTTAACGAGCCGAACAAAAAAAGCGCTCGATCTTTTTGTGTAATAATCCCTTAGGTCCAAAAAGATTAAAATCTAAATGAGGGATAGCACTTCTGAACACTTTAACGAGCTGGAGAGGCCAACGTCTCGGCAATCTTTTCATATTTTACGAGTCAGTTGAAAAGAGCTTAAAGGAGACTCGTTTTTGAGGAACGAGTGATAAATTCGGGTAGCAGCTGATTCCAGGTAAGGTTTGGAATTTTCCAATCACGGCAGTGTCACAAGGATGGCTAACAAGATCACTCTTCGCAGCTGTTCCTCAAAAGGGGTAAACAATCAAGTGGAGGTGAATGATCGGCCAATACAGAGTGGAGGTGATGATGAGAACACGACCAAGGCTTCAAAGGCTGAAGTACTACATTCAAGATGGTTATTTACCAGAAATTGGTTCATTTTTTAATGAGATTAAATGCTGGGGGAAACATTTTCTCATTTCTTATGTTTATTTTTTAACAAGAATGAAGTCCACATTAAAACTGCGCGATTAATCCAGTCGTATAATAAGAATGTCTCATATAAAAATGACATTTTTTCAAAGCTTTTCCCCAACATCCTTTCTTTATGCAAGTTAGGAAACGACCAATCCTACGAGTTTAAAGTGTTAGAGGACCTACAAATTTAAAAAACTAAACAGTCGCTCTTCGCTTGCACGCCAAAATGTTTGCATGCCCCCACGTATAGAGACATATAGTTTCAAGGTTACCCCACAATTTGCAGACAAAACACTTGTTTTATCGGGAAAGGCCTACCTCTTTCAGGTTACCAAAGATTGTTCTATTCGCACCGCAAACAAAACACTTCTTTGGCGATGTCTACCGAAATAGACAAAGGCGAGTGGTGCAGACGCCTCCACCCACATAACTTTGACGAGGGAATCTTATTCCAGTCTAACCCCCTTTTCCAATTACGGACATGAGCGTCAGACTAGTCATATATCTCTCGCGCAAACCTACCCTATACCTGAAGTTTTCCTGCCGAAGCAGACCAGGGTGCATGCCCCCTGGGTTTCAGTCATGTCCCCGAATCACTCACGCTCATCAAGAGGATGGACTGGGGATTGATGAGACATTCCTTGCATGAAAAGACCATTCAGGGCTGGTGTATGACTATTTTCTATGTGTGAACCGGGAAATGAAAGCTAGTCTACGAGCTTGACCACTCTTCCTTCATGTGGAAAACACATTACTCTAAAGAGTGATGAGACAATGGCTCCCATGCAATAAATATAGTCTCGTCCAAGGAGTGGATTATAATCCAGGGGTCCTTGGACTACTATTACGTTCATGTGAACGGTTTTCCCTCTCAATGTTATGGGTACATTAGGAAGGATCCCTAACGGTCGAATGGTTCCTTTGTGAAAGCCTGTTAGATTCCTCATCTCAGACAAAAGCGATGGCGAACCAAGCGCTTTCCAAGTAGTCGAGGAAAGGATACTCACAGAAGCCCCTTCATCTATGATGGTACCGACCATAACCATTCTATATATTTGAGCAATGATTCGGAATGGTACGCTAGTCGATAAGAGGGGTCTGCCTAGTAGATTCTAGTCAAAGGAAACAACTAGGTTGCCTGGAGGTGGGACCAAATAGATGGCTGGGTACAACTCTGACGAACTTCCTTCCTGCAATAAAGGAATGGGTAAAATGCCTCCATGTTCATCGGTTTCTGTGCTTACAAAAAGAATTTGGATGGTGTCATCCTTGTTCTCTTCGGTGACTGTATCATCTGAAGGTGGAACCTCTGAAGGCAAGACCGGGTCAACTGCCGCCTCGACATTTTGACTTTCGTCTGGCATGGATTCAGATGGTTTTTCTTCAGTGATAGATACTTCGGCTGACCACAAGGGTGTGTCAGCTGGATTTTTAACTAGTGATGGACTTGGCAAGAGTTTCTTATATCCAGGAGGGAGCCATAACGGTGAAACCGGACGGTCGTCCAAAACTCTTTTAGCCTTGTCTAAGAAGGGACAATGGTGGACGGCGTGATCGCCTTCACACAGTTTACAAGGAAATTTTCATTTTCCTTTTTGTCCAGGGGCTTCACTTTCACTAGTTGACAGTGTATTTTCAACATGATCATCAGAGGTTGACGACACTGGGTTGTGCAAACGAGGAGACCAGTCCCTTAAGATCCGATGGATGCGAGGACAATCTCTATGATAATGGTCTTCTTTGCAAATGACACATGGCGATTTAGGCATGGTCAGTGCAGTGTGTGGATTTTTTCTAGACGATTCTTGGTTGCCCCTTTTCGCCTTTGGCTCCTTCTTCTTCTTCTCTCTCTTCTTCTTTTCCTTCTTCTTCTCAGGTACTTGATTTTTGGCTTTACCAGCTTCATCAAGCGAAGAGGAAGGAGGAGAGGAATAATTGGACAAAGTAGAGGGTTGGGGGGTAACTCTGGAATCGTTTAGTTGCTGACTCGATTGTTCAGGAATCGCGGTGTTCTGAATGACGGAGGTTGAGAAAAGCCATACGGGCAAGCCTATTGTCAATCCTAGAAGCGACAATGTGGCCATATGGGGCGCACCAACATCTCCCAAGAGGAGAAGGGACTAGTATTTCCTCCAATGGGAACTCCTTGGTTGGTGGAATCCATTGTCCTCAACCCAAGACCAACGTAGAAAAGGTGATAATTATTCTGTTTTAAAATAAATTTTAGACGCTTTGACACAATTTGTTTTTTCAATTTTTAAGAGTCGAGAAAAAACAAAAGATGACTCTAGTCGCCTTCGATTTTTAATGAGCCTGAAGTGACAAGTGCTCAGATGGACCTTTTCCGTTAAGGAGTCTGAAAAGGAACGAAAGGGACTGCTCTGGAAATCTAGGCAGAGGGATTACCAAACCAATCGCAAAACTGCAGAACACGTTTTACGGTACGGCAGTCAATCTTCTCGAATGCTGTGTTCAGTGCATTGCGATCGATAGGGTGGCAGACACAACTTCCTATGGATAAAGGATTAAGCCTATTGTGGTCTCCCAAAATATACTCGACGGTACGTGGGAGCACAAGTCCGTACTGGCACTTATCGTCTCAAAGTGGAGGAATCACCCAACCAACAGTGAAAACAACAGTTACCAGGCTTTACGATGCCGGAATACGTCTCTAGCCTAGACTTCTAGATGTTGTGCGTTAGGTTCCAAAGCATTGTTAGATTCATTAAATTTATTTTATAGCTGATCTTGCTTAAGAAATTTTCCTTTCAGGTTCAACGCGTGATGTAGATGTACAATTCCTAAATTGCAATCTAAGATGATAAACAGTCGTTTTATCTTCTTTGTGCAATGAAAATCCTAGCTACTAAGGAAAGAGAGATGGCGTTCTTTCAACAAAGATCAAATAGCACACACTATATGCACTATCCTAAATCAAACCAACAAACAGTCTAAATGCAAATGCACATGCATGTATTTGTTTTCGTCCTTCTTAATGTGTAAATGATAAAAAGAAAGCTAATGCGAAAATCTGAATTATTTTCAAAGTGACAATTACTAGCAAGTTTCTTTTCAAAACAAAATGAGGACAATGGCAACACTTTGCGATTTGGAATTGAAAACTTGCTTTCGACACTAGAAAACCTACAAATTCAGATCAAATACAATAGTAATAGGGTAATCGACTATCAAGAGAAATCAGACTCTCTTCTATGACTGAAAACGATAGTACAATTACGTTACTTCTTTGTAAAGGAGAACTGAAAATGACTCAAAAAATACATAAAAACATTTACAGTTCTTTGCACAATGGAGGCGGAATAACAACAAGGAAAGGGGTTTCAAAAAGAGGTGTACTGACTACAGGTAGCAAAACTCTTGAATAGATCTGAAAAGAGTGAACACAAAAACCAAAATTTAGGAACAATGCCTAGTCTGATCAGTGCACCTGTAACACAGTGAAACTAAAATGCAACGCACCTACTACACTTGGGAAGTGCGTTGAATTTGAGATTCATAGAACAGACAATGCACTGGACCAGAGACGAGACTTTGATTGGGTTCCGGGTCACAGTTTGCAGTTCAGTCTAGGGATTTTGGCCGAGCAAGTGGTAATCAGTAAGTCAACCACAGGGGTAGATCTAAGGAGGTTACTAGAGCCACCACAAGGGAAATTAGAGAGCTTGTAAATCAATTGTTTAAATCATAAACAAAACCCAGAGATTGACTGAAGCAGCGTTGATCTACTTTGCACTTTCATAGCAAATGCAGTTCGAAGGCTAGCTGGCTTGACTTCAGGCTCCGTCTGTAAGTTTATAAAGTAAACAAATGTAGATGAACAAATAATCTAATCGCTCCCCAGTGGAGTCGCCATTTTGTTACCGGGAATAGTGTCTATGCAGAACTGCTAATCCCACTAAGGCTGGTAGCTACCTTAGAAACAAATAAAGTAAAACTACTTTCATTTTCCTTTATGAAAGATAGATGAGGGAAGATAAAAAGAGACCAACCTCTGTCTTGCGCTTGGTTCTTTGTTCGATTCCTCTCTCTTCTGATAGTCCTTTGCCACTTGCTTTCTTGTATACCCAACTTCACGGAGTACTTGTAGAATCAAAGCAGCATAACACTATACGAGAACATAGATCTATTATCATAAAACATTTAGGATCAGATGTAAATTGACCATACAAATGCATAAAACATAAATCACATAAGAGTATGGAGGAAAACTTGAATAGCTTTATTGATAATCAAGAAAGAGCCAAGAGAGTTACAACCAATTGTTCTGACCCAGCATCATCCTCTCAGCAATTAAGCCCTTCTTCACCTCATGAAAAGCTTAGATCACCCAACACTATGATTTTGCCTCAAGAAACCAACAACAATTCCTTACAAGGTGCAAAATTCCAGCCTCTGGATCTCTGGGATGAGGGATCCATATATAGATGTCTGCAAGGGAGATGAGTCAGCTTGTGATTTGATTAGTGTCTTCCCTTTGATAGTTCTTGATTCCACTTGGAGATTGATGATCTATTACTCATCCCTGGTCGAATTCAGATAGGCAAGTGTCACTGGAGAAGTTTCTAGAAGATTCCATGCTTCTCCACCTTGCGGATTGACCCTGCCACTAGTCACTTCTCACCCATCGCACCCCATAGAAGGGATTTTTGAAATGCAACGCACCTACTGTGTGTATTTAGGTGGGATGCAACACACTTTGCCTATGGAGCAGGTGAAATGGTCCAATTTTGACCAGTTTTGAGTAGTTTTTCATGGAGAACTTCTGGGAGATGCTGTAATCAGTTGACCTTGTTCTTTTAGGGGTTGGAACAACACCTTTAGGGACTTAGGAGCCCTTGGTTTATGGACATTTTATGCTTGGGGTTGCAGTGCCCAAAAATGTCTATAACAGGCACACCCCAGCACATGAGTCTGTAATACCTTCATTAATTCTCTGAGGTCATTTAGGGGTGATTTCAGATCACATATCGATCTTTGGAACATGGTGGGTCTTCAATCCAATGTTAGAGTCTATGAAATCATTATTAACATTTTTTTTATTCTCATCATGAGTTTCCTTTACTACCCTTTTGCCATTAGTAAGCATTTCTTGTAGCAACTTTGTCAATCCTGTCTTCAATTCTTCCATGTTGCCTTTAAGTTTTTCTTCTATACCATCCATCTTAGCTTCCACACCCTTTAAATTCCTTCACACTATTTTTTCAACCAAACTTATGAAAAGCTTAAAAAAACTACACACCTTTTTTCACTTTGTAGGAGCTCGATATTGCATCTGTGGCACCTTTATAATTTCAGATCTCCAAGATCTGAAATTATGTCCTACAGTAGCCCTTTGAGTCCTCTTTCCAACCCTATAAGTATGATCAAGATTGGATTCTCCAAGGAAGAGTTATGCTACATCTCCCATGATGACCTGATTATGGACTGGTTCAATAGAGCGAACTTGTACAAAGTGCCACATGTCATGGTTTCAACGTTAGGACCTAAACCCATTACACATAAAACTACAGGTCATCCTATTTCTGTAACTTTTTATGAAATTTGAATCTGATGCTCAGATAGAAATTTATGACAATTTTCTCGAGGTCACCTATTTGGGATGTAATTCGGGAGCTTGCAAAAACCCTAAATGTCTTGGATGATATCCCAAAAATATAGTGCAACAAGATCTGAAATTTGGGTCCGAGCTTCATCAATATTTCGGCTCAAATGGGTTATAATTTTAGAGTCTGAACCTTTGTAGAAAAAACTTATAGCAAAAATTCCACGATGACCTGTTTGCGATGGAATTCTGGAGCTTGCAAAAATCCCAACTTCTGCAGATCATATGTCCGAAAATATAGCGAGACAAGATCTGAAATTCGGAGCCGAGGTTCATAATGATTTCAACTCAAATGAGTTTTTTTTAGCTTCTGAAACTCGTAGAGAAAAAGTTATATCGAAAATTCCACGATGACCTGTTTGGAGGAGTGAAACCCTAGAATACAAATCTATGATACCAAATGTTATGAAACCAACTCACAAAAAGATAGAAAAGATAGATCAACGACTTTAAAATTAGCCTTTTCAAGGGGGAAACATCCATTACATTACAAAAATGAACAATTCCTGGATGATACAAATGACAAGACCTCCTTTTTATATATATGAGTCTAAGGGGTCCCAATACAATCAGAGCCTACATAACAATAATATTGTAGGGGCATAATAATAACAATAGTGGGCTTCTACGGGGAATAATAATAACAACATGGTGACTATACGGGCACAATAATAGAATAAGGGGGTTGCACTAATAATAATAAGGGGTTACACTATGTTGGGTTGTGTTATATTCTTTCCACGACTAGCCCACGTAGTTAACCAGGGGGTTAGAAGGGTGGTAGATCCCCCCTTCGTTGCGTCGATTGCATAGCAGGGGGGTCACAGGGTGTTTGACAGGTGCAGGTAACCCCACTCTATGGGGTCCTACCTATATTAGGTTGGGAGGACCTACCTATGGTTTTGTGCAAGATTTTTTGCACATGGTTTTGGATGTGATGGTTTTCAGTCCATGGTTTTGGACGCAATGGTTTTCGGTCCATGGTATTGGATGCTTCGTCATGTATAAATATGTATTGTAATATTGAAAGGAATATAATGAAAAATCAAGCTGGTAGTCCCGATTTTGGGATCCAGGGAAAAATATATGTGTATATGTGTTTTATGTGTTATGATATCGCATTATTTATTTTCTGTTAGAATTTGTATGCAGGTAATTTCTGTACAGGGTTAAAACCTACATTTGGTATTGGAGTTGTTTTGTCTTCAAAGGGACACCTTTGTTGTTGAGGGGTTTCGCTCGAGCATGTGGTAGACCCTGTTCAATGGGAGATCTACGGGATCAATTCTGGTGATGAAAGAAGATGGTGAATAGTGGAAATATAGAGGTCGAGAAATTTAATGGTCATAGTTTTGGAGCTGTTTTGTCTTCAAAGGGATACCTTTGTTGTTGAGGGGTTTCGCTCGGGCATGTGGTAGACCCTGTTCAATGGGAGATCTACGGGATCAATTCTGGTGATGAAAGAAGATGGTGAATAGTGGAAATATAGAGGTCGAGAAATTTAATGGTCATAGTTTTGAGTTGTGGAAACTCAAGATGGAGGATCTATTGGTGGATAAAGATCAGTGGATCATGGTAGATCCAGGTACTAAACCAATGGGAGTGTCCGATGAAGAATGGAAGAAGTTGGATCAGAAGGCAAAGAGCACAACATGATTGTGTGTCTCAGATTCAATATTGCAGAATGTATCAGGGGAAGCTACGGTGAAGGCTTTGTGGGACAAGTTAGGGGCTTCCGACCAATCTAAGTCTCTGGTGAATAAAATGTTCCTATGGAAAAAATTGTATAACCCGAGGATGAAATATGGAGACTCGATGACAGAGCATCTGAACACATTTAATACTGTGGTAAGTCATTTATTATCTGTTGATATTAAAATTTCAAATGAAGATAAGTGCATCAATTTGTTGTGTTCTCTACCAGATTCATGGGATAGCTTGGTTATTGCAATAGGTAGCAATTCAACTTCCTTGTAGTTTGATGAAATAGTCTCATCCTTGCTGATGGAGGAGATGAGACGGAAAAATATGGAGAGCCAGAATGGTGATGCCTTGTCTGTATGAGGATGGTCCCAAAACATAAACAAAAATAAGTCATTAAGTGGGAGATCTAAATCTAGAGGTAGATCTAAATCTCTAGGAAAACCTGCAAAGGTGGTGTGCTTGAAATGCGGAAAGGAAGGACACTACGAAAGGTACTGTAAATCTAAAGCTCCTGATAAAGGAAAGGGATCTGATGATGATCCTTTTGCAGAGGCGAAAACCACCTCAAATGAAGGTGGGGATCTATACTTTGCTTCTTTAAGTACATAGTAGATCATGAGGCATGGTTGATTGACTCAGGTGCATCCTTTCACTTCAGTCCCCATAGAGAGTGGTTCTACAAGTATAAGAAATATGATGGTGGTGATGTCTTCTTGGGGGATGACAGGAAGGCTAGAATCGTTGGTCGTGGAAAAGTAAAGTTGAAGTTGCAAGGTGGAAGGGTTAGAACACTTTTGGGTGTTCTGCATATTCCTGCATTAGCCAGAAATCTGATTTCTATAAGCAAGATGGATGATGTAGGTTTAAAAACAATGTTTGAGAAGGATACTTGAAAGATGGTTCAGGGAGCAATGGTATTTATGTGGGGAGTTCGGATTGGAACTCTGTACAAGCTGCAAGGTAGCACTGTTGTTGATGGGTGCAATAGCTCTGTGGTTCCTGAAATGGAGAAGAAAATCTAGTGGTCTCTGGAGAGAAGACCATGCTATGGCATCAAAGGTTTGGACATATTGGAGAGAAGGGCCTTTGAATACTTCATGGTAAAGGTATGGTATAAGGTATGAGTAATAGCTCTCTGGATTTTGATTTATGTGAAAATTGTGTATATGGGAAGTAGAATCGGGTGAGTTTCCCCTCTGGTGGTAAGAGGGTGAAACAGATATTAGAACTTGTGCACAGTGATGTGTTTGCACCTGAGAAGGTTCCATCACCCGGTAAGTCTGTATACCGTGTATCCTTTATAGATGACTCCTCATGGAATACATAGATATATTTCCTTAAGCAGGAATCTTAAGTCTTTGACAGGTTTAAAGAATTTAAGACTCTGTGGAAAACCAGACAGAGAAGAAGATAAAGGTGTTGAGGATAGATAACGGTGGAGAGTTTTGCAGTAAGGAATTTGAAGAATTCTATAAGTAGTGTGGTATAGCACAACATAAGACTACTCCATACACACCTGAAAAAATGGAGTTACAGAAAGAATAAACAAGAATTTGATGGAAAGGTCAAGAAGCATGCTCAGTGGTGCCAGGTTAGGAAAAGAATTCTGGGCAGAGGCGGTGGAGACAACTTGTTACCTGGTCAACAAATCACCTTCATCAACGTTGGAGGATAAGACTCCACAAGAGGTATGGAGTGGTAAGAAACCCTCTCTTTCACATCTGAGGGTATTTGGATGTGATGCATATGTACATGTTCCAAAGGAGAAACGAACCTATTTGGATGGTAAATCTAAGGATGGTTTAAAGGGTTATAAGCTTTGGAATCCAGTAACAAGGAAGGTTGTGTACAACCGAGATGTGGTGTTCAGAGAGTAAAAGATGTTATTAAACATGAAGTCCAACCAATGGAACCTGAGAAGATAGAGCTTGAGCTTAAGGAGGAAGAATCAGACTCTACAATAGAGGAGGAAATAGAAGATAAAGAGCCACAAACTGTGGGTGTGAGAAGATCAGTTCGAGAAAGAAGGCAGCCAGAAAGGTATAGTCCATCTAATTTCTGTTCAAATTTTTATTTATCTATTATTGACGATGATCCCAGAACTATGAAGGAAGAAGTAGATTTAGAGGATGGAAAACTATGGCAAGAGGCCATGGTTTATGAAATGGCATCTTTACACAAAAATGAGGCTTGGGATTTGGTGGAGTTGTGGCTAGAAGGAAACCCATTGGCAGTAAATTGGTGTTCAAGAAGAAGACAAATGCATAAGGAAAGCTGGAGAAATACAAAGCTCAATTGGTAGAAAAAGGTTATTCCCAGGTGTCGGGAATTGATTTTGGTGATATTTTTTCTCCTGTTGCCAAGGTAACTTCTATTAGATTACTTTTATCTGTTGTTGTTGCTTTTGATTTTGAGGTAGTACAGATGGATGTGAAGACAACATTTCTTCATAGGGATCTGGAAGAGGAAATCTACATGAAGAAACCTGAAGGCTTTGCAGTGAAGGGTAAGAAAGAACTGGTATGCAAGTTAAAGAAGTCTTTGTATGGTTTAAAATAGTCACCAAGGATGTGGTATCAAAAATTTGATACATTTATATGGGGACTTGGCTTCACTAGAAGCAAAGCCGATCACTGTGTGTATTTTAAATTAATTGGTGACCGTGTTATTTATCTGGTCTTATATGTTGTTGATATGTTGCTGGTTGGAAATGACAAAGAAATTATCCAAGATTTGAAGACCCATTTGTCCTCCAAATTCGACATGAAAGATCTTGGTGCTGCAAAGTATATTTTTGGCATGGAAATTAAAAGAGATTGGACAAAGAGGAAGCTCTGGTTAAACCAGAGGAAATATGTCAAGACAATATTTCAGAGGTTTAATATGTAGGATAGTAAACCGATGAAGGTTACTATTCTTGTAGGTGTAAAGTTATCTGCTGAACAATGTCCCAAGACACAAGAAGAGGAAGAGGACATGTCCCGTGTTCCATATGCAAGTGCAGTCGGTAGCTTGATGTATACAATGGTCTGTACTAGACCAGACATTGCACATGTAGTGGGAGTATTGAGTAGGTTTATGTCAAGAGCAAGGAAGGAGCATTGGATAATAGTGAAGCGGGTTTTCAGGTATTTGTGTGGCACTAGTGATTATGGTTTGTTCTACCAAGGAAGACCAGGATTGGACAAAGTGTTGGATATTAATGGCTTTGTTGATGCAGACTGGGCTGGAGATCTGGATCAGAGAAGATCTACAAGTGGGTATGTGTTTAACCTATTTGGAGGTGCAGCCAGTTGGATGAGTAAGAAAGAATATATAGTGGAACTATCAACTACAAAGACTAAGCTCTCTTGTGGCCCCCTGTGGAAAGAAAACAACAAGTGGGAGAATATTGGGTTGTGTTATATTCCTTCCATGACTAGCCCACGTAGTTAACTGGGGGGTATATCCCCCCCATCATTGTGTCAATTGCGTAGCGGGGGGGGGTGGTCACAAGGGGTTTGAGGGGTGCAGGTAACGCCACTCTATGGGGTCTGGGACAACGCCCTCAAAAATTTTGTTTTTGAAACCTATATTAGGTTGTGCAGACCTACCTATGGTTTTATGCATGATTTTTCGCACATGGTTTTGGATGCAATGGTTTTCGCTCCATTGTATTGGATGCTTCGTCATGTATATATATGTATTGTAACATTGAAAGGAATATAATGAAAAATCAAGCTGGTAGTCCCAGTTTTGGGATCCAAGGGAAATCTTTGTGTATAAGTGTTTTATGTGTTATGCTCTCGCATTGTTTATTTTTTATTCTTAGAATTTGTATGAAGGTAATTTCTGTACGGGGTTAAAACATACACACTAGTAGTATAGGGGCCTAACACCTTACCGTTATATTGCTGCAAATGATATCGCAATTACACCCCAACACCAAAATCTTTATTGTTGCATAATGATGAGTCAAAATATGAAACCTTACTGTTGGCAATAGAATGATAATGTACCACTACAAAGTGATATTATTATGAAAAGAATATTGCAAGATGTAATTGTAAATTCTTATCTACTATATCAAATATTTAATGATGCAACTACTGTAAACAACTTGCTTAATCCAAAATTCCATCAGAAGTATATACTACATATTTGTGCCTCAAGAATTAGGGCACTTGTGTACTTTTATCATCAAAAAAGAAGGACTATATGAGCACATCCATATCTTCAACTCCCATTGATACCTTTAGATCAAAATTTGAATTGTTTAAGCACAAATTTCATGAAGTAAGTCTATGATATACACCAAACCTGTTCCAAAAGAAGGTAATCCTTTACTAACTATTCACTTTAATGTTTCAGACCTGCTCCTTTGGATTAGACTTGTGCTACAATGGTCTTCCAAAAGTAGGCTTAATTCCTTTTTCTAGGACCACATACAAATGTATAAGTATGTATATTTCTTTAATTCTGAACCTTGCAAGAACTTCAAAACAATGAGACAAACAAGCCACTAGGCCAATGACTTCAAAGAAATAGTCATGATTGAAGAAATATCTGTGTTGTAATAATATTGTGTCACCAATAGCTATAGGGTCAAAGGAAGACAAAATTCAAGGTGTAATCATGTCACTGCAATCAACTTAAATTTGGCTCAGACTTTTGTTGCAGGTTGGCTCAAATCTCTGTCAAAACACTTTGGATTTTTCTTTCCATTTGAAAGTGAGTTCTTCAAATCATAGGAACTTTTAGGAGTTTTTATCCGTAGAGACATGCTCAACAAGGTTGCAACACTTGAAGGTTAATTTATAGCTTGGATGCTCAATATTTTGCACAAGAGTAAGCCTTGACCAAAGTTGAACCATACCACCATTTAAGTACCTAGAAGATTGTTAGATAAGGAGGTCGTAAGTCTAATTAGGTTATTTTTTTAACTTCACATACTTGTTCGCTAGTCTAGAAAGACACTCTCTTATACCCAAAATTCATATTCTAAGAAAGTTTCACAATACATAGTTGTTCCTCAGAGTTAAAGTTTGCAGAAGCCTACAATTAAACAAATGAAACCCTTATCCCAAGAAGATAACCAAAACCCTTCCACAATTTTGCCTCTCCTTTGATTTGATAATTTCTTCACAGGGCCAATAATATCAGAGCAAGATTACTTAATGGATTTATGTTAATTACATGCTTAGGATGGCTAATAGAATTCCGTTATAGATTTTTTTAGTGGCTCATAAGAAGGAAATCGAATTATTATTTTGGAGGGAGACTTTGAATTTGAAATTCAAATTTTAGAGGGAAAAACCCCTTTGAGGGTATTTGAATTTTGAAATTTAGTTGCATTTGGTGCCAAAAACCTCACATGTCCTTGCTTTAATTTTTTATATTTATAATCAACATTTTTCGACAAGAAACACTATTTTAATTCTTGGTTAGGAACCTTATGACATGAACATTCGTGTTGGCAAAGAAAAGATGCCACATCATCACCCTTTGGGGTTTAAGCTCATAAGATGGGGACTTCATCTTTAAACAAGCATAACTCCCAAATTGTGAAGGCTCTTGTGGCATGACACATACCACCAGAATTGGCTCAATGAGGAGAATCCAACAAAGATACTATAAAATTAAAAATATGTGATTTTCAATGTCATTTTGGTCAAAATATGTGGGGCATATTCTAGTGCTACTTGGGTTGACATCAATTATAACCAGAGTTAATTTATGACCCTCGGTTTTCATATTCTAAGTGGTCTTTTGGACTCAAACGACTGTTCATATTCCAGACCATAACACTTAGTAGAATAGGCGTCCAACATTTCCCTCCTTAATCTGAAGGGGTATATATGAGTCTAAGAAGAGAGTTTTAATACAAAGATGCAAAATTTCATGGAAAAAATTAGTTAAATATGCTCTTGTAAATGATTGTATGAGGTGAGCGAAATAGAGGTATCAACTAGTGGCAATTTAAGGACGACCACCAAATTTGGAATGCTTACTGTAGTTCCTAAAATAGTTCCAAATTTGGCTAGAAGCTAAATCATTTTTCTAGAGGAAGTGGTCCCTAATGTTCTAGAATGGGAGACCATGAAGGTCTCACCCTAGAATGCTTGATTCAGTTCCTAGAACAATTCCAAATATGGCTAGAAGTTGAAGTCTCCCACTAGAGGAATTTCTCTCTAATGCTGTGAAAAGGGGGGCCATTAGGGTCTCAACCTGCGGCAGTTTAAGGAAGGCCACCAACCAAAAGCATGCTCATGGGGAATTTCTTTATCTTTGGCTACAACTATGAATGTAGGTATCATTTATTCTAGCTCTAGGCTTAGGCAACAAGCTTAGGTTGTAGCTCAAGCTTTCTTGATGTGTCTTTGAAGCTTGTAGATGTACATCAATTACCCCCATGTCAGATACAAGGTGAGAAGATGAAATAATATCAATTACAAGATGTGTCAATACTCATGAACATATTCTATGGTATGACCAAAATATCTTCCTGGTCGTTGAATCACATTGCCAAGAAGTGATTCATCCAAGTTGAATCTTGATTCTTATAGAAGGAATTTTTCTGAAGCATCTGTTTGAATGATGAGTATTCCTATGAGAATGGTCACATGGTTTAAGATCAAAACAATGATATTTCACATGGACAACTCCATCACAATGTTGGAATTTGACAATCTGTGGTTGTTATGGAAGAGGAGTAGGATTTGGAACTGGTGAGTATGAAACATCTTGAATAAACCCAACACTTTGAAACTTAATGGGCTTAAAAAATATGAAATATGAAAGGACACATCCTTGCAATATCCAAGACTGGTTTTGTGCTTGTTGTTGAAAATATCTTCCTAAGGTCTAATGATGGAATTGGGAAGTGTAGCTTGAAGTTATACATATTTATGAAAAACTACTTCTGAAATGGGAAGTTGGGGCAAATCAACCTCAATCTTGCTAATCTGATTAGTTTTTGGCAACTTATGGGAGTCTGTCTCAAACTCAACTAATGGATTGTTTTGAATAAAAAACAGTTTAGAATGACAACTCTTTTTCTTTAATTCATCTTGATGTAGTTGTGAATCAAGCTGCCAAAAATAAATTTTGTCATGTGCATTTTGCAAATGAATTCAAATCTCAGAGAGTGTCCTTGCTTATTTTGACTATGCTTTGAGTAGTAGACATAATTAGAGTTCTCAATAACTCTAGTAAATTGTCAATTTGAGCCATTTAAAAACTTCAATTTTTTTTGTTAACACTAGCCTTCAACAATCATAAAATCACATATTTTGGTCTGAGCATATCATGAAGGGGAGAAACTAGGCATCAAGTATGTTATTGATTCTTTTGAGAAAAAAAATATTCCAATTACGATGAATAATGATCTTACATATTTTCAAGGCTACACTAGTTAATCCACTTTTCTTGACCATGGAATTTAAGCACAGTCTTTGAAGTCATTGATATTTGGATATTCGCTTTAACTCCTTGGCCTAAGCAAAATTTCTTGGCCTTAACATTAGCAACATATCAGTGTAAAACCATCCCACTAGAATACATGCATATGGAAAAGAATAAGGGATTTTCAACACAACGAAGGTTTGAGGAATAGTGACCTACTTTTCTTCAAAGGAAAAGTATGTAGGTTTCACTGGATGTGCAAGAAGAATACAAACATATAAGTGAATAGTTTGATTTAAGAAGCATAGGTTGTTACACTACATCAATTCGTCTCCTTGTGAGGAGTCACTCTTATAATAGATAGAAAATTCTTTTTCTTCAAATATCAATGTAGGTATAATGTGTTTGCTTCTAGAAACAATAGAAACCCTAATAATACTAGATTCGACCTTGAAGAAGCTCAATGAGATGTGCCATGCATCATATTTTTAGGCACTTCCATAAAAATGGCCAAATGGTCAATTGGTATTCTATCCTATTTGATACCAATTAAAATAAATATTTGATGAAATATGGACTGTAACAATGTCCAAACTCAAATAACATGGTGGTAAAGGGTTGCGGTCATGTTACTTTCCTATGGCCACATAGGTATGGTCCCTTATAATGTAGAGAATCAAATTATTTATTAGAGATATAGTGCCTGGTTCTACCACATAAACTAGAAAAAAACCTGAGGTATGGAAAGTTGTTGGTTGAGAAAATACCAAATGAGAGAAGCAAAAAATTGATAGGCATAAAATGGAAAAAAATAGTGGTCAATAGGGGCCACACAAACATCAATATAATAGCTCTCTATGATAGTTGGAAGAATACAACCAAGAAATAGGTGAACCAAAGTGAATACCCATAAGAGGAATAGAAATATGAAACTCATCATTCACTACCTCCTCCCTGGTATGTGCATTTTTATTTCCCTTTTTCACTCCCTGCGGTGACTGACTAAGCATGACAAAAGTGTTAGGGTTCTGAATAGCCATACATTTTCTCCATGTTCACAATATAAACTAATTGTTGAGAGAATAAATATTAAAGGAATCTTTGAGAATTGACAAACGTAGAGATAGGTAGAGCGTCAAGTGCACATGGAATGTTAGGTAAAAGTTATGAGAAAAGATTTAAAAGTGCAAAATTTATGTGCACATAAAAGGCCACACAACCAATGGTTCAAATTTGAGCAGGGCAGGACATCACCCACTCTGATACCATGTTAAACACTAAAAAATGATATACAATATTAAGATAAACATGATATTGTATTATTGTAACAAGTTATACATATTAACACATTGTTTTCTGACCCTTGGTATTCATATTCAAAATGGTCTCTTAGAGTTGAATAAATGTTCATATTCCACACTGTAACCCTTAGTAGATTAGGTTTCCAACATCCGATGTAGTGTCTGTAAGGAAAAAAGTCAATGGAAATTAGGTTCTAAACATATCTTAGAAAACTTGATCCTACACATATTTAACTCATTGTGACCTACTAAAGCACTTGTTCCTTGGATAAGGACAACTATCCATTGCCATTTATGAAACAAGTGCTTTAGTAGGTCCCATGTTCAAAATTTTTATGTTGTTGGATGGATATTTCAGATAGAATCATGTTATAGTTGTTAGGAAAGATAGGCTAAAAACAACCTTTTGCACTAAATGGGAAACTTTTCCTTGCCACTATGTTACACGTCATTTTATCACATTAGGAAAATGACCATTAGTTTTTATATTTTTCTATCCATAAATGTGTTCCAAAGCATCCCCTTGAAATGCTAGAATCCAAACTATACCAAAAAGAATTAAATTCCTAGATCCCAAGGCTCAAAAGCATATTTTTTGCTTCCTATGCAGTTCCCTAGTCAATTTTTGCACATACGTAGAAGAGTCCATTAAAAACTATGCATAAGTGTGCTCTTTCTTACATTGTGGTACACACACATGAATTAATGCATGTAAAAATAAAAAGTAAAGTCTATAAGAATTGTTAGTCGAATATTTCCCAACTAAAAAGCTTCGAATGGATGCCTATTCAACCCTGATCCCTCCCATCATGGAGCTACCTCCCTCTCTTTGTGGACCCCTTTCCAACCATTTTTGGATCTCATCCCTTAGGAAATGGATCCCAAACTTCCCCCTCTTGGCCTATAAAGCTAACATAGGCCCGAGGATTGAGGAGGACTGTTAGAAGGAGGATTACGCTACAAAAATAAGGATAGGAGTATATTCATCCAAGGAGAGGGTTGGAGATTTCGAGAATATGCTTGTAACATCAAGGCTTTGAGGTTGTAAGTTTTTTTCTCCATTTTATTAATATAAAAGAAATTATGCTTTCCCAATTATGTCTTATTTGATATCATTTGTGGGATTCCTTTATCACCCACATAGGTTATCATAGCTTATGGATTCAATTTATGATATAGGTTGAGTTAATTAGTTCATTTATCTTTTATGATAAATATTTGATGCTTTGATCTTGTGTATGTTTTTGTATATGCGGATCTCCTTCAAGACATCATGGGGAAATTGTGGGAAGTGGTGGAACAATATTTAAAGCATTGAGGAGAAACGAATGGTCGAAGGCACTGAAATGGATTTCACTAGGCATTTCGATTAAACAATAAGTTACCTCTCTCATATTGTTTGTCTTAGTCAATCGTAAGCTAGGGAAAGGTAGCAACTCTTTCTTGTTTGTTTCTAGATTTCTCCGAGGTCTATGGAGATATGTCTTGTCTGTAAGAGAGTTTAGTCCTCCTAACGAATTGGTGACTTCAATGGGGAACATATCACTCTCCATTATTCTATTTGTTTGATCTTTTGATCCTTCTGTAGAAGCCCTCTCTGAGTGTTTGGAAATGTTGAAAATATCGATTTTGTGATTGATTTGACTTGTTTTTATTTTTATAAAAAATTCCTACTATGCACACTTTAACTTTAGGCACATAGCACACTTATGTGCACTTTTGTTTCTAAAACAATGTGTATGCATACTAGATTGATCTATTTCCTGTGCACATACCTGGAATTTTTGAAAATTTCTATTTTCTCTTCATCAAGTCCATAATTTTTTTTCTATTTAATTACACTTGTCTAAACCTTCATTGAGTCTTTGTCAATTTGATTGGGTATTTTGAATTTTATTTTTGAGAAATGATTAATTTTATTTCCTTTGGTCATTACTCAGAGGTTTGTCTCAGTGTTTGAGTGCTAATCACCTTTGAGTTTCATTACTTTTGATCTTTGGAATTTTCAGCCAATTTCCTTTATTTACACTTGATTGGTTCTTTCGTTAGTGAAGGAAAATAGTTTTGTTGTTCTTTCATTGATTTGGAATCATCTTGTGCTTTTTTTGAAGAATTCTCTTGCATAGATTACATTTACATAGTTGGAATTCTCATTTTCATAACATAAACAAAAATTGTGAATATATTACAATTGCATATTTTTCAAGAAAATTGTGCATAGATCAAATTGCATGGTTTGGCACTTAGGGCTTTGAATTGCATTGGAAAATTGGAAGTGGTGCATGTTGGAGTTAATATTTTAAAGAAGAAATGCTCTCCTTAATTCAGGTAGAATTCATCGAAATGAAAAGATCACAATATCATGTTCGATTGAATTAAAATTTTGAGTCAAGTCATAACACCATCCGTTTCACATCCCTTTACCCTATGAGTAAGTAACAATTCTTAAAATATGCACTAATAAAATAAATTTAGAAATTTTTATTATTTTAGGGCTCTTTTCCACCTACATTAGATTAGGTTGTAGGGCTTTGGAATACAAAACTGAGTTAAGTTTTCAAATCTACAAAAAAATGTTAGCATCTTGTAATAGGCAGTAAATCCATTTACTACAATTTGGCTCTAGGAAGCTCCCCTTATAAAGGAGTTAAGCACGAGATCATGTTGGACCTAGTGGAGTGATTGACCTCACTTCATTGGTTACAATAGAGTGATTTACATGTATTAAAAATAGTGTCAAAAGGTACTTCAATGTCACTTGGAAGTAAACCTCAGATTAACCATGTTGAAGAATTTTCAAGGGGATTGAGATTTGTTACTTTTCCCTTGCGTGCACGTATGATCTTCGACTTCCCCCCAAGTTAATTATTTTTTCTTGGTAACCTTAGAGACCATAATCTTAGGGGTATTACCCAAGGTGACGATGAAGGTGAAGTCCCTATTGTAATTAGAATAGACGTTGGCTAGAATCATTTGGGACTTTTTGGAGGGTATTCTTCATTCAAGATGGCATAAATGAAGTTTACTTGCACTAGATCATGTACATTAAGCAGGTTGTCAACGTAACTAGTTACACACACTCTATCTTTAGCCACTTTTCACATTTAAATCTATGATGTCGGGTTTCATAAAAAAATTGGTGATTTTGATGTGAAAAGCTTATTTGCATTGTCTGACTCCTTAGACTTACTAGCACATGTTATTTTCTTGTTTTTACTTTTTATAGAACATAGGTGTGGATTGTGATTTTGAACTGTTAATATTGGTAATAAATTTATCTAAGTTGAATCTAATGTTAATATTGTCGGAAGTTACATATAAAGAACCCCCTTTTTAATGAGAATCCTAGTCCTCTCCCTAACTTTGCAAATGTTGGTCCTCCTTATACGGCTATGTTGTCACTTCTTGGATTCACGATAGGTTTATTGGTGTGGTTGTTTTCAACTTATTTAATCCCAAATACCCAAACTATTCCACCTCAACCATGTTTTCCACCTCAACTCAGTTCATCATCTCAATATCACCAAGCTCATGTTGACCCTTTACCTTCTTCACCCAACATGTCATCTTCTCCTTCTTCTTATTCACTTGGTAAAATCCTTGATGCTAGTAACCAGATGACTAAGAAGAAGATGAAAGAGAATAAGAAGACGAAGAAGCAAGATAAGAAATATGTCAACCAACCAACCATGGTTGTAGGTAATGGTAATGTTGAGGAAACTTCCAACGTGTATCACAAGCCCAGATACCCTTACAATATTTGTAAGGGTGACCACTTCGTTATTGGTTGTCCTAGTATTCTTAAGATCTTGGAAGTATGTTCAGAAAATTCTTATGAACCTATTGTTGATCGATCAACCAATGATTGCGAGGTTCCTGGGAAGAAGGGTAAAGTTATGTTTCCTTATAGGATATGCAAAGGGATTCATTATAGTCATCTTTTCCCTCATATGGATGAAGTCTCAAAATTGTTGGAAAAACTTAATGTTTCACAACAACAACTTCCAAATGGTTACCATAACAACCTACCATTAGTTGACGAAGTGATTAATCTAATTCAAAGTACAATCAATCACACTCTTCCATTGGAGAGTGAAACACATATCATTTAGGTTGACGAGCCATTGGTTGATCAAGTGGTCAAATCAATACCATCTTCAGTTGATCCCACTCTCCCTTTAGAGAGTGAAATTAATACCACTTAGGTTCTTCTTGTTACTTCAAATTCTTCTACACATGGGGGTATTTCACCTGTTTCCATTGAACCCCCTTCAAGTAATGAGGCTATTTACTTCAATTGGAGTATACTAACAAGACCTCCTATTCCTTATTCCACCTATTTCCAAATCATTGTGAAAGTGTATGGTAAGAATTTGTGGTGCACAAATGTAGATGAAGGTTCTTCTGTAAATATTTTACCCTCATTTTCTTGGAAAGATTTCGTTTCCCCTCAGCTTGTGTCTTTTACACATAATAATTTTCCTTTTAACAGAAGCATTATTGAGCCTTTAGGGATCCTTCCTAAGTTACCTATTACTCTGGAAGGTAAAATTTTCTGTATTTATCTTGTGGTAGTCCAAGACCCCTTGGATTTCAATTTTCTCCTTGGGCGAGACTATGTCTATGCCATGAAAGATGTCGTATCAATACTCATTCACATGATGTATTTTCCTCACAATGGAAATATTGTGAGTATTGACGAGCTTTCATTCGTTGAGCAAATCTCATTCGTTGATCTCGTTTTGACTACCAATCATCCAACATCCCTTAATGTTCCTTATATGCAAGTGGTTTCCAACCCACCATAGTTAAATTATGTGGCCACCAGTCCCATGTTTTCCATTACTGATGCAAGCAATATTCTCACTCTTTGCTCGACTTATTAAGACTTAGATATGGTAATTTTCATAGGGAACCTTATAGGGGAATTTGAAATGGATTTTCATGCCCCTTTTGATTCTCTTCACATCTGATTTCTAGAGAGATATTCTTCCTTTTGATGAATATCTCTTGGAGACCATGGTCAAGAAATATCGCTTGGCATGTGTTTCCTCCAAATGGAAGTTGTGATCCAAGTGAATACCTTGGAGAATGCATGCCTTAATGGTAGGTTTCTCGCCTTCGACAATAGGTTCTCATCATTGACCTTCAATCAAATGATTCTATGAGTGTTCGACATCAAAACATCTATTCACACTTCATAAATTGTACTGGAAGTACCTTGCAAACCATTTTCATTATTGGTGGTTTCTCTTGTGCTTGTTAATGGTTCACATTAGTGATCGATAATCAAGTGGTTTCTACCATGTTCGACTGCGAGACATTCACTTTCATGGTTAGATTTGTACTATGGTTCGCGATATGGAGATCAAGGCACTAGATCTAGTTTCATCCATCCAATATGCATGGATTTATTAAATGTTCATGATTATAAACATAGTTCGATTGATGGTTGTGTCCATACTATGTCATATATTGACATGGACCTTCAAATGTATTTCTGTACTTGTTCTTTGAGACATTTATGTTCTCCATATGGGAATTACTACCGATTAAAATTGGAAACTAGGGCCAAACTCCATGTGGGTCATCTTATTTATGACAACTAATATTTTTCTTGGACCCCTCTCATCAAGAGTTGTAGGATTGATCTAAATATCATCCAATTATGATAAGTATTCATGGAGATATGAATTAATTTTTGTTATGGGACAATTCGTCAAGGTCGTCCAGCAACCAAATAACCCCCACGTGTGCTCAATGTTTTAGTATAAAAGGAGGTGACTTGATAGTAATTTGAACACACACTTCACTCTTGATTTCTCTCCACTTGTCTTGGGTTTTAGTGGAAGAGAAGTCTAAGAGCATGAAGCCAAAAACACAGTCTTATGATGCCCTAGATAATCGCATTCATGCCCTAATCTATCTTGCCCTAGCCACAACAAGGAAGACATGCTAGCGAGGGTTTGAAGGGATGTTGGAGGCCAGCTTCAGGTGACGAAGTGTTGGAAGGAGGTTTTATCTAAGGAAGACTCATACACTATCCCTAGATGCATTCAAGGAGGGTTATATAGCTACAAGAAGATACTAGCCGCAAAATCTGAAGGTGCCCTAGGCCATAGTTAATGAGGGATGTTACACAGCAAGAAGAGGATCCATATATGCTGTTTAGAGGAGGCCTCTACAAGCCCTAGCTGTAGTCCAAACAAATGCCTCAAGCTGGTGTTCTAATATGCCCTAAATGCAGTAAAGGAAGAGGCCAAATAAAAGCCCTAAATGTAGAAAAAGAAAGGCTCCATCTCGCAGTCAGTGTATGTCTAATATGCTCTTAAGGAGAGCCCTTATCCGCTGATGAATAAGGCTCTAAATCCACAGACAAAAGGGAACTCTATTTGCTGTCATGAATGCCCTTATTCAATGTTATGGAGAAGCCATATCCATAGCAAAGGGAGGGTTGATCAATGATGGAATATAAGCTCTATATATAGTTTGAAGGCAACCCTAATCAGATGTTAAGAGAGGTCCATTAGCGGTTTTGTGAAGACTCTTATTCACTGCTCAAGGAGACCTAGTTACAGTGACTTTAACAGTTGTCATAATACCACATTACTGTAGAAGCCAACATGGCTTAATTATAGACTATTTTGGCATGTTGGTGTAGACTATGTAGCTCAGTGTTGCTGAACATAGTATGGTGCAACAATGGTTCATGGTGGATACATGGGACAACAAGTACATGGTGCAACAAATATGCTGTAGCAATGGTTCATGGTGGATACATGGGACAACAAGTACATGGTGCAACAATCATGGTGTAGCAATGGTACTTGGTGCAACAAGTAAATGTAGCAACAATGCATAGCTTAATACAACAATACAATGATGAGTACATTCACGATTAGTGAAGCATGATGAGATGCAACACACTGATGATGGGTGCAACATGATGCAACACAGTGAGGTGCAACATGATGATGAGGAGAAGCACAATGATAGATGTGGAATGGTGATGGAGTCACCTAGGAGAATCAATTGAAGCAACATGTCTTCAACTTAGTTCGGCTACCTCATGTATCATCTACCTAGAGATGATCTATCCTCTTATTTAGATAAGTCAAATTTTTTACTTCTGTTGTATATGTACTATCTCTCTCTCTCTCTCTGCTGAACTATTGAAGAACATGGTGAGCTCCAGTATTGTAGCAATAATTCTACAACTCCTGGGGCTTCCTGTCTCTTAATTTTATCAACCCGGTAGTTCGTACAAACTTGGAAGCGACGGTGCTGTATGCACAAGTACTAGCTCTTGTCGCAGCTGTCACTTGGTCAACTGGCACAAGTCCGCTAGGGCTCAAGCCAACTTCTATAGGCTCTCAGAAGAAGCTTGTTAAATGATGGACGAAAGCTATCTCAAAGAAGACTAATCTACTTGGCAAAAATGAACTGAAAGCAAATCAAAACATGGAAACCCTAGGAAACCCTAATTTAACTAGTCTAACCTCTATGATGCAAAGAATGTGAAGGAAACTTCTACCAATGATGCCATTACTTCTAATAAGTGAAAATGCATGAATCTAATCTACTTGCATCTTAAAAGACATGTTTTTATATTTTTTCTTTAAGTGGATGGAGTGATTGTGATTTTGTGCTTATTAGGGTTTATTTGTGCAGATGTGATGCGGAAGGAAGGAAAGCTTGGGAAAGGTTGGGGAGGCTAGGAGAGGTCCCCAGAGATCCTTAGCATCAGTCCACAGAGGTTCCTCACGTTCAGAGGCTCAGCAGCCGAGTGAGTGGCCTCCTACAGGATGTCTGCAGGGGATTCTACAGGAAACGCAGGGGTTTCTACAGGAAGGTCTGCAATTCTTCTACAGGATGTTCTGAAATGGGATGTTTGAGGATGGATGGTTGATGGAAGATGCATGGATGGTTATGGAGGTAGGATGGGGGTTTGAAGTGACCCAGGAACTGATGGATGGAGTGATGAGGTGATGTGGAAAGCTGACTTGGCTTGAAGGTGGTTGAGACAACAATGGGGAAGAAGGTAAGGTTACTTGGCAAAAGAGAAGATGGGAGATGAGGGAACAGACTTGGTGATGGAGGAGCTGATCTGAACGAGGCTCAAATGAACAAGGAGGTGATGAAGATGCCCTGCATAGTGGTTATTTGATCAAACCAACTACATCTTGCATGCAATCGAAATATCATGTGATCTATCTAACAAGTTAATGAAATCGGTGGACAACAACCTTATTCATGAAAAGAATCACGTACAACCTGTGAACAAAACATTATCAAAGAGATATAAACGCATGAATAACTCCTACCAATCTATCTTAAACATAAGAAACTACTTTAACCATCAAAAGCAACCTAAGTCACACAACATGAATTAAATCTAAAGAGCAGATTTTTTTCTCAAGAATGCAGCAAACACACATAAAGAGAAACAAGGGAGGTACTGGGCGCTTGAGATGGGCCCAACCCCAAGAGCTACAGCCTCCCATGAAAGATTTAGAGCTGGTGCAAAGCTGGATCCATCTTTATTAATCAAGAAATGAAAAGTACATCAAAACTGTCCACAAGGAGAACTTGAACATGAGCTGGAAGCAAAGCTAATCTATTGCATAAAAATCGAACTACAAACTAGCTAACTAATGCTAAAACAAAATGACTAACTGGCTACAAAATGACTAACCACTAGCTAACCAAAATGAGGCCCCAAGCCTTCTTATTTATACAATTTGAGGACGCAACAGTCCTCCTAAAAGTTAGGGACTTGGCTGCCCAAGACTTGTAGTTAACAGCAGTCCAACTTGACTTGCTTGGCTGCCCTTGATCTGATTGATTCGGTGGCCCTTGAACTCCGAGCTGATGGTGGAGAATTCGAGGTAAGGGCCCATAAATGAGGGGGACACCTTCCTACAAATCCTCTAGCTTGTTCTCCCACGAATTTGGCTGCCAAGTGCTCATTAAGACCTTCAAATTTGTCTCCAAGTTGACCAAAAAGGATACACAAAGCACCCATTAGACTTGTTGGCATAATGACTAACCAAATTCACTCTATTAACATAAAAATAATCAAAAACATGCAATAAACAAATGAGAATGGTGGATAGAGTCGAATTAGGAAGTTGAATGAGCCCAAATAATTGTACATTGTTGGGGCTCATCATCACCCCCCTACTGAAAGTGTTGCTCATCCTCTGAGCAACCAAATCTCTCCCCTTGTCTTTGATGGCCTTGGTGACTTTCTTGGCTAGCATTTCGGCCGATTTCTCCTTTGGCTTCCCGCTTTTCAAACTTTCCTGTAGAAACTGTTCGCTGGCTTCCTGTAGAAATAGTCTCTGTCTTCCTGTAGAAACACTCTGCTAACTTCCTGTAGGAACAATTTTCTCTAATTTTGCTTGCTTGGCTGGGGATGCCTTCTCCTTGAACGGTGCTTCCTGAAAGCTGACGAATCCAACATGAATGGCAAGTCTAATGTATTATAAAAGCACACAAGTACAATGAACTGCCCGAGAATAGATAGTGCATGCCAAATCTGGATGGGAAAGAGTGTTTCCAGGCCTTTAACTGAATCGAATGGCATTCTTAATCTTGGATTTGAACTCTACTAAGAATTGATAACAGAGGCAGAGCAGAACATAAGATAGATCAAGGGCAGAGAAAATATGACTTGCTCACATATCATTGCTATGAATCAGCATTTCCCTTCAATCTGCAATTGCTTCAAAACAGGCCAAAAATGAGAATTCCCAAGTTGTGTTTCAAGCTGCTGTATAACCAGGAGTAGAGCAAAACTTCATACCGAATCACACTTTTAAGATGCAGCTGTTGTGTCATTTGTTCTTTGGGGCAATGTTGTAGACATAGCAAGGTTTGCATAGGTATTAGCAGCTTTTTCTCTCAAAGCAAATATAGTTGACAGTGGTGTGCATAGAAGGTCCAAGATGGGTTAGACCACCCCATCTTTGATCATTTGTAACGCATTCTCAGGTAAAATTGAAAGATTTTGAAGTGTTTAAATGGCTGCTGATTTTGCCTTCAAATGAACATTGGAAATCATTTCAAGAAGTGGAAATACAACCTCCTCTTTGAGCAATGCAGCGTTGCTTTGATATGTTAAACCTATCTCTGACAACTTCCTTGCCATAACAATCTTCATTGTTTCAGACCCTTCTCTCAGGTTCTGTATCAAGGGTTTGAAATAGTCCACCTATGCCATTTGCAGTACATGATGCTCACTGCATGGGAGATTCTCCAGAACTTCGTTTGCATCCTTAGCAGTTTTAGGATTGTCACTATTTGACATTGTTACAAGGAGGAGGATACAACCTTGTACCTTGCCAATCTGTTCACACAGAGCCATATCCTTTGAAAGCTCTAAAAGCAATTCTACGGCTTTCATACCCTCTGCAATATCACATGCAAGTGAACAAACAATAAAATCAATAGCATGATCCACCTCAGCTATTTTCACCTTTCTTCAAGCTCCAAACTTGATGAAGAGAAACTCAAGCTCCTCTGCTCTGCTGCACTTTCCTGTAGATGACATCCTGTAGGCGGCTCTCGCTTCCTATAGAACGAAACAGTGCTCCCTGTAGAATGCCGATGAGCCGAAGGGTCTTGAAAAATGGACGAGAAAGATCGGTGGAGGATATAAAGTTAATAGATTGTGGAAACTTCTAAAGTGGTTTCTAATTGAAATGCATGCCTAGTTTCCCACAATTTCTACAGGAAGATCCTGTAGACGCACAATGAGAAGCACAAGGAGGTAAAAAAATGATGGATGAAGGCAAGGGATGGACACACAAGTGCTTGCAGGCCTAACCAATAGACTCCCACCATCAGATTCACTGTTGAAATTGGATTTGGCTCGTCCAAAGGTTCTACAGGATGTTTCCTGTAGAAATACAGAGCTTTCCTGTAGAAGACACAGTTTTGAGGAAAGAAGTATAATGACATGAAAAAATGATGGAAAAGGGGTGAGGAATGGAAACATGGATGTGGGTAGACCTCATGGACATATTCCAAGCCTTCAGGTCCTCCTCGGAGATCAATTTGGCTTTTTTGTAAGCTTCCTGTAGAAGATACGAAACTTCCTGTAGAAGGCACAAAAACTCCTTTGTCTTTGATTTGAGTGCTCCTCCTATCATGAAACGTCCTTCTTGCAACCTGCAATGTCATTGCTGCAACCTGAAATCATTCAAGGGAGATTAGCTTCATTTTTCTTTTTCTTTTTTCTCTTTTTTTTTTTTTTTGAAAAACAACTAGGGTGCCTCATGGAGGTTTTCACCCTAATTTCCTGCCTTGGGCGCCTCCAAGGGAGGTTTTCACCCAAAGATCTTTTTCTCTTTTCTCTTTTTTTTCAACCCATTGACCGCCTCATGGAGGTTTTCAATCAATGAGCCAACCTAAGGCGCCTCCGAGGAGGTTTTCACCTTAAATTTCTATTTTCTTTTTTCATGTTTTTCATTTTCTTTTTTTTTCTACCCTACCCTACGTGAAAAACAAAAACATTTTCAAGTATAATAATACTTCCAATGGAGCCATGTGCACATCGAGATTAGAGAAAAAATGATGTGAAGGCTCAAGATGCATGATTTGACAGGTATTCAGATCTCAGAGACCACATGATCTGGCTTTGGAGGGATCAAACAAAACTGAGGAAGAAAGTACTGCTGCAACTTAGTGACCTTCTGAAACCATATCTCAATATAGCTTTGATATCCTTGGTCATCTTGCTGATTTGGATCATTCTTCATGTCACTTTCTATCATGACTTTCTCATCTTCCTCTTTTTGCTGATCTTTCTCTTGAGTACATGGAGGATTTAATGGTAACCATGAGGGATCTTTCTTTATCTCTGCTTCTGATGTCTTATCTTTATCAAGTGCAGCCCATGGTTCTTTGATCTCCTCTTTTGAATCTTCTTTTGCTGGATGTGATCCTTCAATGCTTTCAAGATGATCTCTTTTTTGCAATGCTTTTCCTGAGCTTTGGTGAACATCATTGAGCTCAAGAGGAGTCATTTGCACATGTTGTGCCTCAGCTTTGCAATTGGGTTGAGCTGCTCCATGGTAGGGTTTTGGAAATGGTGGTAAGGGTGGTTGAGTGGAGGTGTGAAATGGAGATGGAGATGGATGGCATTGTGGTTGGGTAGGCATTTGGGGTTGCCTTGGTGGAGGAGGAGGCGATGGTTGTGGATGAGCAGGTGGTGGAGGAAAATGAGCGGGATGAGAGTTATACTGGGGCCTCCACTCCTGATAAGGTGCATTCCACTGAGGTTGTGGCTGAGCATAAGAGTGAAATGAATGAGCAACTGGTTGGGCATAATATGGATCTGTGAAGGAACAAGGAGAATATGACCAAGGAGGAGGTGTAGACCAGGAAGGATGAGCAGGGGGATCCCAAGAAGGCATGAAAGTGGCTTGATAAGGGTCATAATAGGTCTCGGGTATCCCTTGCATCTCCTGCTGGTAAGATCTAGGTCCATGTGGCCTCCTTTGGTTCATATAATAGAGTGATTCAGTGGCTCCCTTGGCTCTTTGATATGCAGCTTTGATTCTGGGCAAGGAAGGGCACTGATCTGTAGGATGGTATTCTTCACATACAAAACACACTTCTAGGGAGTGCATTGGACATTCGTTCCTAGGATGCTCTTTAAGGCACCTAGGACAAAAAATGACCAAAGCCCTCTTGGCTTCTTCTTGCTTCTTTTGGATCCGCAAGGTATCCAGTTGCATGGCAAGAAACTGCCTCATATCACTCTTGAAATCTTCCAGTTGATTTGCAAATTCATCTTTGGATAAGGGAATGCTCCCAATATTTCTGCTTGTAGCCATTTGCTTCAGAGGAATGTTTCTTCTTCTTCTCCCCTAGAGGTTCTTCAGATATGTCTTGATGTCCACCCAGGGGTTCTTTCATCACAACCATCGAAGAAGAACGTTGGCTGTGTGAAGCAGTGGGGGTGTTGTGCAATCATTTTTCTAACTTATCTCTACTCCTACAAAGCATGAAATGAAATCTTTTTGGTTGTTTTTTTGCTTTTTTCTATTTCTACTTGCAAAATTGAAATAAATTGAACTGCAACTAACTATCTTGCTGAAATGAAAATGCGGAATGGAAATGAAAGCAGGAAATGACTAATCTATTTTGCTCAAATCAAATTGCAAGAATGAAATGCTAGGCTACGCTTGCGAAATTGAAACACTAATCTACGCTTGCAGAATTGAAATGCGGAATTGAAAGGCTATTCTAGGAAAGCAGGAAATGCTAATCTATGAAAGCAGGAAATACTAATCTATGAAAGCAGGAAATGCTAATCTAGGAAAGCAAGAAAGGCTAATCTACTTTTGCATAAATGAAATTGCATAATGGAAATGAAATAAACTACTTAGAAGAAGGTTGTAGTGGAAAATAGAAGAAAAGCGACAATCACCAATACTCTGACGCTTCCCCGGCAACGGCGCCAAAAAGATGGTGAGCTCCAGTATTGTAGCAATAATGCTACAACTCCTGGGGCTTCCTGTCTCTTAATTTTATCAACCCGGTAGTTCGTACAAACTTGGAAGCGACGGTGCTGTATGCACAAGTACTAGCTCTTGTCGCAGCTGTCACTTGGTCAGCTGGCACAAGTCCGCTAGGGCTCAAGCCAACTTCTATAGGCTCTCAGAAGAAGCTTGTTAAATGATGGACGAAAGCTAGCTCAAAGAAGACTAATCTACTTGGCAAAAATGAATTGAAAGCAAATCAAAACATGGAAACCCTAATTTAACTAGTCTAACCTCTATGATGCAAAGAATGTGAAGGAAACTTCTACCAATGATGCCATTACTTCTAATAAGTGAAAATGCATGAATCTAATCTACTTGCATCTTAAAAGACATGTTTTTATATTTTTTCTTTAAGTGGATGGAGTGATTGTGATTTTGTGCTTATTAGGGTTTGGTTGTGCAGATGTGATGCAGAAGGAAGGAAAGCTTGGGAAAGGTTGGGGGGGCTAGGAGAGGTCCCCAGAGATCCTTAGCATCAGTCCACAGAGGTTCCTCACGTTCATAGGCTCAACAACCGAGTGAGTGGCCTCCTACAGGATGTCTGCAGGGGATTCTACAGGAAACGCAGGGGTTTCTACAGGAAGGTCTGCAATTCTTCTACAGGATGTTCTGAAATGGGATGTTTGAGGATGGATGGTTGATGGAAGATGCATGGATGATTATGGAGGTAGGATGGGGGTCTGAAGTGACCCAGGAACTGATGGATGGAGTGATGAGGTGATGTGGAAAGCTGACTTGGCTTGAAGGTGGTTGAGACAACAATGGGGAAGAAGGTAAGGTTACTTGGCAAAAGAGAAGATGGGAGATGAGGGAACAGACTTGGTGATGGAGGAGCTGATCTGAACGAGGCTCAAATGAACGAGGAGGTGATGAAGATGCCCTGCATAGTGGTTATTTGATCAAACCAACTACATCTTGCATGCAATCGAAATATCATGTGATCTATCTAACAAGTTAATGAAATCGGTGGACAGCTACCTTATTCATGAAAAGAATCACGTACAACCTGTGAACAAAACATTATCAAAGAGATATAAACACATGAATAACTCCTACCAATCTATCTTAAACATAAGAAACTACTTTAACCATCAAAAGCAACCTAAGTAACACAACATGAATTAAATCTAAAGAGCAGATTTTTTTCTCAAGAACGCAGCAAACACACATAAAGAGAAACAAGGGAGGTACTGGGCGCTTGAGATGGGCCCAACCCCAAGAGCTACAACCTCCCATGAAATATTTAGAGCTGGTGCAAAGCTGGATCCATCTTTATTAATCAAGAAATGAAAAGTACATCAAAACTGTCCACAAGGAGAACTTGAACATGAGCTGAAAGCAAAGCTAATCTATTGCATAAAAATCGAACTACAAACTAGCTAACTAATGGCTAAAACAAAATGACTAACTGGCTACAAAATGACTAACCACTAGCTAACCAAAATGAGGCCCCAAGCCTTCTTATTTATACAATTTGAGGACCCAACAGTCCTCCTAAAAGTTAGGGACTTGGCTGCCCAAGACTTGTAGTTAACAGCAGTCCAACTTGACTTGCTTGGCTGCCCTTGAGCTGATTGATTCGGTGGCCCTTGAACTCCGAGCTGATGGTGGAGAATTCGAGGTAAGGGCCCATAAATGAGGGGGACACCTTCCTACAAATCCTCTAGCTTGTTCTCCCACGAATTTGGCTGCCAAGTGCTCATTAAGACCTTCAAATTTGTCTCCAAGTTGACCAAAAAGGCTACACAAAGCACCCATTAGACTTGTTGGCATAATGACTAACCAAATTCACTCTATTAACATAAAAATAATAAAAAAACATGCAATAAACAAATGCGAATGGTGGATCAAGTCGAATTAGGAAGTTGAATGAGCCCAAATAATTGTACATTGTTGGGGCTCATCAGAACATATGAGAAGAATTGATCAAGGGTTTCCCCACATTGGGGTTTATCCTTGGCTAGCACCACATCTTGTGTCCTCTTGTCTTGGCTTGTCTTCTACGATTTATGTTTATGTTCTATCTGCAATTTACTATTATGATGATGTGATTGCTAATTTAGAAAAGATATTGAGCTAACTTTGAAAATTGAAATAAATTTCTCTAAGCATAGAACATGCCTAAAATTAACATGGTATCAGAGCTGAGGTGAAGAAAAAGCCCAAGCAAGAATGAAAGAGAAATCACCGAAGATAGTTGGGAAAGGACAAAAGGATCAATGGATTCCTCATCCCTCTTCAAATTCACCAAGGCTGAAGTTGAAGCAGAGAATATTATCAAAATGGCGCAACAGAAGCTTTTGATGGCCTACCTAAAGATCACTTCAATGGGAAGTCCGGATCTAAGGGTGGAAGCAAAGGCAGATGCCTTTCTTGCAATAATTTCAGCCATTATGCGAAGGAGTTTCCAAATGGTAGGGACATTTCACTTGATGAAGATAATAATCATTCCAGGGACATCTTCAATGATCAGAGGAATGACAGGTAATGCAAGACATCAAGGAAATAGCCGACTCTTCAAAGAAATCATGGAACCCCAGGTATGAAGAATCAAATATTGTTTCTAATAAGACAAAGAAGCATTATCTTATATTGGCCCTCTCCTCCAAACTCTTTGGGAATCTGGCTTATTGTTTCTAGTGCTTCAAGGCACTTCATCAAATAGGAGGGTGCTCTCTCTAATTTGGTAGAGATGGAAACCCTTGTGGGATTATACTTGGAGTCAATGCCACCTATCCTAGAAAGGGTGTAGGGAATGTTACCTCTCAATTGAATGAGGGTAACTCAATTCATTTAAAAGAATATCTTTATGTAACTGATCGCAAGAAGAACCTGGTGTCCATTTCGGCAATGGAAGTAAAGGGTTTCAGGGTTGCATTCATCGATGGAAAGGTACATGCTTATAGATTTTTCAAAGATACTTTTACTCATGGGTTCAGGGTTGGCAGCTTGTATCGAGTTGCAGGATGGTCCATTGGGGATGATGTCAGTTGTCACATCTCATCTATAGCACCAGACGTCTATTTATTATGGGGCCCTACCCAATGTGAGTCAGATGGTGATAGGGATAATTGAATTCAAAAAGAGCATGAAGGTACATGTCTGAGATGTACCAAATGAATATATTACAAGGGGACCATTCTCCTCATGAAGTAGGTCCATAGGATTGGAACAACCCGAGGGGTTTGAGATTCATGATCGGGAATCTCATGTATGCAGGTGGAAGAAATTCCTTTATGGCTTAACACCCTGGGCGTAGTATGAGAGGATTGATAGTTGTCTGATGAAGCCAAGATTCGCTAGGATTGAAGCCGATCCAAACCATTGCTTGAAGTTTGTGGATGATAGACCTCTCATACCAACACCTTCTGAGGATGACCGCTTTTTGACATGTGCAGACCCTCTCATTTATAGGAGTAAGAGGGAGTTAGATTCTAGATTTGGAATGGTAAACTACAAGCCTGTGACTACCTCGATGGAGCTTAACTTTCAGAAATATGGTAGTGATGCCAGACTAGATTTAGGAAATGCCTCTCATTTTCATAAACTCATTCGCATTGATGTTCTTGGTGAACTTCCATCTGGATATATGTTTTGTAGTTAGCATGTTGGGCTCATATTTAGTTGAGCCTCATTGGATTGGTGCCAAGAATCTTCTGAGATATCTTCGGGGCACAATCTCTCATGGATTGAGTTACAATTTTGGAAATGTGAAGCTACATGATTATTCAAATTCTGAATAGGCAGGCAGTGTGGAGGATTGCAAGAAGCACTTCTGAGTGTTGTTTCTCTTTGGTTTCTTCTTCGATATCCTGGATGAGAAGAAAGAAGAAGTTGGTTGCTATAAGCACCGTTGAGACCAAATACATAATTATGAGTATGACCTCGTGTGTAGCTGACTGGGTGTGGAAGCTCTTCAACAAGCTATTTGTACACATGACGGATACCACAATGAGCTTTCGTGTCAACTAGAGGGGTAATTGACTATTAAGGAATCATGTATTCTATAATTGCTCCAAGATATAGACATCATATACTACCTTATTTGGGATATGGTACATCAATGAGCAAGAAGGCTCCATCGCATTGGGACTAATGTGCAAGTCGTAGACATTCTATCAAAGCCCCGACTAAAGGTCAAATGTGTGAATTTCTGAGAATGACTTGGAGTTGTTGAGAGACCCTCTTATGAGGGTCTTATATGATGCATGCATCGAGCTCTGGGAGCCCCGAGGGGCTTGGGATACTTCTTGGAGTGACAAGCGATCATAGGGCCACTCACCCTCCCCTAGTGGTGCGACGTGTATAGGGTGCATGGTTCAGCCTTCCCCTGTGATACCCCATGGTGACTTATGGACATGATGAGTGGTTCTCCTATCGAGGCATCCTACCCATGCAGTCTGGGAGTCATGGGAAGTACCTCTCATTTGGCCAATGAGTAGGGAAATGGGGTTAGGGACCATAGTAGTACTATCGATGGATGCATCATCGTATCTACCGTACTCCCTATGCTAGGATGACCTACATTTATCTGGGATCAATTAGAACTAACTTCGGGTCAGTAAGAGTGATATAACTCACTCTCCCTTGGAATTGATCTGGGATCAGTATGAGTGGTTTGAGACACTCCCTTGTGATATTGATCTAGGATCAATGAAACTGACTTCAGGTTAGTAAGAGTAACATAACTCACTCTCTTTTGGAACTGATCTAGGATCAGTAAGAGTGGTATGACACACTCTCTTCATATGGGACTGAATTCAGGTTAGTAAAGAATGGTATGAGACATTCTCAATCAATCCTTCTTCTTCATGGTTTAGCAGAGCAGTGCAGGGCACTGATGGTAGAGATAGTACAGTCAAGTAGATGGATCAACAAATGGAACCCTCCCTAGTTGAGAGGGAGTGTTAAAATTGGAAACTAGGTCCAAACTCCATGTGGGTCATCTTATTAATGATAACTGATATTTCTCTTGGATCCCTCTCATCGAGAGGTGTAGGATTAATCTAAAGATCATCCGATTCTGATAAGTATTCATGGAGATATTAATTTATTTTTGTTATGGGACAATTCGTCAAGGTCGGCCAACAACCAAATAACCCCCATGTGTGCTCAGTGTTTTAGTATAAAAGGAGGTGACTTGATAGTCATTTGAACACTGATCTAGGTGGATATTGGTGGCCACTTGCCAAGTCCACTTGGAACCCCACCATTGTTTCTCTCAGCATTTTTAGTTTCCTTAATTGTAGCACAACTTACTATTTTAGCAGTTTTTTAGGTCCTGAACTTCTGGGGCCATTTTGACGCCCTAAGGGACGTTTTTTTGGGAAATATGGGGGCAACATGGGTCCATGGACCAACATTGCCCTTCCCAAAGTGGTAATGCTCGGATAGATCTTTCTAACGAGCTATTGTATGCATCAAACGGAGATCATATGCCAAAGTTACGACCCCGGGAAGTTGATGTACCAATTTACCCAAACGGGGCCCACAGTTTGGCGTTTCATCTTCTAGGGTTAGGTTTTGGAATGTTAAGGGTTTTCCATTGTTTCTCAACAATAAATAGGCCTTCGAGCCTCATTGTAACACAGTTCAGAGGCATGTAGCCACCACACATCTCTTCTCAGAGATAAGCTACCATTGCCCTAGCTGGTTTATTTCCATTACTGTTTGTAAGCATATTTCAGTATTTTACATTAATGAAATGAAGTATTATTTCCGCTGCATATATGTGTTTATGGTTATCTCTATAATTTGTTGCGTTCCTGTTTAAGTCCAGATCAAACACACACTTCACTCTTGATTTCTCTCCATTTGTCTTGGGTTTTAGTGGAAGATAAGTCCAAGAGCATGAATCTAATAGCTATGAGATAACTGAGTACCAAGACAAGAAAATAATTTTGTCAAAAATTTTCCAGTGAAAATGGGATCTCTGCCGCTTACAATAATATTTGGGTTTCCATGTAGCTTTTGAATTGTTTCCATAAATGCAATAGAACCTATACTCGCTTTAAATTGATGGGATAATGTAAAAAAGTGTGCATACTTGGTAAGTCTGTCAACTACTACCACGATAACGCTCTTTCCTTCGGACTTCAGTAAACTTGTGATAAAATCCATTGAAACCTCCTCCCAATGTTGGCTTGGAATGGATAAAGGTTGTAATAAACTTGGGGTCTTAGTTGTTTCAACTTTATTTTGTTGGAAAACCAAACATTCCGCCACAAACTTTTGAATATCCAATTTAAGGCCATCCCAAAAGCATTCCTTCTTAACCCTGTGGTAAGTTTTTAGAAATCCTAAGTGCCCTCCTAAGGGAGAGGCGCGCAATTCCCTAAGAATATTTTGTTTGAGTTGGGAATTCTTACATAGGTAAAACTGATATTTGTACCATAAAGAATCATTTTTCTAGCTAAATGTATCAGATGTACTGGGATATTGTTGTAACTTTTGAATGAGTACCCACACTTCTTTGTCGTTCTTCCATTCATCCCTTGCTTCATTTATTTAATTTGGTTGGATAATAAAAATGGAGAAAATAAATGCTTCCACATCCTCATCCTTTTTTGAGAGTGCATCTGTCACAACAATTTTCTTCTGTCTTTCTTTAAACCATCCATCTTAGCTTCTGTTACTTTTTGTGAGAGTGAATTTTGTTGCACTTGGTCTCGTAATTTTACTATATCATGTTGCATTTCTTTCTCTTCTTCATGATTCATTCTAGAGCTTTCAGGTCGCTTACTAGGTGTCTCCATTTTCTTTCTTCGAGGCATCAATTAATGATAATAATACTTCACTATGCCCTTTGAATTCCTTCAAACTAATTTTTCAAACCAAACTTATATAAAAATTTAAAAAACTACACACCTTTCTTCACCTTGTAGGAGCTCGATATTGAATTTGTTGTATGTCTGTAAGTTTATATCTCCAAGGTCTGAAATTTCTTCCTATGGTAGCCCTCTGAGTCATCTTTCTAACTCTACAGGTTTTATCAATATTGGATTCTCCAAGGAAAAGTTATGTCAAATCTCCCACGATGACTTGATTATAGAGTAGTTCAGTAGATCAAACTTGTATGAAGTTCCACATATTACAGTTAGGACCTGAAACCGATATACAAAAATCTAGAGGCTGTCCTATTTCTTTAACTTCTTACTAATTTTCAATCTGAGGCTCAGAAAAAAGTTATGACGATTTTCCCTAGGTCACCTGTTTGAGATATAATTCGGAACCCTGCAAAAACCCTAGCTTCCTTGGATCATATATCAACAAATATAACGTGAAAAGATCTGAAATTCAGATCAGAGCTTCAGAGTGATTTCCTCTCAAATTGGTTTTGGTTTTCTCTCCTGAAATATCACAAAACAAAAGTTATAGGGAAAATACCATGATGGCCTTTTTGGAGTAGCGAAACCCTAGAATCTAAAGCTTTGATACCAAATGTTATGAAACCAACTCACAAAAAGATAAAAAAGAAAGATCAACATCTTAGAAATTATCCTCTTCGAGGGGGAAACCTCCTTTACATTACACAAATGAACAATTCTTGGATGATACAAATGAAAAAACCTCCTTTCTATATATAGGAGTCTAAGGGGTCACAATATAACCCAAGCCGAGCTAACAATAATAATATAAGGGTACGAAAATAACAATAGTGGGATTTTATGGGGCACAACAATAAACATAAGGTCTACAATGACAATAGTAATGGGACCTAACACCTTCTTATAGGTTTACTCAAATTTCAAGTGTAGGCACTCCTTAGATGCATAATTAAATTTTGCATCCAATGAGTATCCATTATGCATAACTTTGAGAACTTAGACCCACATTGATAAAAATTGAAGATACATTAAAAAACCATGTTAAACACGTTTTCTTAATGTATTTTCAATTTTGATCAATGTGGGTCTTATCAAAATTATGCATAATTGGTACTTGTTGGATGCAGAATTTGATTTACATCGAACGAGTGTCTACGCTAAAAATTTGATAAAACCTATAAGGAGATAAGCCAAAAATACAGTTGAAAAAGAGCAACTTTTTTTATTTTCCCTTCAAAATATTTACATGTACCTCTTTTTAAATTTAAAATATTTTGATTGGTTTACATATTATGTATATGAAATTTACGTGGGCACTTCTAGGTTGAAATTTCCTCTAATGTACCAATGAACTCCCAACAATGAAACCCTTACTCCTGAAACCTTACTACAATTGTGAGAAAAACGCTTTCTGTAGGTGAACAACTTCAATGATAATACAATGCAACCCTTATGTTATGAAACCATCTCACAAAAAGATAGAAAAGATAGATCCACAACTTCAAAATCAACCTCTTCTAGGGGACAACCTCTTTTACATTAAAGAAATGAAAAATTCTTGAATGATACAAATGACAATATCTCCTTTCTATATATAGGAGTCTAAGGGGTCCCAATACAATCAAAGGCTACATAACAATAATTTTGTATGGGCACAACAATAACAATAATGGACTTATATGGGGCATAATAATAACAACATGGGGGCTATATGGGCACAATAGTACAATAAGGGGGTTGGACTAATAACAATAAGGGGTTACACTAGTAGTATAGGGACCTAAAATGCCCATCTCCTTCAAAAAGTGTTGTCCTCAATGCTCGAGTAGTTGTGGATGCTTCTGTATAAAATTTTCATCCTCCCATGTGGACTCTTTAGTGGGTAAGTTCTTCCACTTGATGAGATGCTCTAAAATTGATTGATTCTGTAGCTGACGATTTATTTTTTTGTGACTGCTTCCGGTTCCAATATGAATTTTCCTTCCTCGTCTAGTTCTGGAAATATTGTTTGAACTGGGATCTTCTCACCTATAACCTTCTTTAAGCATGAAACATGGAAAACTGGGGGAACTTAGGAAGATGCAAGAAGATCCAATCTGTATTCCTTAGTACCAATCTTTTGCATCACCTTGTAAGGACCATAGTAATTTGGTGATAATTTATTATCCTTCTTAGCTTGCATGAGGGAAATTTGTTTGTATGGTGGTAGCTATAAAAATACCCAATCGCCTACATCAAAACTTTTTTCACTGCGATGTTGATATGCCTGTTGCTTCATTCGATTTTGCACCAAAGTGGGGTTATCCTTTAAACGTTGGAGAACTTGTTGTTAATGCTCGATGTGATCTTTCACTGCTTGGACCTTTTTCTTCTTGATATGTCCTTCTATCTTGAGAGCTTAAGGAGTGGTAATTCCTGCCAATGCATTACAATATATGATCGGATTCATTTCTTGATGGTCAATGTGATATTTTACTTCTTGAACCTTTTACTTCTTGATATGTTGTTCTATCTTGAGAGTTTTAGGAGTGGTAATTCTTGCCAATTCATTACAAGATATGGTCGGATTCTTTATTCTTTCTATGGGGTTAGTTCTTGGTGTATATCCTCTTCTTTTGACGTTTATTAATCCTTTTCTTCCTCCCATTCAAAATATATGTAAAATAAATTCTTCTCAGCACACTTATGACCTTTAATGTACTTTCTATCACAATTGTAACAAATCCCTTTTGCTATTTTTTCTTCCAATTGTTGTGGTGTCAAACTTGTAGGTGGTGAAAGGTTAGGAGAAACAACATTTCCATCTTTATAGTTGTGAGTGGTTTCCTTGTTGCCATAATTTTGGTTTGCATTTTTGCTGCCAACCTAAATGCCTTCTCCAATGAATCAGGTTCCTAAAGGTGAACCTTATGTTGGATGCTATCCTTTAAATTCCCTATGAACACATCAATCTTATGTTCCTCTGGAATATATTTTACCCTTATATTCAATTTTTGGAAGTCCTCAATGTGCTCCATCATTGAACCCTTTTGTTTGAGGTTTATCAATTGGTTAAAAAAGGTGTTTCTTTTTGTATCCTCATAATGTGCTATCATTTCTTCCATAAAAATATCCCAAGTGACAAATTGTTTACGAGAGAAAAGCCATCAATACCATAAAAACTGATTTGGTTCTAAATATAAAGTTGCAATGCGTAACTTTTTTGTGTTTTTCACATTATGGAGATTGAAATATTGCTCCATCTGTAGTATCCATGTTATGAGATCCTTTCTATCAAACTTACTCATATCGATCTTTGGAACATGGTGGGTCTTCAATCCAATGTTAGAGTCTATGAAATCATTATTAACATTTCTTTTGTTCTCATCATGAGTTTCCTTTACTACCCTTTCGTCATTAGTAAGCATTTCTTGTAGCAACTTTGTCAAGTCTATCTTCAATTCTTCCATGTTTCCTTTAAGTTTTTCTTCTATACCATCCATATTAGCTTCCACTCCCTTTGAATTCCTTCAAACTAATTTTTCAAACAAACTTATGAAAAAATTAAAAAAAACTACACACCTTTTTTCACATTGTAGGAGATCGATATTGCATCTGTTGTACCTCTATAATTTCGGATCTCCAAGATTTGAAATTATGTCCTATAGTAGCCCTCTAAGTCCTCTTTCTAACCCTGTAAGTATGATCAAGATTGGATTCTCCAAGGAAGAGTTACGCTACATCTCCCATGATGACCTGATTATAGACTAGTTCAGTAGAGCGAACTTGTACGAAGTACCACATGTCACAATTTCAATGATAGGACCTAAACCCATTACACATAAAACTACAGGTCGTCCTCTTTCTGTAACTTCTTACGAAATTCCAATCTGATGCTCAGAGAGAAAGTTATGATGATTTTATCGAGGTCACCTATTTGGGATGTAATTCAGGAGCTTGCAAAAACCCTAAATATCTTGGATCATATCTCAAAAATATAGTGCAACAAGATCTAAAATTTGGGTCCAAGCTTCATCAAGATTTCGGCTCAAATGGGTTATAATTTCAGAGTTTAAACCTTCATAGAAAAAACTTATAACGAAAATTCCACGATGACCTGTTTGCGATGGAATTCTGGAGCTTGCAAAAATCCTAAGTTCCTCATATCATATCTTCGAAAATATAGCGAGACAAGACGTGAAATTCGGACCCGAGGTTCAGAATGATTTCAGCTCAAATGAGTTTTTTAGCTTGTGAAACTCATATAGAAAAATTTATATCGAAAATTCCATGATGACCTATTTGGAGTAGTGAAACCCTAGAATCCAAATCTCTAATACCAAATGTTATGAAACCAACTCACAAAAATATAGAAAAGATAGATCAATGACTTAAAAATTAGCCTTTTCAAGGGGGCAACATCCTTTACATTACAAAAATGAACAATTCCTGGATGATACAAATGACAAGACCTCCTTTCTATATATAGGAGTCTAAGGGGTCCCAATACAATCAGAGCCTACATAACAATAATATTGTAGGGGAACAATAATAACAATCGTGGGCTTCTACGGGGAATAATAATAACAACATGGGGACTATATGGGCACAATAATACAATAAGGGGGTTGCAATAATAACAAAAGGGGTTACACTATGTTGGCTTGCGTTATATTCTTTCCATGACTAGCCCACGTAGTTAACTGGGGGGTTAGAAGGGTGGTAGATCCCCCCTTCGTTGCATCGATTGCGTAGCTGGGGGAGGGTGGGGGGGGTCACAGGGGGTTTGAGGTGTGCAGGTAACCCCACTCTATGTGTTCCTACCTATATTAGGTTTGGCAAACCTACCTATGGTTTTGTGCATGATTTTTCACACATGGTTTTGGACATGATGGTTTTCGGTCCATGGTTTTGGACGTGATGGTTTTCAGTCCATGGTATTGGATGCTTCGTCATGTATAAATATGTATTGTAACATTGAAAGGAATATAATGAAAAATCAAGCTGGTAGTCCTGTTTTTGGGATCTAGGGGAAATCTCTGTGTATATGTGTTTTATGTGTTATGCTCTCGCATTGCTTAGTTTCTGTTCTTAGAATTTGTATGCAGGTAATTTCTGTATGGGGTTAAAACCTACATTACGTATTGGAGTTGTTTTGGCTTCAAGGGGATGCCTTTGTTACAGAGGGGTTTCGCGCGGGCCTATGGTAGACCCTGTTCAATGGGATATCTGTGGGATTGATTTTGGTGGTGAAAGAAGATGGCGAACAGTAGAAATATAGAGATCGAGAAATTTAATGGTCAGACTTTTGAGTTGTGGAAACTCAAGATGGAGAACCTGTTGGTGGATAAATATTAGTGGATTGTGGTAGATCTGGGTACTAAACCAACAGGAGTGTCCGATGAAGAATGGAAGAAGTTGGATCAGAAGGCAAAGAGCACAATATGATTGTGTGTCTCAGATTCAGTATTGTGGAATGTATCAAGGGAAGCTACAACAAAGGCTTTGTGGGACAAGTTAGGGAATTTATACCAATCTAAGTCTCTGGTTAATAAACTGTTCCTATGGAAAAAACTATATAACCTAGAGATGAAAGATGGAGACTCAGTGACGAAGCATCTGAATGCATTTAATACTATGGTAAGTTAGTTATTATCTATTGATATTAAAATTTCAGATGAAGATAAGTGCATCAGTTTTTTGTGTTCTCTACCATATTCGTGGGACAGTCTAGTTATTGCAATAGGTAGCAATGCAACTTCCTTGTAGTTTGATGAAATAGTCATCGTTGCTAATGGAGGAGATGAGACAAAAAAATATGGAGATCCAGAATGGTGATGCCTTGTTTGTACGAGGATGGTCCCAGAACAGAAACAAAAATAAGTCATCGAGTGGGACATCTAAATCTAGAGGTAGATCTAAATCCCCAGGAAAACCTGTAAAGGTGGTGTGCTGGAAATGTGAAAAGGAAGGACACTACAAAAGGTACTTTAAATCTAAAGCTCCTAATAAAGGAAAGGGATCTGATGATGCTCCTTCTGCAGAGGCGAAAACCACCTCAGATGAAGGTGGGGATGTGTACTTGGTTTCTTCAAGTACACATGTAGATCATGAGGCATGGTTGATTGACTCAGGTGCATCCTTTCACTTCACTCCCCATATGTTAGAGCCTAGATTTGTCTCAGGCTGAAAAGACAAGGTTCTAGGTCCACATCAAACCACGCTCAGCCTCGTAGCTATCCCTACGAGGATAGGAGAGGGCTCTCTCCGAGTCAATCTCAGCGAAAGATAATCAATGGGGCTGGAGATGATTGATTTAGAAACTGATTTTAGACTAGGTATTAAGTGCAAAGGATTTGATTTGAGTTTTTGATGGTTTTGTTGGAAACAGGGAAAGGCAAATTGGGCTCGGGGATGAGGCACAATTTCTGCAGAGTTCTGATTGGGGCAAGGAAGGCAATCGTTTTGATGCTTTAAATTGAGTGAATGAATAGATCGGACTAGTGAGGAGCTAAGGAGAGCAAGAGAGTTTCAATAATTCTCCTTAAACAGATGAAAACATGGAAATTTAAACAAATTCAAAGGCAGAGCATAGCAATTAATGGATTCTACCTTAATCACTCATTTGTTCAAATTCAAAAGAAGAGATAGGAAAATGATACATATAACACTAATGAAATTACAATTACCTATAGAAGAACACCATAAAAACATAAAGTCACATGGATCCCAAACAGTGCTGCAAAACCCTGGTCTTTCCTTAGCCAAAAATGCAGAGATAGAATGTACAATGATATGCCAAAGCAATCCCAAGTGTCCAACCCTGAGAATGACTTAGAAATTACATAATATAGACAAGAAAAACCTATTCCCTTGCCTCTAGGGGTCGAGATCATCATTCTAGGAGTTGTTTGAACCAATTCTAAACAAGGAACTGAAAACTAGGTAGTCAGACAACTTACCCCTATATGCTAGGAAACTGATTCATTCGCTCACATTTCACCTTTTGGTGAATGAATCTTCTAGAAAAAGTAAAAATGTGCCAATATTACATCATGGTTGTCAAATTACATCATGAAAAGTCAAGAATAACTTCAAGAAGCAAAACTAGTCAAAATTGAGCGAATTGCCGAGCTGAACAGTGAAAAACAAGCCAAAATTCTCTATGCGCCGCGCCAAAATCTGTATGTGTCGTGCCACTTTGGGGCTGATTTTGAGGCACTTCCTGAAGTCCAAATTGCGCCCAAGATAGCGTGTTGGAAATCCCTTCATGTGTAATTTCCAAACCAAGTGGAATTTCTAAATTTGGATGTCATTGTCCCATCCAAAACCTCAATCTCCCAAGACTGCTTCCTGTGTGTCAAAATAGGGGCAGAGAGGTCATTTTTTGAGTGTTTTTGACCTCCTGATAACTCAAAAGTTGCCCAAAATTCTTGGCCATGCACCAACAGTCATGATTTTTCATCCCAAGTCAAAAAATGTAAACTTTTTGCAGTTTGGATCTCCCTAATAAAGCGCACGCCAGGTGGCACGGCGCACAGGGAAGGCGCGGCGCATTGGGCTTGAGGCGTGGTGTATAGAGCCCGTGCATAGCTCTTTTTGCAAGAGACTTTTAGAGGTCTTATGAGTATTAAAATTGGGTGTAGGATAGCTCTTTGGAAAGGTCTGTGAGTCTACTTTCCAGCCCAAGTGGAATTTTTCAATTTTGAGTCCATTTGCCCTGTTAAAAATCAAATCTCCCAAGACTGGTCAAAATGTGCCAAATGAGGTTGCCTAAAGGTAGAGTGTTGTTACAGTCAACTTTTGAATGCCTTCCTCAACTCCAAATTGAGCTCATGATAGCCCATTGGAAATATATTTGTGTCTAGTTATCCTTTGACTCATCAAGAAAGTTATTTGGCCAAGAAAGCTAGTAGAAAGCTTGATTTTCCCAAGGTCACTTCAGAGGTGCATCAATTCTCCCGAGGCGACTGTATTTTTGACTTTTCTCTAAAACCATGACACCTCTATAAAACTTGAAGGATGTTTTTCGTAATTGGCATATTTGGGACAAAACCCTCTCTCAGTTTCTCCAAATTCATCTTTCCTTGCTCAGAAGCATCATTTAAGTAAAGCCTACCCTGTTGTGTGGAACAGGGGATTTGTCGAAATGAAGCGAAATGAAGGGGATAGGGGGCTTCTAAATTCTTTAGGAAATTTTTAGAAGTAGGGAGGGATGTTAGGAAGTAGGGGAAAGTGGAATCTCAGAAATGGAGTGAGGGGAAGGGGTCCAAAAAGGAAAAACACAGGCCTAGCCTAAAAAATTGTAAAGTTGTAGCAAGAAACTAGGGTTTGTGCAAAAATGAGGAATTTGGGGGATCTCAGTGATGGGAAGTGTTGAATAAGGTACATTAAGGATAGGGGAAGGTGTATGAACATTAGGATACAAGTTTTGTTGATGATTTGATCATCCAAGAGAAATTTCCTTCAAAACCTTAGGAGAGGGAAATAACCTTACCTAGGCGCAACTGAAGAATGAACAAGATGTGAAATTACCCATTGGAACTTGACATGATGATGAAAACCCTATGAATGATGGTACAATCGGCTGAATGATGACATGGACTGACATTTGGAAAACTTTGGAAAGAGTGAAAACAAACCCTAGACCTAATACCTAGTGACCAAATTTTGCTTGAAGACTCACTGAGATGACAAAATTTGATCTTGACACCTTAAAATCACTTTGTAAGAGCATGTTTGATCGTGGGAGGAAGGCTGGAAAGACCAACACTAGTATTGGCTCCAATGGGGATGGTAGCTCCTTGGAGGTGCCAAGAACTATAGATCTTTGAAAGAGTAGACATTGCCTTCATCCATTAGGAAATGAAGTCAAAACTCAAGCTAAAATGCATGATTGAAAACCATCACAAACTAACTTAACAACAAGACGAAAAACTGACTCACAAATGACTGATGACTCAACTAAAAACTGACTCGATACTTAAACACAACCGACAAACCGAAAATGATGCTCGAAGTGGAGCTTATTCATCAAAACCTACTCTAACAGTTTCATTCATCACCTGATCAAGTGAAATGAAACAACCAATGCAACCAAGTAAGTATTCCGTCTGCTGTTTGAATTCTCCGCAAGTGCTTGCTTATGAACAAAAAGAGAGAACTACTGAAAGGCAACTCCCATGACAACTTGGAAACAGATCCGTTGAATGCTATGGATTCTCTATCCGCCTCCAAAAACATTGCATAAGGATCTTGAAATTCATGGACACTGGGACTTAGCTCATCCAATGGATTACTTCTCTTCTCTTCATACCATGAATGCAAACTTTGATCTGAGCTTTGTGACGAGACTCCTGCTGAAAATGACAAAGAAACCAGTTGCCGGGTCAATTTTATATCAGTACACGTTTCAGGCTCACATGTAGTCAATGGAGAAGGACTTTGACTGCAAACCTCATCCAAAAAATCAGCTATTGGATCATGAAAAACTTGAAAAGGTTGCTGCAACCCATTTTCTATTGGTTCCAATGTGATTACATGATTGCCTACATGTTGCTCATTCTTCACTGAAGATGTACTATCCCATTTTCCCTTCAAAAACTGAAATGATTCGAAACAAAATGGTATGGAATCATCTTGCATCATCTGAGCATATGTTCCAGCTTCCAAGTCTTTATTTGCAACTTGACAATCAAAGGCATTCAGGGGTTGCAAATCTGGATATGAAAAGTCTTGAACAAGGTTTTCATTGCCCTCAAGATGGTCCAAATCAAGACTTGTTGACAACTGATTTCTAATTGCATGGAAGTTGTCTCTAATGAACTGACACGAATCAAAACAAAAAGGCAAAGATCCTTCACTTACTTCAAAATTTACTGCACTTTCCTCGTCATTGTCATAGCTGATATGCATCGGCTGAACATTGTATTCGGGCTGCTGTAAGTGAACTTCCTCCTCCCACAAACTAGCTGTTGATTTGTCTGCAAGATTAGCTTCTGTTTGGAGAACATAATCATCATCATAGTGATCAAACTAAGGTAAATCATTAGTATAAAACACATCATCAAGCATACATGTCATATCAACAATTATCTCTTCTCCAAGATGATCTACAAAACAATCATTATTAGATCTATGACAACTAGGATAAGAAAAAATATGTTTTGGAGCAGCCATTTGTTCTTCTTCAATCAACGAGCGATGGAATTGAACACTATTCTCATTCCTTACATTGATCTTGTCCATCATCTTTTCCACTGCACTTACCAAAATGTCAAGCTTTACCTCTAGAGATTTTGATTCCTTCGGATCTATGTTTCCCATCTCTTCTTCCTTCAACCTTGCCGTTCGGATCAGCAAACGAGCCTCTACATTTACTGCACTGTTCTGCATCGCTTCAAGTGTTGCAAGGTTCCTTTCTCTCAGCTGAAACTCCATTTCCAGATCAAAGGCACCTGGATAGTGCAAGAGAGGAGATCTAGGAGGAGGTCTTATATCAACTAGCATCGAATAATAAACTTGATTAAATTTGGCTAAAAATTGTTGTACTGTCTCCCCTGGCAGTCTTTTCAGCCGGTTATACTCTTCTATAATCAATAAAAGGTTCTGTCTCATCATCCACCTGTCGAGAAAAACTTTGACGAACTGTTGGAAATCTGAGATGCTCACATCAGGCAGGGCTTTGAACCAACTCTTCACTTTAGCTTGCAAATTAAGAGCAAAAAGTCTAATACTGACATATTCTTCATCAACTTCAAAAAGATCAACATTCTGCACATGTTGCTCAGCATTGACATTCTTACATTCACCGTCAAACCTCGGCAAATATAGATCATAGTTTTTGGGGAAATCATGGAGAACAGAAGGTAAAACAAGAGGTTTATACCTATCTAGGACTATAAAAGGTGTAGGAGTATATACAAGAGCTACAGGATCAGTTTTGTTTTCTTTAGGTTCATCACTCTGAAGAGGGTCATCACAAGATTTAGAAGAAGGGTCTTGATCAAGCTCAAAGGCATGCAAATCTTTGGTATTTACCATCTTCAACGGGAAGGAATCAAATGCAGGCCTGAGATCTTTTCTCAAGCATAGTATACTTTGCAAAGCCTTGTTAATGTTCTCGGGAAAAGAGAAGAAATAATTTAGAACAAAGAACAAAATGTCTTGGATGAAACTCCAACTTGAATACCCGATCTGTCCATATTGTCTTGTCATGTTTCTGCTCGCCAGGTTCATCCTCCAGTGGAGTCTTTGGATTTGATCTCGAAAATGATTTGGAATCGCCAGGTGAATGATTTTAGCCTTCTTATGTCTGATTGTTGTCCACCATCAACAATCAGATCTAACTTGATACATGTACTGGGGCAATTTACAAATCAAGTGTCACAATTACAAGCTAGACTGGAGATTGACTGAAGCAGCGTTTATCTACTTCCGCTACTGTAAAGCAAAAGCGTTCTGAAGGCTACCTGGCATAACTTTAGGTTCCCTCTGTAGCTTATAAAATTAATGACATCAACAAGCAAACCATTTTCTTCCCCAGTATGGTCGCCACTATGTTAGAGCTTAGATTTGTCTCAGGCTGAAAAGACAAGGTTCTAGGTCCACATCAAACCACGCTCAGCCTCGTAGCTAGCCCTACGAGGACAGGAGAGGGCTCTCTCCGGGTCAATCTCAGCGAAAGATAATCAATGGGGCTGGAGATGACTGATTTAGAAACTGATTTTAGGCTAGGTATTAAGTGCAAAGGATTTGATTTGAGTTTTTGAGGGTTTTGTGTTGGAAACAGGGAAAGGCAAATTGGGCTCAAGGATGAGGAATAGTTTCTGCAGAGTTCTGATTGGGGCAAGGAAGGTAGTCGCTTTGATGCTTTAAATTGAGCGAATGAATAGATCAGACTGGTGAGGAGCTAAGGAGAGCAAGAGAGTTTCAAGGATTCTCCTTAAACAAATGAAAACATGGAAATCTAAACAAATTCAAAGGCAGAGCATAGTAGTTAATGGATTCTACCTTAATCACTCATTTGTTCAAATTCAAAAGAAGAGATAGGAAAATGATACACATAACACTAATGAACTTACAATTACTTAGAGAAGCACACCATCAAAACATAAAGCCACATGGATCCCAAACAGTGCTGCAAAACCATGGTCTTTCCTTAGCATAAAATGCAGAGATAGAATGTACAATGATATGCCAAAGCAATCCCAAGTGTCCAACCCTGAGAATGACTTAGAAATTACATAATATAGACAAGCCAAACCTATTCCCTTGCCTCTAGGGGTCGATCTCATCATTCTAGGAGTTGTTTGAACCAATTCTAAACAAGGAACTGAAAACTAGATAGTCAAACAACTTACCCCTATATGCTAGGAAACTGATTCATTCGCTCACAATTCACCTTTTGGTGAATGAATCTTCTAGAACAAGTAAAAATGTGCCAATATTACATCATAGTTGTCAAATTACATCATGAAAAGTCAAGAATAACTTCAAGAAGCAAAACTGGTCAAAACTGGGCGAATTGTTGAGCTGAATAGTGAAAAACAAGCCAAAATTCTCTATGCGCTGCGCCAAAATCTGTATGCGTCGCGCCACTTTGGGGCTGATTTTGAGGCACTTCCTGAAGTCCAAATTGAGCCCAAGGTAGCTTGTTAGAAATCCCTTCCTATCTACTTTCCAAACCAAGTGGAATTTCTAAATTTGGATGTCATTGTCCCCTCCAAAACCTCAATCTCCCAAGACTGCTTCCTGTGTGTCAAAATAGGGGCAAAGAGGTCATTTTTTGAGTGTTTTTGACCTCTTGAGAACTTAAAACTTGCCCAAACTTCTTGGCCATGCACCAGCAGTTATGATTTTTCATGCCAAATCCAAAAATGTAAACTTTTTGCAGTTTGGAGCTCCCTAGCAAAAGTGCGCACCAGGTGGCGCTACGCACAGGGAAGGCGCGACGCATTGGGCTTGAGGTGCGACGCATAGAGCCTGTGCATAGTGCTTTTTGCAGGAGACTTTTGAAGGCCTTGCCAGTGTCGAAATTGGTCACATGATATCTCGTTGGAAATTTATTTGAGTCTACTTTCCAGCCCAACTAGAATTTTTCAATTTGGAGTTCATTTTCCCTATCAAAAATCAAATCTCCCAAGACTGGTCAAAATGTGCTAAATGAGGCTGCCTAAAGGTAGAGTGCTGTTACAGTCAACTTTGGAGTGCCTTCCTCAACTCAAAATTGAGCTCATGATAGCTCATTGGAAATATCATTGTGTCTAGTTATCCTTTGACTCATAAAGCAAGTCATTTGGCCAACCAAGCTAGGAGAAAACTTGATTTTCCCAAAGTCACTTTAGAGGTGCATCAATTCTCCCAAGGCGATTGTATTTTTGACTTTTCTCTAAAACCATGACACCTGTGTAAAAACTGAAGGAATTTTTTCTTACTTGGAATATTGTGGACAAAAAAATCTCTCAGTTTCTCCAAATTCATCTTTCCTTGCTCAGAAGCATCATTTGGGTAAAACCTACCCCGATGTGTGGAACAGGGGATTTGTCGAAATGAAGCGAAATGAAGGGGATAGGGGGCTTCTAAATTCTTTAGGAAATTTTGAGAAGTATGGAGGGATGTTAGAAAGTAGGGGAAAGTGGAATCTCAGAAATTGAGTGAGGGGAAGGGGTCCAAATAGGCAAAACACAGGCCTAGCCTTGAAAATTGTCAAGTTGTAGCAAGAAACTAGGGTTTGTGCAAAAATGAGGAATTTGGGGGATCTCAGTGATGGGAAGTGTTGAATAAGGCACATTAAGGATAGGGGAAGGTGTATGAACATCAGGATACAAGTTTTGTTGATGATTTGACCATCCAACAGAAATTGCCTTCAAAACCCTAGGAGAGGGAAATAACCTTACCTAGGCGCAACTGAAGCATGAACAAGATGTGAAATGACCCATTGGAACTTGACATGATGATGAAAACCATATGAATGATGGTACACTCAGCTGAATGATGAAATGAACCGACATGTGGACAACTTTGGAAAGAGTGAAAACAAACCCTAGACCTAATACCTAGTGACCAAATTTTGTTTGAAGACTCACTGAGATGAAAAAATTTGACCTTGACACCTTAAAATCACTTTGTAAGAGCATGTTTGATCATGGGAGGAAGGCTAGAAAGACTAACACTAACACCATAGAAAGTGGTTTTGCGAGTATGAGAAATATGACGGTGGTGATGTCTTCTTGGGGGATGATAGGAAGACTAGAATCATTGGTCGCGGAAAAGTAAAGTTGAAGTTGCAAGGTGGAAGGGTTATAACACTTCCGAGTGTTCTGTATATTCTTGGATTAGCTAGAAATCTGATTTCTGTAAGCGATTTGGACAATGCAGGTGTAAAAATAGTGTTCGAGAAGGATACCTGCAAGATGGTTCAAGGAGCACTGGTATTGATGCCAGGAGTTCAGATTAGAACTCTGTACAAGCTGCAAGGTAGCACTGTCGTTGATGGGTGCAATAGCGCTGTGGTTCCTGAAAGTGGATCAGAAAATCTAGTGGCCTCTGTAGAGAAGACCATGCTGTGGCATTGAAGGCTTGAACATATTGGAGAGAAGGGCCTTCAAATACTTCATGTTAAAGGTATGGTAGAAGGTATGAGTAATAGCTCTCTGGATTTTGATTTATGTGAAAATTGTGTATATGGGAAGAAAAATTGGGTGAGTTTCCCCTCCGGTGGTAAGAGGGCGAAACATATATTAGAACTTGTGCATAGTGATGTGTTTGGACCTATGAAGTTTCCATCACTCGGTAAGTCTGTGTACTATGTATCCTTTATAGATGACTTGTCAAGGAATACATGGATATATTTCCTTAAGAAGAAATCTTAAGTCTTTGGCAGGTTTAAAGAATTTAAGGCTGAGGCAGAAAACTAGATAGAGAAGAAGATAAAGGTGTTGAGGACAGATAACAGTGGAGAGTTTTGTAGTAAGGAATTTGAAGAATTTTATAAGAAGTGTGGTATAGCACGGCAGAAGACTACTCCATACACACTTGAGAAAAATGGATTTGTAGAAAGAATGAACAAGACGTTGATGGAAAGGGAAAGAAGCATGCTCAATGGTGCCAAGTTAGGACAGGGATTCCAGGCAGAGGTAGTGGAGACAACATGTTACCTGGTCAACAGATCACCTTCATCAACGTTGGAGGATAAGACTCCACAGGAGGTATGGATTGGTAAGAAACCCTCTCTTTCACATCTGAGTGTATTTGGATGTGATGCATATGCACATGTTCCAAAGGAGAAATGAACCAAGTTGGATGGTAAATCTGAAAAGTGCATCTTTATTGGGTATGAGGATGGTTTAATGGGTTATAAGATTTGGAACCCAGTAAAAAGGAAGGTTGTGTACAATTGAGATGTGGTGTTCAGAGAGGTAAAAGATGTTATTAAAAATGAAGTCCAACCAATGGAACCTGAGAAGATAGAGTTTGAGCTTAAGGAGGAAGAATCAAACTCTACAACAGAGGAGGAATAAGAAGATGAAGAGCCACAAACTCCGGGTGTGAGAAGATCAGTTCAAGAAAGAAGGCAGCCAGAAAGGTATAGTCCATCTTCTTTCTGTTCAAATTTTTATTTATCTATTATAGATGATGATCCCAGAACTATGAATGAAGAAGTAGATTTAGAGGATCGAAAACTATAGAAAGAGGCCATGGTTGATGAAATGGCATCTTTGCACAAAAATGAGGCTTGGGATCTGGTGGAGTTGCGGCTGGAAGGAAACCCATTGGCAGTAAATGGGTGTTCAAGAAGAAGACAAATGCATAAGGAAAGCTAGAGAAATACAAAGCTTAGTTGGTAGCAAAAGGTTATTCCCAGGTGTCGGGAATTGATTTTGGTGATATTTTTTCTCATGTTGCCAAGGTAACTTCTATTAGATTACTTTTTTCTGTTGCTGCTTCTTTTGATTTTGAGGTAGAACAGATGGATGTGAAGACAAAATTTCTTCCCAGGGATCTGGAAGAGGAAAATATACATGAAGAAACCTGAAGGCTTTGTAGTGAAGGGTAAGAAAGAACTGGTGTGCAAGTTAAAGAAGTCTCTGTATGGGTTAAAACAATCACCAAGGATGTGGTATCAGAAATTTGATACATTTATACAGGGACTTGGCTTCACTAGAAGCAAAGTAGATCATTGTGTGTATTTTAAATTAATTGGTGACCGTGTTATTTATCTGGTCTTGTATGTGGATGATATGTTGCTGGTTGGAAATGACAAAGAAATTATCCTGAATTTGAAGACCCATTTGTCCTCCAAATTCGACATGAAATATCTTGGTGCTGCAAACTATATTTTGGGCATGAAAATTAAAAGAGATCGAACAAAGAGGAAGTTCTGGTTAAACCAGAGGAAGTATGTCGAGACAATATTTCAGAGGTTTAATATGCAGGATAGTAAACCGTTGAAGGTTCCTATTCCTGTAGGTGTAAAGTTATTTTTTGAACAGTGTCCCAAGACACAAGAAGAGGAAGAGGACATATCCCGTGTTCCATATGCAAGTGTAGTCGGTATCCTTATGTATGCAATGGTGTGTACTAGACCAAACATTGCACATGCAATGGGAGTATTGAGCAGGTTTATGTAAAAACTAGGGAAGGAGCACTAGACAACAATGAAGTGGGTTTTCAGGTATTTACGTGGCATTAGTGATTATGGTTTGTGCTACCAAGGAAGATTAGGATTGGACAGAGTGTTCGATATTCGTGGCTTTGTTGATGCAAATTGGGCTGGAAATCTGGATCAAAGAATATCTACAAGTGGGTATATGTTTAACCTATTTGGAGGTGCAGTTAGTTGGATGAGTAAGAAACAATCTATAGTGGCACTATCAACTACAGAGGCAGAATACATGGCAACCACTCATGCAAGAAAGGAAGCAGTTTGGTTGCAGAGTTTGTGTTCAAGTATGGGGTTAGTACAAGGATCTATAAGGATAGACTGTGACGGCCAAAGTGCAATTTTCTTGGAAAATAACTCTGCATATATTCAAAGACAAAGCACATTGATGTTCATTATCACCTTGTGAGGGATATGATAGAAGACAAAAAGGTGTTGCTGGTAAAGGTGGACACTTTGAAGAATATTGCAGATGCATTGACAAAATTTGTGAGCTATCAGAAGTTCTCTTGGTGTAGAAAAAAAATGGGCATTGCAGGGCTAGATAAATGACTAAGCTCTCTTGTGCCCCCCTGTGGAAAGAAAACAACAAGTGGGAGAATGCTGGGTTGTGTTATATTCTTTCCATGACTAGCCCACGTAGTTAATCGGGGGGGGGGGGGGGGGTTAGAAGGGGGGCAGACCCCCCCCCCCTTCGTTGTGTCGATTGCGTAGTGGGAGGAGGAGGGGTCACAGGGGGTTTGAGGGGTGTAGGTAACCCCATTCTATGGGGTCCGAGGCAGCGCCCTAGAAAATTTTATTTCTTGACCCTATATTAAGTTGTGTAGACCTACCTATGGCTTTGTGCATGATTTTTCACACATGGTTTTGGACGCGATGGTTTTCGGTCCATGGTATTGGATGCTTTGTCATGTATAAATATGTATTGTAACATTGAAAGGAATATAATGAAAAATCAAGCTGGTAGTCCTGGTTTTGGGATCCAGGGGAAATCTCTTTGTATATGTGTTTTATGTGTTATGCTCTTGCATTGTTTATTTTCTGTTCATAGAATTCGTATGAAGCTAATTTCTGTACGGGGTTAAAACCTACACACTAGTAGTATAGGGGCCTAACACCTTACCATTATATTGCTACAAATGATATCACAGTGACACCCCAACACCAAAATCTTTACTGCTGCATACTGATGAGTCAAAATATGAAACCCTTACTGTAGGCAATAGAATGATAATGTACCACTACAAAGTGATATTATTATGAGAAGAATATTGCATGATGTATCACAAGATGTAATTGTAAATCCTTGTCTACTATAGAAAATATTTAATGATGCAACTACTGTAAACAACTTGCTTAATCCAAAATTCCATCACAAGTATATACTACATCTTTGTGCCTCAAGAATTAGGGTACTTATATACTTTTATCATCAAACAAGAAGGACTATATGAGCACATCCATATCTTCAACTCCCATTGATACCTTTAGATCAAAATTTGAATCATTTAAGCACAAATTTCATGAAGTAAGTCTATGATATACACCAAACCTGTTCCGAAAGAAGGTAATCCTTTACTAACTATTCACTTTAAGGTTTTAGACCACCTCCTTTGGATCAGACTTGTGGTACAATGATCTTCCAAAAGTAGGCTTAATTCGTTTTTCTAGGACCACATATAAATGTATAAGTATGTATATTTCTTTAATTCTGAACCTTGCAAGAACTTCAAAAAAATGAGACAAACAAGCCAATAGGCCAATGACTTCAAAGAAATAGTCCTTATTGAAGAAATATCTACATTGTAATAGTCTTGTGTCACCAATAGGTATAGGGTCAAAGGAAGACAAAATTCAAGGTGTAATCATGTCACTGCAATCAACTTAAATTTGGCTCAGACCTTTGTTGCAGGTTGGCTCAAACCTCCGTCAAAATACTTTGGATTTTTCTTGCCATTTGAAAGTGAGTTCTTCAAATCATCGGCACTTTTAGGACTTTTTAACCTCAGACACATGCTCAACAAAGCTATAACACTTGAAGGTTAATTTATAGCTTGGATGCTCAATATTTTGCACAAGAGTAAGCCTTGACCAAAGTTGAACCATACCACCATTTAAGTACCCAGAAGATTGTTAGATAAGGAGGTCGTAAGTCTAATTAGGTCATTTTTTCAACTTCATATACTTGTTCGCCAGTCTAGAAAGACACTCTCTTATACCCAAAATTCATATTCTAAGAAAGTTTCACAATACATAGTTGTTCCTCAGAGTTAAAGTTTGTAGAAGCCTACAATCAAACAAGTGAAACCCTTATCCCAAGAAGATAACCAAAACCCTTCCACAATTCTGCCTCTTGTCTAATTTGATAATTTCTTCACAGGGCCAAGAATATCAGAGCAAGATTACTTAATGGGTTTGTGTTAGTTACATGCTTAGGATGGCTAATAGAATTCCCATATAGATTTTTTTAGTGGCTCATAAGAAGGAAATTGAATTATTATTTTGTAAGGAGACTTTGAATTTGAAATTCAAATTTTAGAGGGAAAAACCCCTTTTAGGGTATTTGAATTTTGAAATTTAGCTGCGTTTGGTGCCAAAAACCTCACATGTCCTTGATTTAATTTTTTATATTTATAATCAACCTTTTTCCACAAGAAACACTATTTTAATTCTTGGTTAGGAGCCTTATGACATGAACATTTGTGTTGGCAAAGGAAAAGATGCCACATCATCACCCTTTGGGGTTTAAGATCATAAGATGGGGACTTCATCTTTAAACAAGCATAACTCCAAATTTGTGAAGGCTCTTGTGGCATGACACATACCACCAGAATTGGCTCAATGTGGAGAATCCAACAAAGATACTATAAAATTAAAAATATATGATTTTCAATGTCATTTTGGTAAAAAAATGTGGGGCATATTCTAGTGCTACTTGGGTTGACATCAATTATAACCAGAGTTAATTTATCACCCTTGGTTTTCATATTCTAAGTGGTCTTTTGGAATCAAATGGATGTTCATAGTCCACACCATAACACTTAGTAGAATAGGCATCCAACATTTCCCCCCTTAATCTGAAGGGGTATATATGAGTCTAAGAAGAGAGTTTTAATACAAAGATTCAAAATTTCATGGCAACAATTGGTTAAATATGCTCTTGTAAATGATTGTATAAGGTGAGAGAAATCAAGGCATCAACTAGTGGCGATTTAAGAATGACCACCAAATTTGGAATGCTTAGTGTAGTTCCTAAAATAGTTCCAAATTTGGCTAGAAGCTAAATTATTTTTCTAGAGGAAGTGGTCCCTAATGTTCTAGAATGGGAGACCATGAAGGTCTCAACATAGAATGCTTGATTCAGTTCCTAGAACAATTCCAAATATGGCTAGAAGTTGAAGTCTCCCACTAGAGGAATTTATCCCTAATGTTTTGAAAAGGGGGGCCATTAAGGTCTCAACCTGTAGTGGTTTAAGGAAGGCCACCAACCAAAGCCATGCTCATGGTGAATTTCTCTATCTTTGGCTACAACTCTAAATCTATGTATCATTTATTCTAGCTCTAGGCTTAGGCAACAAGTTTAGGTTGTGGCTCAAGCTTTCTTGACGTGTCTTTGAAGCTTGTAGATGTACATCAATTACCCCCATGTCAAATACAAGGTGAGAAGATGAAAAAATATCAACTACAAGACGTGTCAATACTCATGAACATATTCTATGGTATGACCAAAATATCTTCTTGGTTTCTGAATCACATTGCCAAGAAGTGATTCATCCAAGGTGAATCTTCATTCTTACAGGAGGAATTTTTCTGAAGCATCTGTTTGAATGACGAGTATTCCTATGAGAATGCTCACATGTTGAAGATCAAAACAATGATATTTCACATGGACAACTCCATCACAATGTTGGAATTTGACAATCTGTGGTTGTTGTGGAAGAGAAGTAGGATTTGGAACTGGTGAGTATGAACCATCTTGAATAAGTCCAACACTTTGAAACTGAATGGGCTTGAAATAGTATGAAATATGAAAGGACACATCCTTGCAATATCCAAGATTGGTTTCGTGCTTGTTGTTGAAAATATCTTCCTAAGGTCTAATGATGGACTTGGGAAGTGTAGCTTGAAGTTATACATATTTTTGAAAAACTACTTCTGAAATGGGAAGTTGGTGTGAATCAACCTCAATCTCGCTAATCTAATTAGTTTTTGGCAACTTATGGGAGTCTGTCTCAAACTAAAATAATGGATTGTTTTGAATAAAAAACAGTTCTGAATGACAACTCTTTTTCTTTAATTCATGTTGATGTAGTTGTGAATCAAGCTGCAAAAAATAAATTTTGTCATGTGCATTTTGCAAATGAATTCAAATCTCAGAGAGTGTCCTTGCTTATTTTGACTATGTTTTGAGTAGTATACATAATTAGAGTTCTCAATAACTCTAATAAATTGTTAATTTGAGCCATTTAAAAACTTCAACCTTTTTTTGTTAACACCAACCTTTAACAATCATAAAATCACATATTTTGGTCTCAACATATCATGAAGGGGAGAAACCAGGCATCAAGTATGCTATTGATTCTTTGGAGAAAAAAAATATATTCCAATTACAATGAATAATGATCTTATGTATGTTTCAAGGCTACACTAGTTAATCCACTTTTCTTGACCACAAAATTTAAGCACAGTCTTTGAAGTCATTGATATTTGGCTATTCGATTTAACTCCTTGGCCCAAGCAAAATTCCTTGGCCTTAACACTAGAAACATATCAGTGTAAAACCATCCCACTAGAATACATGCATATGGAAAAGAATAATGGATTTTCAACCCAATGAAGGTTTGAGGAATAGTGACCTACTTTTCTTCAAAGGAAAAGTATGTAGGTTTCACTGGATGTGCAAGAAGAATACAAACATATAAGTGAATAGTTTGATTTAAGAAGCATAGATTGTTACACTACATCAATTCGTCTCCTTGTGAGGAGTCACTCTTATAATAGATAGAAAATTCTTTTTCTTCAAATATTAATGTAGGTATAATGTGTTTGCTTCTAGAAATAGTAGAAGCCCTAATAATACCAAATTCAACCTTCAAGAAGCTCAATGAGATAGGCCACGCATCATATTTTTAGGAACTTCCATAAAAATGGCCAAATGGTCGAATGGTATTCTATCCTATTTGCTACCAATTAAAATAAATATTTGACAAAATATGGACTGTAACAATGTCCAAACTCAAATAACATGGTGGTAAAGGGTTGCAGTCATGTTACTTTCCTATGGCCACATAGGTATGGTCCCTTAAAATGTAGAGACTCAAATTAGTTATTAGAGAAATTTTGAGGTCAAAAATGGAACTCATAAGGAATATTATAATTTCTTTTTGGAAATAATAAAATAACACTAGATTACATCATCAATATTTAGAGCGAAAAAAATAAAAAAATAAAAATAAAAATAAAAAATAAAAAATTTGAACTCATATTTTCAACTTATTTCCTTGCGGTTTTAGTCAAATTTGGAGTGGGAGCTCTCATTGTATGTGAAATTTAATTATTCATCCAAGGAGTACCCATGTTTCATACTTTTGATGAACCCTACTACACAAAAAATGAGAAATACATGAAAAACATGATTCTTGCATTTTTTTGATGGACCCTACTACACAAAAAATGAGAAATACATGAAATAAATAATTGCAATCACATTTTTTCATGTAGTAGGGTCTATAAACAGTATGAAAAATGGGTACTCCTTGGATGAGGAATTAAATTCAACATCCAATGAGTGCTATTGCTTGAAATTTGAGTAAAACCGTAGGGAGATAAGTTGAAAATACAAGTTGAAAAAGTAGTTTTTTATTTTTTATATTTCAATCTTTTTATTTTTTTACTCCAAAAATGGTCATTCATTTCCCATGGTTGAAATCATCATCTTGAATCCTATTGGTTCTTATAAAGTTTATTTTTTTTATACCTTTTTGTTTTGAGGCTCATTTTAGACCTTAAGATTTCTCTAATGGATGGTCTACTGTGAATCTCTATTTGAAATCATGGAGGTTGCTAATAGGATGTACAACCAAATATGCCACAATATTCTTTGTTAAAGATATATGATCATCCCAATTAATTCAATGGAGTTATGGTCATCCTAATAAATGAAGAAATGGCCTTGGTCACAAAAGATGCTCCAAAATGGTTCCAAAAAGCAACCTCTTTGATAAATGAGCCGCTTGTGAGAATATATGCAAGGATTTTTTTTATCAACTTAGATGTGAACAAGGATTTGCTTCAATTTTTGTTTAATGGGGAAAAAAGTAAGAAGAGCTTATAAATTAGTGTGAGTAGTTGATCGCTCAGGCATTGGAACCTTAGGAATTAAAACAATTAAGATACATTCTTAGAGGGAAAATGGAACAACATAAATTTTAGAGCCAAGTTTGTAGGATGGGTGGATATAGTGCCTGGTTCTACCACATAAACTAGAAAAAAACCCGAGGTAGGGAAGGGTGTTGGTTGAGAAAATACCAAATGAGAGAACTAAAATTGATAGGCATAAAATGGAAAAAAATAGTGGTCAATACGGGCCACACAAACATAAATATAATAGCTCTCTATGATAGTTGGAAGAATACAACCAAGAAATATGTGAACCAAAGTGAATACCCATAAGAGGAATAGAAATATGAAACTCATCATAAACTCATCATTCACTACCTCCTCCATTGTACGTGCATTTTTATTTCCCTTTTTCACTCCCTGCAGTGACCAACTAAGCATGACAAAAGTGCTAGGGTTCTGAATAGTCATACATTTTCTCCATGTTCACAATATAAAATAACTGTTGAGAGAATATATATTAAAGGAATCTTTGAGCATTGACAGACGTAGAGATAGGTAGAGCGTTAGGTGCACATGTAATGTTAGGTAAAAGTTATGAGAAAAAGATTTAGAAGTGCAAAATTGATGTGCACATAAAAGGCCACAAAACCAATGGCTCAAATTTGAGTAGGGTAGGATATCACCCACTCTGATACCATGTTAAACACTAAAAAAATGATAGACAATATTAAGATAAACATGATATTGTATTATATTAACAAGTTATACATATTAACACATTATTTTCTGACCCTTGGTATTCATATTAAAATTGGTCTCTTAGAGTTGAATAAATGTTCATATTCCACACTGTAACCCTTAGTAGATTAGTTTTCCAACACCCAACGTAGTGCCTATAAGGAAAAAAGTCAATGGAAATTAGGTTCTACACATATTTTAGAAAACTTGATCCTACACATATTTAACTCATTGTGACCTACTAAAGCACTTGTTCCTTGGATAAGGACAACTATCCATTGCCATTTATGAAACAAGTGCTTTAGTAGCTCCCATGTTCAAAATTTTTATGTTGTTGGATGGATATTTCAGATAGAATCATGTTATAGTTGTTAAGAAAGATAGGCTAAAAATAACCTTTTGCACTAAATGGGGAACTTTTCCCTGCCACTATGTTACATGTCATTTTATCACATTAGGAAAATGACCATTAGTTTGTGCCTTTTTCTATCCATAAATGTGTTCCAAAGCATCCTCTTGCAATGCTAGAATCCAAACTATACCAAAGAGAATGAAATTCCTGGATCCCCATGCTCAAAAGCATAATTTTTGCTTCCTATGCAGTTTCCTAGTCAATTTTTGCACATACGTAGAAGATTCCATTAAAAACTGTGCATAAGTGTGCTCTTTCTTACATTGTGGCACACACACATGAATTAATGCATGTAAAAATAAAAAAGTAGAGTCTATAAGAATTGTTAGTCGAATCTTTCCCAACTAACAAGCTTCGAATGGATGCCTATTAAACCCTGATCCTTCCCATCATGGAGCTACCTCCCTCTCTTTGTGGAACCCCTTTCGGAACATTTTTGGATCTCATCCATTGGGAAATGGATCCCAAACTTCCCCCTCTTGGCCTATAAAGCTAACATAGGCCTGAGGATTGAGGAGGACTATTGGAAGTAGGATTATGCTACAAAAATAAGGCTAGGAGTATATTCTTCCAAGGAGAGGGTTGGAGATTGCGAGAATATGATTGTAACATCAAGGTTTTGAGGTTGTAAGTTTTTTCTCCATTTTATTAATATAAAAGCAATTATGCTTTCCCAATTATGTCTTATTTGATATCATTTGTGGGATTCCTTGATCACCCACATAGGTTATCATAGCTTATGGATTCAATTTATGGTATAGGTTGAGTTAATTAGTTCATTTATCTTTTACGATATATATTTGATGCTTTGATCTTGTGTATGTTTCTGTCTATGAAGGTCTCCTTCAAGACATCACAGGGAAATTGTGGGAAGTGCTGGAAAAATATTTAAAGCATTGAGGAGAAACGAATGGTTGAAGGAACTGAAATGGAATTCACCAAGCATTTTGATTAAACAATAAGTTACCTCTCTCATATTGTTTATTTCAGTCAATTGTAAGCTAGGGAAAGGTAGTAGCTCTTTCTTGTTTGTTTCTAGATTTCTTTGAGGTCTATGGAGATCCATATTGTCTATAAGAGGGTTTAGTCCTCCTAACAAATTGGTGACTTCGATGGGGAACATCTCACTCTCCATTATTCTCTTTGTTTGATCTTTTGATCCTTCTGTAGAAGCCCTCTCTCAGTGTTTGGAAATGTTGAAAATATCGATTTTGTGATTGATTTGACTTGTTTTTATTTTTATAAAAGATTCCTACTATGCACACTTTAACTTTAGGCATGTAGCACACCTATGTGAACTTTTGTTTCTGCAACAATGTGTATGCGTATTGGATTGATCTATTGCTTGTGCACATACCTGGAATTTTTGAAAATTTCTATCTTCTCTTCATCAAGCCTATAATTTTTTTCTATTTAATTAGACTTGTTTACACCTTCATTGAGTCTTTGTCAATTTGATTGGGTATTTTGAATTTTATTTTTGAGAAATTATTAATTTTATTTGCTTTGTTCATTAATCAGAGGTTTGTCTCAGTGTCTGAGTACTAATCGCCTTTGAGTTTCATTACTTTTGATCTTTGGAATTTTCACCCAATTTACTTTATTTACACTTGATTGGTTGTTTCGTTACATTGGTGAAGGAAAATAGTTTTGTTGTTCTTTTGCTGATTTGGAATCATCTTGTGCTTTTTTTGAAGAATTCTCTTACATAGATTACATTTACATAGTTGGAATTCTCATTTTGAAAACATAAGAAGAAATTATGAATAGATTACAATTGCATAATTTTCAAGAAAATTGTGCATAGATCAAATTGCATGGTTTGGCACTTAGGGTTTTGAATTGCATTGGAAAACTGGAAGTGGTGCATGTTGGAGTTGATATTTTAAAGAAGAAATGCTCTCCTTAATTTAGCTAGAATTCATCGAAATGAAAAGATCACATTATCATGTTCGATTGCATTAAAGTTTTGAGTCAAGTCATAACACCATCTGTTTCACATCCATTTACCCTATGAGTAAGTAACAATTCTTAAAATATGCGCTAATAAAATAAATTTAGAATTTTTTGTTATTTTAGGGCTCTTTTCCACCTACATTAGATCAAGTTGTAGGGCTTTGGAATACAAAACTGAGTTAAGTTTCCAAATCTACAAAAAAAACATTAGCATCTTGTAATAGGGAGTAAATCCATTTACTGCAATTTGGCTCTAGGAAGCTCCGCTTACAAAGGAGTTAAGCACGAGATCATGTCGGACCAAGTGGAGTGATCGACCCCACTTCATTGGTTACAGTAGAGTGATTTACATGTATTAAAAATAGTGTCGAAATGTACTTCAGATTCACTTGGAAATAAACCTCAGATTAACCATGTTGAAGATTTTTCAAGGGGATTAAGGTTTTTTACTTTTCCCTTGCATGCACGTATGATCTTCGACTTTCCCCCCAAGTTAATTTTTTTACGTGGTAACGTTAGAGACCACAATATTAGAGCTATTACCCGAGGTGATGACATAGGGGAAGTATCTACTGTAATTAGAATAGACATTGACTAGAATCACTTGGGACTTTTTGGAGGGTATTCTTAATTCAAGATGGCATAAATGAAGTTTACTTGCACTACATCATGTACATTAAGCAAGTTGTCAACGTAACTAGTTACACACACTACATCTTTAGCCACTTTTCACATTTAAATCTATGATGTTGGGTTTCATAAAAAACTGGTGATTTTGATGGGAAAAGTTTGTTTGCATGGTCTAACTCCTTAGATTTACTAGCGCATTTTATTTTCTTGCTTTTACTTTTTATAGAACTTAGGTGTGGATTGTGATTTTGAATTGTTAATATTGGTAATAAATTTATATAAGTTGAATCTAATGTTAATATTGTCGGAAGTTACATATAAAGAACCCCCTTTTTAACGGGAATCCTAGTCCTCTCCCTAACTTTGCAAATGTTGGTCCTCCTTATATGGCTATGTTGTCACTTCTTGTATTCACGATAAGTTTATTGGTGTGGTTGTTTTCAACTTATTTAATCCCAAATACCCAAACTATTCCACCTCAACCATGTTTTTCACCTCAACTTAGTTCATCATCTCAATATCGCCAAGCTCATGTTAACCCTTTACCTTCTTCACCCAACATGTCATCTTATCCTTCTTCTTATTCACTTGGTAAAATCCTTGATGCTAGTAACCAAGTGACTAAGAAGAAGAAGAAAGAGAATAAGAAGACGAAGAAGCAAGATAAGAAATATGTCAACCAACTAACCATGGTTGTAAGTAATGGTAATGTTGAGGCAACTTCCAACATGTATCACAAGCCTAGATACCCTTACAATATTTGTAAGGGTGACCACTTCCTTATTGATTATCCTAGTATTCCTAAGGCCTTGGAAGTATGTTTAGAAAATTCTTATCAACCTATTGTTGATCCATCAACCAGTGCTTGCGAGGTTCCTGGGAAGAAGGGTAAAGTTACATTTATTTATAGGATATGCAAAGGGATTCATTATAGTCACCTTTTCCCTCATATGGATGAAGCCTCAAAATTGTTGGAAAAACTTACTGTTTCACAACAACAACTTCCAAATGGTTACTATAAACTTTCTCTCAACCTACCATCAGTTGAAGAAGTGATTAATCTGATTCGAAGTACAATCAATCTCACTCTTCCATTGGAGAGTGAAAAATATATCATTTAGGTTGACGAGCCATTGGTTGATCGAGTGGTCAAATCAATACCATCTTCAGTTGATCCCACTCTCCCTTTATATAGTGAAGTTAATACCACTTAGGTTCTACTTGTTACTTCAAATTCTTCTACACATGGGGGCATTTCACCTATTTCCATTGAACCCCCTTCAAGTAATGAGGCTATTTACTTCAATTGGAGTATACTGACAAGACCTCCTATTCCTTCTTCCGCCTCTTTCCAAATCTTTGTGAAAGCGTATGGTAAGAATCCACGTGCACAAATGTAGATGAAGGTTCTTCTGTTAGTATTTTACCTTCATCCGCTTGGAAAGATTTGGGCTCCCCTCTGCTTGTGTCTGTTACACATAATAATTTTCCTTTTAACATAACCATTAGTGAGCCTTTAGGGATCCTTCCTAAGTTACCTATTACTCTAGAAGGCAAAATTGTCTATATTTATCTTATGGTGGTCCAAGACCCCTTGGATTTCAATTTGCTCCTTGGGCGAGACTATGTCTATGCCATGAAAGATGTCATATCAATACTAATTTGCATGATGTATTTTCCTCACAATGGAAATATTGTGACTATTGACGAGCTTTCATTTGTTGATATCGATTTGACTACCAACCAACCAACATCCCTTAATATTCCTTATATGCAACTTGTATCCAACCCACCATAGTTAAATTATGTGGCCACCAGTCCCATGTTTTCAGTTACTAATGCAAGAAATCTTCTCACTCTTTGCTCAACTTATTAAGACTTAGATATGGTAATTCTCATAGGAAACCTTATGGGGGGATTTGAAATGGATTTTCTTACCCCTTTTGATTCTCTTCACATGTCTTCTTTCCAGAGAGATATTTTTCCTTATGATGAAGAGCTCTTGGAGACCACGGTTAGGAAATATCGCTTGGCATGTGTTTCTTCCAAATGAAATTTTTGATCCAAGTGAATATGAGGATGGTTCTTTTATTGTGCCAACCTCATTAAAAAATGAAACAATTTTCCCTGAGGATAGTTCTTTTCCTGTGTAAACCTCATTAAAAAATGAAACAGGTTTCCTTGAGGATAATTGTTTTACCATGTTAACCTCATTAAAAAATGAAATAGGTTCCCGTGAGGATAGTTCTTTTACTGTGTAAACCTCATTAAAAAATGAAACAATACGCATGAGCATAGTTCTTTTGCTATGTCAAGCTCGTTAAAAAATGAAACAAATCCTCCCCTAATTAAGTCAAGTCTTTCACCCAATATCGTAAATGAACCTTCATTTCATCTGCTTATCGGTAACCATTAGTATACTTAGGTGAATGAAAAGAAGCTTGGGGGGGGGATGCTATGCCTAGAATTTAGTCATTATGCTGGGGGCATGAAAACTTATTTCAAGCCGCTAGTTTCTCGTCATTTCAAGCTTGTGTAAAAATGAAACCCTCTCAAGCATAGTTTTTTCTATGTTTCAAGCTAGTGTAAAAATGGAACTTAATTCGATTCCATTTTGGCTATTATTTTCATGCTCGTAAAGCATATGAAAATACTGATTTTTTTCTGTCTTTTCATGTTCGTTAATTAAATTGAAAGTTGATGATAATAAGTACATTTTTATCAATTTTTTGAATTTGTTAAAAACTTACGAAAAAGTGAAACCAAGAGTTCTCATTACACCCTTTTCAGACTCCCTAAACATGAAAATATCGTCGAGTATTTGATTATTTGAACTCGTAAAAGTAAATGAACAGTTGTCTATTTAGTATAAGTTTACCCCTTGTATGGACTGAACACATGGGGGTTATTTGGTTGTTGGCCGACCTTGACGAATTGTCCCATAACAAAAATAATTTCATATCTCCATGAATACTTATCGGAATCAGATGATCTTTAGATCAATCCTACACCTCTCGATGAGAGGGATCGAAGAAAAATACCAGTTTTCATAAATAAGATGACCCACATGGAGTTTGGACATAGATTCCAATTTTAACACTCCCTCTCAACTAGGGAAAATTCCATTTGTTGATCCATCTGCCTGACTGCACTATCTCTGCCATCAGTGCCCTGCACTGCTCTGCTGAACCATGAAGAAGAAGGATTGATTGAGAATGTCTCATACCATTCTCTACTAACCCGGAGTCAGTCCCATATGAAGAGAGTGTGTCATACCACTCTTACTGATCCCAGATCAATTCCAAAAGAGAGTGAGTTATGTCACTCTTATTGACTCGAAGTCAGTTTCATTAATCCCATATCTATATCACAAGAGAGTGTCTCAAACCACTCATATTGATCCCAGATCAGTTTCAAGAGAGAGTGATCTATATCACTCTTACTGACCCGGAGTCAGTTCCAATTGATCCCAGATAAATGTAGGTCATCCTAGCATAGGGAGTACGGTAGATACAACGATGCATCCATCGATAGTACTACTATGGTCCCTAACCCCATTTCCCTACTCATTGCCAAATGAGAGGTACTTCCCATGAATCCCAGAATGCATGGGTAGGATGCCTCGACAAGAGAACCACTCATCATGTCCATAAGTCGCCACGGGGTATCATAGGGGAAGGATGAACCATGCACCCTATACACATCACACCACTAGGGAAGGGTGACCGGCCCTATGGTCGCTTGTCACTCCAAGAAGTATCCCAAGCCCCCCGAAGATCCTAGAGCTCGATGCATGCATCATACAAGACCCTCATAAGAGGGTCTCTCAATGACTCCAAGTCATTCTCGGAAATTCACACATTTGACCTTTCCTTAGGGCTTTGACAGAATGTCTACGACTTGCACATTAGTCCCAATGCGATGGAGCCTTCTTGCTCATCAATGTATCATATCCTAGATAAGGTAGTATATGATGTCTATATCTTGGAGAAATTATAGAATATAAGATTCCTTAATAGTCAAATCCCCCTATGGTTGACATAGAAGATCATTTGGTACAGGCGAGTCACGATGCTTGTGTTTGGGGCCTGTTGGGCATGTAATCCCCCCCACGGCATGTTTTGGGGCTCAAAGCCCAAGTGTTGAGTTGATCTTGTTGTAAAGCTCCACGAATTGCAGGCGTGGGGCGTGAAAGTATAATAGAGTTGTAGAGTTGTCCGCCCTAGTTTTGTAATGTAATGTCGACTATATAGACCTATTGTATAAATAGAGCAAGGCTCTAAAGGAGAGAGATAATAGAAGAGAAGAATGAAAAGTATAAGTGATTGAGTCACAGCATGAAGTGTGCCTTTGGGTCATAGAGTAGGAAAATTTTCTGCAGTTGAGTGCACGGACCCCTGCAGCTGAGTGTGCAAGGTGGAGGCGAGTCTGTAATTGGAGAAGAGATTAATAAAGAAAGGTTTTATTACCAATTCTATGTATCTACTCCGAGTTATTATATGTTTGATATCATTTTCAAAGATATTGTTTCTTTATTGCGCACACTTGTATGAATGGTGAATCTTGTTAAGTATAACTGAAAACCTACAAATAAGCTAAGTTAATCAACTAATATTGGATTACTAGTAAGGACTTGGGTAATAACACTATTCAGACCTCGAGTAGGGCTGCGCAAAGGCAGCATCTCAAGCTGTAAGGAATGGGTAAGTGCGCGTAGCGACGTCTGCGTAGGGTTGAACCGCAGACCACTTGAAACCATCAGACATCTCTAGGGTGTGGAAACCTGGTTCTAGCACCCTCCCCTACTACTTCGGGTGAAACATCAGTCCGTGCTCCATGGACTATTGCCGAAAGGGCCAGTAGTAGCGGGATTTGTTTGGCTAAATCACCTCTGAACCTAGGTCAAGCCCCAACAAGCCAGCATAGCTCTCTCGATTTTGATTTATCTGAAATTGCATATATGGGAAGCAGAATCGGGTGAGTTTCCCTTCTAGTGGTAAGAGAGCGAAATAGATATTAGATCTTATGCACAGTGATGTGTTTGGACCTGTGAAGGTTCCATCACTGGGCAAGTCTGTGTACTATGTATCATATATAGATGACTTCTCTAGGAATACATGGATATATTTCCTCAAGAAGAAATATGAAGTATTTGACAGAATTAAAGAATTTAAGTATCTAGTGGAAAACTAGACAACAAAGAAGATAAAGGTGCTGAGGACAGATAATAGTGGAGAGTTTTGTAGTAAGGAATTTGAAGAATTCTGTAAGAAGTGTGGTATAGCACGACAGAAGACTACTCCATATACACCTGAGAAAAATGGAATTGTAGAAAGAATGAAAAAGACGTTGATGGAAAGGGCAAGAAGCATTCTTAGTGGTGCCGGGTTGGGACAAGAATTATGGGCAGAGGCGGTGGAGACAACATGTTACCTTGTCAACCGATCACCTTTATCAGCGTTGGAGGATAAGACTCCACAAGAGCTATGGACTGGTAAGAAATCCTCTCTTTCACATTTGAGGGTATTTGGATGTGATGCATATGTACATGTTCCAATGGAGAAAAGAACCAAGTTGGATAGTAAATCTGAAAAGTGCATATTTATTGGCTATACTGATGGTTTAAAGGGTTATAAGCTTTGGAACCGAGTAAAAAGGAAGATTGTGTATAGGCGAGATGTGGTGTTCAAAGAGGTAAAATATGTTATTAAACATGAAGTCCCATCAAAGGAACCTTAGAAGGTAGAGTTCAAGCTAGAGGAGGAAGAATCAAACCATACATCAGAAGAGTAATCAGAAGATGAAGAGCCACAAAATCTAGTTGTAAGAAGATCAGTTCGAGAAAGAAGGTAGCTAGAAAGGTATAGCCCATCTGCTTCTTGTTCAACTTTTTCTTTATCTATTACCAATGACGATCCCAGAATTGTGAAGGAAGAAATAGATTCAGAGGATGGAAAACTCTAGAAAGAGGCCATGGTTGATGAAATGGCATCTTTGCACAAAAATGAGGCTTGAGATTTGGTGGAGTTGCTAGCTAGAAGGAAGCCCATTGGTAGCAAATGGGTGTTCAAGAAGAAGACAAATGCAGAAGGGAAGGTGGAGAAATGCAAAGATCGGTTGGTAGCAAAAGGTTATTCCCAGGTACTAGGAATTGATTTTGGTGATATTTTTTCTCCTGTTGCTAAGGAAGCTTCTATTAGATTACTTTTATCTATTGCTGCTACTTTTGATTTTGGGGTAGAACAGATGGATGTGAAGACAACATTTCTTCACGGGGATCTAGAAGAAGAGATCTACATGAAGCAACCTGATGGCTTTGTGGTGAAGGGTAAGAAAGAATTGGTATGTAAGTTAAAAAAGTCTCTATATAGGTTAAAATAGTCACCAAGGATGTGGTATCAGAAATTTGATACATTTATATGGGGACTTGGCTTCACCAGAAGAAAAGAAGATCACTGTGTGTATTTTAAATTAATTGGTGACTGTGTTATTTATCTAGTCTTGTATGTTGATGTTGGAAATGACAAAGCAATTATCTAGGATATGAAGACCCAATTTCCCTCCAAATTCGACATGAAAGATCTTGGTGCTGCAAACTATATTTTGGCCATGGATATTAAAAGAGATTGGGCAAAGAGGAAGATCTTGTTACACCAGAGGAAGTATGTCGAGATAATATTGTAGAGGTTTAATATGCAGGATAGTAAACCAGTGAAGGTTCCTATTTCTGTAGGTGTGAAGTTATCTTCTGAATAGTGTCTCAAGACACAAGAAGAGGAAGAAGAATTGTCCTATGTTCCATATGCAAATGCAGGCGGTAGCTTGATGTATGCAATGGTCTGTACTAGACCAGAAATTGCACATGCAGTGGGATTATTGAGCATGTTTATGTCAAAATGAGGGAAGGAGCAATGGACAACAGTGGAGCAGGTTTTCAAGTATTTGCGTGGAACTAGTGATTATGGTTTGTGCTACCAAGGAAGACTAGGATTGGATAGAGGGTTGGATATTCATGGCTTTGTTGATGCAGACTAGGCTGGAGATCTGGATCAGAGAAGATCTACAAGTGGGTATGTGTTTAACCTATTTGGAGGTGCAGTTAGTTGGATGAGTAAGAAACAATCTATAGTGGCACTATCAACTACAGAGGCAGAATACATGGAAACCACTCATGCAAGAAAGGAAGGAATTTGGTTGAAGAGATTGTGTTCAAGTACGAGATTAGTATAGGGATCTATAAGGATAGACTGTGACATCCAAAATGCAATTTTATTGGCAAAGAACCCTGCTTATCATTCAAAGACAAGGCACATTGTTGTTCATTATCAGTTTGTGAGTGATATGATAGAAGACAAAAATGTGTTGCTGGTAAAGGTGGACACTTTGAAGAATACTGCAGATGCATTGAAAAAATATGTGAGCTATCAGAAGTTCTCTTGGTGTAGAGAAACAATGGGCATTGTAGGGCTGAATAATTGACTAAGCTCTCCTATGGCCCCATGTGAAAAGAAAACAACAAGTGGGAGAATGTTGGGCTGTGTTATATTCTTTCGATGACTAGCTCCCCTATTTAACCAAGGGGTTAGAGGGTGGGTGGAGCTCCCCATTCATTTCACCGATTGTGAAATGGGGGGGTCACAAGGGGTTTAAGGGGGATGGGTAGCCCCCCCTCTACGGGCTCTGGGGAAGTGTCCCGGGGAAATTTTTTTGGGACCTTATATTAGGTGGGTGGACCTGCCTATGGTTTTTTGCATGGTTTTCGCACATGGTTTTGGGCATGATGGTTTTCGGTCCATGGTATTGGATGCTTTGACATGTATATATATGTATTGTAACATTGAAAGGAACATAATGAAAATTCAATCTGGTAGTCTTGGTTTTGGGATCTAGGGGAAAATCTCTATGTATATGTGTTTTATGTGTTATGCTCTCGCATTGTTTATTTTCTGTGTTTTAGAATTCATATGTAGTTAATTTATGTATGGGGTTAAAACCTACAGATTATGTTGAAGTTCCCTATCCAGAATGTGTAGGAAAACACTAGCAAATTGAATTGTGAAAGACCTTGATCTAATAAGAATTGAAGCCAACATACTTTAGGATTCTAACACCAGTGGCTATAATTTTGAATGTAAGTAGCACTAAGATCTTGAAAACCATTCTTGAGGTTTGAATAATCATTTTGTATCAGTTGCATCATGTTATCTCCATCAAAAAACACCTCATAAGTCTATATTCTTCGAGTAATCTAGGATGTTTTCGCTTATAGATGTATAGAAAAGAATTGCATATAAAATTGCATCTTAACACATAAATGTGCACATATGAAAAGAAGAAAACACATAAAAGGCACAAAAGAGAACACCAAGGCTTGATAACGGAGTTCGTCCAATTTGGGCTACGTCTCCGGCCCAGCTCAACAATGGGGAGGCCTTTCTTATTAAATGGCATGAATAAACAGAATTACATTCATCAATCTATCCACAAAGAGGCTTATACCTCCACTCTCCAAGATGGCTATGAAATGAATGCCTGAGATGGAGTGGTATGCAACACCAAAGCTTCCCGCAACAATAACAAGGGCTGGAGTCTTTAAACTATTCAAAACAGATCAATAATTGCTCTCGGCCTCCTGCAAACAACATGCTGCAACAACAAAGATGCCTCCTGCTGTTCTCTTCCATTGATCATATTTTATAATGGGTTCTCGAACAAGATCCCATGTAAATCAAGACTGTCTGGTTAATAAGAGAGGTCGGTAGAGTGGAAGAATCAGCGAGTGCAACCACCTCTCAAAATGGCCCTTTTATCGTTGCATTGATAAGGCTTCAAAACCTCAAAAAACATTGCAAATCTGCCTAGAAACCATATGCTCGGACCTCAAAAACCATTAAATCGGGCTTATTTTTCCTACCAGGTCTGCGTTGAGGTCACAGATCAACGTATCAGGGTGTTCTTATCCTAGTCCTTGAGAAAGATCGACCGCTGATCGCTGATCGCCGATATCGGTGTTGACCGATCGTGTCAACATCCTACACATATATCACCCCGGGTGTCTGTTGAGGGTTCCACCGATTGAGCTAATCTTCGATCACACTATCCGCTTGCCGTATATATATATATATATATATATATATATATATATATATATATATATATATATATATATATATATATATATATATATATATATATATATATATATATATATATATATATATATATATATATATATATATATGTGACTGCCGATTGCGATTGCCTCCGATCCGCCGATCCGATTTGATCAGAGATTGGTGATCGGGGGTTCCACAGTCCAAACCTTAAGTCCGCCCACATGCAACCTTCGATTGTGATTTGGCCTTAAGGCTTAAGACTCCTTTTTCAAAGGAAATTCCTCATTTTCTTAAGGATTGAAAAACCCTTATTTTAGCAATAACTTCATCATCCAGACTCGGATTGAAGTACCGTTTATGCTGTTTGAATCAGAAAGATGAGACCTCCTCTCTGATCCAGAGTTGACTTCCTTCCAATCACTTTGATTTTCTAAGTTTTTCCATGCCATTATATCTGAAGATCCACCTGGATCAATCCTCCCCATTGAGGAGCTTTTGGACTGCCAAAAGCTTTTCATTAGTCAATTGGCAAGTGAGGGTATTGTTCCCTCACTTTCTCTTTCTCCAACCATCTAGCCTTGCTGGGATGCATTCCCTTGAATCCAACTCAAGGGTACTATACATCTCCTCATCGTGAAGTCCTGGTTCTTTTTTCGAGGATGATGTCTTCGACCAACTCATCGATATATTCTAGTGCAAAATCATCGATGGTAGGAACTGTGCCCACCTCATCAGTGTCCATGATCAAAGGAGGCTCATATAGCTTCAAGTTCTCCACATTCACTACTGAGTACATCTGCATATAAACCAGCAAGTCAAGACGAAAGGCATTGTTCCCAATCTTCTCCAATATGGTGAATGGTCCATACCGGATTGGCTGCAACTTCTTTCCTTCTCCCTTCATCCTATCTTTGTTGATGTGGAACCACACCTTGTCACCCATTTGGAATTGATGGTCGACTTAATGTTTATCATGTCGAGCCTTGTAACAGGCTTGACTCTTTTCCAACTGATCTTACACTGTTTGGTGAATCATGTGGATTCGCTGAATGAACTACTGAGCTTTGTCTTTATCATTACATCCACTAGAGCCATCCTCCCTTCCAAAGACCATGTCTAAAGGGTCCTTTGGCAGGTGACCAAAGCATGTCTTGAATGGTGAACGTTGCGTCGATGAATGTTGTGCTCGGTTGTAGGAATGTTTTATATAGGGGAGATGTTCATCCTACAACTTGGGATGTTTCCCATAATAGCCTCGTAATAGGTGTACCACGGTACGGTTAACAACCTATGTCTGCTCGTCAGTTTGCGAGTGAAATGCTGTGCTTCTTTTCAGTTTGGTGTCCATCACCCTCCACAAAATGGTCCAAAACTGCCCAAGGAAGCGAGAGTCTCGATCCGACACAATTGATGTGGGTAATCCAAAGTGGACCCAAACATACTGAAAGAAAAGAGAAGAAGTTTGCTCTGCAGTAATTTTCTTTTTACAAGGCATAAGAATACACATTTTGCTAAAATGGTCAACGATGACATACAAATAGTCGTGACCCTTCCTAGACAAAGGTAAACCTCCTACAAAGTCCATTGACACACTTTCCCATGGACGACTCAGAATAGGGAGTGGTGTGTAGAGCCCAAATTTTCTATTAGAGGGCTTTGAAACAGAACACATCACACAACCCTTTATATAGCGAGTCACAATGTTTTTCATATGAGACCAAAAACAAAATCTCTATACATGACATAAAGTCTTTTTGATACCAAAGTGTCTAGACATAAGAGAGGTGTGGGCCTCTCGAATTACATGCACTCTTTCTCCTTTGGGAATACACAACTTACCAAGGTGATACAACAATTTCCCCTGCAAGTGATAGTTGTCCACCTGTGAACCATTGGTTAGCTTTGCATAAACCTCCTTAAAGTCATCATTGTTAGCATATTGTTCAACATAACTTTCAAAAGACAACGAAGCATTATGCAAAATAACAGAAGCAGAAATAGGAGGGCGAGATAGCATATCAACCACTTTATTGCTAGTGCCCTTCTTATACTTTATTACCAGATGAAACTGTTGAAGAAATTCCATCCACTTGAAATGACGAGTTTGCTGCAACTTGGTTTGTGACTGAAGGTACTACAAGGGCTGATGATCTATATGGATGATGGTCTCCTTGCCAATCAGGTAGTGTTTCCACTTTTTCACACTCTGCACCAAGGCATAAAGCTCCTTGTCATAGGTGGGATAGTTTATCACAGCTTGAGAAAACTTCTTAGAATGGTAACAAATTGGCTACTTTTGTTGCATCAGTACAGTGCCCATGGCATAATCGCTGGCATCGATTTCGATCTCAAATGGCTATTGGAGATCGAGTAAGGCTAAGACTGGTGTGGTGCTAATTTTTTCCTTCAATGTTTCAAAGGACTTCTGATGTCTTCCTCCCCATTGGAAGACCTATTTCACACTTGTCAATGTGTGCAAAGGTGCTGCAATAATAGAGAAATTAGCAATAAATCTCCTCCAATACTGGACTACACCTAGAAAGCTACGGACCTCAGTTACACTAGTAGGCTTAGGCCAATTTACAATTGCTTCAACTTTAGTGGGATCAATTTTTAACTAACCATGACCAACAATATGACCTAGGTAACCCAAAGAGGTTTTCCTGAACTCACACTTTGACAATTTTACAAAGAGTTTTTCTTTCTTCAACACATCAAGCACTTTATTTACATGACTCACATGTTCAAACCAACTCTTGCTGAAAACTAGTATATCATCTAAATATACAAGAACAAATTCATCAATGAAGGGTTGAAAGATATTATTCATAACCTACATAAAGGTGGCTAGAGCACTGCAAAGCCTGAATGGCATTACCATCCATTCGAACAACCCCTGCTTGGTTTTGAAAGCAGTTTTCCACATGTCCTGCGCCATAATTCAGACCTGGTGATAGCCACTGTGCAAATCCAATTTTGTGAAATATACAACACTTTTTAATTGATCCAATAAATCATCTATGCGTGGGAGGGGATAGCGATTTTTTATTGATATTTTGTTCAGTGCGCGGTAGTCCATGTACATCCTCCAGCTTCCATCCTTCTTGGGCACTAGAAAAATCGGCGACCCACATGGGGAGGAGCTCAACCTAATCATGCCTTGGTCCAACAATTCATGTACTTGACACTTGATCTCCTTCATTTCAACTACTGACATTCTGTACATGCCGATATTCTACAGAGGGGCATCATGCAACAATTGGATTTCGTGTTGGATTTCCCTCTTTGGAGGTAGTCCCCATGGCTCCTGAAACAATGCATTATAATCAACAATTAAATCCATCAATTCTTGTTTATGCTTCCCATCGCAGCCTTGGAATGCATCTGCGAATTCGGCCTCCTTTTCCCTGACGACCATAAGCATGCATGTTTTGCTGGAATTTACCAGCCATTTCATCTGCCCAGTGCTTACGAGGTTGGTGTTAATTTTGTTTTGATGAGCCTGCACTATGTACTCTATCCCATCCTTAGTGATGTGGTATTTATTCTCATGGTGGAAAAATACAGCTTTTCTGTCATACAGGTAGGGGCTCCCCAATACCATGTCACAGATGTCCAGCAGTATAACATCCATCTCTACTTCATCTACCAGCTTAGAAGCAATCACAAATTTTACCTTGCATTGTTGGGTTACATTCAATTTAGATTTATCATGTATCCATCCCAGCGGGTAAGGATTTGGGTGTGGTTTTGTTTCTAAGCCAAGCTTCTTTACCAAGGATTCTGTAATTAAATTTGCTTGGGACCCTGTATCAACCAGAGTTTCTACTTTGGTGTGATTTACTACAACTCTGATATGAAATAATTCAATTCTTTTTCTATCATTTGAAAGGGACTCATCTATAGAACTGGTGCTTCCATGTGATTTAGAATCAATAGGAGGTGTAAGGGTACCTTTTGTTCCTATTGCTGTGACCAGCGCTTCATCTCCCGAATCTGATCCAAGGTCTTGCTGTGTTGCTGCCACTGTTTTCTGCTTCCCTTTTCCTCCATACTTCTTTGGACGCTTTTCTGGGTGTTGCTTCCAACAGTGATCATCATCGTGGCCTTCTTTCTTGCAATGATTGCAATAAGGCCGCTCTCCCTCTTTGGCTGCTGCTATTTTCTTCTCCTTCCCTTTCCATTTCACTTTGGATTTGCCATTGGGAGGTTTGAACGGTGGCTTTCTGGACTGGTCCTCTCTTTCATTCTTTCCCCTGTTCTCAATATGAATTGCTTTCACACTAGCTGCGTCAATAGTGGTTGGTTCAAACAACAATAATGAATGCCAAATATAACTATGCAGTGAGCCAATATACTTAGTTACAACTTCAGGTGTATCTAGTGCAATACCCAAATTCACTGCTTGCTTCCTAAATTCTTCTGTAAAACTATGAACATCCTGCCCTTTGCCTTGCCTTAAATATTTTCCAATTCATCAAAGCTTTTTGTTTGTATCCTAAGGGATAAAGTTGTTCCCTTAATGCAGAAGTAAAATCATACCATGAGGAAAAGAGCTTACCCACATTTTTACTGCTCTGAAATTTTCTCTCCCACCAAATGAGAGTTGTACTGCCCAGCCGTAGAGAGACCAGATGGATTTTCGCCTCATCCTCTACGATTTTTTGAATCCTGCACTAAACCTCAATATGCCTGATCCAATTATTAAGCTTCTCTGCGTTACTTTCTCCATTAAACACAGGAAGATCAAATTTAACATCTAATTTAAAGAAAGGTTTCTTAGATGTGTCCCTGGGATTTCTGGGATTATTATGGTGAGGGGAAGAAGAACCTTCATTCATAGGAGGAGAAGGAGGGGGATCTCCTCCACCATCTCCATGTGCTGAGCCTATTTCTTCTACAATTCTTCCCTTTGATCTCTCCAGACTTAGAACCAATTGACTGGCATTCTCTGCCATCGAATAGAAAGTCTTTCTAAAATTGCGCTCCTCTTCAATACGAGCTTCATCTTCAGCCATGTTTCTTCTCCGAGGTGCTTGCCCTACCTCTGGATCGAAAGGTCCTAGATTCCCTTTGCCTCTTTGAAGCCTGCCTCTTGTTAGCATGCAAACATGTAATTCACATCTAAAAAGCCCTGCTTTGATACCACTTGATCTAGGATGTTTTCACTTATAGATGTATAGAAAAGAATTACATATAAAATTAAAGCTTAACACATAAATGTGCACATATGAAAAGAAGAAAACACATAAAAGGCACAAAAGATAATACCAAGGTTTGATAAAAGAGTTTATCCATTTTGGACTACGTCTCCGGGCACACCTCAACAATGGGGAGGAATTTCTTATTAAATGGCATGAACAAACAAGATTACATTCATCAATCTATCCACAAAGAGGTTTATACCTCCAGTCTGCAAGATGGCTATGAAATGAATTCTTGAGATGGAGTGGTATGCAACACCAAAGCTTCCCGCATCAATAATAAGGGCTGGAGCCCTTAAACTGTTCAAAACAGATCAATAATTGCTCTCAGCGTCCTATGAATAGCGTGTTGCAACCATAAAGATGCCTCTTGCTGTGCTCTTCCATTGATCCTCTTTTATAATGGGTTCTCGGACAAGATCCCATGTAAATTGGGACTATCTGGTTAATAAGAGACGTCGGTAGAGTGGAAGAATCGACGAGTGCAACCACCTCTCAAAATGGCCCCTTTATCATTGCATTGATAAGGCTTCAAAACCTCGAAAAACACTACAAATCTACCCAAAAACCATATGCCCAGACCTCAAAAACCATTAAATCGGGCTTATTTTTCCTATCGGGTCTGCGCTGAGGTTGCAAATTGGCGTATCGGGGTGTTCCTGTCCTAGTCCTTGGGAAAGACCGACCGCCGATCGCTGATCGCCGATATCGGCGTTGGCCGATCACGTCAGCATCCCACACATATATCGCCCCAGGTGTGTGTTGAGGGTTCTACCGATCTGGCTAATCGTCGATCGCACTATCCGCTCGCCGATATCCATATATATATATATATATATATATATATATATATATATATATATATATATACATACATATATACATATATACATATATATATATATATATATATACATATATATATGTATATATATGTATATATACATATATACATATATACATATATACATATACATATACATACATACATACATACATACATACATACATACATACATACATACATCTATATATATATATATATATATATATATAGATAGATATATATATGACCATAGCTTGCAATTACCTCTGATCTGCAGATCTGATTTGATCGGAGATCGGCGATCAGGGGTTCCACGGTCCAAACCTTAAGTCTGCCCACATACAACCTCCGATTGCGATTTGGCCTTAAGGCTTAAGACTCCTTCCTCATTTTCTTAAGGATTGAATAACCCTTCTTTTAGCAATAACTTCATCATCCGGACTCAGATTGAAGTACTGTTTGCACCGTTGGAATCCAAAAGACGAGACCTCCACTCTGATCCTGAGTTAACTTCCTTCTGATCACTTTGATTTCCTGAGTTTTTCCATGCCATTGTATCTGAAGATCCACCTAGATCATCGAGTGACAGAGATAGTTCTTTAGGAACCAATTCAAGGTCTGACAACGACACATCTACATAGGACATAAGCTATACTTCAGACGTGAAGTTTAATTTATCTTCAACAATCAACGTTGTAGACTTGTCATATGTATTGAAATATGAGTTAATGTTCTTAAGAGTATACATGCTAAACTTGGATTAGTGATTGTTGAGCTTGCAACATGTGTACTTTTCAGAAGATAAGCTAGGGCTTTAAGAAGTAAAATTATTACAAAGGCATGCATATGTTGAGCCGATATTTCTGCTATGACTTGTATTGACATTCAAAGGTTGGGTAGATGCATTGCAGGAAGTTGTGGAGTGAAAATGAACAATAGCAGTAGTAGCAGAGGTAGTGGGAGTGGTGGTAGTAGAGACAATAGTGAAGTATAAAATAGTGGTGTACATTGAGCAACAATAGACAACAATGACAATAGTGGAGGCAATGGTAGGAGGTGCAAGAGTGAACAAATAGCAGTAGGTGAAATAGAACATTTTAGTTGTGCCATTGTCCTTGGTAAGGGATCCCTAACTCAGAGAGCATTTGATTCCTTCTAGAATTGATAGTAAAACACTTTGGGGGGCCTCGTACTTCATTCTAGATTTATCTGGTAAATTTATACGTACATCATACATAACACAAAATTTGGTTGAGACAAATATTTCATGTATTATGCATTGATGTGATGATGATTTGTATGCTTATTTTAATTCTCTGAATGTTTAAGAAAACTAACCAATTATGAAAATTAAATGGAAATACTAATTCACCCCCTTCTTAGTATTTCCAATAACTAATATCAGATTCGGTCCTTCAATGGAAGATTAATCACTTGAAGGAAGATACATCGCGTTAATTGGTGGAAATTATGGTTGAAGATAAGATGGTTTTGATCCTAAAGAAGATGTTAAATCCCTCAAACACAAAAATTCTCAATTGATATGGGAGAGGGATTTGATTAAAGGCTAGTCTAGTAGCCTTTCTAGGGAACATGAAGAGCTGAAGACTAAGAAGGATAAGCATTACAATAACTAGAGATGATCCATAGTTTAAATTATCCAACTTCTAGATTAAATTAATAAAAAACTAACACTAGAAAAGGATCATGAACTTGATAAGGAAAAGATGGAAATAAATCATATCAAAAACATGTTATAAGAGGCAAACAAGATGGAAATCACCTTGACAAGACAACTTAAGGAAAAGGAACATCGAAATAAATGGAACATCAGGATAAAGAAATTGGCAAGAAAATCACCACCTTGAAGAAGCCAAAGGGAATGAGGAAGTCTTAAGAAATAAAATGAAGTAGAAGGATTAGTATTACATGAATCATGAACAAGAAATTATCATCTTGAGAGAAAAATTGGATAAGCTAAATAAAAAATTGAGGAGCTCATAGGTTTTGGATGACATTATCAATTGCCAAGGGTGAAGAAGAAGATATTTCACATGATGAAGATGAAAATAAGCCTCACTCCAAAGATGAATAGAAACCACTTGTCAAAGAAGAAAATAAGCCTCATGCCAAAAATGAAGAGAAGCTGTTGGGTCAATTTATTGAGTAAATTAACACAAGTATTTTATTGTCAATCTGGGTTTGTATAGCTTAGAAGCATCTCAAAAGTCTATGGATTCCAATGGTAGTCAATTTTAGAAGTTAAATTAGAAATATTAAAAGAAATGCATATTGCAAATTTAAACTCTAATTAAGTAATTTCTAATTCACTTAAATAATATGTGGGATGAGGCTCCTAACTTAGGGGAACATGGTTATCCTTCCCTACAATACTATTTCCATGAAGAGAAATATAAAAGAACTAATTAACAATGGTTTATGATGCAAAAGATGTAAAATAAGAGGCTCCTAACTAAGGAGGACCAGATTGTCTTTCTTCACAATTGTACTCTATCATAATCACCATTGCTTCAAACCAGAAATGCAGAATAACTTCAAATAAGAAAAGGAGAATGAAATTCAGTTTTAGTTCAAGATAAAATAGAAGGGGAGTTTAACTTAAATTCCTGTGTGTCCCTTCATATGTAGATTATAATTAAACCAATATTCATTCAATCATCACACATCTAAATACATTTGAAACAATAACTAATTTATGAAAACTATGAAAATTTAACCAAGAAGTACACTTAGCCTGGTGTGGGGGCCCTCCACACTTGCCTTGCACACTTGAAGAAATCTCAGCTACAACAACTTCAGTAAATCAACCAAGCATGAACAACAAATTGAAATGAAACATGTTCTTCAATCAACCTTCAGTCTTCAAAAAGTCTCAAAATCAGATTACATAAATTCTATACGCTTACGCCTTCAATAGTCTTGGCTTAAATAGAGAAATAATAAAAAAACATGAATAAAAAGGCTCTAACAACCTTATCTATCCTAATCCCATCTATCCTGGTCGAATCCACCCATTCAGTTACACAAAATTTGGAAAAATCCCAAAAATCACTAATTTTGGCCTATTTCCTAGGGATTTCCTAAATGACTCGTCCCGTTTGACCAACTTTGATTGGGCATGTTTAAGCTTGTTTTGACTGAACCAATATGAATTCATTTAATATTAGTTCCCAATATTTCTAAAAATGTGCTCAGCTTGTGCCTAGGTCTTCTGCAAGTATGACATCAATGAAGCCATTACAGGAATTTATGATCGTGTCTAAAAATGCACTTAAAATCCAATGTTTATAAAAACATATAAAAATTGAAAAACATAATTTATATACTTGAATATCGATAAATATGTAAAAATGGGGTGTATATGATGGAAAATGGATGGATAATATAGAAATTAAGTGTGTTTACTTAAGCAAATTTGGATAAAAAATAAGAGCCAATAGAAGCCCAAAGTCAAAGTTTTGCATAAGTCAACCAACACCAGAATCTAGAAGATCAATACCTCAAGATGATGTATTAAGACGAAAAATAATAGAAGATAATTTAGAAGTGGAGAGTAGTAAAGCCTTGCTCAAGGGCGAGACACCTTTAGAATATCATCATCCCATACGCCCAGATATGTAGGTACATTTCATGGTTATTGTTATGCATGTTCTAACTATGGACACAAAGCTAGAGAATGTAGGGAATATTGCAGGAGTATTGATAGAAGTTTTTATCAAAGCCCTAGAATCATATTTATTGGAAGGAAATATTGAATCTCATATGACTTTGAAAATAAAAGTTACAACACCTTTTCTCCATTACTTAGACAAGATGCAAAGTGCTACATATGTCGCAATTTTGGCCATTTTGCACAACATTGTAGAAGTGACTTGATGTGGACTTCAGAAAACCAGGAAAGAAAAACATTTGCTAGGCAGGAAGAAAATACCACTAGGTTCTAACAGAGAAGATAGGTTTCACAATGAATTATTACACAATTGCAAGATCAAAAATATGGATACAGGGGGAGCTATATGACAGGATCAGATGATGTCTTAGGAAAGTATATTTTTAGGGGGATCCTATGTAATGGAAGAGATGATGTAACAAGAAAAACATTATCAGGGGGAGCTTGTAGAGATAATGCAATAGGTAAGCATGTTGTCAGGGGGAACCACATCACTTGAATATATCATCAAGGATGCATCAACCACCCTTTTTCATTCATTTCAAAGGCAGAGAGAATCTTGGAAGAATCAAGGGAGAGAGAGATTCATGATGCAACATGCCTTGTTATGATAAATGTGTTGACATCAATGATAAAGGGGGGCATTGTTGAGCATGTTTTCATTGATGTCAAACTGGGTGAAATAGGTGCAAGATGTCATAATTGATGTCCCTGGTATGCAAGCTATCAAGGATGAGATGTTGCATTGGTGAAAAATTATCACTAGGGTTTGGATGTCTAGGATGATGGAAAGACCCCATATTTGTTGGAGTTTTTGTAGCAATAGATCAATAAGTGTACCTCAAATACACTCACCATTATATTCTAGTGATAATGTTGATTTTGTTGATGTGTGGAGCTCTTTGTAGGTCCTCATAGTTTGTGATATTTTCCAAATAAAAGTTAGTGACCTCATTTCATGGTCAAACTCCCCAAGGTTGTTGATGTGGTAGATTTTCTTTGATCCCAAAGCATGAATAATGTGGCAATCAAGATAGATGATGATGTGGCGAGTATACTTGGCTAAGTTATGGCTCATGTCTTAAGAGTTACTATCAAAAGTTTTAATTGATATACAAAGGGGTTTTTTTTAATTAATATAACTTTTGGCCTAAATTAAAATAAGCATTTTGGCTCCAAATAAAGACTTAAACTTAAAATTTTAAGTTTCCCCTTCCTTACCAAAATACAAGTTATCTGACTTTATTTTGTGACTACTCAGAAAATATATAGAGATACATCACTTGGGAATACATGTGTGTATCTCATTCTATCCATTATCTATATGGGCAAGATAGTTTGAGCAAATGTCATTTTAACTATTCTTGAAGAAGATCAAACATTTGGAAGGGTTATGATTGGTCTTTGTAGGGATTTTAACTGTATTTTAAAGGGATTCATTGGGGAAGTTTCTTGCAGGTGGAAATGTTATATTTTATGTGCAATGGTTTCGATCTATTTCTACTCATATCAACGATTTCGGTTAGGGTTTATGATTATGAAATTATGGAAAAAAAGGTCTCAATTTCTCTTCCTTGTAGGTGGTAAAAAAAAGCTCTAAAAGTGTGATTCTTGTGGTCATCAAATTCTGAAAACTGAGCACTTGTGAAGGAAAAATCTTGAAGTATTACATAATGTAATGAAGAAATTCCAAGACATTTGGATCACCCTTATGAAAATGTTGTGATAGGATTGCATGCATCAAGGATCAGTGAAGATGTTGACCGTAATCCAGGGCTGATGCCTAATAGCATCTACGACCAACTTTTCTTCCATAGAAGTGTTGTTAAGGGTTTTCTAGCATTCTTTCTCCATCTTGAGGCACTGTAACAAGTTGCTCTACAAGTATAGAACTTGGAAATTTGAAAGTCCTCCATGGACAACATTCATAAGCATTCTTAAGTCTGAAAAATTTCGCAAGCCTAGAAATTAAAATATTTGCTGCCTATCATTATGTATATAAGAGTTTGGGTGTAATGTTTGAATCAGGTTCAAGTGAAGATATTTGGTATCCTAGAAGCAATCTAATGTAGGGTTTTGAAGTTTCAAAGGATTGTGGTACTTTGTAACCTACAATGATCTATGAGATATTCACATGACGTTTCAGTGGTATTTGCCTATGAAAATTATCCTATGACAATGGTGTAATGCCTATGACCATGATGTATGTGACATTGTTATTCACATGGCAAGTGATGAGCCTCATACAATAGAATTGTATTCACTTGTGTTACCCTATAAGCTTCTACTTGGTTAAGGAAGAGTAGGGGTTTTGATAGATTCAATATGGTAGTATATTTGACTGTAATGATAACCTTGATGGAAGATAATGACCAGGGAAAATTTTAATGATGGAATTCTATCTTAAATTTTACAAACCTTGGAAAATCTTACTAGTCCCTAGCATGAAAGCTATGAAATATTTGGATATATCTTGATAAAAATATTTATTTTTCTATTTATTTTGTATATAGCGTCTATAAAATTTAAGCAATCTTTAAGGTTAAATAATTTTATACTACAAAATTTGGGCGAACCATTTTTAGAAAAATGGAACTTGGTGAATATTTTATTTTTATAGAAAAAACATGGAAAATCATCCCACTTGCGAATATTAGCCCCTAAAACTTTCCATGACAATGACCTAGTAGTATGAAACACAATGACCCTATGAATTTGGTGTCAAGAAATGACATTGATTTATACAGTGACTTGGACATGAAAACTTGACTAAGTATGTTGTATGAAACATTGATGATAGTGAGTCTTGTAGTAACTTCATATGAAAGTTACCTTTGATAGTGACCTTCACATAAAAAAATAAATATGTTGGTGACCTAAAGGAATGATAGTGAGATAGAATGAAACTAGTATATATGAAACTAACATTAATGCTTGGATTGTGATATGATAGTGGCAATTTGATCTAGACTCTTCTAGAAGGTTTCATTGGATGAACCAAACTCAAAGGTTTTTGTAACCTCAACCAAAATTTATTTAGACCTATATTCATTCCTAAACCTAAATTCAACAATAATTCCTATGGGACATATTAGGGTAAAACCATGAAATAAAAACAAGACCAAATACATAGTACAATGCTAAGAGTATACAGAGACTAAAATGATAAAGATTAAATGACAACATGCTAACAAGAATAAAATTCATCTATGAGTATTAGACAAAGATTGTAGCTTATAAATAAATGGTATGAAGACTATGTTGAAGTTCCCTATCAAGAATGTGCAAGACAACATTGACAAATTGAATTGTTAAAGACCTTGATCTAATAAGAGTTGAAGTAGGAATTCCTCATGATTTGATTCCTCATGATCTGAAGTCAAAGAACCATTCTTTAGGTCTGCATAATCATTCTGTATTAGTGGCATCCCATTTTATCTAGTAATAGAAAACTCTGAGGTCTATCTTCTTAGAGTGACAAAGATACTTCTTCAAAAATCAATTCAAGGCATGTCAATGTCACACCTACGTAGGACATAATTTATACTTATGAAGTGGAGTTTAATTCATCTTCAACAATCAATGTTGCAAACTTGTCACATGTATTATACTATGATTTAATAGGCTTATGACGATACATACTAAACTTGGATCAATGATTGTTGAAATTGCAACATGTCTACTTGGAAAAATATAAGCTAGGGTTTTAAGCAATAAAATTATTATAGAGGTGTACATATGTTGAGTCAATATTTCAGCTGTGACTTGTATTGACAGTCAAAGGTTGGGTAGAGGCATTGGAGGGAGTTGTGGAGTGACAATGAACAACAATAGAAATAACAAAGGTAGTGAGAGTGGTAGCAGTAGAGACAATAATGAAGAATACAACAATGGTATATAATGAGTTGTATCTTATAGCAGTGGAAAAAATGGAGGTAGTGGTAGGAGAAATAACGGTAGTGAGAATGTAGTTGTGCAACAAAAATAGTAGGTGAAATAGAAAATTGTAGTTAGGTCATTGTCCCTGGTATGAAAACCCAAATTCAAGGATCATTTGAGTAAAACCCCATGGGAAGTCTTGTACTTCCTTCCATGTTTATATGGTAGATTTGTATATACATCACGCATAACACAACATTTGGTTAAAACAAATATTTCATGTACTATCCATTGATGTGATGATGATTTGTATGTTTATGTTAATGCTCTAAATGTTTAAGAAAACAAACCAATTATGAAAATTAAAGGGAAATATTGATTCACCCCCCTCAGATTATTTTCAACATAAGCATTAATCACGTAATCAACACATGACAACACTAGATGCATGTGGAAAACCTTAAAGGGAGAAAACCACAAATATTATTTGTTTGTGTATTCTTGTAAGAACTAACCTATTGTTACATAAATTTACAAGAACCAACTAGAAGAAGTCACCAATCCCATAATTTATAGGAGCCTACTTGAAGGAGGCCCCAATTCCTTGATTTACAGTCACCAACCTAAAGGAGAAACAAATCCCCTAGTTTCCAGGCACCAACCTAAAGGAGAAACCAATACCCCAATTTGATTTTGATTTTGATTTTGATATGATTTTGTTCACAACTTTGGAAAACTACTCTTTGTTATGTACTTTTAAACTATGTACATGGTATTGACTCAGATCTTGAAAATACTACATACTACTCTCTTTTATATTATTATTTTAATGTGTACTATATATTACTTCATGCCTCCAAATTTATACTTGTTTGTGTTTGGTTTTTTGTAAAGTCTATTGGTTCTCTGCACATCCTCCTCAAACATCATCCTTGGACTTCTCTATGGTATTTTTTACTAATATGATTTAATTAGTTTTCCATATCATAACCACACTATCAAAAACTCTTCATGTTGAGTTATTTACACTACATTTCCAAATATAAGCTAGCACATAATTGGTTAGGGCTGACACAACATGAAAATAATTTGATCAAATCCAACATTCCTTGCGAGATTCAATGGGAAAACATTTTACGAAGATTTAGTGTAACACAACCTCCCACCCCCTTGTCCTACCTCAGGTTGCGGGAGGTGTCATGTATGACTTAATCTGACCTCCAAGGTTTGTTATGAATATGGGGTTAGTAAAATCCTTCTTTTCCAAAGTTTGCAGAATTGAATTATGATGCCACCATCACATCTAGCTTTTTGAGAGTTTTCTAGTGATATGAATTTTATCACAATCTGAATCCTGAATTGAATTTTATGCCCATTTGATTTTTACTTTATTACAAAATGGAACGTCAACAAAGGATTCTACATAGAATCCACATGAATTCCAGGTGTCTCTTCTATGTCCCCACAAGTAGATCCACATCACGTAGGGCCCCTAGATGACACTCATGTAATATGTTTCTATGCCACAATGGCACCACCATGACAGTATAGCACAGTGTCCATTTAAAAGGTAGCCACCCATACATGGTGTTCCATGGCATTGTTCCAACCAAAACTACATGGTTTTATCCATTGGTGGGTTTCAGTTTCAAAACCCCCCCACCATTAACTTACAATAGACTAGGGGGTGCGTGAAGTGGATGAGGGCCATTGATTATTCGTAGAATCCGATCACACTACTCAAAGGTGGTGTTACTTTAATGAGGGACCCATGGTGGGTGTCTCATGTCACGCCCACCCCATTCTTTAACTCACAACAAACAAAGGGGTTTGAAATTATCATAGGCCATTAATATGGTTACTATGCAATCACACTGTGCAAAGTAGCCCACTCGTTATGGAGCCCAGAAGATTGATGTGATGAGTAGTGTATAATCCCATTAGTTGATGATCCCAATAGATGGGGAATGATTCATGGTAGTTGTCTCTATATCTTCTAATAGTAGGAATTTCTCAAGGGTTAAGTACTTATAATGAGTGGTAGGTAGTCCAACCAATTGACAGGTTTGAAAAATGGGCCTTTTTACAGTAGCTCCTGCCACTACTCCATTATTGTCACCCATTCCATGTTATATTGCATAGGTGTTACAACCACAAGGAATTGGAACTAGTAAGGTTCCACCTTATCATTAATATGGTTCCAAACCATATCACCAATGGCATGTGACATCTGTGTGGAATTGCCACATTACATTGGTGTGTGGGCCCCACTAGGTGCACTTTGTGTCTTACAATGATATCATGTTATATCTGGCCATGATATCATATTTAAGGCTAATATACCTGAAGCACCTAGATCTCAGATATGAGTGCCAACAATAGAAGGATATCAAGTGACGAAACATATCCAACCTCGAAAAGTTAGGTAACTCTAAAATGGCCCAAAACCAAGACATGAAAAATTCAATTAAACATAAGAGTGTCAAAGAGTACTAGACGTTAGCTCCTTAGGAATTAATGCCCTAGTTGCTACCATGATCACATGGTGGATTGGGATTAAGCCTTGGTTCCAAGGACCATGGATGCATTTGAGGAAATTTCTAAGGATTCCTTAACACCATGGTATCTATCCAGAATCACCAAATTTCTGAGAATGATTGTCTCAACCTGAGCATAGGCTCTCAGGGGTATTGTACCATGTTAAATCAATGAAGTCTCAAGATATTACAATTAATTATATATATTAGTCACAACCTATCTAAGGTTACTTAACTCACAAAATTATTATATCAATATTGAATTAGGTAATCAATAGTTTAATCTGGACATTCATGTAATGCTCAACATATAAAATAGCTTGCAATTCAAGAGTCCGACAAGAAAAATTGAAAATACAAAACATTTGATATAATCAAAGGCACAATAAGAAATTTTCAACCATGATCATACAATTATTCATGCATGCATTCATGAATCATCTAGATCTATATATCAATAGTTAACATAATAAGCATAGTGATCATTCATAATTCACATATGCATAAATCATTAAACTTATATGAGTTTATTAATATGTTGGAACTTGAAGGAGGTACTTCCACTCTCCACCCAACTATAGGCTAGCTACATTGTAATCTCTCTTGCAACAAACCACTATTGAGTTGGAACTATAGTCTAAGGCGATGCTTGCAAAAGTGAAAATTCACACTAATGGTTTGGTCATGCACTCAAGAGATAGAGTCCACTCTCTAGGTGGTTCATCAACTACTCTCTTGCAATAAACAACCTAGTGAACCACTTACTCATTAGATTAAAATATATGGGATTCTCCCAAACTACAAAGGGGAGTGTGCTCAATATCAAGGGATTGATTCTAGTATGAAGCTGGTTTGTCAACTACTTAGCAAGTACTTAACAAGCACTAAGTGGTTTATCAATTGCAAGAACCTAGTGGTTTCAACTCAAAAATTGATTTTACTATGATTTTGGTTTGTTAGCTAGTTAGAAAGAACTTAGCAAGCACTAAGGGGTTCACAAGTCCAACTACAAACACCTAGTGTTTTAAACAAATGGATTGATCACTGTGAATGTGGTTCATCAACTAGTTAGCAAGAACTTAGCAGGAAATAAGTGGTTTGTCAGTCTAACTAAAAGCACCTAATGGTTTTAACCCAGGGATTGACTCCATTATGAAGGTGGTTCATCATATAGTTAGCAAGAACTTACTAGGAACTAAGTGTGTTGTTAGTTTAACTCTAAGCACCTAGTGATTTTAAACCACGAATTTATTGCACTGTGAAGGTGGTTTGCTAGTCAGTTAGTAAAAGCTTAGCAAACACTAAGTAGTTCATTAGTCTAACTATAAGCACCTAGTGGTTTTAACCTAGGGATTTATTCCATTGTGAAGGTGGTCTGTCAACCAACTAGAGAGCACTTAGCAAGCATTAAGTGGTTTGCTAGCCTAACTTGAAGCACCTAGATTTTTTAACCGAGGGATTCATTCCACTGTGAAGATGGTTCATCGACGACTTGGAAAACACTTAGCAGGCACAAAGTAGTTTATTATTATAACAACAAGTACCTAGTGGTTTTAATCAAAGGATTGATTCCATTATGAAGGTGGTTCGTCAAGAAGTTAGAAAGAACTAAGTGGTTCATCAATCTAACTACAAGCACCTTATGGTTTTAACCCAGGGACTGATGCCAATTTGAACATGGTTCTTCAGTCAGTAAGAAATAACTTAGAAAGCACTAGGTGGGTCAATAGTCTAATTGAAATATCAAGTGCCAAGAGGATCAATATCTAGAATCTTTGGAGTTAAGATGGATCATAGAAGCCATGTTAACTATGGCTAACTTTAATGCTCATGTTGACATTTTTTTTTTTTTTGTCATATTCCGACATTGACTTTTTATTTATTATATTCTAATATCGTTTTTTTTCAACATTGTGACAATAATTTTTTTCCTCATCACATTCAATGTCAATTTTTGTTCATTACTTTATGACAAATTGATTTTTGTTCATTACATTATGACATTGATTTTTATTTGATACATTGTGATGTTGATATTTATTTGTCACATGAATGTCAAAGTTTGAATATGGTTGTGTATATTCAATTGTTGATGAATATAGGTGAAAATTAATGACTAAGCTTGTTAATGTTTAATAGTAAATGAATATGGTTAACTGTGTTCACTATGATTAGTTATAGTTGAGTTAGTTTGACGAATGCTGACAATACATTCACTATTGAAAAATGTTATAAAAGTATCTCTATTACTATTATTATTATTATTATTATTATTATTATTATTATTATTATTATTATTATTATTATTATTATTAAACTTTTAAAAATATTGATTATGGTTGATTGAATATAGTTAAACATCATTATTTAATGTTGACTATGGTCAACCATGGTTGAATATAGTTGATTATGATCAACTAAGTTTGGGTATGGGTATGTTAGGCATGATGTCTATGGCTAATATCAACATGTTAATCGTAAATATTGCTACCATTTCATCATGGATAAAGATGATGTCCATGTTGACCATGGTTGACCAATTCAATCATGATTGACATGGCTAATTATGGGTGAACATTAACATGGTTAACCACGTTTATCATGATTAACATGGTTCACTATGAGTGAACAATGCTAACCATGGTTGTCAAAATTTAATTATAAATAAATATGGTTGACCATGATCAATATGGTTGACCATGATAAAAATGGAAGACCATTGTGACCATGGTAAATCATAGTTGAGCTAGTTTGAAAAAAGTGGTTGCATTGTTGAAATTTTTTATAAAAGTATTAGTGCTAATATTATTATTTTATTATTATGAAATCTTTTTAAACCTTGACTATGGATGAACGAGGTTGAAAATGGGTATTTTGGGAATGCTGCATATGGTTAGCTATAGGCATGTCGAACAATATTTGTATTGTTTTATCATATTTGAACATGATGTCTATGTTGACTACAGTTGACCAAGTCAATCATGATTGATATGTGTTAATATATAGATTAATATGTTAATGTATAACTTAATATCTTAATGAGTAAATGAATATACTATTAATATGTTAGTATGAGTATATGAATGTATTATCATTGTATTAATCTATAGATTATCATTATTATTAAACCTTACAACTTATTAATATTATTAACATTATTAACATCCACATTAATGTTATTAACCTTTCTCTTAATATTGATATAAGATATTAATGTTAATGTTAATATTAATATATTAATCTTTATCTTAAAGAATTAATGATGATGATGATGATGCTGCGAATCCACTAAGACCAATATGGTTTATTGGATCTTAGGTTAGAAATTAATAGAAATTCTTTAATATATTATTTCTATGCTCAAAGACAAATGAGAGAAGTGTTCCAATATTACCAAAGTTTTTCTACCTTAATGGGCAAAGAAGTTGGTAGTGTGGAATATATTTTGAAAATTAGAGTATATTTCACTTTTAGATGGGAAATCTAAGAGAAACTGTTTTTTTATCTTCAACCCTTTTAATATCGCACAGGTGATATATTATTTCTTCCCACAACATTTTGGGAATAAACCAACACCCAATTTCAGTATAAAACTCATGAAAATTAATTCTTAATAATATATTAAAATTATAAATATTAAACAAAAACATATTTAAAAAATAAAGTAATATACATCAATACCTCTCTTTAAGATTACTTATCATATTAAATTCCCTACGTAATAATGAAAATTTATTGGGGGGTGTAGAAGCGGGAGGGGATTTATTTAGCCCTGATGGAAAAATCATGTTTCAATTTTCTTGGGGTCATGGTACTAAGATTAACAATCAAGTTTAGTTCCCCACTTTGTGGAAAGGTCCGGAACTAGCTCTTGCAAAGAAAATATGTAGGTTGTTTGTTTTTTTCGACTCAATGCTCATTATTCAATAAGTTATTAAGGACAATTGTTTTTTTTTTGGTATGTTAGATCACCCTCCCTTTATTCAAAGGATTTCCCTAATTGACTTACATTTTGAGAAACTATATTTTTCCATGTGTATAGACACTTAAATTTTGTGGAATATGTGTTGACGAAAAAAGGATCCATCCTTGGACCAAGCAGAATAGAGATAAATCATGGTATCACTAACTATGTCCCTATTCCTTAATTATGATCAAAACCCCAAAAAGTTTGATCACCATTCTTATGTATGTCACCATGAAAAGTTTAATCCACCTTAGGATGAGGTCATCTACCCTATCCTCAGTGTGATTAAAGAGATGGAAGGGCTTTGTGGTCTACTAGCTTCCCAATTTACGACCATGAGTTTTCAAAAATCTTCCCCAGTGGCACACTCCTTACAACATGTAGCTCACATTCATAACTCTTCTATTATTAGGGTGGTACTTAGATTTATTTATCCTATGTTTGGATTTGGTGGAAATTTATACGAAAATGATGATATATTTATTGTGAAGAAGGTTGGATTTAATATCGATATCCTGCAACTCATGCTAGAGTTCCAACGTGGCTTATTTAAAGGTTTGTTAGGCTTCCTTTGGCCTCTGTGGGATGATGTTCTTTACTGGTTCTAGAGAATGGTTCAAATTGGATGTTGTGTTATCTTCTTGCATTTAGTGGCTTTCTTTGGACATAGGGGAGCCTTAATTTATCTCAGATCATGATAATGAAGGATTGATTCTTGATAGGATTTTATATTGGGCCAAAGCTTTGCTAGAAGCTACACATTAACATGATTATTTGGCTAAAAAGCAATGTCGATATTTTTAGCTTCTCTTGGAAGCCAAGTTTCTTTGTAAGATAAGTAATATGGAGCATTACATGAATGGTTTGCATGAGGAGGTCTCCTCTCTTAGTGCATGGGTCTTGACATTGGAAAATTTCATATCAAGAAGTGCTCAGTTTGGTTCGGGAGGCACTAGTTCCAATGTTGCTCCAAATAAAAAGAAGCCATGTCGCCCATGAGGAGTTGATTCTCTTGGGAATGGTCACATTTGATGGTTGGGAATAAAGTTAGTATACTGTTTTTTTTAATATCCATTAATATCTAATGCTATATAGCAAATATAGTCTAATCCCAAGGTATTTTTGTCATGTTCTTAGTAGAGGCATTTTTTTTATAAGCATGAATCACAACTTTAGAGCTGACATGTTGTCTGTGTGGACAAATGTATATCTCCACAGTCAAATTTCAAAAAGCTATTATCAAGGTTTTGGCCCATTCTCTAGTTGTTATTAATACAAAAACCTTTCTCTTTTTCCTTAAGAAAATAATGAAAAGTTATCAAAAAATATATATAACCACTACTACCAAAATCTAACATTATTTAAAAAACAATATTCATTATTATTTTTATTTATAATTTTAAATTGAAAAAAAAAACATAATTAAAATAGCTTTAAAAAAAATATTATCATTATAAAAATATGAGTAAGGTTTCATTATATTTATGAAAAGGGATTACTTTCCAAAATTCATTATGATTATAATTGTAATAAGGACTTTAATTTTAAATAAAAACATTATAAAACTTTCAAAACTTATAACACTAATTAATATTTATATATTAATGATTTTTAGTCAAAATTAAATATACTCATTTGTCAAATTGTTGATATTTATTTTGGGGTAATACATATAATAATGAGTTTTAAAATTGTAGTGCCACACTCTAGTTGACTGACCTTGATATGACATTTAGCCTTAAGGTTAAGACATTATTCTTTGAGGACCTCAGGTTGAGGTGAAGTAAAATTATAAGTGTGGACACAAACAATTCCTCTAGCTTGATAGTGGGTCTAGCCACTAACAATACATTCTATGATAGATTTCCTTAGGTTAGAACCAATTAAGAGGGCCTACCTCTTAGTACAATTATCCCTTTTGGTGATGACCTTTCTTGCTCACTGCAACTATCTCTCGTTTCCTTCTTCAAACACCTGAAACAAGTAAACAACAACAAACAACAACCGTGATAATAGACAAATTGTAATTCAACCTACTTAACAAGTCAAGAAGCATTAAGCCATAAACATGTGAGATGACACATTATGTAAGAAATCAATCGATAGTTGCATATATATTAAATCAAGAAGAGATTACAACCATTGTCTTGATGTTGTTGTTCTCCTTTGACAAAAACAAGTTCCTACACACTTCCGTTAGCATTCCATGATGGCCTCAACAATGATAGTTTTAAGGCTCTTCCCTTTAGGCTTTACACTAAACCAAATTCACATTTCTCCCTCGCACACAACTAGAGAGCTATTACTATGAATAGCGTGTTGTTTACTCCAAACTTAATTAGCACTAGCACACCAACATTAACACTAGCTTATGCTTGGGAAAAATGGAGGTTTATATAGCATGAATGGATGGGAGATGGTTCCTCTTATCATGGGAGAAGGTCTTATATCTTGAGGTAGTTCCATCCTTATAGGGGAAAGGATCCCAAACTGACATCCTCGACTCCATCTGGCTCAACCATTTTCCAGACTTCCGTTACGAAGCTTCTAGAGATGGAAGCTTCGGCTTCTTATTTAAAAATCTTTCCAAAAGAGGATTGGCATGAATGAAACAAAGCTCAGTCACTCCGGTCGGCGCTAGGGAGAATGTGAATCCATGCATATTGGCACAAGGAGGACAAGGGTCATTAGCGTTGGTCTTGTAAACTCAGGAAAAAAAAATTCTGGGAAATGATGCAAAAGGGAATTGTTCTACTCATGAAGAGGGACACAATGGGAGTTTCTTCATGAAGGGAAAGAATGTAGGGTTCATTGTAGAGGTCCTCTAGGATCAAGGAATGGGGAGTACAGGGAAAATGACAAAATTCTATGTAACAGATGCCCCCTAAAGCGTGAAGGCCAAACAACAGTGAGGGATGAAATGATTTATGAGTTAGTGCAGGGAACCAGAGTCTATCGTCAGAAAACCTGCAAGAAAGTAAAGATACATATATATAACTAAAAACTCTGTCAAATGATACATGAATCATGGTATGGATGCAACTATCCAGAGAATGATCATGTAAATGGATCCATGCATGGGTGCAGCCATCCGATAAAGAGAATCATATAGAAACAAAGGTATGGTCGCAGCCATCCAATAATGAGAAGGATCACATATGACAACTCATGGTATGGTCGTAGCCATCCGTTTGAGAGAGACCTGTATATCAACATGATCATGTCACACTGCCTTTCAACCCGAACTTTTGTAATCTCACCTGATGGTCTTGCACACCAACAGGACCCGATCAAAGTACAAATTCTAACAAGTGAATGGATGTGTTGATGTTGAACATGCTAGAAAATCGCTTGATTACCAGTGGATGATGTAAAATATTAACAAGCATGAGAGAAACCACCAATAATGACAATGGTCCTCAAGGTACTATCAACACAATTCATGGAATGTGAATAAAGGAACAGAAGTTGAACACTCATGAAATAACTCGATCGAAAGCTAATGATGTGAACTTTCTGTCGAGTGCGAGGAATGTAGGTTTTAACCTCGTATAGAAATTACCTGCATATGACTCTAGAATACAGAAAATAAACAATGCAAGAGCATAACACATAAAACACATATACACAAAGATTTTCACCTTGATCCCAAAACCGGGACTGCCAACTTGATTTTTTCATTATGTTCCTTTCAATGTTATAATACATATTTATACACGCCGAAGCATCCAATACCATGGACCCAAAACCATCGCGTCCAAAAAACATGTGTGAAAATCATGCACAAAACCATAGGTGGGTCCACCCAACCTAGCATAGGTTCAAACCCAAAATTTTTCTGGGGTGCTGCCCTGAACCCCATAGAGTGGGGTTACCTGCACCCCCCAAACCCCCTGTGACCCACCCACTACGCAGCCATAGCAACAAAGGGGGGGGCTCCGCCCCCCTTCTAACCCCCCAATTAACTATGTGGGCTAGTTGTGGAAAGAATATAACACAACCCAACATTCTCCTACTTGTTGTTTTCCTTCCACGGGGGGCCACAAGAGAGCTTAGTCATTTATCCAACCCTGCAACGCCCATTGTTTCTCTACACCAAGAGAAATTATTAGAGCTCACATATTTTTTCAATGCATTTGCAGTATTCTTTAAAGTGTCCACCTTTACCTGCAACACCTTTTTGTCTTCTATCATATCCCTCACAAAGTGATACTGAACTTCAATGTGCTTTATCTTTGAATGATATGTAGGGTTCTTTGCCAAGAAAATTTCACTTTGGCTGTCACAGTCTATCCTTATAGCTCCCTGTACTAACCCCATACTTGAACACAATCTCTGCAACCAACCTGCTTCCTTGGTTGCATGAGTGGCTACCATGTATTCTTCCTCTATAGTTGATAGAGCCACTATATATTGTTTCTTACTCATCCAACTGACTGCACCTCCAAATAGGTTAAACATATATCCACTTGTAGATCTTCTCTGATCGAGATCTCTAGCCTAGTCTGCATCAACAAAGCCACGAATATCCACCACTCTGTCCTATCCTAGTCTTCCTTGGTAGCACAAAACATAATCATTAGTGCCACGTAAATACCTAAAAACCCACTTCACTGCTATCCAATGCTCCTTTCCTGGTTTTGACATAAACCTGCTTAATACTCCCATTGCATGTGTAATGTCTGGTCTAGTACATAGCATTGCATACATTAGGCTGCTGACTACACTTGCATATGGAACCCAGGACATGTCCTCTTCCTCTTCTTGTGTCTTGGGACATTGTTCAGCAGATAAATTTACACCTATAGGAATAGGAACCTTCATCGGTTTACTATCCTGCATATGAAATCTCTACAATATTGTCTCAACCTACTTCCTCTGGTTTAACCAGAGCTTCCTCCTTTCCTGATCTCCATTAATTTCCATGCCCAAAATATAGTTTGTATCACCAAGATCTTTCATGTCAAATTTGGAGGACAATTGGGTCTTCAAATCCTGGATAATTTCTTTGTCATTTCCAACCAACAACATATCATCCACATACAAGACCAAATAAATAACACGGTCACCAATTAATTTAAAATACACAGAGTGATCTTCTTTGCTTCTAGTGAAGCCAAGTCCCTGTATAAATGTATCAAATTTCTGATACCACATCCTTGGTGACTATTTTAACCCATACAGAGACTTCTTTAACTTGCATACCAGTTCTTTTCTACCCTTCACCGCAAAGCCTTCAGGTTTCTTCATGTAGATTTCCTCTTCCAGATCCTAGTGAGGAAATGTTGTCTTCACATCCATCTGTTCTACCTCAAAAATCAAAGTAACGAAAATAGATAAAAGTAATCTAGTAGAAGTTACCTTGGAATCAGGAAAAAAAATATCACCAAAATCAATTCCGAACACCTGGGAATAACCTTTTGCTACCAACCGAGCTTTTTATTTCTCCACCTTTCCTTCTGCATTTGTCTTCTTCTTGAACACCCATTTGCTGCCAATGGGTTTCCTTCCAGCCGGCAACTCCACCAGATCCCAAGCCTCATTTTTATGCAAAGATGCCATTTTGTCAACCATGGCCTCTTTCCAGAGTTTTCCATCCTCTAAATCTACTGCCTCCTTCACAGTTCTGGAATCATCATCAGTAATAGATAAAGCAAAATTTGAACAAAAACTTGATGGACTATACCTTTCTGGCTGCCTTCTTTCTCGAACTGATCTTCTCACACTTGGAGTTTGTGGCTCTTCATCTTCTAATTCCTCCTCTGCTGTAGAGTCTGATTCTTTCTCCTTTAGCTCAAACGCTATCTTCTCAAGTTCCTTTGGTTGGACTTCATGTTTAATAACATCTTTCAACTCTCTGAACACCACATCTCGGTTGTACACAACCTTCCTTATTTTTGGGTTCCAAAGCTTATAACCCTTTAAACCATCCTTATACCCAATAAAGATGCACTTTTTAGATTTACTATCCAACTTGGTTCATTTCTCCTTTGGAACATGTACATATGCATCACATCCAAATACCCTCAAATGTGAAAGAGAGGGTTTCTTGCCAGTCCATACCTCTTTTGGAGTTTTATCCTTCAACGCTGATGAAGGTGATCTGTTGACCAAGTAACATGCCATCTCCACTGCCTCCACCTAGAATTCCTGTCCTAACCTGGCACCGCTGAGCATGCTTCTTGCCCTTTCCATAAACGTCTTGTTCATTCTTTCTGCAGCTCTGTTTTGTTGAGGTGTATATGGAGTAGTCTTCTGCCATGATATACCACACTTCTTACAGAATTCTTCAAATTCCTTACTACAAAACTCTCCATCGTTATTTATCCTCATCACCTTTATCTTCTTCTCTGTCTGGTTTTCCACCAGAGCCTTGACTTCTTTAAACCTATCAAAGACTTCAATTTTCTTCTCAAAGAAATATATCCATGTATTCCTTGAGAATTCATCTATAAATGATACATAATACATAGACTTACCCAGTGATGGAACCGTCACAAGTCCAAACACATCACTGTGCACAAGCTCTAATATCTGTTTCGCCTTCTTACCACCAGAGGGGAAACTCACCTGATTCTGCTTCCCATATACACAAATTTTCATAGAAATCAAAATCCAGAGATCTATTACTCATACCTTCCACCATACCTTTACCATGAAGTATTCAAAGGCCCTTCTCTCCAATATATCCAAGCCTTTGATGCCACAGCATGGTCTTCTCTCCAGAGACCACTAGATTTTCTTCTCCACTTTCAGGAACCACGAAATTGTTGCACCCATCAACAACAGTGCTACCTTGCAGCTTGTATAGAGTTCCAATTCGAACTCCCCACATCAATACTAGTGGCCCTAGAACCATATTGCAGGTATCCTTCTCAAACACTATTTTTACACCTACATCATCCAGCTTGCTTACAAAAATCAAATTTCTGGCTAATGCAGGAACATGCAGAACACTCAAAAGTGTTCTAACCCTCCCACCTTGCAAGTTCAACTTTACTTTTCCGCAACCAATGATTCTAGCCTTCCTGTCATCCCCCAAAAATACATCACCACCATCATATTTCTCATAATCGCAGAACCACTCTCTATGGGGAGTGAAGTGAAAGGATGCACCTGAGTCAATCAACCATGCCTCATGATCTACATGTGTACTTGAAGAAGCCAAGTACACATCCCCACCTTCATCTGAGGTGGTTTTTGTCTCTGCAGAAGTAGCATCATCATATCCCTTTCCTTTATCAGGAGCTTTAGATTTACAGTCCCTTTTGTAGTGCCCTTCCTTTCTGCATTTCTAGCACACCACATTTACAGGTTTTCCTAGAAATTTAGATCTCCCTCTAGATTTAGATCTCCCACTCGATGACTTATTTTTGTTTCTATTCTAGATCATCCTCATACAGACAAGGCATCACCATTTTGGCCCTCCCTATTTTTGCATCTCATCTCCTCCATCATCAAGGATGAGACTATTTCATCAAACTGCAAGGTAGTTGCATTGATACCTATTGCAATAACTAGACTATCCCATGAATCTGGTAGAGAACACAACAAACTGATGCACTTATCTTCATCTGAAATTTTAATATCAACAGATGGTAGCTGAATTACCACAATATTAAATGTGTTCAGATGCTTTGTCACCGAGTCTCCATCTTTCATCCTCAGGTTATACAACTTTTTCTGTAGGAACAATTTATTCACCAGAGACTTAGATTGGTACAAAGTCCCTAACTTGTCCCACAAAGCCTTCACCATAGCTTCCCTTGATACATTCAACAATACTGAATTCGAGACACACAATTGTATTGTGCTCTTTGCCTTCCGATCCAACTTCTTCCATTCTTCATCGGACACTCCCGTTGGTTTAATACTTGGATCTACTGCAATCCACTGATCTTTATCCACCAACAGATCCTCCATCTTGAGTTTCCACAACTTAAAACTCTGACCATTAAATTTCTCGATCTCTATCTTTCCACTGCTCTCCATCTTGTTTTACCACTAGAATCAATCTCGCAAATCTCCCACTGAACAGGGTCTACCACAGGCCCGAGCGAAACCCCTCAGCAACAAAGGCATCCCCTTGAGGCCAAAACAGCTCTGATACAAAATGTAAGTTTTAACCCCATATAGAAATTACCTGCATACGATTCTAGAACACAAAATAAACAATGCGAGAGCATAACACATAAAACACACAGAGATTTTCCCCTAGATCCTAAAACTGGGACTACCAGCTTGATTTTTTCATTATGTTCCTTCTAATGTTATAATACATATTTATACATGCCAAAGCATCCAATACCGTGGACAGAAAACCATCACATCCAAAACCATGGACTGAAAACCATCGCATCCCAAAAACATTTGCGAAAATCATGTACAAAACCATAGGTGGGTCCACCCAACCTAACATAGGTTCAAACCCAAATTTTTTCCAAGGCATTGCCCCAGACCCCATAGAGTGGGGTTACCTGCACCACTCAAACTCCCTGTGACCCCCCCGCTATGCAGTCGGCGCAATGAGGGGGGGGGGGGGGGGGGGCTCTGCCCCCCTTCGAATCCCCCAGTTAACTACATGGGCTAGTCGTGGAAAGAGTATAACACAACCCAACAAGGAACTTGCCGTTAGGGCATGCAAGCTCCAAGGCATTGGAAGGGAGTCTCTCAATCAAATTCCTAGATAATGAGCTGAAGTCGACAGGAAGCGACTTTGTCAAAGGAGGGCCATAATGTGTCCCAAATAATTGACACTAGACAAAGGGATGAAAAATGATTTTGTATGATACAGAGAATTAGGGGTAAGTGTAACTGCAGAAGGACAACTCTTAAACATATGGGCGACACAACTGGAAGTTTGGTAACTTTTGGATCCATAGGATCAGTGGTCATGATGACATGGCAAAGATCAAATAGAAGGAAAAAATGAACGGCCCAACCCAGGAAGGTCAACGATAAAAAAGGAGGATATACCATCCTGACACGAAGCAGAAAGTGTCATGTTCAAGAGTGATCTACCAACACAACTGATTAGATTTCCAAATTTTCCCCCACCATTTCTGGCAGGTACCCCAATTATTTTTTAATTGCAAGCTTGAAGGGGATGCTTGAACTGTAAGTTCATCCTTCGAATGAATTTGACCTAGTAAGTTTAACGAGCCCTAGGAAGGAGAAACTCATTTTCGTCATGGTGACGAATCCGATGTCGTTTAATATTTTAACGAGTTCGACAAAGGTGTAACTCGGTATATTTTTCATGATTAGAGAGTTTGAAAAAGACACGAAAAAAACTCCACATGGTCCATTTTCGTACAATTGTGTCTCTCGAGCCCAAAAAGGTAGAAAACAATACTTGAGAGAACCGCTTGACCATTTTAGTCAAGGAGTACATTTTTCGTAAATAGTTCATCGCAACCTGAAAAAGGGGTAAATGTATACTGGGCACACGATGTTTCTTATCCGCTAACGATCTCAAAACGACAAGAGCTAGATAATCTTTTCATGTTTAAAAGGTCAGAAAAGAGCTGAAAGAAGACCCCCCATTTTATTTTCTTTAACAAGTCAAAAGGGAAAAGTACTCAGTGATATTTTCATTTCTTATGATTCAGAAAAGAGCTTAAAGCTGACTCGTCCTGGAGGAATGAGTGGTATAAAGGGTAGCAACTGGTTTGGTAATCAAGGAACTGCTCAAAACATGTAATGGTTAAGAGGCTGGCTAATAAAACCACTCATTGCTGCGGTGCCTCAGGAAAGGAAAAAGAACCAAGTGAAAGCATATGATTAGCCAAAGAGATGGTAGCGATGGAATGAAACAACCAAGGTTCATTATAAATTAGTTGATAAAAAGGGCAATCACGAGATGTAAATCGGGAATGGGTTCATTTTTACATAATCTTGAACCATGGAGAACATTGCTTGGATTCGGTTGTATGTTTACACAAGCTTGAAATGAAAAAATATGGCTGAATAAGTTTACATGCCACCAACAAAATGACTCAATTCGAGGTACATGCCCCCCAAGCTTCATTTCATTCAACTAGGTGAATGGAATGAAGGTTCAATTTCGAGATCCAGGAAAGGCTCGACTGGGATTTTATGAGATCTTAATCAAAGACTCGATTTTGAAAAGGGATTTGCTTAATTTTTTAATGAGGTTGACACAGTAAAAGAACTATCCTCGAGACCCTTGTTTCATTTTTAAACGAGCTTGACACAAGACAGAGAACTATGCTCACACCCTTTGTTTCTTTTTTTAACGAGGTTGACACAAGACCAGGAACTATCCTCATGACTCCTTGTTTCATTTTTTAACGAGGTTAATGCAAGACAATGAACTATCCTCACGATGTCTGTTCATGACCCATAAGAGAACATGGCTCCCAAGAGGCCTTCTCTAGACGAAATAACCATGCTTTGGGAGGAATACATGTCATGTGGTATCAAAGAGAGATCAGGTTCCAATGCCCCCAGTACATAATGTACAATACCATCTGTGTGATCATCAATGGATGTGGAGACGGAATGGGTAGCCACATAATTTACCTATGGAGGGGAAGGTACTTCTTGCAAACGAGAACCAATAGATGACGATGGTTACATAGGAGGCACCTAGTGACCAATTAACGACAATTGATCAATGGTCACTATTCTCACTAAAAACAAACCACATGAAAAAGTGAAGAAACAAGAGCTCCCATGACATAAACATAGTCGCATCCAAGGAGAAGATAGAAATATAAGAGACCTTGAACTACCATCACATCTATATAGACGGTCTTTCCTCCAAAAATAATAGGGAACTTTGGAAGGACCCCCAAGGGTTAACTGGTTCCTCTGTTGAATGCCAACAAATTCTAAGTGACAGGCACAAGCTATGGGGAGCCCAAAGCTTGCCAAGTAGTAGAAGACACGATGCTAACAGATGTGCCTTCATCTAAAATAGTGCCATGTACTACCATATTATAGGCTTGTACTGTGATATGTAAAGGCACATAAGATGGGAGGCAGAAAGCAATCAATTGAATCCAATCAAAGGAAATAACATAACTACTTGGTCAGGACATCATATGATTGCCCCCATGTTGTACAAGAATAGGAGAAGGACTGTCCTGAACAACTAGGACGGGAGGGTCACTTTTCAATTCATGAGAATATGAGGAGACGAGAAGAACATGAGCAGTATTATCACCACTCTCTTCTAGAATAGAGTGATCAACTGAAGGTGGGAACAAACACAAGAGAGTCATGCTCAGGAAGAGTAGGATGGGCAAGAGATGAATCCAAGTTAATCTCTTTACCAACTGGGAGAGGGTTAGAAGAAAGCCTCTGCTAACCAATAGGAAGTTGGGGTTGAGGAGCCGTAAGGTTTTCCAAAAGTCTGGAAGCTTTATCCATAAGAGGACAAAGGTGAAGATGATGCTCTCCTTCACATAACCTACAGGGGAATCTAATCTTCCCTTTCTTCTTACCATTTCTAACCAAAGGTGCAACATCGACATGATCTCCAAAGGTCGATGGGGATGGTCAATCCATATTTTGAGACCATGCCTCTAAGATCCTGGGAATGCTAGGATACTCTCAAAGGAGATGGTCATCCTTACATAGCTTGCAAGGGAATTTGACCTTCCATGGAGGATCAAAATGTTTGTCTCCAGGAGGCGTATTTGGAGTAACAGCTGCACGGTTGGCCTCTTGCTTATCTGACTTATTCTACTTCATCATCATCTTCTTCTTCTTAGCTTCTTGGTTACTAGATTTTAAAATTTCACGAGGCGAAGTAGAAGAGGAGGGTGAAGAAATGGGGGAGGCAAGGGGTCAACCATAGAATTATCGTGACATGATTCAAATGAAGAAGATGTTTGGACAGGAGTGGGGACGCTCGGGACCAACAAGGTTGAAAACAACCAGACAAGTAGACCAATGGCTAACCAAGGAAGGGACAACATCGCCATATGAGGAGCACCACCTTTTCCAAAAGAAGGAAAAGGACCAGAATTCCCATTCGAGGGGAACCCTTAACTAGTGGACTCTAGAAATGTTGCCATTGGAATCGACCCTAAATAATTACTAAGGAAGATAACTTTTACTAGGAATATTTTGTGGGAAGTTAATTTTAGAACACTGAAACAAAACTTTACCTTTTCATGTTTTAAGAGTCGAGAAAAGGACAAAAGATGACTCTAGTCACTTTCAGAGTTAACGAGCTCGAAAGGACAAGTGCTTGATGATATTTTCAAATTTAAAGAGTCGGTAATGATAGAAAATGACTACTCAGGGTACTTTAGGCATGAAGGATTACTAGGTAACCATGAACTACAGAATACCTCCTGGCAAATCAAGAAGTACAAACTGGAAATCTCCCTGAATGTTGTGTTTGGTGTATCACAATTACAAGGTGACAGACTAGACTTCCAATAGATAAAGGATTGCAAACCTAGTGGGGTCTCCCTTTATATACACAACGGTACAGGGAACACAAGTCCATACTAGCACTGTCTAATGCTGAAGCGAACGACAACTTCTAAGTTTGAAGATGGTGAAACACGTCTCTAGCCTAGACCACAAAATGTGAGCATTAAGTTTCAATGCTTCATTAGGTTAATTTAATAAATTTTAACGATTGATCTTAAATTAGGTTTTAGTTACAAGGCCCTATCAATGTAATCTAGAAAAAATCCTACATGCAGCTATATGAGAAAAGAGATCTTTGTCTTTGATGAAAGCTATCACTAATTGAGAGATAGAGAGCACACAACCAATGCAACAATCAAAGAATGAAAGCTTTCACTTATGCACTTAATCTTCCCTTAACAACAGAAGAAGTTTCATTTCATTTCTCATGCGTATGCTGATGCAATTCTAGCTTCTTAATGATGCTTCTAATGCAATATGTTTGCTTAAGTAAACTAGAATGATGTTCTTCTTTTCATAAAATGCAAAATCAATCTTTCACATAAATAACTTTAATGAAAATTTCACAGTTCTGAACAAACAAACATCAATCAAATCCAAAGCATTATGAATGAAACTAAAAGCAACTTCTTCCTTGAATCATACAAACCAAACACCCAAATTCTTCAATCGACAAACAAAACAATGTAATCTATGCTCGGAATGAGAAAAGAGACACTCGAAATAAAAGAACAAATGTGACTCTTTCACTCACTCTACTGAAAATGAAGCAATGAAGATGCTGCGACTGAAAGATGGATTAAATGAAGTAGAAAATCAGAAACTTGACATAATGAGTAAACAAACAAGTGAATGGTAATTGAACTAGATGCCCTAGGGTCATAGAAACCATTCAAAAACTCAAAAAATCAAGCAATGAAACTTCAATCCAATCAATCAATAAAAACTAGCAAGAAAAGCATCCTAGTCACTTCTGGGCGGAAGAAGAGAGTCTGAGGGTCAAGACACCTTGGTGTTAAGAAATTTACTGCATAACATAAATAATTACTGAGAGGAATATATATATATATATATATATATATATATATATATATATATATATATAGATATAGATATAGATATAGATATAGATATAGATATAGATATAGATAGATATAGATATAGATATATAGATATAGAAAATAACCAGTAACAACCATAAACACATAAACACAAATGTTTATCCGAAAAAACCCCAAATCCGGGGAAAACCCCAACCTAATAAGATCTCATTAGCATTGGCAAAAACCCTCGCCAATCCGACCAAGTGAGCCTTCACCGCTCACCTCTAGGTCTTGCATTACAATGAAGTCCTTCCAGCCTTTTATAAGGTCCATTACATATAATACCATGGGTAGAATACCATGGGTGCACATTACCATGTGCCCCAAAACCATCACTGTTTAACCTGGTCAACTTTGACTCTATCTTGAGTCAAGTTTACCTAATAATATTCGTACCTTAAACTTGACTTGGGGTTCCTTGACTAACTGCAACCAAACCTACTAAGTGAGACAATCCTGCTCACTCTAGATCTTACCCCCCTCAGAGTTTTTACCCGGGGTATTGTTAACCCGACATCCCCCTATCACCTAGGTCTAACCCAAACTCTATCGGTGATTACCAAGGGGTACACATGCCTTACCAAGTCTTATAGTAGTATGCCCATTTACTTGCAATAATTTTGACTTCATTAATTTTTTTTTTTGTTTATTGTTGCTGCGATTCTGATCCATCCTCTCTCAATTTGATTTTCTCAAAAAGTTCTATCAAACCCATCCAACTGCGAGCCCGACGAGAACCTCGTAGATTCCAGCACTGGTGGCCTCACATAGCAGAAAACGAACAATTTTCGTAGCCGCATGAACAATTTTCTTTTGCTGATCTTCTTTAAATAACCACATGAATCTCGAACAATTCATCAGCATGTTCCGAACTGGTAAATATCACAAATGCACTAAGATCCCTGGCAGTTACGGCACTATCTTCCGTACATTCTCCTCGAGGTTCTTCCACGTACGATTGTTCCACCATTATTTTTCCAGACCCAGATCTGTAAAAAGGCTGCATTGATCTCATTGGTCACTATAAACCCCTGGCATCAAAGAATCCCTTTGAAGCCAATATCTAGCTCTGATACCAGTTGATAAGAAATTTACTACATAACATAAATAATTACTGAGAGGAATATATATATATATATATATATATATATATATATATATATATATATATATATATATATATATATATATATATATAAGAAAATAACTAGCAAGAACCATAAACACATAAACACAAATGTTTATCCAGGAAAACTACAAATCTGGGGAAAAACCCAACCTAATAAGATCTCATTAGCATTGGCCAAAACCCTCGCCAATCCGACCAAGTGAGCCTTCACCGCTCACCTCCAGGTATTGCATTATACTGAAGTCCTTCTAGCCTTTTATAAACTCCATTACATATAATACCACAGGCAGAATACCATGGGTGCACAATACCATGTGTCCCAAAACCATCACTATTTAACCTGGTCAAATTTGACTCTATCTTGAGTCAAGTTTACCTAACAACTAGCACTAGAATGGGAGAAATTATGATTTTTTCTTAACTCAGAGACCGGAGCAACTTCCTAACTGACAACTAGTGCCAATAGGCATGACCGACACGATTGACTAGTAATACAACTAGTGCTGATGGCCTGATTGATTGGACTACCTAACTGACAACTAGTGTTGATAGAGGGATTCAAACAAAACATAAAAAATAACTTCACTCAAGGCCATACTTAACACATCAGAGGGTGGGCTAAACCAAGCAAGCCAAATGAAGCGTTCTAGTTAGGGAGAACATGGTCAGGACAAACTAAGAGGCAGAAATCAAGAGAGAAACACACACTAGTCGAGATCTAGGGTGGACCCTAATATTCACCTATAGGCATCGATGCAACTGCCTAACTGACAACAAGTGCTGGAAGGGGGGTTAGCACGACTATTCCTGAGAATATTGTGCTAGTCGGCATGACTGTCAACGAAATAAGCATGTTGAGCGAGGATGCAAAGAAAAAAATAGAATATTCAAAGGCTGAGACTAGACTTGCTACTATGAATTTCAGACTTAGAGTAGTAAATAAAGCAACGTATACAGAACTAAAGGAAAATGGCAAAACTAAAAAATTGCACACAAAACCATGAAATTTCAAGCAAGCAAATAGAAGGATTGGTATCCCCAGTGGAGTTGCCAATTTATGGTGAAGTAAAATTATAAGTGCAAACACAAACAATTCCTCTAGCCTGATAGTGGGTCTAGCTACTAACAAGACATTTTATGGAAGATTTCCTTAGGTTAGAACCAATTAAGAGGGCCTACCTCTTAGTATGTTTGTCCTGTTTGGTGATGACCTTGCTTGCTCGCTTCGGCTATCTCCCGTTTTCTTCTTTGAACACCTAAAACAAGTAAACAACAACAAACAACAACCGTGATAATAGATAAATTGTAATTTAACCTACTTAACCAGTCAAGAAGCATTAAACCATAAACATGTGAGGTGACACATTATGTAGGAAATCAATCGATAGTTTCAAATATATTAAATCAAGAAGAGATTACAACCATTGTCTCAACGTTATTGTTCTCCTCTGACAAAACCAGGTTCCCACACACTTCCGCTAGCATTCCATGATGGCCTCAAAAATGATATTTTTAAGGCTCTTCCCTTTAGGCATCACACCAAACCAAATTCACACTTCTCTCTCACACACAACTAGAGAGATACAACTATAAATAGCTTGTTATTTACTCCAAAATTAATTAGCACTAGCACACCAACATTAAAACTAGCTTATGCTTGGGAAAAATGGAGGTTTATATAGAATGAATGGATGGGAGATGGTTCCTCTTCTCATTGGATAAGGTCTTATCTCTTGAGGTAGTTCCATCCTTATAGGGGAAAGGAGCCCAAACTGACATCCTCAACTCCATCCAGCTCAACCATTTACCAGACTTCCATTACGAAGCTTATAGAGCTAGAAGCTTTGGCTCATTATTTAAAAAACTTTCCAAAAGAGGATTGACATGACTGAAATAAAGCTTAGACACTTCGGTCGGTGCTAGGGACAATGTTAATCCCTAAATATCGGTGCGAGGAGGACAGGGGTAATTAGTGCTGGTCTTGTAAAGTTGGAAAAACAAAATATTTTTGGAAAATGATGCAAAAGTGAATTGTTCTGCTCATGAAGAGGGACACAATGGGAGTTTATTCATGAAGGGAAAGCATGTAGGGTTCACTGTAGAGGTCCTCCAGGATCAAGGAAAGGGGAGTACAGGGACAATGACAAAATGTTGTGTAACAAATTTTTGATATTTATTTTTGGGTAATACATATAATACTGAGTTTTAAAATTGTAGTGCCCTGCTCTAGTTGACTGACTTTGATATGACATTTATCCTTAAGGCTCAGACATTATTCTTTGAGCACCTCAAGTTGAGGATCCAGACACTTGACTCTACTATTGGTAGATTTGATGGTTATGTTTGTTTCCTAGCTGATATTATGATGACGATAACATTAATGGATATGTATGTTTCCTATTAATGTTATGATGATGATAAATTTGATGGATATGTATGTTTTCTATTTATTTTATGATGTTGATAACTTTGATGGATATGTATGTTTCCTACTAATGTTATGATGATGCTAGTTATGATGGATGTGTTCATTATGTTAACTAATTACATTAATTCTAGTTCACGATGAACAACAATATGAATGACTAGGTCATGTTGATGATGCTATTATGAAAACGACTAATACTAAGAAACTTTGTTACTGATGATTATCGAGTATGACATGAAACCACCAAAAGCACTTGCATGTGATGAGTCAACAATATCTGGTTTGATGGAAATTAATATTTTTTCTTTGAAATTTAAAGTTTAGTTTGAAACGTGCTATAAATTCTAATGATATGTTAGTGGTTGCAGGCACATGTTAGTTATTTGGTCGAATGACTCACACATGGGTGATGGGGTTGCACAAATGGATGAAACTACATGGGAGGAGTGGGACAATGTCCCTGATTTCACCCACTAGCACTCCTGTTGTGACTTGGACTAGAAGAGTTGGAACACATTTACCTTGAAGATCATGATACTATTGGGGAAGGTCCAAATTAGGACACTCACTAGGATTTTACTTGGGGGTATTCATTATGGAAAATTCATTGATCCCCGACACCATTAGTCTCACTATAATAGAAAACATGAGAGATGATAATAGTCTCTATTGTCGCACCTAGACTTTCCCCTTGTAGCCATTGAATGCTTGAAGGGAAAGGGATGTGGCACCCTTGGAACTTTGAATGGAATTTCTTGGGCTTGACCAACTTGGCACCCATGATACCATAAATAAATGGTTAGGCATGACACACTTGGAGCTTCGAACAAAATTTCTTAAAGGGTACAAATGACATGGCACCCTTGGCATTAAAAAGAAACTAATAAATATAATCAAGATATGAAAATCCTACAAATTCACATCAAGTGGTAAATGAGGATAAAACTAAGGGAATTAAATCAAAAATAAAACTTGGGGTAAAGGGAAAATAGGAAGAAATAAAAATATTTTACCTTGAGAACTATACCTTTCCCATGTTGAAAAATATTAGGTAGATAGTGTACATAATTAATTTAATTAGGTAAAGGGGAAAAGAGGGACATAAAGTTAGTTATAAAAATTAATCCTAAACTTCATTAAGAGAAGAGGGCGTGAATAAATATTACTAAATTAAAAATTGAGAAGTTTAGAGAACCTCCATGTGGTAAGAGCCAACATAAGAATATCCATCTAAAAGGAAAAGTGAGTTAAATTAGAAGGTAGTAAGGGGACCATATCTGAGACTAATCATTTGAATTAGTAATGAACACAAATTAAGGAGTAGAAAATTGGGATCAAGAGACAACTAGGAGAAGAAATAGGGAGTCTTGTTGGGGTGAGGAAAAAAAAATTGAACTAAAATTTAAGCAAATAATTTTGGAGAGCTTTGGTTAGAGGGTGAGGCATGAGTGGATGAATAATAAAACATTTGGATTAATAAAAATAATTAATTATGCATGAAATTTCAAGTGTCACCTATGAAGCCTCCTATAAAAGAAAGGGCAAGTCATGGGAGAAGCAACTTTTTTCTTACCCTATAGATGGATGGATGAAACTATGTCTTTGTGAGTGGCTACAAGCTATAGTTGAGTTTGGTGAGATAAAGGCCTTTATAGAGGAGACTCTTGAGCCAAGGAGTGCTCACCTCTATCAACTAGCACACTTCCTCCAATGTACAACCCCATTGCAGCGCAGAGGTCTGAGGGGAAGGATAGTACCCAAGGAGTAGATTGGGAGGTCAACCTAGACAACAACAAGAGAGTGCAACTAGCAACAAGACCAAATTCGTATCTCCTCTCCAAGTGAATGGTACCTATTGTATTTATACTATCCATACATAATTTTCTTTTTATATAATTAATAAAATATAAAACAAATAATATAAAAAATATATTAAAATTCATGAATGTTTAATTTAAATACTTTAATATATCTAAATTTCCAAATTTTATCTCTTTAAAATAATATTCCACATTTATTTGCATATTATATTTATATATATATATGTAAATGATCCCTAAAAATATTTTAAGTTAAAATTAGAGTTAGAGACTTTTGTGCATGATATAATTAGTCCAAACATTTTAATACCTTTTTAATTTAAAACTTCCACAACTAATAATCATAATTATTATTTAGATAAAATAAATTTTAGTCAAAATAAAATATATTAATTAAAGATAATTACTTTGGGATAATACACATAGTAATAACTTTTAAAATTTTAAATTAGAATTACATTTATAGATTTTAGTGTATGATATAATGTGTTTAATACATAAATCAAATAGCTATTAAATATGTGTAAATATAAATTTATGGGAAATATGAAATTTTTTACTACATTACATTATTAAAATTAAAATAATAATAATAAATTAAATAAATTGTAATTTTATTTTAATTATTATTTATTTTAATTATTATCATAAAAGAATAAATATATAAGTTAATTATACATTTTAAAAGGTATGTTATAAGAGTTAATGTCACATTTTGATTAAAAATTGAGGTGAGGAATTGAACGAGTGACTTCACATCAAGGAGTGTTTATCTGGTGGAAAACTTCTCATAACACTTATTTTAATGGCATTTTTTGAAATTAACCAATTTAATTAAGAGAGTAAAAAGAGCATAACTACTTTGAATATAAATATAAACTTTTAATTTGTGAAAACTATTAAAAATATTCAATAATATTTTGTGGAGGTTAAATCCTCATCATCTATATAATAACTATCGGTTAAATAAAAAAATAATTATATAAATTTATATTTAAAAATAATAAAATAATACATACATTAACAAAATAAAAATATTAATAACAAATAAAATAAATAAAATCCATACAAACTATAAATAAAATACTTTAATTTCCCACACAATTTTACTTTTTTATATAAAAAAATTAATGTAATACAAAATTTTAATAATAAAAAACTTAAGTGATCTCTCTCACAATCCATAACAGCAATGCTTCATCTAGCAGACAAGCCAAATGCACACATCAACTTGCCCACAAGCACGACGTAAATGCATTGATAGTAGAAGTTAGGGTTTCCTCCTTTGAGAGCCGAATAGGGTGACTCGTTTGAATGGTGGCGTTCCCCAGCCAAAAAGGTCGCGGCAGTTGTCTTCCTGGTTTGCAAATCCTCCATTGACGTACTCTTCACAATTAGCTCAAATTTAGCTTCAAATTGCTTGCTGGATATAAAATTCCTTCTGCCCTTTACGGTTAATTCTTATACCAAATAGACAAAACAGAGGACACAAAAGTTTTCAAATACACCTTAATAATGGAGGAAAAAGAATGACTTCATGAAATGGTGAATCGGAGAGAGAAAGAATAAAATGAAGAGACATAGAAATGAAACAAATGGTGTTAGACCAGAGCAGATATAACATACAACGGATTTATATTCAGAGAATTAGATGGTAATAGCAGAGAATAATTTCAGAGATAGACAAATAGAGAAACAACAAGATTACTCAGTCAGAAACAACCTAATAGATAAAACAATCACGGGAGAACATAAATTTTTTAGCATTACATAACAGGCTTGGGCATTGGATTTCTTTTCTTGGCCAGGAAAATTACAAATTTATAAAGACAGAAGAAACTAGAATTTTTAAATCTTCTGTTGAAACCTATAATATTAGGGTTTAACATAAATCTCAACCTTAATTTTAAACCAAGGAAATTTAGATCATATTCATACTCATACTGAAAACTATAATATTGAGGTTCAACATAAATCTCAACATTATATTTTAAGCCGGTGAAATTTAAATCATACTCATATTGAAACGTATAATATTACGGTTTGACATAAATCTCAACGTTACATTCTAGACCAGTGAAATTTAGATCACACTCATTTTTTTCAAAAAGCAAATAAAATTGTGAAGGAAGATTTCAATATAGCAACGCCTATGGATGAATAACAATCGGAACTAACAACACAAAGTTTGACCAAACATTTTGAGGAAAAGAATATGTAAAACATACTTACCATCCTAGAAAACAATCACACAATCATGGCTTAGACGCAGCAGTGTTGTCCCAAACACCACTGAAAGGAACATCATCTCCATCTCGTCAAAAACACCCAACAAAACTTCATGCCCAATTTACCAGAAAGACATAAGACTCTCTGAAAAAGATTCAAAACACAACCAAACCCCTAATCTGTTCAATACAGTCCTGTTCTGACAGCCAAAGTTTTATTTTGTGACAGAGAACAAGAAAAAATTTAAAATGAAAGAGTGGCAAACAGATTATACAGTGCAAAGTTAATGATATACATACCACTCCAAATAGATAGATACATATCTTGTGGAATTTTGGATTATGGTCAATAGCACACACATTAATGTGGCTGCCTGTGCTGTCGGTGTCTAAAACTTTGGCAGCGTTGATACAAACCCCCCAATATGACTGAGCAGGAATTGCAGGAGATAGTTTCGTTGAATGTTCGTGGACAAGCTTTTAGACATGCTAACGCGTATTCATGTATTCATGTAGGACCAATTGAGACTCCACCCTCCAGAATTTATCGTATATGTCATCATTCACTAATCGAGGATTCCTAGGTTTGATAGAGGGAACACACCTCTAAGCTTTATCGTATATCCTTACATTCACCGGTTGAGGATTATGGTTAGGTCATGTATTCATGTATTCATGTATTCGTGGACCAGATCAGTGAAATGTTAATTTTTCTCTAGGGTTGGTCACCTGGAAAGGTTGGTTGGATTTTGAAGGTTCCGTAGCATGTGTGGAAGGCCATAATGTTTTTTTTTTTAATTCCACTTCCTTAACTATACATGGGGAGTTGAATCACATCATAGTAGCCTCTCATCACATGTTTACCCCAACAAACTAGTTAACTTAGGCAAATGTGGGAGGAGGGTGTTACAGAATTCTATTAGAGCATGGCTCACCCCTTGGACTGGATGGGAAGTGTATGTTGGACATGCATGCATGTTGGTTGCATATTTGTTCTTCATGATCGTGGTCAATGTGATTGTTGTGTATGCATGGTGTTGTTCATGGTTGCATTTGTGTCGCCATGTGAATGTTGGTGGTGTTGTTGTTGGATGTGTTTGTCGTGAGTGTATGTTGTCGATGCATTGGTTATGCATGTCAATGATTATATGTTTTTATGCATAAACTGACTTGGTTATAGTTTTCATGCATGAGATCATGGTATGTGTTTGGTATGGCCATGAATGGTAACTAGATGATGGTTGAAATGATGTTTATGTATTGATATGATTATGATTATACATGTACTGTGCCAATCCGATTGACCTTGTAGATGAGATATCCCCCTCTGAACTATATTGATGTATATTGAGTATGTTATGTTTTGGTTTAAGATAACATGGTATGCTTGAAGGAAGAAGATCAAATATGACTAGAAAGATGGTGGAATACAATTCATGATGCTCTCCCGGATTAGATGAGCAGTGTGGTGTTGGGTACTCTTATGATATAAAAAACACATTGAGAATCTTGAAGGCAAAAATAAGAAGTTGCAAGGCAGATAATGACAGAATCATGCAGGCAGAGGAGAAAAAAGCAGAAGTTAATGCAATCATCCTTTAGAATTTTACAGAATTGGAGAGCCAAGGACCACTTAGGATCATCCATGGGTAGGAGGATAAAACTAATGGGGCATATGGCAGTATGTCTCATGGTGGGCATAGGTCAGATAGGGATGACATGATTCAATATGGAAAGCTCTTGGATACTCTGGATAAAAGAGGTGATGGAAATAGGTTCTATTCTAGTTCTGGTTTTGATAAGCACTATGATCGTCATCGATATCATCCTTACATGAGAGTTTTTGGTGTGTATAGACACTTTCAAGAGAGGAATTGGTGGTGTCATGATGCAGCAAGGATAGGTAGTATTCTATGAGTCACATAAACTAAATGAGCATGAGAAAAATTATCCAACACATGATCTCGAGTTGGTAGCGATCATCCATGCATTGAAGATGTGGAGACACTATCTTATTGGCAGGAGATTTGTATTGATGAGTGATTAGAGTGGATTGAGGTATCTATTTGACCAATTGAATCTAAAGGCCAAATAATATAGATGGTTTGCCAATATTAGTGAGTTCGAATATGAGATCAAGTACATTAAAGTTAAATAGAACATGGTTGCATATGCTATTAGAAGGAGGATACATGTAAATCATATAACAACTATGAGTTCTTATGGGATAGAATTACATTATCAGATCTTACAGGTGGGACAACAGGATGACAGGTACATTGAGCTCATGGACATGTTACAGTAGGGTATAAGTGGTCAGGATGTGGACTATCATCTTACAGAAGATGGGTTGGCCATATTTAGGGGCAAGATATATGTCTCAAATGACAGTGAGCTCAAGAAGACTATCTTGCAATAGTTTCATGCAAAACCATATTTAGGTCACCCAAGATACTAGACGATGTTGACAAAAGTGGATAATTTTTATCATTGGCTGAACCTAAAGAAGGAAGTGGCAGAGTTTTGTGGCTAGGGTATTGTTAGTAGGTGGACTACTACAACTGATTTCGACTCGAGAGTGAAAATGGGAGGTCATTTCGATGGATTTCATCACAATTTTACTGAGGACATCTAGACAACATGATTCCATCATGGTTTTGGTGGATAGGTTGCTTAAGGTAGTGCACTTCATTCAAGTGAACTCTACTTATTCAGCTAGTGATGTGGCACATGTATTCATGAGAGATGTAGTGAGGCTACATGGTATTCCAAGAAATATTGTGTTAGACGTGTCTATTAAGTTCACTTCCAAGTTTTGGAAGGAGCTGTTTGTAGGTGTTGGGATGGAGTTGGACTTCAACACAATTTATCATCCCCAGATAGATGGACAGACATAGAGGGTCCGTAGGATATTGGAGGACATATTGAGGATGCATGTGATGCATCAACAGAGGATATGGTAGGAGTACATTCCATTAGTTGAGTTTGCATATAACAATGGGTATCAAGAGTCACTAAGGATGAGTCTATTTTAGGCACTCTATGGGTGCAGTTGTAAAACTCCCATCAGTTGGAGTGATCTAATTAACAGGGTGTTGATTAGAATAGACATGTTGGCAGAGATGGAATAGGAAATATAGGTTATGAAGAAGAATCTAAAGGAATCACAAGACAGGAAGAAAATTTATGTAGATCCGAACAATTTTTTTAAGGAGTTTCATGTTGGGGAATAAGTGTATTTATGCATCGAGCCCAAGAAGATCTCATTGAGGATTGTATTGTGTGCCAAGATGACACCTTAGTTTTGTGGACCTTTTAATATCCTTAATAGGATTATACCAATAGCATATTGACTTGCATTTCCTCTAACAGTGAAATTCAATAATGTTTTACATGTTTCATTTCTTAAGAAGTATGTTAAAGATGCTAATCATATGATTGACTAGTTTGTATTATATGTGGAGCCAAATGGAGAATTCCAACTAAAACCTCAATTTATATTGCAAAAAAATATGGTCATGCTCTAGAAAAAAGCAATTAGGAAGGTTAAAGTGTAGTGGAAGCACTTTGTCCCCGATGAAGCTACATGGGAGATGGTGGATCAGATGCGGGCTATGTATCCTTCTGTATTCGCTAGTTTAGAAAATGTTTTTGGTATATGTTTTTGTGTGATGTTTTGGTATATGTACATATGTATATGGATGTAATACCGCCATAAGTTGTGCTATAAAGCTCCAATAAGTGGTATGAATTTCATGTCGTTATGGTTTTTATGTGTCATGTTGGTTTGCTTTTGAGCAGGTTAATCAATGTAAATACTACATCAAGCTAATTTATAAAGCTCCATGGGTAGTATGTTTTTCTTCTCATAAGTCTTGTTGGTTGTAGGTGTCATTGAACACCGAGGGTGGTGTTCCCCGAAGGAGGAGGATTCTATAACAACCCTGGTGAAAATTCCATGTAATAAAGTTAATAAAGGCAAAACAATAACCAAGGTCATGGGGCACATATTCCAAGTTGAGTGTGGGGAAAAACATCCTAGTGTGGGTGTTCATTTGGTTTATTATGGCTAAGGAAATTGGAAAATGCCAAGGAAAAGGCTTTGGGAAGGCACGAGGCATTAATTGGCATTTTATTTATGAAAAGAATGAAAATTAAGTGAAAAGGAAGGTGAAAGGTGGCAAGTTGCATGTAAGGAGGAAAATGAAGGAAAATAATGGAAAATTAAAGAAAATAGAGGTCTCATTAATAAAAAGGATTATGAGGATCAATTGGTACCTTTTGTTAGGTCAGTTTTTGACTTCTCTATATTCTCTCTCTCTCACACTCTTAGACACTTAAAGCATTCTTGGAGCACTCTAGAATTCAATCAAGGAAGGTAAGGGAAGGAAAAATAAGGCAAAGGGAAGAAAATACCAAGCAAGGAAGAGCAGGATCAAACAAATACAACAAGATTAATTGTAGGTATTAATTTGCATGTGTCATTTCCTTGCTATATCTGGCATGCATGGTACATGCATGTGATTATTTGGTTTTATTATTGTCATTAGAATGGATTTTTCCAGGTGTGACAATTATCTTCATCCGTTCTTTTCCATTTCTGAATAGCCATGCTATGATGGGTTCTCTTTTATTTGGTTAATCTATATTGCCAGATGGTTTTGAAACTGAGTGGGGTGGTCTTTGAAGAAGAACACAAGCCCTAGGAATCCATGGACTGGAGAAGGTGGGATTGCTGTAAAGCTGGATTTTGTGTACCTTGGTGGGCCTAGGAATCCTTAATTGGTGAATGAAAAGATATACTGTAAATACTAGAGGGTGGAGTCTCAATTGGGCCTAAGAACCATTGACTAGTGAATAAAGGGATATATGATAAATCTCAGAGACTAGGAGACAAACATATTCCTCACGATGTAGGTGGAGAAATCTAATGGCATCCATGCTTATTTAAGGCTTAGTGATTTGGTGGGGATTGCAATAAAACCCGAGGAAACTCGGATTGGTTTTGTTGTGAGTCCCACATTCATGCTTGGAATATGGCACATGGGTGATTGGATGAAAGAAATATTTAGTTCAACCAATCTATGGTTGGGTGATTCGTGGAAGTCCTGGACCTGGTTGGCTTATGCATTCATTAATAAGAGCTCCTTCTCCTTAGTATTTCATGTGTAAATATATTGGTTCATATGTGATTCTTATGGATGTTATATCCTTTTTATTTTTGTTGGTTATATGTTGGTTATTCATGAGTATGTTTTATGATAAATATGATGTATGGATCTCATCATGTTTTGATTTTCAAATGAATGTATAATGAATACATGACCTAATATATGATAGTGCAACTATTGTGTTAGAGAAACAATGCTTCTTTACGAATCTCAGACAAGTTTTGAAACCCCTATGCTTAGATCTCTTGTTATGACCTATAGATTACATATTGGTGACATTTTTGACGAAATGCATGTAATGGATCGTAGGGGTTAGATCAAGTAATTATGCCAATGGTTGCATTAGTATCCTTATTCCATTATTATTTATCATTTTCTGAAAGTTTCGTGAAGTTTTGGGTAGTGTCCTGAGACCTATCCCTTAAAAGTGGCACAAAATCCAGGGTCACAGGCTCATAATTGTCTAAAAAAGTCCACAGTCACTGGCATGCCTTGTTGTGAGAGAGAATGGAAGGCTTTAGTTGCATACATGTATTTTCATGGGATCAACTGAGGGACCAAATCAATGAAATGTCAAGTTGTCTCAGGGATTGGTCACCTAGAAAGGTTGGTTGGCTCTTGAAGGTTCTGTAGCATGTGTGTAAGGTTAGAATGGTTTTGTTTTATCAATTCCACATCCTTAACTATACATGGGGATTTGAATCACATCATAGTAGCCTCTCGTCACATGTTTACCTCAGTGGACTGTAAATGTGGGAGGAGCGTGTTACACAAGGATACTATAGATGGTATACATTACATTTTTATATTTAGAACCCAATCAGTTTTTATGGTATAAATAGCTTTGTTCTCGTATACCACTTGTCACTTGGTCAAATTTTATGGAGAAAATGATAGCACATTATGATGATACAAAGAGCAACACCTTCTTTAGCCAATTGATAAATCTCAAACAAAAGGGTTCAATGGCAGATCACATTGAGGACTTCCAAAAATTGAATATTAGGGTAACTAATATTCTAGAGGAGCATAGTATTGATGTCCTCATAGGGACTCTAAAGGATAAGATCCAACTTGAAGTTCACCTTTGGGAACCTGATTCATTGGAGAAGGCATTCAGGGTGGCAAGAAAAGTGAATGAAAATTTATGGAAATAAGGTAGTCTACCACTCACAACTATAAATATGGAAGTGTTGCTTCCCCTAGCCTTCCATAACCTACAAGGTTTACACCACAAAAATTGGAGGAAGAAAGAGAAAAAGGGATTTTTTACAATTGGGATAACAAATACAATAAAGGTAATAAGTTTCCTGAGAATAAATTATTTTACATAGATTGTGAAGAGTATGAAGAAAAGGAATAAGAAACATCAAAATAGGAAGATACACACTAGGAACCAACCCCAAAGAAAGAAGAAATGAATATGACCATATCTTGTAATGCATTGGCGGGAATTACCACTCCTCAAACTATGAAGATAGAAGAATATATCAACAATAGAAAGGTAATAGTTTTGATTGATTAGAGTAGTACCCATAATTGTATTTGTTGTAAGATAGCCAAGGAATTGAATTGCTTTCTATATCTAACACTAGAGTGTCAAGTGATGGTTGCAAATGGAGGAATTATAAATTTCTCTAGAAAGTGCTATAATATAAAGCTAGACATGGGGAAATATGTAATGAATAGTATAATTCTTTACATTCCAATGGGTTATGTTAATGTTGTACAAGGAGTCCAACGGTTACAATATTTGGGGATGATAGCTTTTAATTTTCAAGAATGTTTCTTGAATTTTTTTGGAAGTAAAGGAAATTAAATTAAAGGGTATCGTAGGGAAACTAGCACAGTTAATCAACTCTAATGGCATAAAAAATCTTTTGAAGAAAGAACAATGGGGCATAATTGCACAATTATTCTCACTAGAGGTTCAAACATAGAAATCATATATTTCTCGAGATCTCCAAAAAAATTTGGACAATCATTCCAAGGTATTTGTGATGCCCAAAGGCATCCCTCCTATTTGTGATCATTTCATGCTATTCATTTGATTCCAGGAAGTGTTCCTCCAAACATTAGGCCTTAAAAATATCCCTATTCCCAAAGGAGTGAAATTGAACATATGGTTGAAGAAATGCTAGAGGTCGGTATAATTCAACCTAGTCAAAGTTCTTTCTCTGCTCCAGTAGTATTGGTGCACAATAAGGATGGATCGTGGTGTATGTGTTTGGATTATAGGGAGCTCAAAAAGATCACTAGTAAAGATGAATTTTCTATTCTTGTGATTGATGAATAGTTGGATGAATTACATAGAGCAATTTACTTCACCAAACTAGATATTCATTCAAGATATCATCAAATTAGAATAAAGATTGAATACATTCTGAAAACATTCAGAACTCATGAAGGTAATTATGAATTTTTGGTTATGCCTTTTGGGCTTACTAATACACCTTCCACATTTCAAGGTTTGATGAATTTTGTTTTCAAAACCTTAGAAAATTTGTGTTAGTATTTTTGATGATATACTAGTCTACATCAAGTCTTGGAAGGATCATGTTCAACATGTTGACAAGGTGCTCAAACTATTGGATGAGAGACAATTATATGAAAAAACGTTGAAATGTTTCTTTGGAGTGAAAGAGGTGGAATATTTGGGTCATATTGTATCTCATTAGGGTGTTAAGGTAAACCCTAACAAAATTAAAGCCATTAAAGAATGGAAAATCCCCACAACCCTAATGCATATTTGAGGATTTATTGGGTTGATAGGGTATTATTGAAATTTTGTTAAGAATTATGGGAGAATAATAGCCCCTATAACAACATTACTGAAAGAATATGCATTTTGTTGGACTCTAGAAGAAACTAAGGCCTTTGAACATATTAAAGAGTCAATGTGCCAAGCACTAGTCTTAGCTATGCCATATGTTGGGTTCCTATAATACTAGTGATTACCCCATTAGTATTGTAGTTGCATCCCTTATTAATATTTTTGTGCCCCTATTATCCCCATATTGTTATTATTGTGCCCCATAGAATCCCTCTATTGTTATTTTTGTGGCTTTATATTATTATTGTTAGGTCGGCTGGGTTATATTGTGACTCCTTAGACTCTTATATATAGAAAGGAGGTTTTTTCATTTGAATCATCTAAGAATTGTTCGTTTATGTAATGTAAAGGAGGTTGCCCCCTCGAAGAGGCTGAATTCTAAGGCATTGGTCTATCTTTTCTATCTTTTCTTGAGCTGGTTTCATAACATTTGGTATCAGAGCTTTGGATTCTAGGGTTTTGCTGCTCCAAATAGGCCATCTTGGCATTTTCACTATAAATTTTTTTCTGCGACGTTTCAAAATCTAAAAAAAAAAAACCATTTGAGAATAAATCGTGTTGAACCTAGGATCAAAATCTCAGAGCTTTTCGTGCTATATTTGCGGAGATATGATCTGAGGAAGTTGGTGTTTTTGCAAACTCCTGAATTGCATTCCAAACAGGTGACCTAGGGAAAATCATCATAACTTTCTCTCTGAGCATCGGATTGAAATTTCGTAAGAAGGTACAGAAAGAGGATGTACTATAGTTTTTTGTATATATTTTTCAGAGCCAAAGGTTGAAACTGTGACTCATGGCACGTCGTACAAGTTCGCTCTACTAAACTAGTTTATAATCAGGTCACTGTGGGAGATTTCGCATAACTCTTCCTTGGAGAATCCAATTTGGATCAGACTGGTGGCATTGGAAAGAGGACATAGAGGGCTACTGTAGATCAAAATTTCAAAACTGGATGATATGAAAGTACAGAGATACATCAGAGGCAATATCGAGCTCCTACAAAGTGAAAAAAGGTGTGTAGATTCTTTTAAATTTTTGCTTAAGATTGGTTTGAAAATTTATTTTGAAGGAATTCAAAGGGAATAGTAGAGAATTATTATTGGTAACTGGTGCTCCGAGGAAAGAAAATGCAAACATCTAGTAAGAAACCTGAAAGCTCTAGCATGACTCATGAAGAAGAGGAAGAAATGCTACATGATATATCAAAATTACAGGAACAAGTGCAACAAATATCACTCTCACAAAAGCTAACAGAAGATAAGATAAATGGCGTGGAATCTAAGATAAAGGGCGTGGAATCTAAGATGGATGATTTGAAGACAGATTTGAAGAGAGACATGGCAGATTTGAAGACAGACATGGCAGATTTGAAGACAGATTTGACAAATTTTATACAAGAAATACTTACTAATGGTGAAAAGGTATTAAAGGAAACTCATGGTGCGAAAAAAAGAAATGTTAATCATGATTTCATAGACTCTAATGTGGGATTAAAGATCCACCATATTCCAAAAATTGATATGTGGAATTTTGATGGCAAGGATCCCGCAACATGGATATTACAGATGGAGCAATTTTTCGATCTCAATAATGTGCAAAACACACAAAAGGTACGTATTGCAACTTTATATTTGGAACCAAATCAGTTTGTATGGTATCAATGGCTTTGCTATCATAAACAAATTATCACTTGGGAAATTTTTATAGAAGAACTGACAGCACATTATGAGGATACAAAAAGCAACACTTTTTTAATCCAATTGATAAGTCCCAAACAAAAGGGTTCAATAATGGAGCACATTGAGGAGTTTCAAAAATTGAACATAAGGGTAAAAAATATTCTAGAGGAGCATATGATTGATGTGTTCATAGGGACTTTAAAGGATAATATCCAACATGATGTTCACCTTTGGGAACCTGATTCATTAGAGAAGGCATTCAGGTTAGCAAGAAAAATGGAAAGCAAAATTATGGCAACCAGGAAGCATACCACTTACAACTATAAAGATGGAAGTGTTGTTTCCCCTACTCTTCCACAACCTATAAGGTTGACAACAAAAAAATTGGAAGAAAAAATAACAAAAGGGCTTTGTTATAGTTGTGATAGAAAATACACTAAAGGTCATAAGTGTGCTAAGAAGAAATTATTCTACAGAGATTGTGAAGAGGAAGAAGAAAAGGAGCAAGAAAGGTCAAAAGAAGAGGATATACTCCAGGAACAAAGCCTAGATAAAGAAGAAATGAATCCGACCATATCTTGTAATGCATTGGTGGGAATTACCACTCCTCAAACCATCATGATAGAAGGAAAAATCAAGAAGAAAAAGGTAATAGTGTTGATTGATTCAGGAAGTACGCATAATTTTATTCATTGTAAGGTAGCAAAAGAATTGAATTGCTTCTTATATCCAGCACCAGAGTGTCAAGTGATGGTTGCAAATGGAGGAACAATAAATTGCTCTGGAAAGTGCCATAATATCAAGCTATCGATGGGAGAATATGTATTGACTAGCCCAATGCTTTCCATTCCAATGGGAGGTGTTGATGTTGTACTAGGAGTCCAATGGCTACAATCATTGGGTACAATAGCTTTTAATTTTCAAGAAATTTTCATGAAATTTTATGTGGAAGGAAAAAAGTTGAATTAAGGGGTATTGCAGGGAAACCAGGAAAGATAATCAGCTCTAACGGTATGACAAAGCTTCTAAAAAGGGAACAAAGGGGTGTAATTGCACAATTATGTTCGCTAGATGTTTCCACATTGGAATTTTTTATTTCTCCAGATCTCCAAAAAGTCTTGGACAATCATTCCAAGGTATTTGAGACTCCCAAAGGTCTCCCACCTATTCGTGATCATGATCATGCTATTCATCTGATTCCAGGAAGTGTTCCTCCAAAAATCAGGCCGTACAGATATCCCTATGCCCAAAAGAGTGAAATTGAACTTATGGTTGCAGAAATGCTAGAGGCTGGTATAATTCCATTGAGTCAAAGTTCTTTCTCTGCTCCAGTAGTATTCGTGCACAAGAAGGATGGATCATGGCACATGTGGTTGGATTATAGGGAGCTGAACAAGATCACTATTAAAGATAAGTTTCCCATTCCTGTCATTGATGAATTACTGGATGAAATGCATGGATCAATTTACTTCACCAAGTTGGATCTTCGTTCAGGATATCATCAAATCAGAATGAAGACTGAAGACATTTCGAAAACAACATTTAGAACTCATGAGGGTCATTATAAATTTTTGGTCATGCCTTTTGACCTTACCAATGCACCTTCAACATTTCAAGGTTTGATGAATTCCATTTTCAAACCATTCCTTATAAAATTTGTGTTATTATTTTTTGATGATATACTAATCTACAACAAGTCTTGGAAGGATCATGTTGAACATGTTGACAGGGTGCTACAACTATTGGAGGAGAAAAAATTATATGCAAAAAGATCGAAATGTTTCTTTGGAGTACAAGAGGTGGAATATCTGGGTCATATTGTATCTCATGAAAGAGTTAAGGTAGACCCTAGAAAAATTAAAGCCATTAAGGAATGGAAAATCCCCACATCCATAAAGCATCTATGAGGATTTTTTGGGTTGACAGGGTGTTATCACAAGTTTGTTAAGAATTATGGGAGAATAGTAGCACCTATATCAACATTATTGAAGAAAGATGCATTTTCATGGACTCCAGAAGCAACAAAGGCCTTTGAACATCTTAAACAGGCAATGTGCGAAGCACCGGTCTTAGCTACATCGGACTTCACAAAAGCCTGTATTGTGGAATGTGATGCTTCAGGAAATGGAATTGGTGTTGTTTTAATGCAATATGAAAGACCCATTACTTCTGAAAGTCGTCCAATCAAGGGAAAGTTTTTACACAAAGTTATTTATGAGAAGGAAATGTTGGAAATACTCCATACACTTAAGAAATGGCGACCCTACCTAATGGAAAGACACTTCAAGGTAAAAACGGATCATGATAGCCTTAAATACTTTTTAGAACAAAGATTATCCTTTGAAGAGCAACAAAAGTGGGTCACAAAGATGTTGGGTTATGACTTTGAAATCATCTACAAAAAGGGAAGCAAAATGTGGTGGAAAATGCACTCTCAAGAAAGGATAAGGATGTGGAAGCATTGTTGTGCACCCTTTATATTATCCAACAAGATTGGATAAACAAAGCGAGGGAGGAATGGAAGAATGCGAAGAAGTGTGGGCACTTATTCAAAAGTTACAACAAGATTCCAGCATGCCTGATACATTTAGTTGGAAAAATGATTCTTTATGGTACAAATATCGCTTATACCTCTGTAAGAATTCCCAACTAAAAGAAAACATTCTTATGGAATTGCACACTTCTCCCTTTGGAGGGCACTCGGGATTTTTAAAAACTTACCACAGGGTTAAGAAGGAATTTTTTTAGGATGGCCTTAAATCAGATATTCAAAAATTTGTGGCGGAATGTTTGGTTTGCCAACAAAATAAAGTTGAAACAATTAAGACACCGGGTCTATTACAACCTTTATCCATTTCAAGCCAACGTTGGGAGGAGGTTTCAATGGATTTTATCACAGGTTTACCCAAGTCTGAGGGAAAGAGTGTCATCATGGTGGTAGTTGACAGACTTACCAAGTATGCACACTTTTGTGCATTATCACATCCATTTAAATCCAGTATAGTTTCTACTGCATTTATGGAAACAATTCAAAAGCTACATGGAAACCCAAAGATTGTTGTAAGTGACAGAGATCCCATTTTCACTGGAAATTTTTGGACAGAATTATTTTCTTGTCTTGGTACTCAGTTAGCTCATAGCTCATCTTATCATCCTCAATCTGATGAGCAAACTGAGATAGTAAACAAATGTTTGGAAGGATATCTTCGTTGCTTTGTATTTGATAAATAGACACAATGGGTCAAATGGTTTCCTCTGGCTGAATGGTGGTATAACACTTCCTTCCATACAACAACAAAAATGACCCCATTTATGGCACTTTATGGATATCAGCCACCATCCATCACATCATATTTAAGAGAAAATTCTAAGGTTCAAGCAATGGAACATCACATCAAACATCAACAACAAGTCCTCCAACTCTTAAAGGATAACCTCATGTTGGCACATAATAGAATGAAGCAACAGGCATATCAACATCGCAACGAAAGAAGTTTTGATATAGGTGATTGGGTATTCCTGCGGCTACAACCATATAAGCAAATGTCCCTCGAGCAAGCTAAGAAGCATAATAAATTATCACCAAAGTATTATGGTTCGTACAAGGTTTTGCAAAAGATTGGTGCTATGGCATACAAATTGGAGCTTCCTGCAGCTTCTCGAATGCACCCAGTTTTCCATGTTTCATGTTTAAAGAGTAGGCGACAAGCTCCCAATTCAAACAATATTTCCAGAACTTGACGAGGAAGGAAAAATTATATTGGAATCGGAAGCAATCATAGAAACAAGAACTCGACAGCTACGAAACCGATCAGTTTCGGAGTATCTTATCAAGTGGAAGAACTTATCCACTGAAGATTACACATGGGAGGATGAGAATTTTATACAGAAGCATCCAAAACTACTCAAGCGTTGAGGACAACACTTTTTTGAAGGAGAGGGGCATGTTGGGCTCCTATAATACTAGTGATTACCCCATTACTATTGTAGTTGCATCCTTTATTAATATTGTTGTGCCCCTATTATCCCCATATTGTTATTACTGTGCCCCATAGAATCCCTCTATTGTTATTTTTGTGGATTTATATTATTATTGTTAGGTCGGCTGGGTTATATTGTAACTCCTTAGACTCCTATATATAGAAAGGAGGTTTTTTCATTTGAATCATCCAAGAATTATTCATATATGTAATGTAAAGGAGGTTTCCCCCTCAAAGAGGCTGAATTCTAAGGCATTGATCTATCTTTTCTATCTTTTCTTGAGCTGGTTTCATAACACCATGCTTCACAAAAACCTTTATTTTGGAATGTGATGCCTCAAGAAATGGAATTTGTTTTGCTTTAATGTAAGAAGGAAGACCCACTACTTTTGAAAGTCATCTAATCAAGGGAAAGTATTTACACAAACCTATTTATGAGAAGGAAATGTTGGAAATACTACTTGCACTAAAGAAATGGTGACCTTACCTAATGGGAAGATACTTCACGGTAAAAAACATCATGCTAGCCTTAAATGCTTTTTGGAACAACGATTATCTTCATAAAAGAAACAAAAATGGGTCACAAAGATGTTGGGTTATGACTTCGAAATCATCTACAAAAAAGGGAAGAAAAATGTTGTTGCAAATGTACTCCCAATAAAAGATAAGGACGTGGAAGCATTGCTTTGTGCCATTTCTATAATCTAGCTAAATTAGATAACTGAAAAAAGGGATGAATATATGAATGGCTAAGATGTGTGGACACTCATTCAAAAGTTGTAGCAATATCCCAGTAAATCTCATACATTTATCTAGAAAAATGATTCATTATGGTACAAATATTACTTATATATTTGTAAGAATTCCCAGCTCAAACAAAATATTCTTTTGGAATTTCACACCTCTCTCTTAGGAGGGCACACATGATCTTTAGGAACTTACCATAGGATCAAGAAATAATTTTTTTGGGATGGCCTTAAATCTGATATTCAAAAGTTTGTGGAACAATGTTTGATTTGATAACAAAATAAAATTGAGACAATTAGTACCTTGGGTCTGTTACAACCTTTAGCCATTCCAAGTCAACGCTGGGAGGAGGCATCAATGGAATTTATCATAGGTTTACCCAATTCTAAAGGAAAAAGTGTCATCATGGTGGTAGTTGATTGACTTACTAAGTATGCACACTTTTATGCATTATCTCATCCTTTTCAATCCATTACAATTGCTACGACATTTATGGGAATAATTCAAAAGCTACATGGAAACCCAAAGATTATTATAAGTGACAAATATCCCATTTCACTGGAAATTTTTCGATGTAATTATTTTCTTGCCTTGGTACTCAATTAGCTCGTAACTCATCTTATCATCCCCAATTTGACAGGAAAACTAAGATAGTGAAAAATTGTTTGGAAGGATATATTCGTTGCTTTGTATATGGTAAACAAACATAATGGGTCAAGTTGTTACCTCTGACAGAATAATAGTATAACACTCCCTTCTATACTACAACAAAAATGACCCTATTTATGGCAGTTTATGGATATTATCCACCATCCATCACATCATCTTAAAGAGAAAATTCTAAGGTTAAAGCAGTGGAAGATCACATCAAGCATCAAAAACAACTTCTACAGCTCATAAATGGTAACCTAACTTTGGCGTATAATCGAATGAAACAACAAGTAGATTAGCATCGCAGTGAAAGAAGTTTTGATGTAGGTGACTTGGTATTTTTACGGCTACAAAGATACAAACAAATATCCCTCAAGCAAGCTAATAAGGATAATAAATTATCACCCAAGTACTATGGTCCTTACAAAGTGTTGCAAAAGATTGGTACTATGGCATACAAATTGGAGGTGCCTGCATCTTTGCGAGTACACCTAGTTTTCCATGTTTTGATGCTTAAAGGAGGTTATCGGTGACAAGCTCCCATTTCAAACAATATTTCTAGAACTTGACAACGAAGGAAAAATCATATTTGAGCCTGAATAATTCATGGAAACAAGAACCTAACAACTAAAAAATCGATTAATTTCAGAGTATCTCATTAAGTGGAAGAACTTACCTGCTGAAGATTCCACATGGGAGGATGAGAATTTTATACAGAAGCATCTGGAACTACTCAAGTGTTGAGGACAATACTTTTTTGAAGGAGAGGGGCATGTTAGGTCCCTATAATACTAGTGTAGCCCCCTTATTGTTATTATTAATGTAACTCCCTATTATTATTTTTGTGCCCATGTAGCCCCCATATTATTATTGTTGTGCCCCATAGAAGCCCACTATTGTTATTGTTGTGCCCTTACATTATTATTGTTATGTTGTCTCTAATTATATTGTGACCCATTAGATTCCTATATATAACAAGGAGGTCTTATCATTTATATCATCCAATAATTGTTCATTTATGTAATCTAAAGGATGATGCCTTTGTTTCTTTGTATATGGCAAACAAATGCAATGGGTCAAGTGGTTACCTCTAGTAGAATAATGGTATAACACTTCCTTCTATACTGCAGAAAAATGGCCCTATTTATGGAGCTTTATGGATATCATCCACCATCCATCACATCATATTTAAGAGAAAATTATAAGGTTCAAGCAGTGGAAGATCACATCAAGCATAAAAAATGAGTTCTAAAACTCTTAAAGGATAACCTAACTTTGGCGTATAATCAAATGAAAAAACAAAAATATTAGGATCACAATGAAAGAAGTTTTGATGTAGGTGACTTGCTATTTTTATGGCTACAACCATACAAACAAATGTCCCTCAAGCAAGCTAAGAAGGATAATAAATTATCACCCAAGTACTATGGTCCTTACAAAGTATTGCAAAATATTGGTACTATGGCATACAAATTGGAGGTTCCTACATCTTCAAGGGTACACCCAATTTTCCATGTTTCATGCTTAAAGGAGGTTATCGGTGACAAGCTCCCATTTCAAACAATATTTATAGAACTTAAAGATGAAGGAAAAATCATATTTGAGCCTCAATCAATCATGGAAACAAGAACCTGATAGCTACAAAACCAATTAATTTCAGAGTATCTCATTAAGTGGAATAACTTACCCACTAAACATTCCACATGGCAGGAGGAGAATTTTATATAGAGGCATATGGAACTACTCAAGTGTTGAGGACAACACTTTTTTTAAGGGGAAGGGCATGTTAGGTCCCTATAATACTAGTGTAGCCCTCTTATTTTTATTATTAATGTAACTTCCTATTATTATTTTTGTGCCCATGTAGCCCCCATATTGTTATTGTTTTGCCCCATAGAAACCCACTATTGTTATTGTTGTTCCCTTACATTATTATTGTTATGTAGGCCCTAATTATATTATGATCCAAACTTAAACAGGAACACAATAAAATACAGAGATAACCATAAAGACAGATATGCGGCGGAAATAATACTTCATTTCATTACTGTAAAATACTGAAATATGCTTACAAACAGAAATGGAAATAAACCAGCTAGGGCGATGGTAGCTTATCTCTGAGAAGAGATGTGGCGGCTACATGCCTCTAAGCTATCTTACAATGAGGCTCAAGGGCCTTTTTATTATTGAACAATAAGATAAAGCCATAAACAACCAAAACCCTAACCCGAGGAGATGTAACACCAAGAGTTTGTGGCCCCCGTTGGGGTGAGTTGGACAACCAACTTCCCAGGGTCTTGAATTGGGCATATTATATCCATTTGACGTGCATGATAGCCCATTGGAAAGATCTCTCTAAGGACTATGACAAGAAAAGGCGATTTTTTGGTAGAAAAATAGCTGGGGGTATATTTCCCAAAAAACGTCGTTTAGGGCCTCAAAACAGCTCTAGAAGTTTAGGACTCGAAAAACTGCTAAAAATAGTAAACTATGCTACAATTTAGGAAACTAAAAAACACTGAAAGAGACAATTGTGGGGGTCCAAATGGGATAGGTGGGTGGCCACCAACATCCACCTGGATCATTCCTCCCCCCTTAGGAAGAAATGGTCCCCATTGCATTGAGTTCCTCCTTGAGATGAGGAAGCTTCTGCTGAGCTGGGTCTCTGGTGAGTTGTTCTGCAATCTCTAATGTGTCCAGAAATGGTGGGAAGCATGGTTGATGATGGTCCACATTGAACACTCAGTGCAAGCCAAGGAATGGAGGAATGTTGTGCTTCAAAGCATTATTGCCCGTAGCCTTGGTACTAGTGTAAGGACCATGTCGGAGTCGCCTGAGTTTCCGATGGGTTCTGGTAAGGCGTTCTCTCTACAGATGTAACCAAAATTTGTTGCCCACCTGAAACTTGTGTGGTACCCCTGTGGGTGAGGAGAAGTTGTTCCTGTGTTCTGTCATGACCATATCCCTTTGTTGCTGTTGCTGCGTGGAGGAACCCTTTGCGGGGGTCATGAATGTAGCAACGATCTTCCCCTTACTTTGGGAGTGAACCAGACAGAAAAATGAATTTCCTAGCCTGGGAGATGAGCTTGCTTCCTTTCTTGGCAGTGATCAAAGAGGTGGCGGTAGGTTGGGCTGCCTCCGGTATCCTGTATAATGAATTATCCAAAGAAATAATGACAGCGCGAGGCCTTGACTCATACACATCATGTCGCCTCCACAAGTATGGCTGGCCTAATAGTACATCGCAAACATGCAGAGGTGTAACATCACATAATACCTCGTCTGTGAAGGGCTTGATGCTGTAGGGAAGGTGGCACTGCTGACGAACTTTGAGATCTCGTCCTTCGTGAAGCCACACAATACTGTACGGCTGTGGGTGTGGTGTAGTCGGTAGGCCCAACTGCTTACGACCTCTGCTGAAACGAGGTTCTTTTGGCTCCCACTGTCAACAATGAATTATAGCGGTGAACCCTTCACCCACATTTGTGAGTGAAAAAGGCGCTCTCACTCCTCTGGGTCTTCAGGCTGATTCTTCTGGATCTTGGCGGTGGCAACAACGGCGCTGAACTTTGCATCAATGATCTACTTCCCTTTTCCATTCCCACTGTTAGGTTCCGGTTTAGGGTCGGAACATGCATCTTATTTGGTAGCCTTCAATTCGGCCACCAGTGACTGCTTGGTCTGACACTCACTTGTGTTATGAGTGGGACTCTTGTGGAACTCACACCACTTTCCTGTGCCCTTCTTCAGCTTTGTGGTGTTGTTCTTTTCTTGTGACTTCGACGGGTTGTCTTGGGTCACCCCTCCTTCGCTTTGTCCTTTGGGCTTTGGATTTGCAGATCCAAAGTCTCGCTTCTTCTGTTTGAACTTTTGCTCGATTTTGACAGCATATCGTTATGCTGTGCTGAGTGAGGAGATGTTCAATAACTCCATCTCTTCCTGGATGTATCTGTGTAGGCAGCCGCGGTATTTGAGTATCAGATGCAGCTCAAAATATTTGATACCCAACTGTGTGCAAAGGGTATGGAAAATGTTTGTGAAATCTGGGAAATCTTGGTCTCGTCCTTGCCGCAGTGTGGTCCATTTGATGTATTTGTCCTCATAGCTTTTGACAGGGTAGTACTGCTCCTTGATGGCATCCCGAAAGTCATTCCAAGTGGGTGCGGCTGAAAATAGTGAGCCTATACTTTCATCCTTCTACTTGCAGTAGGTTTCCAACCAGTGCTTGACGTGGGGGGCTGCTTTGAGAAGAGCGAAAACAATCTTTTTCCGACTTGAAAATTCATGAACAAAACAAATACCTATCTAGCATATTTAACCATTTATCTACGGCATCTGCATCTATCTGACCCTCGAATATGGGATTTCAAAACTAACTTGTACCTTAAAGGGCGTGGCATTTCCAGAGTCGCTACTGGAAGCCAATGCTTCACTTCTGGGTAGCCGCTAAAGGATCTGGGAAAAGTTGTCCATTATAGCGTTCCATTGTTGCTCGAGGGCTTCTTCGAGCAAGATTTTGATAGGATCTCCTACCCCCTCATCTTTCTTCTCATCTGCCATGGTAGGCCATCGGGATTTGCGAGGTTGGTCTTGCAAAGGTTCGACCAGTTCAAGACCTAACTCCTTATATCCCGACCTCGTTGGGGACATGCAAAGAAAAATAAGGAAAAAGCAGACGGCTCTGATACCACTGATCTGAACATAAACATGAACGTAATAAAAAATAGAGATAAGCGTAAAGACAGATATGCAGTGGAAATAATACTTCATTTCATTACTGTAAAATACTGAAATATGCTTACAAACAGAAATGGAAATAAACCAGCTAGAGCGATGGTAGCTTATCTCTAAGAAGAGATGTGGCGACTACATGCCTTTGAACTGTCTTACAATGAGGCTCAAGGGCCTTTTTATTATTGAATAATAAGAGAAAATCATAAACAACCAATACCCTAACCCGAGGAGATGTAACACCAAGAGTTTGTGGGCCCCGTTGGGGTGAGTTGGACAGCCAACTTCCCGCAGTCGCGAATTGGTCATATTATCTCCATTTGATGCACATGATAGCCGGGTAGATTTCCCAAAAAAATCGCTGGGTAGATTTCCCAAAAAATGTCGTTTAGGGCCTCAAAACAGCTCCAGAAGTTTAGGACTCGAAAAACTGCTAAAAATAGTAAACTGTGCTACAATTTAGGAAACTGAAAAGACTGAAAGAGATAGTCGTGGGGGTCCCAATGGGATAGGTGGGTGGCCACCAACATCCATCTAGATCATATTATGACCCCTAGACTCCTATATATATACCAAGGAGGTCTTATTATTTGTATTATCCAATAATTGTCATTTATGTGATGTAAAGGAGGTTGTCCCCTCAAAGACGTTATTTCTCAAGTTGTTGATCTATCTTTTCTTATGCTTTGTGAGCTGGCTGCATAACATGTTATTACAATTCAATTTTAAAAATAAATTATTTGAATTATAAAATAATCCATATTATATATATATGAAATTTTTTGTGACCAACCCATATACCATTGCATGGACAAAATTTTAAAGTACTTCAATCAATTTCTTATCTCAAGGTTCAATTAAAGAACAAAAATAGGATTAAAATACGTTTTATTCAATTTTAATATTAGAAGATGTCATGCAAACAACAAATGGGTTTTATTCAACATTTTTTATTTTGAGACTATCTAGAAGAACTTAATCATAACATGACATAAGTCAATCGCATTGAAATTTAATATATAGGTCAAACAACAATATATGGCAACATTGCTATAATTTTATATAATGTTATCAACTTTCCTAAATTTACAAGTAGTTAAGTACAATTATTTCAATCAAATCCTTATTATAGAAGTAAGTTTTATTTATTTTTTAAAAAATCAAATATGATGGAATTAAGTTATATACTCAATTTTAAAATATGTGGAGATATAAAAGTTACAAATACAAGTTTTATTTGATTTTATTATTTTTGAGTTTATCTACAAACTCTTAGTCATAATTCACGTCATTAATATTTTTTTGTTCTTACACTAAAATCCATGCACAATGTTAAACTAATTACCTTGAAAATCTAGTTACATTATTGATAAAAAATCAACATCTTCACTAAAATCAATGCATATAATGCAAACAATCAAATAGGATGAGAAATAAACATCTACACTCAAATAAATTCATCTAATGCAAACAATAAAATAAGATTAGAAATCAACATCTACACTAAAATCAGTGCATCTAATGCTGCAAGTAATCAAATAGGATTATAGATCAACATCTAAACTAAAATCAATGCATCTAATGCAATTTCAATAAAACAAGATTATAAATTAACTTCTTTAATGAAATGAATACATCTAATGCAAGCAATGAAATAGAATTATAAATCAACATCTACACAAAAATAAATGCATCTAATTTGCAAGAATCAAATAGGATTAGGAATCAACACTGTACATTGAAGTCAATGCATTTAGTGCAAGAAATTTTCTTCCCTTTCTCTCCCCCCCTATCTAAATTGATATTTCCATCCATATATCCTTTGTCTCTTTATCTCACCCCCCCAGAAACACACAAGCTCTCTCTTCATATCTATCTCTCCCCCTCTCTCCCTTTATCTCTCTCTTCTTCCCTCTATCCCCCTTCCATCTATATCTCTATCACCCTCTATCTCTCCTTCTTCATATCTCTATATCAACCTGCAAACATACACATTGTTTCTCCATATATATCTATATATTCCTCCCTCTCCCTCTCTCTCCATTTCCCTTGTCACTCCATCTCTCTCTCTCCATCTCGCTTGCCACTCCCTCTCTCTCTCTCTCCCCCTTTCTATCTTTATATGTATTTCTTATTACCTCCCTCTCTCTCCCCCTCCAACTCCATCTTTATCTCTCCCTCCCTCTCAAGTACTCCCTCTCTTCCTTTCTCTCCACCCCCCTCTATGTCTCTCCCACATCATTCACTCACTCACTCTCTCTCTCTCGAGCTTCATCCTGCAACTCTATTGACTATCTCCCTACCTCTTTCATTCTCTCCATCTCTCCTTATTTTTCATTCTATCTCACCCCCAAACATACACACTCTCTCTCCATATCTCCTTTGTCACTCCCTCTCTCTCTATCTCTCTCCACCTCTCTCTTTATATGCCTTGAATTTCTTCCTTCCCTATATTTTCTTCCAACTCCATCTCTCGATCTCCCTCTCTTTCTTGGAGACTCTCTCTATATTTGTATCTCCCTATCTCTCTCTTACCCGTCTCTCCTACTCTCTCTCACTCCTTTCTCCAAAAGATTTAAAACACTTTAACAATTAAAATAATATATATATATATCTATATATATATATATATATATATATATATATATATATATATATATATATAATATGTATTTATAATGCAAGGTTTCAAATGTGTGTTGTACATTCTTTTTTTGTTGAAGCAAGAGTCGTACCTTCTGTTTCATTAAATCAAACATAGTTTACAATATATACATGTTTCCTTCCCACAGAGTGGTGTAAGCCACCAAAGAAAAAGTCCTATAGAATCTATGCCCTCTGACCTCAAGACATGCTTGCCACTCACATTTGAGTACTGTCAAAACCAAGCGATGGGAGTCGCAGGGCACAAGAACTCTCCCCACCGAAACCCACGCCAGCAAACCTTTATCCTGCCTCAAAAAAGACTATCGACCAAGATCCAACTTAAATCCGATGTTGGAAATGATTATCGGTCCAAAAAGTATCCAGAAGTTTAATCCCCCGATCCCATCAAACCACAGACCCATCTTGATTGTTGATCAAGCTTGCACTGATCGGACGACAGTGCTGATGATCTCTCGCCTGAAATGACTGATGTTTAATGTGCAATGAGGGTGGTTTTCATACCCCGCCCTTATCCATGTGTCAGTCGTTATATGGTATCGCTGCCCCGAAATCGAAACCGCCTTCCGCTTGAACGCGGTGCGATCGCACCAAAACCACCCTAAAAGCGGTTTTAACTCCCAACGTTGGAAAAAATGAGAAATGATGTCACCTGTGCAGGGCCATCGGATATTCCTCTCATCCTTTCCCCTAAATATGAGAACCAAAATCCCACCTCTAGGAATTTTCGCTAATGTGGTACCCATAGTTGTTGAGGCTATTCCTGGTGAGCTAACTACTGTTGACCTGTCTGACCAAAAAGGTGAGTCCTACATCAATCTACTCATTGCATGTTGTTTTCCTTTGTTTTGTTCTGATACACTCTCTTGTCCTCTTCTGCTTGGTTATGGCAAAGTTCCTCTAGGCCACTCTGTGGCATTGCAGGCCAACCCAACGAAATTTCACTGTCCTTGCAGGTGACACCTTAGTTGGCTAGAATGTCCGCCAATTTGTTGGCCTTTCTACGAACATGGATGAATCTAAGTGTGCGTAGTCCCTGCAGATGATCCTGAATTTTATGGAGCACCCTTGTTAACCTCCATTGTTTTGTAACGTTTTTCGGCCCTGTTCCATGGATAATTTTCTTGGCTACATTGATGACTAACTTTGAGTCCGCTTCTATTATCACATTTTGGTAGTTTTCCTATTTCAAAAGTTCTAAGAATTGCTCCAATGCCATAAGTTCCGCCATGTTGTTGGTGGATTTTCCTAAATGACAATGGAAAAGGGAGATGATGTTTCCATTTTCATCTCGAAGAACTCCTCCAAAGCCCGCTATTCCTGGGTTACCTTTTGAAGCCCCATCGATGTTATATTTCAAAAAGCCTTCTGCGGGGGGGGGGTTCCAGAATTCTTTAACCTTTTCCTTCATGCTTATTTTCCTTTCCATACCTTGTGGAATGAGCCCCTGCATATCTAACTGCTTGAGTATTTCCAACTCTGTTTTTGAGGGAGGAGTTTTGGGGAGATCCCTAACTGTTGTGCTTACTGTCTCTTTTAACTGTTTCAAGATCTGCTCCAGCAGGCGAAGAGAGGAATTCTTTTCTTCTTTGAAAATTCTTTTGTTTCTTTCTTTCCACACGTTCCATATTATGAAACTTGGCAAGAGAGCCCAGGCCAAGTTAAGAACTTCATTGTCCTAAACCTTATTCCTCCAATTTTTTAGGGTGTTGGTTATACTATCTTTGTCTCTATCAGACTGCTTGAAGAGGGTGGCAAAAAAATCCCATAACCCTGAGGTGAGACTGCAACTGTTGAGAATATGTTCCATTGTCTCCTCTTGTGCTTCACAGAGCTGGCATATGGAGGGTCCTAGCATGCCCTTCTTTCTAATATTGTCCCAGGTTAGGATTTTCCTGTGGTGAACTAGCCACATAAAGAGTTTGATCTTCATCCAACTTTTTCTCCTCCATAGCTTCTGCCAAGTTCTGACTGGAGCTTGGGATTCTAGCCCCAGGAGAATACCTTTTTCTTCCTTAATATTTAAGTTGCCCTCTTTGTTGTTACCCCATCTGAGTTGATCATGTCCTTTAGTGACAAGAATCATCCTCTTATCCAACATCCACTTTAGGTTCTTTGCTCTCCTATTTAGGGTGTTGTCCTCTCTGCCATCTACGTTTTTCCATGTTCTCCATTTTCCTATGTTGCTAGCATGATCCCAAAAGTCCTTAACTTTTACTAAATCTTGGTTGTCTGTCTCTTGCTTGAGGCCAATAAATTCCTCTTTCAAGAGTTCTAGTTCTTGTTGCCATTTATCCTCCCAGAATAGTGCAATATCTCCATCTCTGATTTCCAAGAAACTGTTGTTTTGAACCACCCCTTTGTTCTCCTAGGCCTTGTTCCATATAGGAGAGCCCTTTATATTTCCAGTCATTCTTATTAGCTCAGAATAATGCCAGGAGCTAGCATATTTTTCATTCAAGGTGCTTGCCCATTGAGCCTTGGGATCCCTAACCCATCGCCACCAAAGCTTGGCCCCTAGAACCTTATTGAGAATCTTTGGATCATCCAATCTTAGGCCTCCTTGGTTCTTGGGTTTGCATATTTTTTCCCATGACACTAAAGCCCATTTTTTCCTGGTTTCCTCCTTGCCCCAAAGAAAATCTCCTTGTATATTTCTAAATTTCTGTAAGACTCCTTTTGGAACTGGGAGAGTTGATAGCATAAAGGTTGGGATAACTTGGAGCATGGCCTTAGTTAGGACCAATCTACTAGCCAGATTTAAAGACCTAAATGTCCATTTTCTAACCTTGTCTTGCATCTTGATGATTAATTGTTCCCAAATGCTGTTATGCAAAGGTTTGGCTATTAGAGTAACTCCCAAATACTTAGAGGGGAGGGATTCTCTTTGAAAGCCAAGGATTCTGGAGATATTCCTCTAAATGGAAATGTGGGTGTTAAAGAAAAAACAATTTGATTTGGAAATATTAACCTCCATACTTGATGCCATTGCAAAGTCATTCAATATTTGTTTGTAAGCAAGCGCTTCCTTGACTGGGGATTCCCTGTAACATGGTATCATCTACAAACTGTTGATGGGTCAGAACTTGACCATTCTCCGATAGTTGGAGTCCTTGAATTTTTCCCATTATCTTGGCCTGCTTAATGGATCACCCTAGCCCTTCCATCATGAGGATGAAAAGAAAAAGAGAGAGTGTTTCTCCCTGTCTGAGCCCTCTAGAAGGAAGAAACATTTTAGAGGGAGAGCCATTAACTAAAATTGAGAAGCTGGAGGAAGTCACCAGTGCCATGACCCATTTGATCCAATTATGATCAAAACCAAATGCACTAAGCACCTTCTTGATATATGTCCAATTTACTTTATCATAAGCTTTGGCTATGTCTAATTGCATTATCATTCCTGCTTTCCTTTTTCTAGTTAGCGAGTGCACCACCTCGTGAGCTTGAATGATGTTATCTAGGATTTGTCTGCCTTCCACGTACCCAGATTATTCCCCCCAGACCAGCATGAGTAGCAAAGGTTTGAGTTTGTTGGCTACCACCTTGGAAATTATCTTGTAGACAACATTGCATAAAGCTATGGTTCTGTACCTCTCTGGCATTTGTGCATTATCTTCTTTTGGAATTAGGGCGATGAAGGAGGTGTTTAGAGCTTTCCAAATAGTTCTACTTAGCCTGGAATCTTCCACAACCCTTACGATATCCTCTTTGACAATGTTCCAACAAACTTTGAAGAAATCCACATTGAATCCATCCAGACCTGGAGCTTTTCCATTTTGCATTTCCTTGAGTACCTCACTGACCTCCTATTCAAATACGAGTCTGTTTAAATTACAGTTGTCCTCTCTAGATACCAAATTAGGAATATGTTTAGTAAAGTCCTTGATGAAAGGTTCCCTTACTAAGACATTTTCCTAAGCAATACCTCTGAAGTGTCTAACCAACACAGCTTCTATATCCTCATGGGATTGGTGAATCTGCCCATCCTCGTCCTTGATCGAAGATATTCTGTTGTGAGTCCTGTTAGCAATGGTGGAACAGTGGAAAAATTTAGTGTTGCGCTCTCCCTCCTTTAGCCATTGAACTCTTGATTTTTGTTTCCAAAAAATTTCTTCTTGTTTGCACAACTCTTCCCATTCTAGCTGATGTTTCTCTACCTGATCATTTTTTATTTTATCAAATCCATCCTTGATCAAAGCTTGGTTGAGCTCCAGAATTTTGTTTTCAACCAATTTCTTACCTGCAAAAATATTTCCAAATTCATTCCTGTTCCAGTATTTTAGTTTCATTTTAATGTGCTTTAATATTTTGTGAAGTAGGAACATTGTTGATCCCTGAATCTGCAAATCTTCTTCCCACAATTTTTCTATGTTGCCGCTAAAATTTGGGTGTGAAAGCCATATATTTTCAAATATAAAACGTCGGTTCCTTGGGGTGCCTATGCCTTTGATCTCCATTTGAACCGGCCAGTGATCTGAATTTCTGCCGTTATTTCCTTGTTTAAAAGCATGAGATCTTCAGAGATCATGAATCTATCTAACTTGGAGGCTATCTGGGAATCGCCTCCTGTTTTGTTATTCCATGTGTAGAATCCATTGTTTGTCTCAATGTCAACAAGCTTCATGTTTTCTGAAAATATTTGGAAGGTTGAGGAATCTTTATTTAAAGCTCTTGTACCTCCTTTTTTCTCTGAGAGCGATCTGATCATATTGAAGTCTCCTCCTATGACCCAAGGTAACCCTACATGCCTGGCCCAGAGATCCATCAAGGAGTCGATGAACTGGATTTTGTCATCTAGTCTTTGGGGGCCATAAACATTTGTGACTAGATAAGTATCCCTGTCTCCTACAAGTTTTATGACTATTGATAAATAGTTCCTTGATGCCTCCACATCAATTATTCCAATCTTTTGGGGAATCCAGAGAGTGAGGATACCCCCTGCTGTGTTTTCAGCTTTAACTTCCAGAAACTCAAATCTACTAAGCCATTTACTATGGATTTGTCTTAACTTTTGAATAGAGCATTTTGTTTCTTGGACAAATATTATATCTGGGGCTGCTTGCTGCATTCTGTTATTTAGCATTTGTTGTTTTCTCTTGCTGCCAAGACCTCTAATATTCCAAATTTTGAACTTCATAATTAACAATTGGTGGAGTAGCTGGTTAGATCTTTCATCTTACTTGAGTCTACCATGATCTTGCCACATTCCATCAGGAGCTCGTTCTGCTTTTTCCTGCCTCTTTTTTTTCTGGGATTTCTCGGTGCTAACCCTGGAGTCGTTTTTACTGCTTTCCCTCCTTCATTGCTCTGTCTTTCAGTGTTGTTTACTTCCTCCAAACCCTTAGCCTGAGTTTTCCATAGGAATAACTGTTGTATTCTATTGATCTCTTCTTGTGGTAGTGATTCTAGCCCGCCCATAGTTCCCTGATTCAAGAAACCTTCTAGATCTAGGTTTTCTCTGTCCAGAATCTCCTGTAGCTCATTGTATTCTATTTCCATCTCACTCTGGTTCATTTCTTGATCCATTTCCAGTTCTAAATCACTCATCATGTTTCCTTTCTGTTTTTCATTTTCCTGTGTATGGTCATTATTTTCTTCCTTGTCCCTATGCTCATACCCTTCCTTTATTACTTGATCTTCTGCTACTATATCTTCATTCTCTTCAAGAACTTGGAACTAATTTTGACTAACCTTTTGCCCTCCCGCATGGTTTTTCTTTGGCCCTTTTTTGCCACTTTTTCCTTTATGAACTACTCTGTGAAAATTGTCTGTGTCTTTTGCTGTGTTAGTATTTTCTTTGATTTCTGCTTTAGTGAGAGGGAAATCTCTTAGAAGGTGCTCATGCTCATGGAATCTATGGCATCTAAACGGAATATGCTCATATTCTACTGTTTTTACCCATTCCTCATCAAAAACCTCCAAGATAACTTCATCTAGAAGATCTCCAAATAGATCCATCTCCACACAGATCCTTGCAAAGGAGGTATACTTTCCCCTCCTTGTGGCTTCAACAGCTTTGACAAACCTTCCTAATTTATTGCCTATGGCAGCTAGCGACTCTATTTGCCAATAATCAAGAGGTAGAGAATAGAGTATTACCCAAACCAGGACTGAATTAAAAGTTTCCCTCTTCGGAACAAAATTCATTCTCCATGGCCTCATATAGAGTCCTGCTGCTGCATAGAAGTAGGGCTTGCCTTCAAACACTATGTCTTTATCCTCAATGTTGGTGAACTCTACAGTGAGGAAACCCTTGGACCCTATATGAAGATCACCACTTCCTTTAGGCTTCTAGTGGTATCTGATCTAGGTTTGTAAGGCTTTTTCCGTTGGCCCATGAATTTGCATATGATTACATAAGTCTACATGTGCTCCTGGTGCGCCTGCAACTCTGGATTGTTTAATACTCCTCTAGGAGTGATTTCTGCCTTGGGTTTGCACAGTCCCTTTTGTTTTTGTCTGTTGTTCCCTGTTTTTGGTCATTTTCCTCCTTGTCTTTTGTGCTATCATTCTTCTTCGAAATGGAACCATCTGTTTCCTCTTCCCCATTTCTCCTACCTTCTTCAGCATTACCTCTGCCTCTCTCCAGAGGTTTCTTGTACTTGTTGGCCACTGCCTCCTTGTAGGAGGGAGAGGAGCTCCCTCCTCTACGCGCATCCATGGGGAAAATTCCTCAAAAACCCTCAAACCCTAGCCGCTCCCTCGTCGCTTCTGCTCCCGCCAATTTGTCGAGAGTTATTTGATCCTTCCAAATTCTCCTCTTCTCAATGTATGTTGTACATTCACCTAGAGGGAAATTGATAATTTTCCATGGAAATATTATCTAAATTTTTCCAAAATATTAATGTTCCATCTACCTCCATCAAAGATGAATAGAGTGCTTCATGTATTCCAATTGAAACTATTTAGGTTTTATTTCTTTAAAGTTAGATTTAGGTTATGATTACTTCAAGATCGTAAAAATATTATATATTTTGTTTGTTAAATTTATAAAAAAAATTACGTTAAATAAAATTAACATACTGAGTCAGCTTGTACGAATATTTTTGTGTTAATGACACTTTTGTTGATGTCTATGGTGTATATCAACCACATGTTTATATTATATTAAAGATCTAAAATTAATAAATTTAATATTAACATTAATATATATTAATATTAAATTTTTATATCAATATCATTTCATCATTTAATTTAATAATAATAATAATATTAATATTCTTTTAATATTAATATCTAATAATATTTGGAATTAAAAAAAAAACAAAATTAATATGAAAAACTTAGCTCTCTCCATATATATATATATATATATATATATATATATATATATTAAAAAATACGCATTTTAGACTAAGTTATGCTACGTAAACACACACATACCTCTTAAGATGTGTGAAAATTTGCAAGGAAAAGCATTTCATTTAATAGAAAATTGATATATTATACGACACTAAATATTTTTACAAAAAATATCATTAAGACAACATCATAATTCTTCACAATTTGTCTTTTTACTCTGAATCAAAATTCACAATGCTTATATGAATTTTGAGGGCTTCAATTCGATAAAAGAGGAAAAACTTGAAATTTCATCGCCACATTTGGCTCAAAAGTGCAACCCATCTTCATGCTTTCACCCTATAATATTCTAGTATACAAAGACTAAAGGTTGTGATTTATTTTAAAATTAGTTATACCTTTTTGGTTATTTTAATTTTATTAATTAATGTTAAAAAATTTCATATAAACAAGTGAATATGAAATGAGTTATAGTTTTTTTGGGTATGTGGTATTGATAAGCCATGGCATCAATCCATGGTATTGTAACAAACCTTATTTACAAATTAAGAATCTCCATGATAAAGTAGGGGTGAATCTCCAACCTGTCTTTTTAAAATGTATATATGTTCAACCTATATATTAATTCATTTATATCACAATTTTTTTTTGTAAGTTAATAATTTCCATTAATCATTCAAAGATACATAGCAATCTAGTTTTCCTTTGTTGGTTTGCCACTGGGAAAACCAAACCAGATATAGAAGAACACATTTTTTGTCCAAAATTTTGTAAAAGGAGAATATCTCGAGTGGCATTTGTTGTCTAAGAATATGATATCAACATAACTATACTTAACAACCCACCAAGATTTGATAAAGAGGAAAGGGCATCCAAGTTGTACATGAAACTTGTAGGTAGCTAGCATAGGAAGAGAACCAACAAAATTGAGATCCATGTAGATTTAGAAAGATATTGATACATCAATAAGCTCAACAGGGATCCCTGGTAAAGTAGGGCACTTTCCTTTCTGTAATAGTGCTTTGATTTTGGCTAGAGGGAGAGACATGTCTTTGTGCTTGAGCCTCATGTATTTAAAATCCATTTTCAACTCATCTATTAGCATGATAATATTTCACTTCACCTCGTTGTGCTCCGACAATACTTTGTTGAGTAGTGTCTTCATATTCCAATGTAACTCAATAATACATAAATACATATTTTGGCACCCATGAATGTGACATGGATCTGGCACCCACTTAACCACAAAGGTGAGAATGTCCTCATCTATTTCATCTTGATCTTCCTACACTTCCATGTCTACATGAACTACTTCTTGAAGAATAAGTGTAGGGGTCTATGTTTGGAGGTGCCTAGAAATGCAAGGAGCATGAAGGTGTCCATATGCATTCTATTCCACCCTCAAGTAGGAGCCTCTACAAATCCTCATCCATTGTTTAGGCAGTGAGGTCGATGAGGAAAGAAAGAAACAAGGAAAAGGGGAGGGGGAGAGGGATAGTAAGAGTGGCCAAAGAAAAAGAAGCAAAGAATGGGCCATGAGAGTTGCTAGGTCCTTATAATACTAGTGAATTCCCCATTACTATTGTCATTGTAACCCTTTCTTATTATTGTTGTGCCCCAGTTGTCCCTACATTGTTATTATTGTGCCCCATAGAATCCCACTATTGTTATTGTTGCGTCCTTATATTATAATTGTTATGTCAGCTTTGATTATATTGTGACCCCTTAGACTCCTATATATAGAAAGGAGGTTTTTTTCATTTGAATGATCCAAGAATTGTTCATTTGTGTAATTTAAAGGAAGATTCCCCCTCGAAGAGGCTTATTCTAAAGTTGTTGATCTACCTTTACTTCTATTTTGTAAGTTGGTTGCTTAACATTTGGTATGAAAGCTTTGTATTTTATGGTTTCGTTGCTCCAAACAAGTCATTGTGGAATTTTCACTATAAATTTTTTTATATGATGTTTTAGAAGCTGAAAACAAAACCCATTTGAGCTGAAATCTTGTTGACCGTTGGGTCTGAATTTCAGAGCTTGTCTCACTAAAATTTGGGAGATATGATCCAGGAACTTAGGGTTTGTGCAGGATCCAGAATTACTTCCCAAACTGGTTACCTTGGGAAAATCATCATAACTTTCTCTCTAAGTATTAGATTGTAATTTTGTAAGAATTTATAGAAATAGGACATACTATAGTTTTCTATTCATCATTTTAAAGTCTAAAGGTGGACATAATGACACGTGGTACTTCGTAGAAGTTCACTCTAATGAAAAAGTGTATAATTAGGTCATGTTGGGAGATTGGGCATAACTCTTTCTTGGAGAATCTAGTTTCAATTAGACTGGTGGCATTGGAAAGAGGAATCAGAGGGATACCACAGTTCACAATTTCAGACCTTGGAGATCCGAAATTTCATAGATACCTCATATTCAATATCAAGCTCCTACAAAAAGGAAAAGAAAAGTGCGTATCCTTTTTATAAATTTGCATACGTTTTGTTTGAAAATTTATTTTGAAGTGATTAAAAGGGAATAGTGAAGAAAATTATCATTAGTTGATGCCCCGAATAAAGAAAATGGAAACACCTAGCAAGCAACCCAAAAGATCTACTATGACACATGAAGAAGAAGAAGAAATGCAACATGATATATCAAAATTACGAGACCAAGTGCAACAAATTTCTCTCTCACAAAAAGTAACAGAAACTAAGATGGATGGTTTGAAGAATGACATCAATGGTATGAAAGATAACATTGGAGATTTCCAGAAAGACATGGAAGGTTGGAAGGTTTGACAAATTTGCTACAAGAAAGGATTCTTAATGGAGAAAATTTAGTAGATAAAAATCATAATGAGAACAAAAGAAATGTTAATTATGATTCGAAGAATTACAACATTGAAGATTTGAAGAAGACCTGGAAGATTTGATAAAGTTTCTACAAGAAAGGCTTCCTAATGGCGAAAAGGTGGTAGAGGAAATTCATGATGAGAACAAAAGAAATGTTAATCATGATTTCATAGACTCTAACATTGGGAAAAAGACCCGCCACGTTCCAAAAACCGATATGAGGAAGTTTGATGGCAAGGATCCTGTAACATGGATACTATAGAGGGAACAATATTTCGATCTCCATAATGTGAAAAACACACAAAAAATACACATTACAACTTTATATTTGGAACCCAATCAGTTTGTATGGTATTGATGGCTTTGCTCTCATAAACAAATTGTCACTTGGTCAATTTTTACAGACGAAATGATAGCACATTATGAGGATACAAAGAGAAACACCTTCTTTAGCCAATTGATAAATCTCAAACAAAAGGGTTCAATGGTGGAGCACATTGAGGAATTCCAAAAATTGGATATAAGGGTAATTGATATTCCATAGGAGCATAGGATTGATATGTTCATAGGGACTTTAAAGGATAACATCCAACATAAGGTTCGCCTTTGGGAACCTCATTCATTGGAGAAGGCATTCAGGTTTGCAAGAAAAATTGAAAGCAAAATTATGGAAACAAGGAAGCCTACCACTCACAACTATAAAGATGGAAGCGTTACTGCCCCTAGCCTTCCACAACCTACAAGGCTGACACTAGAACAATTGGAAGAAAAAAAACAAAAGGGGATTTGTTACAATTGTGATAGAAAATACAGTAAAGGTCATAAGTGTGCTAAGAAGAAATTAGTTTATATAGATTGTGAAGAGGAGGAAAAAAAGGAACAAGAAACGTCAAAAGAAGAGGATATACATCAGGAATCAACCCTAGAGAAAGAAGAAATGAATCCAACCATATCTTGTAATGCATTCGCAAGAATTACTACTCCTAAAACTCTTAAGATAGAAGGACATATCAAGAAGAAAAAGATAATAGTGTTAATTGATTCAGGTGGTACCCATAATTGTATTCATTGTAAGATAGCCAAGGAATTGAATTGCTTCCTATATCCAACACCAAAGTTCCAAGTGATGGTTGCAAATGGAGGAACCATAAATTACTATGGAAAGTGCCATAATATCAAGTTATCCATGGGAGAATATGTATTGAATAGTAATATGCTTTCTATTCCAATGGGTGGTGTTGATGTTGTACTAGGAGTCCAATGGCTACAACCTTTGGGTACAATAGATTTTAATTTTCAAGAATGTTTCATGAAATTTTGTTGGGAAGGAAAAGAAGTTGAATTAAGGGTTATTGGAGGGAAACTGGGAAAGATAACCAGCTCTAACAACATGACAAAGCTTCTAAACAAGGAACAATGTGGCATAATTGCACAATTATATTCACTAGAAGTTCCCACAATGAAATCATCTATTTCTCCAGATCTCCAAAAAGCCTTGGATGATCATTCCAAGGTGTTTGAGACTACCAAAGTCTGCCCACCTATTCATGATCATGATCATGCTATTCATTTGATTCCAAGAAGTGTTCCTCCAAGCATCAGGCCTTACAGATATCCCTATGCCCAAAAGAGTGAAATTGAATGTATGATTGCAAAAATGTTAGAGGCTAGTATAAGTCAACCTAGTCAAAGCTCTTTCTCTGCTCCAGTGGTATTGGTGCACAAGAAGGATGGATTATGGTGCATGTTTCCATATTATAGGGAGCTCAACAAGCTCACTATTAAAGATAAATTTCCCATTCCTATAATTGATGAATTATTGGATGAATTACATGGAGGAATTTACTTCACCAAGTTGGATCTTCATTAAGGATATCATCGAATCAGAATGAAGACTAAAGACATTCTGAAAACAAAATTTAGAACTCATGGGGGACATTATGAATTTTTGGTCATGCCTTTTGGCCTTATGAATGCACCTTCTACATTTCAAGTTTTGATGAACGCCATTTTCAAACCCTTCCTTAGAAAATTTGTATTATTATTTTTCGATGATATACTAATCTACAACAAGTATTGGAAGGATCATGTTCAAGATGTTAATAGGGTGCTCAAACTATTGGAGGAGAAATAATTATATGCAAAAACCTCCAAATGTTTCTTTGGAGTACAAGAGGTGGAATATCTAGGTCATATTGTATCTCATGAAGGTGTTAGACCCTAGTAAAATTAAAGCCATTAAGGAATGGAAAATCCCCACATCCATAAAGCATCTGTGATAATTTCTCGGGTTGACAGGGTATTATCGCATGCTTGTTAATAATTATGGGAAAATAACAGCCCCTCTAACAACATTATTGAAGAAAGATGCATTTTATTGGACTCAAGAAGCAATGAAGGCCTTTTAATATCTTAAAGAGAAAATGTGCTAAGCACTGGTCTTAACTAAGCCACACTTCACAAAAACCTTTATTATGGAATATGATGCCTCAGGAAATGGAATTGGCATTGTTTTAATGCAATAAGGAAGACCCATTTCTTTTTAAATTCATCCAATCAAAGGAAAGCATTTACACAAAGCTATTTATGAGAAGGAAATGTTGGCAATACTACACGCACTTATGAAATGGCAACCATACCTAATGGGAAGACATTTCAAGGTAGAAACGGATCATGATAATTTTAAATACTTTTTAGAATAAATATTATCTTCGGAGGAGAAACAAAAATGGGTCGCAAATATGTTGGGTTATGACTTTGAAATCATCTACAAAAAGGGAAGAAAAATGTTCTCACAGATACACTCTCAAGAAATGATGAGGATGTGAAAACATTGCCTTGTGCCATCTCTATCATCCAACCAGATTGGATAAACGAAGCAAGGGATGAATGGAAGAATGACGAAGAAGTGTGAGCACTTGTTCAAAAATTACATCAAGATCCGAGTACAGCTGATACATTTAGCTTCCTGCATCTTCTCGAGTGCACCCAGTTTTCCATGTTTCATAATTTAAGAAGGTTATAGGTGACAATCTCACAATTCAAACAATATTGCCAAAACTTGAAGAGGAAGGAAAAATCATATTAGAACCTAAAGCAATCACAGAAACAAGAAATCAACAACTATGAAATTGTTCAATTTCAGAGTATCTCATCAAGGAAATAACTTACCCGCCAATGATTCCACATGGGAGGATGATAATTTTATACATAAGCATCAAGAACTACTCAAGTGTTAAGGACAACACATTTTTGAAGGAGAATGGCATGTTAGGTCCCTATAATACTAGTGATTCCCCCATTACTATTGTCACTGTAGCCACTTATTGTTATTGTTGTTCCCGAGTTGTCCCCACATTTCTATTATCGTGCCCCATAGAAGCCCACTATTCTTATTGTTGTGCCTCAGTTGTCCCCACATTTCTATTATTGTGCTCCATAGAAGCCCAATATTTTTATTATTGTGCCCTTATATTATTATTTTTATGTCGACTTTGTGACCCCTTAGATTCCTATAAATATAAATGAGGTTTTGTCATTTGAATCATGCAAGAATTGTTCATTTGTGTAATGTAAAAAAGGTTTCCCCCTCGAAGAGGCTTATTCTAAAGTCGTTGATCTATCTTTTCTTCTATTTTGCGAGCTCGTTGCATAACAAGAGCCAAGGTGTGAAAAGACAGTAATAGGGGACCAATAGTCTAAGAACCAAAACAAAAGGCCAACCATCAACACTCAAAACAAATATGAAGAACAGAATATAGTGTAGCTACCCACGAAATTATTTTATTACTAAAAATAAAAATAATGATATTAAGTAATGTTATAATTTAGTTAATTCTTATGATTTTTTTAATTTTAGCAACATGAGATATATGATGAAATGAGGTTTTGATTTTTATTATGGATTGATGCCTATCGACATTTACCAACTATTTAATTTATATGGTTACGCGAGTATATGTTTCGTTTGTTTTTTTTATTTTTTTCACTAGGTAATGTGAGTCAGGAGATGACTGATCCACCTAACCTATGGCTTCGGTGACCATGACCCTAGGACATCTAAGCAATGAAAATCACATTGGGATTTCACTCGACCTAACCACACTAACTATTACCATGGCTGGATTTTTTCCCATGAACTTTCAAACTGGTGATTTTAACACCATAGAGTGCCCTAACAGAACACCCTGTCACCATCTACTCTATGCCTCGTGGAGAGGCTCTATTAATTTTTAATGTGTGTGTGTGTGTGTGTGTGTGTGTGTGTGTGTGTGTGTCTATATCTATATCTATATATATATATATATATATATATATATATATATATATATATAGATATATATATATATATATATATATATATATATATATATATATATATATATATAGATATATATATATATATATATATATATATATATATATATATATATATATATATATATATAGATGAACTTTGTGTTTTTTTATTGATTTTATTATTATTATTATTATTATTATTATTATTTTACTATAAAATAAAATAAAACCAAGTAAAATCCTAAATGTACATGTTTTATATTATTTTGAAAAGAACAAACATATTGAATCAAGATTGTTACTATGGATCTAGCCCGTTATTTGGATAAATTACATGTGGTTATTATTTATGTACATTAATCACTTTTTTAAGACATGTTGAACTATTCTTAAAATGTTATCAAGTAGTTTAATCATACCCATTAGATATAAGATATTTTTCAGAGGAGAAATTTATCTCAACTTTCAACTTAACGAGCTAGATTGAAAGAGGACCTTAATTCTTCTAGTGCATTGTGTGGGATTGAAAGATGTGAGTTTAGATGAAGAAAAGTCTTTTGGAGTATGTTGAAATACCTGATGTGGGTGCAACGAGTCATAATGTACTCTGAGCCCATCACATCCTTACCTCAGAGTTTATGGGCACAATGAAATCCTTGCTTAGTTCTGAGTTTCATCACATAGCTACCTTCATTTATTTTCTCCACTCCTATTTGAAATTTCCTCCATATAAGATATCTAAGCTATAAATATATATGTAATTTATATCTTTGTTATAAATATATATGTAATATATATCTTTGTGTATCACAAAAACATACATACATAAATGGATATATATCTCACATGCGGAGACACACAAATAAAAAAAATGGATATGGGCAAATTTTTAACTCATTTATCAAATTAATGGTTCTAAAATTAACTAGATGTTTGAAAGTGAAGGAAATTATCTATCAAATTTAACCACTCGATAGATATGTATGGTTGCTACCAATTTATCATAGAAAATAAGTTTAATTATAGTTAGCACCTTAACATTAAGAAGAAAAATCAAAGTTTTAGTAATCATAGTACAATTTTGGTAACTGTGCCAAGATGTGCTCTACAACTCAATATATGGGAAAATGTGTAGGCATCAATGTTGGTATAATTTAACATAATTAAAAAAATAATAAAAAGATAAAAGTAATATAGGGTCGAGTATGGGGGAGATGTTGTAGTGTAGGCGTAAATTTTAATAAGCTTTAACATTTAACATAAATATTTAACATCTACATGTCGTCTCAATCAAGAAATACTAAAAGGTTAAAAGAAATATCCATCCGGGAGATGTTGTGGTGTTTGTAAATGAGTGTAAACATTTAAATCTTGGTTCAATTAATAAGAATAAAAATAATAAAATTCAATTTGTTATATTGTTATTTTTTCTTGTAGGGAAGCTTAGTCCTTCCATCTCAAGTTATAAATTATCTACTCACAAAAATTGCATAAATAATTATAAGTTACATTGGTCGATGCTAAATTAATAATAGTTGAAAGAAAAATGATCCTATAGTCTTAGTTTGGCATGAAGTAATAAATTAAGATGTGAGGTGGATAAGTAAATTACTTGCATAAATTTTGGTGGATAGTAGCCATTAGTAAGTCTACACATTTACAATTTTGTTGAGTGTTGAAAAAAACATAAATAATGGTGGGAGGTAACTCCTGTAAGTATATATTTTACATCTTATTCCTATTCATCTCTTATGCAAAGCCTTGCTTAAATTATGGTGGGAAGTAATTTATAATAAATATGTTATTTATTTGATGGATAGTAGCCATTAGTAAGTCTAGACATTTCCAGTAAAGTTTTACTGAGTGTTAAAAAAAACATAAATAATGGTGAGAAATAACTCTTATAAGTATATACTTTACATCTTATTCTTATTCATTTTTTATGCAAAGCCTTGCTTAAATTATGGTGGGAAGTAATTCATAGTAAATATGTTATGTATTTGAGTGTAAATCATTTTCAAGTATTTTATTTTTTTATAGTTTTTTGCAAAGATTAAGAATAAAAAATCACTAAACAAATATTTAAAAATCATGCATTAATATTGCAACCATAACCAGAAATTATGGTATAAAATATGTAACGGAGTTATCACATGGCATTATATTGTGCAAAAGTTGCAATAAGTCCTTCAAATTATTGTTCAATCAAATGTTTGGAAAATATTTTTTTCAATAATATTAAAAATAAATATTTATTTTTCAAAGCTAAACATTATAAATTACATTGGTCAATGCTAAAATAATAATAATCAACAAATAAATTGATTCATGGCAACACTAATAAGGATTCCATAATCATATCTAAATTTAATTAATAAGCACATAAAAACCTAATAGTTACAATAAAGTTACAATATGACAAGTTCATTAACCATGGATATCCACCTCCACTTTACCATGGATTTATTAACTTGTGATTAGATTTTTTTACAATACCATGGACCAGTGCCATGACTTATCAATACAATATGCCCAATATCATTGATTACATAAATTGACAATTCTCAATCATATGGATGGAGGGTGCAGAGTGAGGGTGGGAGGGGAAGGAGAGAGGGTGGGAGGGAGATAGAGAGAGGGTGGGGAGGGGAAGGGGAGAGCGAGGAAGATAGTGATAGATTTGGATGGTGGAGAGAGAAAGAGAGGGAGAGAGGGAGGTGTGACAGAGAGGGAGATAGAGGAAAGAAGAGGGGGAGAGGGAGAGAGAGAGAGGGAAGAACAAAGACATAGAGAGATATTGGTAGAGAGATAGGGAGTGATAAGGGAGAGATGGAGAGAGAGTGAGGGAGAGAGGAGTGGAGGAAAGACAGAGAAGTAGAGGAGAGAGAGAGAAAGAGAAAGGGGAGAGAGAGGAAGGGATACATAGAGATCGAGAGGGGGGAGAAGGAGAGAGGGAGGGAGATAGTGACAGAGTTGGAAGAGAGAAAAGGAGAGAGAGATTGTGGGCAGAGACAGAGGGAGGTGGAAGAGAAAAGGAGAGAGAGGAAGGAAGAGAGAGGGTTTGAGAAAGAGAAGGGGAAGAGAGAGAGGGAGAGAGAGAGACAGAGCTGGAGCGAGAGAGAGAGAAAGAGAGGGAAGCAAAAACACACTAAGAGATAAGGTTGAGAGAGAGATAGTGACAAGAAAGAGATGAAGATAGAGTGAGTGAGAGAGGAGAGGAGAGAGAAGAGGAGAGAAAGGAAAGAGAGAGAGGAAGACATAGTGATGGAGGGTGGAGAGAAGGAGATAGGGAGGGAGACAGTGACAAAGTTGTAGTGTAGAGAGAGATTGGGTGATGGGGGGGAGAGATAGAGGAGGGTAGGAGAGAAAAGGAGACAAAGGACTCGAGAGAGAAGGAGAGAGGGAGGGGGAAAGAGAAGGAGGAAAGAAGAAATACATAAAGAGAAAGGTGGAGAGAGAAGAAGGGAAGAAGAAATACATAAAGAGAAAGGTGGAGAGAGAGGGTGACAAGGGAGGGATGTAGAGATAGTGAGGAAGAGAGTAGAAAGGGAGGAAAGAGAGAAAGGGAGAGATGGATCTAGCCTATATATGGTACATGTGTATATAAAAACCAGCATAGATCCATCTTAACCCCCAAAATCTATAAGTGTCAAATCTCTTGAGGTGCAAGCGTCTTTTTTAGTGTAAAACTTGAGAAAACTTTTGCGCTCCTAAATATTTGATCCATTGCTTGATAGATCGAAAGTTAAAATAGATCTATGCAAGTGAGGCTTCATTAGTAAATAAATCATTATGTATTCATTATATTGTCTAGGAGGTGTGGCATTTATGTAGGGAGCATTATGGAGTGGAATTATGAATAAATATTTTCCTCTTTTTTTTTTTGAAATCTCGGAATTTTTTTAATTCGAGCGAATGCAAGGAACTATAAAACATGTTTTTATGATAGATTCGTCCAGCAATTGGCTTCGCTCTCCTCAGGCCATGAGTCGAAAGTGCCCACCGCTCATCTGATTTTAACGGTCCTCGAGGTAAGCCCTCTCCGCTTCACACATTCTCGTGTTGATTCAGATAATATTGGAATTAAAAAGTTCTGATCCCCACTACGTTCTTAATGGTGACGATGTACAAAATCTTATCCTTTGCTAATTTGTAATATCCCACGCCGACATGATAAGGTTTAAATATGTGGAGTTACACAACAATTTTATAGTGACCTTCATCGCGATCACACTGGCCAATTTAGTGGCAGCCACACTCCAGATTGTGTATGCCATTATCTTCTCATGTTTGCGTTGGCCAATCTTGTTGCTGCCACACTCCAGTATGCGTACGACATTCTTTTCCCTCATTCACATTGGCCAATCTTGTTGCGGCCACGCTCTAGATTGTGTACGCCATTCTTTCCTCGTGCTCACGTTGAATAATTTTGTGGCAGCCACACTCTAGATTGCGTACGGCAGAAAATTAAGTCTCATTAATCTCGAAATGATGTAAGTTATGTGGTGAAAGAAATATAGAGCCTAGATACTAGGAGGAAGACACATTCCTCACGGTGTAGGTTGAGAAATCTGGTGGCATCCATGCTTATTTAGGGCCTAGTGATCTGGTCAGGATTGTGATAAAGTCTGAGAAAACTTTAATTAGTTTTGTTGTGATTCCCACATTCATGCTTGGAATATGGCATGAGGGTGATTGGTTGAAAGAAAGATTTTGTTCATCTAATCTATGGTTGGGTGGCTTATAATTCATTAATAAGACCACTTTCTCCTTGGTATTTCATCTATAAATATACTAGTTCATATGTGATTCTTATGGATGTTATATCCTTGTTATTTTTGTTGGTTCTATGCTGGTTATGAGTATGTTTTATCACAGACTTGATGTATGAATCTCATCATGTTTGATTTTCAAATGAATGTACAATGAATATATGACCTAATATATCATAATGCAGCTATTGTGATAGAGAAACAATGCTTCTCACAGATAAGTATGAGATCCCTATGCTCAGATCTATTATTATGACCTTTAGACTACATATTGATGACATGTTTGATGAAATTATAGTCATGGCTAGTAGGGGTAAGATCAAGTACTTGTACCAATGATTGCATTAGTAACCTTATTCCATTGTTATTTATCATTTATGAAAGTTTCATGAAATTCTGGGCAGTGGCCTGAGACCTATGTAGAATTTTCTCTACAAATTAGCTAACTCACTGATGTCATGTAGAATTTTCACCTGCAGATCCAACTGATATATGCAATGTACTAAAGCATAATACTAGATCTACATCTACTGTAAACTTAGCGGAAGATTAATTGAACATGAGCAACATCAAGCATGAACATATATAACTGAGAATGAGAAGTAGTCAACCATAACACAGAAGATATAACCTATGGAAAGAACCAACCTAAAACCCCATCTCCATATTATCAATCAAGTGGAAATCATTAACAACATACAAAAAGAATCAGCTCAAAATCTATCCTGCTGTCTCTGTACTCTGATGATGTAGCTCATGGACTATCTAGGCCTATATATATAGGTTGCACAAGTCCTCCAAGCTCCTATTTCCTTGCACAGTTTTGATTGGGGTCCAATGTCATAACATGTGTGAATTGGCCACATCATACCTACTGTAACCTCAGGTCCAACTACGCAATTCATAAGGAATAATATTCCTTCTGCATGTAAGGAATATTCACCAAGGAATATCCTAGAAACTAATAGTACATTGTCCCTCCATCTGATCTCAACTGGGTCTCTGTCTGAACTGACATGCATGAGTTATCCATGAGTGAATCTTCAGTTATCTGAAAATACCAGTTGTTACATGCATGCAAGCATTAACAAACTGAATCTCATTAATTTAACAACTTTTTAGATTAATCTAAATGGACTTGACTCAGTTAACTCAGCCAACTAATTACAACTCATCCTCATCCTTTAACTGATGGTTAAATCCCTCAATCAAAGGAGAAACTGTTGCATGTGTACACATAGACTTCAAGTTCATAATTCCTTAACTAATTAACTCAAACTGAATTAATTAATTAATTTACAAACTGCTGTTAATATCAAATTTGAATTTTACTTCCTATTTATAGTCTAGGGACTGACTAAAATAGGAATCCACGTTGAACTACTAAAAATATAACTTCCATTTTTCATTCCCTTGTTGCCCAATCTAGCACTGATACCCAAACTGCTATTTTTAGCAGTGCTATTTTTAGCACTTCTATTTTTAGCAATTTCTTGTTGCCATTTTTCAACAACCTAGCCCTAAAAAAGTGGCACATAATCTAGGATCGCTAGCTCAGAACTACCTGAAAAAGTCCACAGTTGTTGGCATGCCATATTGTGGGAGTGACTGGAAAGCCTCAGTCACATGCATGGCTTTTCATGGGAGTGGTTGGCAGACCAGATTAGTGAAAAGTCAAGTTGTCTCAGGGGGTTGGTCACATGGAAAGGTTGGTTAACTCTTGAAGGTTATGTAGCATGTGTGGAAGGTCAAAATGGTTTTGTTTTGTCGGTTCCACTTCCTTAGCTATGCATTTGGAGTTAAATCAAATCATAGTAGCTTCTCGTCACATGTTTACCCTAGTGAACTGATTAGCTTAGGTAAATATTGGATGAGGGCATTTCATAGGGATCCAGTAACACAGATACTATAGATGAAGCAATATTTTTATCTCCATGATGTGAAACACACATAAAAAGTACGCATTGCATATTTATATTTAGAAACAAAACTATTTGTATGGTATCAATGGCTTTGTTCTCGTATACCACTTGTCACTTGGTCAAGTTTTATGGAGGAAATGATAGCACATTATAAGGATACAAAGAGAAACACCTTCTTTAGTCAATTGATAAATCTCAAACAAAAGGGTTCAATGGAAGTCCAAAAATTGAATATCAAGGTAACTGATATTCCAAAGGAGCATAAGATTGATTTCTTCATAGGGACTCTAAAGGATAAAATCCAACATAAAGTTCACCTTTGGGAACCTAATTCATTGGAGAAGGCATTCAAGGTGGCAAGAAAAATTGGAAAAAAATTATGGAAACAAGGAAGTCTACCACTCACAACTATGAAGATGGAAGTGTTGCTGCTCCACAAACTACAAGGTTGACATAAAAACTATTGGAGGAAAAAAGAGAAAATGGGCTTTGTTACAATTATGATAACAAATAAACTAAAGGTCATAAGTGTCCTGAGAAGAAATTATTTTACATAGATTGTCAAGAGGAGTAAGAAAAAGAACAAGAAACATCAAAAGAGGAATATATACCCTAGGAACCAAACCCAAAGAAAGAAGAAATGAATATGACTATATCTTGTAATATATTGGCGAGAATTACCACTCCAAAAACTTTAAAGATAGAAGGATATATCAATAAAAAATATAATAGTCTTGATTGATTCAAGTAGTACCCATAATTTTATTTGTTTTAATATAACCAAGGAATTGAATTGCGTTCTATATCCAACACCAGAGCATCAAGTGATGGTTGCAAATGGAGAAAATGAAAATTTCTCTATAAAATGTCATAATATGACGCTAACCATGGGGGAATATGTACTAAATTGTCCAAGTCTTTCCATTCCAATGGGTGGTACTAATGGTTTACTAGGATTCCAATGGTTACAATCTTTGGGGATGATAGCTTTCAATTTTCAAGAAGTTTTCTTGATTTTTTACTGGGAAGGAAAGGGAGTTGAATGAAGGGGTATCGCAGGGAAACCAAGAAAGATAATCAAATATAATGGCATGATAAAGCTTCTAAAGAAGTAATACTGAGGTATAATTGCACAATTATGCTTACTAGAGGTTTAAACATTGAAATAATATATTTCTCCATATCCCCAAAACATTTTGGACAACCATTCTAAGGTATTTGAGACTCCTAAAGGCCTCCCACATATTCGTGATCATGATCACGCTATTCATTTGATTCAAAGAAGTGTTCCTCCAAACATCAGACCTTAGAGATATCCCTATGCCCAAAAGAGTGAAATTAAATGTATGGTTGCAGAAATGCTAGAGGCCAGTATAATTCAACCTAGTCAAAATTCTTTCTCTGCTCTAGTTGTATTGGTGCACAAGAAGGATGGATCATGACATATGTGTTCGGATTATAGGGAGCTCAACAAGATCACTAATAAAGATAAATTTCCTATTCTGGTCATTATTGAATTGTTGGATGAATTACATGCAGCAATTTACTTCATCAAGTTGGCTCTTCATTTAGGATATCATCAAATTAGAATTAATATTGAAGACATTTTGAGGACGACATTCAAAAATCATGAAGGTCATTATGAATGTTTGTTCATGCCTTTTGGCCTTACTAATACACCTTTCACATTTCAAGGTTTGATGAATTACATTTCAAATGCTTCCTTAGAAAAAAAAAATTAGTATTTTTTGATGATATACTAATCTACATCAATTTGAAGGATCATGTTCAGCATGTTGACACGATGCTCAAACTATTGGAGGAGAAACAATTATATGAAAAATCCTCCAAATGTTTCTTTGGAGTACATGAGGAGGAATATTTGGGTCATATTGTATCTCATGGGGGTGTTGAGGTAAACCCTAACAAAATTAAATCCATTAAGGAATGGAAAATCCCCACAACCCTAATGAATTTTTGAGGATTTATTGGGTTGAAAGGGTATTATTGCAAGTCTGTTAAGTGTTATGGGAAAATATAAACACCTCTAACAACATTACTGAAAAAGATGAATTTTGTTGGAATCTAGAAGCAACTAAGGCCTTTGAACATCTTAAAAATGCAATGTACCAAGAACTGGTCTTAGCTACGTCAAACTTCACAAAAACCTTTATTGTGGAATGTGATGACTTAGGAATGGAATTTGTGCTTCTTTAATGCAATAAATAATACCCATTGGTTTTGAAAGTCATCCAATTAAGGGAAAGTATTTACACAAACCTATTTATGAAAAGGAAATGTTGGAAATACTACATGCACTAAACCAATGATGACCTTACATAATGGGAAGACACTTCAAGGTCAAAACACATCATGATAGTCTTAAATACTTTTTGGAACAAATATTATCTTCATAAGAGTAACAAAAATGGGTCATAAAGATGTTGGGTTATGACTTTTAAATCATCTACAAAAAAGGGAAGAAAAATGTTGTTGCAAATGCACTCTTAAGAAAGGATGAGGATGTGAAAGAATTTCTTTGTGCCATTTATATTATCCAACTATATTGGATAACTGAAGTAAGGGATGAATGGAAGAATGATGAAGATGTGTGGACACTAATTCCAAAGTTGCAACAAGACCCCAGTACATTTGATACATTTATCTGGAAAAATGATTCACTATGGTATAAAGATCGTTTATATATTTTTAAAAATTCCAAACTCAAACAAAATATTCTTTTTGAATTGCACGCCTCTCCATTAGGAGGGCACTCAGGATTTTTAAAAACATTCCACAGGGTCAAAAAAGAATTTTTCTTGGATGGCCTTAAATCTGATATTCAAAAGTTTGTGGAAGAATGTTTGGTTTTCCAAAAAAATAAAGTTGAGACAATTAAGACCCTGGGTTTGTTACAACCTTTATCCATTCCAAGTCAGCATTGGAAGGAGGTCTCAATGGATTTTAACACAAGTTTACCCAAGTCTAAAGAAAAGAGTTTCATCATGGTAGTAGTTGATATGCTTACCACTTATGCACCCTTTTGTGCATTATCTCTTCATTTTAAAGACAATATAGTTACTACTACATTTATGTAAACAATTAAAAGTTACATGGAAACCCAAAGATTATAAGTGACAAAGATCCCATTTTCACTGGAAATTTTTGGAAAAACTTATTGTCTTGTCTTGGTACTCAATTAGCCCATAGCCCATTTTATCGTGCTCAATATGATGAGAAAACTGAGATAGTGAATAAATTTTTGGAAGGATATCTTCGTTTATTTGTATATGATAAAAAAACACAATTGGTGAAGTGGTTACCTCTGGCTGAATGGTGGTATAACACTTCCTTCCATACTACAACAAAAATGACCCCATTTATGGCAATTTATGGATATCATCCACCATCCATCACATCATATTTAAGAGAAAATTCTAAGGTTCAAGTAGTGGAAGATCACATCGAGCATCAAAAATAAGTTATAAAACTCTTAAAGGCTAAGCTAACTTTGGCATATAATCCAATGAAACAATAGTCATATCATCATCACAGTGGAAGAAGTTTTTATGTAGGCAACTGGGTATTTTTACATCTACAACCATACAAACAAATGTCCCTCAAGCAAGCTAAGAAGGATGATAAATTATCACCCAAGTACTATGGTGCTTACAAGGTTTTGCAAAATATTGGTATTATAACATAAAAATTGGAGGTTCTTGAATCTTCGCGAGTACACACGGTTTTCCATGTTTCATGCTTAAAGAAGGTTATTAGTGACAAGCTACTAGTTTAAACAATATTTCTAGAACTTTACAAAGAAGGAAAAATCATATTTTAGCCTGAAGCAGCCCTGGAAACAAGAACCTGACAGATACAAAATCGATTAATTTCTGAGTATCTCATTAAGTGGAATAACTTACCTGTTGAAGATTCCACGTGGGAGGATGATAATTTTATATAGAAGCATCTAAAACTACTCAAGTGTTGAGGACAATACTTTTTTGAAGGAGAGGGGCATGCTAGGTCCCTATAATACTAGTATAGCCCCCTTATTGTTATTGTTAGTGTAGCTACCTATTATTAATTTTGTGCCCATGTAGTTCCCATATTGTTATTGTGTGCCCCATAGAAGCCCACTATCGTTAATGTTTTGCCCTTACATTATTATTGTTATGTAGGCTCTGATTATATTATGACACCTTAGACTCTTATATATACCAAGGAGATCTTAACATTTGTATCATCCAATAATTGGTCATTTATGTGATGTAAACGAAGTTGGCCCCTTGAAGAGGTTATTTCTCAAGTCATTGATCTATCTTTTGTTTTGTTTTGTGAGCTAGTTTTGTAACATGTTATCACAATTTAATTTTAAAAGGAAATTATTTCAATTATAAATTCATCCATATATATATGAAATTTTTTTGTGACCCACCCATATACCATTGCATGGACAACTTTTTTAAGTATTTCAATAAATTTCTTATCTTGAGGTTCAATTAAAAAAAACAAATAGGATTGAAATAAGTTTTATTCAATTTTAATATTAAAATATGTCATTTAAACAACAAATATGTTTTATTCAACATTATTTATTTTGATATTATCTATAAGAACTCAATCATAATGATAGCATGATATAAGTTAGTCGTATTGAAATTTAATGTATAGGTCAAAAAACAATATGGAAACATTTCTATAATTTTATATAATGTTATGAACTTCCCTAAATTTATTAGTTAAATTCAAGTATTTCAATCAATTCCTTATGATATAAATAAGTTTCATTCAATTTTTAAAAACTCAAATATGATTGAAATAAGTTATATATTCAATTTTAAAAGATGTGTAGATGTAAAAATTATAAATACAAGTTTTATTTGATTTAATTATGTTTGAGGTTATCTACAAACACTTAGTCATAATGCACATCTTTAATCTTTTTTTGTGCTTACACTGAAATCAATGCACAATGTTAAAACAATTACCTTGAAATTAATGTACACCATATATCTAGTTACATCATTTATCAGAAATCAACATCTTCACTAAAATCAATGCATCTAATGCAAGCAATCAAATAGGATGAGAAATCAACATCTACACTAAAATCAATGCATCTAATACAAACAATCAAATAGGATTAGAAATAAACATCTACACTGAAATAAATGCATATAATGCTTCAAGTAATCAAAGAGGATTAGAAATCAGCATCTACACTAAAATCAATGCATCTAGTGCTAGCAATAAAATAGGATTAGGAATCAACATCTACACTAAAATCAATGCATCTAATGCAAGGTCAATAAAAAATATTATAAATTAGCATATTTAATGAAACGAATGCATCTAATGCAAGCAATGAAATAGAATTAGAAATCAACCTCTACATAGAAATCAATGCATCTAAATCGCAAGAAATAAATTATGACTATAAATCAACATCTGTACACTAAAATCAATTCATTAAGTGCAAGCAATTTTCTTCCCTTTCACTCCCTCCTCCATCTATATCGATATCTCCCTACATCTCTACTTTTTTGCCTCTCTATCTCACCGCCCAAGAAACACACACTCTCCCTCTTCATATCTATCTCTCTCCCTCCCTCCCTCTATCTCTACCTTCTTCCCTCTCTCCCCCTTCCATATATATCTCTATCTAACTCTATCTCTCCTTCTTCATCTCTCTATATCTCCCTGCAAACATACACATTATTTCTCCATATCTATCTATATCTCCCTCCCTCTCCTTCTCTCTCCATCTCCCTTGCCACTCTCTCTCTCCCCATATTTCTCTCTCTATGTGTCTTTCTTCTTACATCCCTCTCTCTCCCCCTCCAACTCCATCTTTCTCTCTCCCTCCCTCTCAATCACCCACTGTCTTCCTTTCTCTCCCACCTCTCTCTGTCTCTCCCCAGCGTCATTCACACACTTTCTCTCACTCTCAAGCTTTGTCCTCCAACTCTATTGAGTATCTCCCTCCCTCTCTCATTCTCTCCCCCCCTTCTCTCCATATCTCCTTATTTGTCCTTCTATATCACCCCCAAACATACACACTCTCTCTCCATCTCTCCCTTGTCATTCCCTCTCTCTCTCTCTCTCCACCTTTCTCTCTGTATATGTCTTGACCTTCTTCCTTCCCTATTTTTTCCTCCAACTCTATCTCTCAAGCTCCCTCTCTTTCTCGGAGACTCTCTCCTCCTCTCTCTCTATCCATCTTTGTGTCCCTCTATCTCTCTCTTACCCTTCTCTCCCACTCTCTCTCACTCTTTATTTCAAAAATTTTAAAATACTTTAGCAATTAAAATAATATATATATATATATATATATATATATAATATAATTTTTTATGTTGTACAACAATTTAATTTTTTATATAATACATATTTAAAATGCAAGATTTCAAATGTGTGTTGTACATTCATCTCAAGGGATAATGATAATTTCCCACGGAAATATTATCTAGAATTTTCCAAAATATTAATGTTCCAGCTACCTCCATCAAAGATACATAGAGTGCTTCATGTCTTCCAATTGACATTGTTTAGGTTTTATTTCTTTAAAGGTAGCTTTTGCTTATGCTCACTTCAGGATTGTCAAAAAATTATATACTTTATTATGTTAGATTTATAAAAAAATTAGGTTAAATAAAAGTAACATATTGAGTCTGCTTGTATGTTTCTTTTTGTGCTAATGACTCTTTTGTTGACGACTATTGTGTATATCAGCCACATTTATTAATATGGTTGTGCTAACTGTATATATTATAATATAATAAATTTTATAATAATAATAATAATAATAATGATAATACTTCTAGTTAAGAAAGCACGGTGGAAGGACGGGGGAGAGGAGGAAGCTCTGGTTCTAGGGTTTAACGAAACTAGTGGCAAAGAGTTCCAAGCATCCATGGAGGCACAAGGAGGAGGGAGCTCCACTCCCTCCTACAGTTATATGGTAGCAGACAAAGGAAGAGGGGGGAAAAAGAACAAACCTCCAAAGCCCTGGGAGGTCAAGACAAAAGACACAAAAACTCAAAGGGTCGAAGGTAGCAAAACCAATTCAGATCAAGGGGCCCACAAAGAAGACTATCGGGAGGAAAAAGCAGAAGACAGAGGTTAAGGGTCAGAGGACAGAGGTTAGAGGATAGAGGCCAAGGGTCAGATGGGGCCCTGTAAACCCAAGACCACAACTAAAACTCGGGTTATTCTGAACGATCCAAATCTGCAAGCACTCAGAGACCACATGGCTAACTATGCCATCATATGTAAATTTATGGGAATCTGGTCATCAGAGAAAGCGTTGTAAACCTGGATAAAATACAACTAGAAACCAAAGGTGGAGTTAAATATTCATCTTGGATCCAAAGGTTTTTTCACTGTGGTGTTTACGAACATGGAAGATACAGACAAAAACTTTGAAGGAGGGCCATACTTCTTTGCAGTTGTTGGGCTCTATATGAGGCCATGGACGATGAACTTTGTGCCTGAACAAGAAACCTTCACTTCGGTACGGTATGGATTCGACTATACTCCTTATCTTTAGATTACTGGATGCCAGAGTCTTTAAAAGCTATAGGCAATAAATTAGGTCATTTCTTAAAGATTTCAAAAGAAACTCTAAGGGGAAAATACACATCCTATGCCTGCATTTGTGTGGAGATGGACCTATCAGGAGCCCTTCCAGATGAGGCTATTCTAGAAGTCTATGATGAGGAATGGGTTCAAGCAGTTGACTATGAACATATCCATTTAGATGTCACAAATGTGATGATCAAGGGCATCTATCAAGAGACTGTCCACTCAATCGATGGGAGGAAACCCTAAATCCCAACAAAGGAAAAGACCAGACATGTTTCACCAAAGTGGGAGGGAAAGGAAAAGGGGGAGGAAGGAAGACAGAAAAGAGCCCTAGTGTGAATGATACAACACAAAGTTACAATAGCTTTGAGATCTTAGGAGAAAAAGAAGTTGAAGAAGGGGATAAAGAGAGTGTAGAGAATCAGACATCAAGGGGCAAAGAAAAAGAGACCAGCGTGGAGTACATTCAGGAATAGAATGAACACACAATGGACTCTTTGAATACCATGGTTGTAGAAGAAGACCAGGAAATGACTCAAAGTGAAAGTGGTACGGAGGATCAAGATTTGCAGGAGATTTTGGAAAGGGATAACCTAGAGCTGGAAAAGTTTCTAGAATAGGGCAGAAACCTGGGAATAAACTCCATCCTTTAGGAGGACATGGATAAATTCCAAAAGATGTTCCTTAACAAGACACATCAAACAGCTGCAGGAGTCAAAAGAGGACATGACAACCAGGAAGAGAAAGGAACCTCCTCAATAGGATTAATAACCGGAAAATTAACGAAGAATCAAGGCAAAAGGAGGGATAGAAAGAGACATAAGGAATTACTGCTGGAGTGTGGCAAGATCATGATTGATTCAAGAAGGATGAAAGACCTTTCTAGTTACTCCTTTATAACCCCACCTCAATGAAAATCACAACCTGGAATATTAGAGGATTAGGGAGCAGAAGAAAATAGAGGAATCTTGGTAAAAGGATTAGAGAGGAAAAACCTGACATAGTATTCATACAGGAAACAAAATGCTCAGTGGAGAAGATCCATGAAAAACATAGCAAATAAGTAAATAGATATGAATATCTTGAAGTTAAGGCAAACAAATCTGTTGGTGGTATTCTCACTCTATGGGATCCACAGAAATTTGGTGTGATTGATGCGAAGGCATCCAGACATCACCTTTCTCTAATTTTCCAACCAATGGGAGACAGACAATGTTACATGATCACCAATGTCTATGGTCCACAACCAATGGAGGACAAACTTCAACTCCTCACAACACTAGAGGATATGAAGAAGAGATACCCAGCTCTACCATGGATTCTTGGAGGTGATTTTAACATAACAAAATCACTCATGGAGAAGAAAGGAGGAACTAGAATACTTGGGAGAGATTCAATTGCCTTCCAGAACTTCATCACCAATATGAAATTGGTTGATATGGAAACAAGCAATGGAATCTTCACTTGGAACAACAAAAGAGGAGGCCCTACCCAAGTGGCCTCAAAATTGGACAGATTTATGGTTTCAGAGGAACTTCTTCTTAGGGGAAGCAGCATTACTGCACTCATTTTACCTTTTGGGGGTTCAGATCACTGGCCTATCCAATTAGAAGCCTCCCTTTTTGGAAAACCAAGGAACACCCCCTTCAGGTTTGAGAATTCTTGGCTCACACATTTAGAGTTCCTCACAAATATTGAACAATAGTGGAAGGAAGATCTTCACCTTCAAGGTACAAAGATTTTCATGCTTCACTGTAGAGCAGACTCAAGGAGTGGAACAAAAAGGAATTTGGTAACATATTCAAAGCTAAAGGAGAGGTGGAAAAGAGACTAAAGGAAATAAACCAGATTCTTATCACAGAAGGCTACATAGATTAAAGGAAAGAGATGGCAGAGTCACTCCAACAGGAGTGGGACAATAGATGCCTTCAAGAGGAAATACTCTGGAGGCAGAAATCCAGAGTACAATGGATCAAAGAAGGGGAGAGGAACACCAAATTCTTTCACAGATCCACCATAGGTCACCAAAACAACAATAGAATTGTGAAACTTATAGATCAACATGGTGTAGAGAGAAACACTCATGAAGAGATGGAGAAAGTTATACTCCAGCATTTTCAGAAAATTGTTGAGGAAACCTCGGAAGATAGATACCAATTTACAGAAAAATTCACTCAGTACATCCCTAAATTGGTCACCAGAGAAGATAATTTCAATCTCAAAAGACCAGTAACAGTGGAAGGAATTGAGGAAGCAGTGAAAGAGATGAAAAATGGGAAATCACTAGGTTTGGATGGCTTCAATGTGGAATTTTTCAAAGCTTGTTGGAAGATAGTGAAACATGACATCCTGGAGGTTGTGAAAGACTCTTGAAGATTTAAGAAAGTCTTAAAGGTGCTCGATGAATCTTTCATAGCCTTAATCCCCAAGCAAGAGAAAGCCACCTCTCCAGATAGATTTCGACCTATAGCATTATGCAATGTGATCTAAAAAATAATATCCAAAGTCATTGCCAATCGTCTTAAACCTCTCCTCCCAACCCTAGTGTTAGAGGAACAAACAGGCTATGTGGAAGGAAGACAAATTCTAGATAATATAATACAAGCACATGAAACGGTTCATTCACTCATTACCAACAAGCAGGCTGGAATGATAATGTAGCTGGACATAGCAAAGGCCTATGACAAACTTAGCTGGTCATATATAAGAGAAATTTTAAAATCCTATGGCTTTGATCATGATTGGATAAAATGGGTTATGGCACTAGTTACCACAGCCAACTGTTCAATTCTCCTCAATGGCACTCCTTCCAAAACCTTCAAGCCTTCTAGAGGTCTAAGGCAAGGAGATCCTCTTTCTCCTTTCCTCTTCATTCTAATGATGGAAGGGTTAGGAAGAGCTATCAGAGTTGCTAAGGAGGAAGGGAGAATTCAGGGTCTGAGACTCACTAATGGTGGGGACACGGTGACACATCAACAATTTGTGGATGACACTATGCTTCAAGGCACTCCCACTGTTAAGGAAGCCAAAGCATTCAAACAGATTCTGAGTGAGTTTTCTAGGGCAGTAGGCATTGAGGTAAGTCTCACTAAATCAAAAATATTCTTTTTCAATACAGATATTTCAATTCAAAGAAATCTTTCCAGAATTTTGGGCTTTCAAAGGGAGACACTGCTTGTGAAGTACCTGGGAGTTCCTCTCACTGACAAACCACTTCACAAGGACATCTGGGAGCCAGTTCTTAATAAGCTAAAAGATAAGATAAGAAAATGGACAAACAGAGCACTAAATCTAGTAGGGAGACTAGTTCTCACTAAGGCTGTCCTACAAAGTATCCCTATCTATATGCTATCTACCATTCCAGCACCAGCCAATGTAATGACTAATATAAGAAACATTCAGAGAGACTTTTTATGGGGGAAAGCTGAAGAAAAGAAGAAATGGGCCCTTTTGGCATGGGACAAAGTATGCAAACCTAAGTCCCATGGTGGCTTGGGTCTTCATGACCCAGGAATTCTAAATAGAGTTCTTGGTGCCAAAATTTGGTGGAGATGGCTGAAAGAAATTCAAGCCCCTTGGGCAAAACTCTGGAAGCACAAATATGCTAGCGAATGGTAGGAGGAAAATCTAATCAGAATGACAGGATAGGTAAAAGGTTTTGCAATTTGGAATAGGGCATGGGAGAACAGAGCCCTAGTCCAAAACCATAGTTTCTGGGAGATCAAAAATGGGAACCTGGCTTGGTTCTGGGAGGACAATTGGTAGCAAGAGGACAATCTCCGAAGTGAAGAATTAGCAGACATTCACACTGATACCATCAGTAAAGGACTAAAGTGGGTAAGTGACTATTGGGACCAAGCAAGGAATGATAAGAAATGGAGAACTTGGAAACTTCCATATTATAGTGGAATGGGCATGTTTCATACTCAAGCCACAGCCCTTCAAGGTCTTTTAGACAAGAGACAAATCTTGAACTCAAACTTGAATGATCAACTAAGATGGGGAAAGAACAAGACAGGTCTCTTCAACCTTAAGGAAGCCAAAAGAATAGAGGCAAGGCTAAACCATCCCAACACTGATAAGACATGGAAAGAAATCTGGGAAAATCCTCATTGGATGAAAGTAAAACTGTTCAAGTGGCTGGTTCAATAGGGCAAGATTCTGACATGGGATAACCTAAGAAAAAGAGGTTTTGTTGGCCCCTCAAGATGTCACTTATGCAGACAATAAGAAGAAACTACATATCATCTCCTGAATAGATGCACTTTTACCACAACTCTTTGGAATTGGGTTGGAGAAGTCTTTGAGCAAAAAGACAGAGATGCTAATGACATCATCACCACTTTGAAGAACTAGAGGAAAAATTTCTCGGATAATGAGATCATAAACTCTGCCTGGATGCTGACCCCAAGATTCTTAATTTGGAATGTCTAGAAGGAGCGTAACAATAGGATTTTCAAGGAGAAAGTGAGTCCGGTGAGTAACATCCTCAAATTGGTCCTTAAACAACTCAAAGAAACTGTACATATCCTGGGAGGAGAAGCTACAAGTAAACCTATTGAACAAAGAGAGGCAAGAATATTGTAGAAATTAGAACTCAAGGTTAATCCCCCTCAGGGTGCTATGCAAATTATTAAGAAAAACACAGAAAAATCTTCTTGGCAATCCCCTTCTCATGGTTTTTTAAAATTCAACATAGACGGGGCTTTAAAAGGGAATCCGGGAGAAGCAGGTTATGGAGGGGTTCTGAGGGATGAGGAAGGAAACATACAGGTCATCTTCCACAGTTATCTTGGCAAAGCTACTAATAACATGGCTGAGCTCATGGCGATGTAATCATGCCTGGAAATACTGCTTAAGCACGACATTCAAAATTTCATCATTGAGGCTGATTCAGAACTTGTCATTAACTCAGTGAAAAGGATAAACACTGGAACTTCTCCTAAGAAAATCTCAGAACATTAGCGGCTTCTGCAATTCTACCAAAGAATCCAAGCACACCTAAGAATGCTGAGAACCCTCGAGTTGGTGCATGTTCGTATGGAAGCCAACAAAGTGGCGGACTGGCTTGCCCATGAGGGGGTACGAAATAAGCATATTGATCTCTGCTGCTGGTGGGAGGAGATCAAAAATGACAGGTTAAAGGAGGATGTTCATCCAGAGCCCTTAGCGACCGACAACAACATCAAGAAAATCAAGAGATCGTTTTTGCTGACACAGAGCCACAATAACGGGGCGCATTTATTCTAGTTTCATCATGAAGTGTTTTCACACAAGTGTGATCCCTTTTAGGTGGCAGGTCTATGGCGGCCTCATTAATGCGGGTAATGGCAATCCAGACGTCTTAGGTATCTTCATCTCCCTATGGCCCATGAGCTGAAACCCAGATTTTCTCAGCAATCGCAAAACCCCAACTTTTATTCTGGTGAATAGCTTTACTGCCCTTGCGGTGGTTTCTGGTATTTCGCAAGCTCATCAAGCAGGAAGCAGTTTTTCTCATTTGGGAGCGATTCCACTCACCACGCGACACGTGGCTAGGAGTGGGGTGGAATTACCGCCTTCATCGCGCGCTAACTATCGGTACTCTTAGCCCGCGCGATATGATCCGTAACCATTGGATCAAGTGAGGATAATCTACGGCCAGGATTTTTCAGTGCAAGTTGATGGGTCCACATCAAGGGTTATGTTTCGAGAAGTTCACAAGACCTCTCTGGGATCGCACACATATGGTGGATTTTGGAGGGTTAAAGTGATCGAAGGTTAAGCCAAAAATAGACTCGATAAGGTTATAGATTATGGTCTATTGGGTTCATCGGGTCCGATTCATTTGTTAAAGGTTGTGCTTGTTGGCCACCGGATATCTTTCTTTCCGCTAGATCATGAGTTCTAGATCCAACGGTCAGTTTTGGACTGTAGGTTTGTTTTGGCAGGCCCATGTCCTTGGTTATGCTTTGTCATTTTGTGACATTGTTCTGGGGTTGGCCTGTCGTATTGGCATGCCTCACAGCCACGGTCGCCTTTGTACAATATTTCTCTCTTTTTATTTGAATAGAAGGATCCACTCTTGCCTTAGCAAAATAATAATAATAATAATAATAATAATATTCTTTTAATATTAATATTAAATTTAATAAGGTTTTTATATGACATGATAACAAAAATTCTAATAAGATTTGGAATTTTAAAATGAAGTAAAAGCTTAATTTTAGATCATTGAATTTTTTTATAGAGGCTTGACTAAGCATAATAGCTCGATCGAGCCGTAACACTCGATGGAGCCCTTATTAACCACATATATGGCTTGATGGAGGGTTTACGAAACCCTTGATAGAGCTATCTGAATTTGAAATTTAGGCACTGGATCGAGTGCTTTAAGACATCAATCGAGCCTCTTAAGTCCTAAGATCCACAATTTTAGCACCCTTTTGCAAAATTTCCTACAATTCCATTTTGTACCCTAGTGGAATTAGGGATAAATTTGTCCTTAGGTGGCGGAGTTGATCATGTTGGAAACATGAAGGAATCCTCTATCCAATGAAATATGAGTTTGATATTTTCAAATTCATATGATATTTTTCATCTAATTTATTTTAAACACAATCCTTGAAATTTTTGTTGAATTATTTTAAAGAGGTTGATTAAAAAATAAATATCCTAAAATATACATAGCGAAAAAATTTCAAAAAATACCGCTATCTTCGTTTACGAGTCCTCTTCAAAGGGTAGTTTTTTTTTTCCAATTTATTTAAATAATTGAAAAAAAATTACGTGGACACATGCATCTGCAAAATGCAATCGAAATATTACTTCAGCGACTTCACAAAATAATATATATATATATATATATATATATATATATATATATATATATATAGATATATAGATATAATTTTTTAATATGAAAAAATTATCTCTCTCCTTGTAGATCATGCTCACATATATTTTTTTTTTAATTACACATTTCAAGCTAAGTTATGCTACATGAACACACACATACCTCTTAAGATGTGTAAAAAATTGCAAGGACAAACATTTCATTTAATAGAAAATTGACATATTATATGCTACTAAATATTTTTACAAAAAATATCATTAAGACAACAACATTATTCTCCACAATTTGATTTTTTACTCTAAATCAAAATTCACATTACTTATATGAATTTTGAAGGCTTCAATTCGATAAAAGAGGAAGAAAGGAAAATTTCACCGCCACAATTGACTCAAAAGTGCAACCATCTTCATGCTTTCATCCTATAGTATTCTAGTATACAAAAATTAAAGGTTGTGATTTATTTTCAAAGGAGTTATGTTTATTTTGTTCTTTTAATTATATTAATTAATTTAAAAAATGTCATATAAACAAGTGCATATGAAATGAGTTATAGTTTTTTGGGAATGTGGTATTGATAAGCCATGGCACCGGTCCATGCGATTGTAACAAAATTTATTTACAAGTTAAGAATATCCATGATAAAGTGGGGGTGAATCTCCAACCTGTCTATTTAAAATGTATATATATTCAACCTATATATTAATTCATTTATATCAATAATTTTTTTTTTTTGTAAGCTAATAATTTCCATTAATGATTCAAAGATACATAGCAATCTAGTTTTCCTTTATTAGTTTACCACTCAGAAAACCAAACCAGAGATAGAAGAACATAGGTTTTGTCGAAAATTTTATAAAAGGAGAATATCTTGAGTGGCAATGGTTGTCTAAGAATATGATATGAACATAACTATACTTAACAAACCACCAAGATTTGACAAAGAGGAAAAGGCATCCAAGTTGTACATGAAAATTGTAGGTAGGTAGCATAGGAAGAACACCAGCAAAATTGAGATCAATGTAGATTTAGGAAGACATCAATACATCAATAAACTTAATAGGGGTCCTTGGTAAAGGAGGGCACTTGCCTTTCTGCAATAATCCTTCGATTTTGGCTAGATGGAGAGACATGTCTCTGTGCTTGAGCCTCATGTCTTTAACATCCATTTTCAACTCATCTATCAACATGAGAATCTTGCACTTCACCTCATTGCACTCCAATAATACTTTATTGAGTAGTGTCTTCATATTCCAATATAGCTCAATAGTACATAAATGCATATCTTGACACCCCCAGAAGTGACCTAACTCTTGCACCCACTTAACCACAAAGGCAAGAATGTCCTTATATATTTCATCTTGATCTTCCTACTCTTCCACATCTACGTGCATTATTTATTGAATAATAAGTGTCGAGTTCTAGGTTTGGAGGTGCCTAGCAATGGAAGGAGCGTGAATATGAACACATGCATTTTATTCCACCCTCAAGTAGGAGCCTCTACAAATCCTCATCCATTGCTTGGGCATTGAGGTTGATGAGGAAGGAAAGAAATGGGGAAATGGGATGGGGAGAGGGCTAGTAAGAGTGGTCAAAGAACAAGAAGCAAAGCATGGGCCATGAGAGCCAGGGGAGAAGAAAGGTCTTTTCATAATGAAAAGGCACAAAAGAGGTGTCAAAAGGGAGTAATAGGGGACCAATAGTCTAATAACCACAAAATAAGGCCAACCATCAACACTCAAAACAAATGTGAAGAACCAAATATATTGTAGCTGCCCATGAAATTCTTTTTATCACTAATAATAAAATAATAATTTTAAATAAAGTTAGAATTTAGTTAATTCTTATGATTTTTTTAATTTTAGCAACATGAGATATATGATGAAGTGAAGTTTTGATTTTTATTATGGATTGATGCCTATTGGAATTTACCAACCATTCAATTTATATGGTTGCACAAGTATATGTTTTGTTTGTTTTTATTTTTTGCTAGGTGGTGTGAGTCGTGAAATGACTGACACACCTAACTTGTGGCTTGAGTAAGCATGAACCAAGGGCATCTAAGCCATAAAAATCACATGGGGATCGCACTCGACCTAGTCACACTAGCTCTTACCATGGATGGATTTTTTCCCATGAAATTTCAAACCAATGACCTTCACACCACAGGGTGCCTTGACAAAACACCCTGTCACCATCTGCTCTATTCTTCGTGGGCAAGCTTTATTAATTTTTAATATATATATATATATATATATACTTTGTGATTTATTTTTATTAATTTTTTTATTTTAATTTTACTATAAAAAAAAACAAGTAAAATCTTAAATGTACATGTTTTATATTATTTTGAAAAGAAAAAACATATTGATTCAGGATTGTTACTATGGATCTAGCTAGTGATTTGGATAAATTACATGCAATTATTATTTATGTACACTCATCGCTTTTTTGAGACATGTTAAACTATTGTTAAAATGTTCTTATGTACATTCATTGCTTTTTCAAGACATGTTGAATTATTGTTAAAATGTTCTCAAGTAGTTTAATCGTATCCATTAGATATAATATATTTTGAAGAAGAACAATTGATCTCAACTTTCAACTTAATGAGCTATATTGAAAGATGGCCTTAATTCTTCTAGTGCATTGTGTGGGATTAGATGATGTGATTTTAGATGAAGAAAATCATTTTGGAGTATGCCCAAAGACCCGATGTGGGTGCAATGGGTCATAATTTACTCCGAGCCCATTACGTCCTTACCTCAGAGTTTATGAGCACCATGAAATCCTTACTTATTATGAGTTTCATCACAAAACTACCTTCTTTTATTTTCTCCACTCCTATTTGAAATTGATTCCATCTAAAACATCTAAGTTATAAATATATATGTAATAGATATCTTTGTGTATCATTGAAACATACATACATAAATGGATATAAGACATCTAAGTTATAAATATATATGTAACATATATCTTTGTGTATCATAGAAACATACATACATAAAATGCCCAAACACACACATAAAAAATGGATATGGGTACATTTTTAACTCACTTATCAAATTAATGGTTCTAAAAACTAAATGATGTCAATAATATTTTGTATCTTTGAAAGTAGAGGTAATTATCTATCAAATTTAACCACTAGTTGGATATGTATGGTTGCTAACGGTTGGATATGTATGGTTGCTTCCAATTTATCTTAGAGAATAAGTTTAATTAATGTTAGCACCTTAACATTAAGAAGTTGAATCTAAGTTCTACTAATCTTGCTATAATTTTGGTAATTGTGTGCAGAAGTGCTCTACAACTTGTATATAGAAAAATGTGTAGGTGTAAATGTTTGTATAATTTAAAATTTAATATAAATATTTAAAATTTATATGTCGACTCAATTAAAAAATAATAAAAAATTAACCATAATATAGAGTCTATTATGGGGGAGATGTTGGAGTGTAGAAATCATTATAGAGTGGAATTATGAATCAAATTTTTCTTTTTAATTCCATCTAATGGAAAGAACTATTAAACAAGTTTTTATGATAGATTCGTTGAGCAAATGTCGCACACCGACATCATAAGGTTTAAATGTGGAGTTACACAACCACACTATAGTGCTTTCATCCAATTTCCGTTGGTTCTAAGTTGGACAACTCGATCCAACTTTACAGTACCCTGCGTGGCAGCCACACTCCAGATTGTGTATGCCATCATTTTCCCGTGTTCGCGTTGGCCAATCTTGTTGCGGCCACAATCCAGAATGTGTACGGCGTTCATTTCCTACATTCCCTTTGACCACTTATGGCATTTCCAACATTCGCGTTGCCCAATCTTGTTGCGGCCACGCTCCAGATTGCGTACGCCATTCTTTCCACGTGTTCACGTTGAACAATTTTGTGGCAGCCACATTCCAGATAGCGTACGGCCCCTGTTCGAGTTAGTCAATTTTTGGATTCTTTTCCCTCCATTATTTTGGCTAATTTTGTTGCAGCGAATCTAGATATCGTGCGTGGCATTCTCAATTTCCGTGGGACTCATAACTCTCACCGATTAATCCTATGCTATTCAATTGATTCTTCCATTATTAAACTTAGGGGAATGCTTTGAAATACATTATGTTTTATGGAGTGATTTCACTTAATTTTTTATTATCAGGTTTATTTAATAAGTTGGTATTCAATATAGTTTGATTATTTTTAAAAATCAGTTAAATCAAGTTTTCGAAGTGCAGGTTTTTATTGGAAATGGAATATAAATGATATAAAATTTAATTTTAAAAAATATAATTCTATTTTAAATATTTAAATATGGAAGGCCTTTCACAATGTATTATATTAGATATCATTTTTTGGGATTCAATTGCATTAAGAAAGTCATTCAACCATTTCCATAAGAGATAGTAGTAGATATCATTTCTTGGGATTCAATAGCATTAAGAAAGTCATTCATCTATGACCATTTCCATGAGGGGTAGTCGTAACTCACTAATTTCTCATGATTCTTGAATAATCCATTTAGCACTCATTGCATCAAGGGATGCTCACAGGGGTGAAAAAGTGGGATTGAAACTAGTGAAATGAATCACATAGCATCAATCATCACTTCCGGGGATTGCACCTGATAACCAGGACTCCCTGAGAGGTCACCCATCCCAGATCGCCTCTCGCTCAAGCACGCTTAACTATGGAGTTTTCCCCACAATCAAACCCACTTAGCTTGCTACCCCATTTGCAAAACCTTAGCAAGTATTGTGCTTCATGAACAATTCAAGTAGAGCTCCCTTCACTGTTATGTATTTAAGTATTGAGGGTCTTTCGCAGTGCATTATATTAGATATCATTTTTTGGGATTCAACTGCGTTAAGAAAGTCATTCATCTATGACCATTTCCATGAAAGGTAGTCGTCATTGACTAATTTCTCACGATTTTTGAATAGTCCACTTAGCACTCATTACATCGGGTGATGCTCACAAGGGTGAGGAAGTGGGATTGAAACTAGTAAAATGAATCACATAGCATGAATTGTCACTTCTAGGGCTTGCACCCAGTAACCAGGACTTCCCGAGAGGTCACCCATTCTAGATCCCCTCTGGCTCAAGCATGCTTAACTATGGAGTTTTCCCCACAATCAAGTCCACTTAGCTTGCTACCCCATTTGCAAACCTTGGCAAGTATTCTGTTTCATGAACCATTCAAGTAGAGCTCCCCTGGGAGCATCATCTGATGCAATGAGTGTTAAGTGGACTATTCAAAAATCATGAGAAATTAGTTAGTTACGACTACCTCTCATGGAATTGGGCATAGATGAATGACTTTCTTAACGCAATTGAATCCCCAAAAATGGTATCTAATATAATGCACTGCGAAAGACCCTCAATACTTAAATACAGAAGAGTGAAGGGAGCTCTACTTGAATGGTTCATGAAGCACAATATTTGCTAAGGCTTTGCAAATAGGGTAGCAAGCTAAGTGGGCTTGATTGTGGGGAAAACTTCACAGTTAAGCGCGCTTGAGCTAGAGGCGATCTGGGATGGGTGACCTCTCGGGAAGTCCTGGTTATCAGGTGAAAGCTCTGGAAGTGATGATTGATAAGTGATGATTGATGCTATGTGATTCATTATACAATGAGTGCTAAGTGGACTATTCAAATGGAAATGATCATAGGTGAATGACTCACCTCTGGAAGTGATGATTGATAAGTGATGATTGATGCTATGTGATTCATTATACAATGAGTGCTAAGTGGACTATTCAAATGGAAATGATCATAGGTGAATGACTTTTTGACTACAATTGAATCCCAAACAATGATATTTAATATTTCAAATATATTAAATTAAATTTTTTTAAAATATAAAATTTTAAATAAAAATTTAATTAATAGATATATATACATTATATTCGTTATCTAGAATTTAAAAAAATAATATATATCAGATTCATCAAATTAAGAAATAAATATCTAATATTTCAAATATATTAAATTAAGTTTTTTTAAAATATAAAATTTTAAATAAAAGTTTAATTAATAGATATATATACATTATATTGGTTATCTAGAATTTTAAAAAATAATATATATCAGATTCATCAAATTAAGAAATAAATTAAATGTATTATTTAAAATATATTTTAAGAATATATAATTGTATATTAAATTATATTTTAAAAATATATAATTGTATTTCATTTATTTTAAAACAATTGATAATCGTTCATAATATAAGTACTCATAAACATAGATACATTTAATAATTATCTTAAAATATAATTGTGTTATTAAATTATATTTTAAAAAGATATAATTGTATTTCAAATATTTTAAATTAAGTTGTCTTGAAAGATCAAATTCCAAGTAAAAATGTAATTAATATCGAAATACTTGTTATATAGAATAAGAAAGATAATATGGATTAGATTTCTGAAATTAAAGAAGAAATTTAATATCATGATTTTCAACCATCTAAATTAATCAATAATCATAAATATTATATATTTAATAACATTATTTAAATTAAAATAAAAATATAGAAATAAATATGTCTAACTATATTATTTAAATAAAATTATAGAAATAAAAGTATTAAAATAATTAAGTAAAATAAAATGTATATATTATTTTAGATTTAGTTGCATTCTACTCTAGTGTTATTAGGTGTAATATCCTTATCCCTAGAACCATAAATTATAGGTTTATTAAAAAGGGAAAATATTTTCTATCTATTCTGATTGGCTTTAAGAATGAGTTGCAGAATGTTTTACAGTTATAATATGGATAACTGTAATTATTCATAAATCAGTCACAAGTCATTGATCTCGACTCTTGGAAAACTTCGGCTGTCGTCTTTGTTGGAAACATTTAATTCCAATTACCTGACTCATTAAATGCTCATCTATCTCGAGAGTTCAGGAGATGGTCTCGAGTCTTCTAGAGACTTTAGGTAGCGTCTTGAAGAAGCCTCCAACAACTAGAATCGTGAATCTCATCAACATGTATAAAATCATACATTGGCAATGTGAAATTCAAACTGTGTGTTTTGTGTTCAGTTCGGCGTCTTGTGTTTTCTGATTTGGTATCAAAGTGAGGTTAAGTCTCAAGAGCTCGAGGTGCTATGTGAGCGATCAGATGAGTGAGAGATCATTGTGTGAGGTTTGAGAGACCTTGTGTTGCAGAGAAGTCTCATAAAGGTTGATGTGTTGTAGAGAGGGTGTGAAGCGAGTGTGAGAAATTGTTGCAGCTCCAAGTGTGAGAGCCTATGTATGAGAAAAGGACATGAAGGAGCTCTGAGGTCCGGGTTGAAGGAATATTTAAGATGCTAGCTATGCAAAAGTGCTAGACAAAGGGGTCGAGAACCATGAATTCGTAGTTGCAGTTCATGTCCCTGCCGAAACCACGAAAATGAGGAGGTATATTTCTAGTTAGTTTCATATATATAGTGAATGATTCCCGTTGATTTTTAGTAGTGATCATATATTGCAAGGGTTAAATCTTGAATGGTGTTTCATCCATATTAACCCAAGCCTCAAGTTTGAAATTTGAAGAATAGTTACAGTTTGCGTGGAGAAGTCTGCTGGTGCGGAGGACGATCAGGGAGACAACACTGGTACATAGAAGACTATGTGTCGTGCAGGTTCTGGTGAGAATTTTTGCTGCAGGTGGAGCCACTGTGATTGTGCAGTCTGCTGGTTCTTGAGCCATTTGCTGCCAAGGAAATCGAGCTGAAGATTTTTTATTTCCAAGATGGAGTTGTTGTAGCCCAAAATAAGCTAGTGGGGCGAGTATTTTTTGTTTTTAAGTTATCTCTTCAAAGTCCATTTGAGAAGTAATTTAAAAGGTTAAAAAAAACCCTCAATTCCATAGTTTAAAGGTTAAAGTCACATGGGTGAAGATCTTATTATATCATATTAAAGTTTTATTCAAACAATACGGTGACCATTTTTGTTTAGAGATTTTTGAAAAAGGTCTTTTAATAAAACAATATAAAGCGTTTTTTTGTTCGAGATATTTAAAATATATATAAGAAAAAAAAACGTTTATATTTGTGATTAAGGAGTAAGAAAATTAGTTATTGAAAGTGTGAAAAATTAATTTAATGGCTAATGTATTGGCAAAATCTTATTTATGTGAATCTAATAAGTTAGATGGTGAAAACTACGAAAATTGGAAGTTTAAGTTGCAGATTTTGATGGAAGGCTACAACATATGGACGATTGTGTCTAGAGATGCAGTCAAGCCAATGTCCCCTCAAGCTATAGATGCTGCAATTAAAGATTGGGAGTGACAAGAAAACAAAGCGAAGGTGCTTTTGCGGATGTCCGTTAAGGACAATATTATCCCTCACATTAGAGAGTGCAAAACATCGAAGGAGACATGGGACACTCTCAAAAGTTTGTATGAGATGAAGGCTACAAATCGAATAATGTATTTAAAGAGTAAGCTTCTTTCAATTAAGATGGAAGAAAATTAAGGATCTAAAGGATAAATTAGGTGACATTGGTGAAACAATATCTAGTACATACGTGGTTACTGTGACATTAAATAGAATGCTTGATGAATATCAAATGTTTATCACTGGTATTTCATTTAGAGAGAAGGCTCCTACTTTTCATGAGTTGGTAGGTGTACTTAAGCGGGAAGAAGAGTGGAGAAGAAGTCTTAAACATAAATATCTGAATTATGATTTAGCATTGATGGCTAAAGGGAAGCAATCCTTCAAAGGAAAATGGTGGGAGAAAAATAAAGGCAAAAAGGCACAGGTAAAATCATTTCAAGGTACACCTTTACCAAGGACAAATGCCAAATCAAGTAGAGATGATGTGTGTTATTACTATGGAAAACTTGGTCATTTTACTAAGAATTGCATGAAAAGAAGGTCTGATCAATTTAAACAAAGAAGACATTCAGAAAATTATGTTGATAGAGATGAAGCAATTAGTCATGACTTTAGCAATCTTAGATTGTTTGTGTCCAATGTTTCTTTATCACCAGAAACTGATGATGATAATGCTTGGTTTATAGATTATGGTGCATCAAACCACATGTCATGCAAAAGGGATTGGTTTGATACTTATCATGAAGTTAATAATGGTGCACACATCTATTTAGGAAATAATAGATTACATGAAATTAAAGGATATGGTGATATAAGTGTTATGATGCCTAATGAACAAGAAAAACAAATTCAAAATGTGGTGTATGTTCCAGGATTAAACAAGAACTTAATTTTAGTCTCTACTATTACAGATCAAAATTTAAAAGTTGAATTTGTGAAATCACATTGCTTGGTAAAGGATGTGCAGGACAACTACAAGGTTGTTGCAAAAGGAATGAGAGTCGGAGGATTATACAAGTTGGATGTAATGAAGAATGGGCATCAAGCTTTGGCATCAATAACAATGCCAAATATAGAGCTTTGGCATAAAAGGTATGGACACTTAAATCATAATGACCTAATGTTACTACAAAAGAAATTGATGGTAGAAGGCCTTCCAAATATTAAGGGTGAACACTTTGAATGTAAATGATGTGCACTAGGAAAACAACATATGGAAGAATTTCCCATACATGAAAATAGAAGAAAACGTGAAATACTTGAACTAGTGTATACTAATGTATGTGGTCCATTGCAAACTAAGTCACTTGGTGGAGCATATTACTTTATTATATTTATTGATGATAGCACTAGATACACTTGGGTATACTTTATAAGAAACAAAAGTGATGTGTTTGAATAATTTAAATAATTCAATAGTATGGTTGAAAATAAAACAAGAAAGATCATTAAAATTCTTCGATCAGATAAAGGTGGTGAGTACACTTCAGGATCTTTTAACAAATATTGCAAACAAAATGGAATTATGCAACAATTTATAGTATCACATACACCTCAACAAAACAGAGTAGCTAAGAGAAAAAATAGAACATTAGTTGAATGTGCTCGAAGTATGTTAAAAAGTAACGGACTTTCTAATAATTTTTGGGATGAAGCCATTAATACAATTGTATATCTTAAAAGTAGAAGCCCTACTAAATATCTTGAGCACAAAACACCATTTGAAGCATTTTATGGTTTTAAACCTAAAGTTAGTCATTTAAGGATATTTGGATGCAAGGCCTCTACTCATATTCCTAAAGAGGACATGAGAAAGTTAGATGCCAAAGCCATCAAATGCATTTTTATTGGATATTGTATTGATAAAAAACATATAAAATGTATGATCCAAGTAGAGATGTTATATTTCATGAGCATGCAGATAAACTAATAAAAGAAGATGAACATAATGTATGGAAACCTCCTTATGACAACTTTAAGGAAGAAGAAGAAGTTATGGAATCAACTCAAGCTCAAGAACACATGGAGATTCCAGAATACATGTCAAGGAGTCAAATTCCACAAAGAAGTGATGAAGGAACTCCACAAAGAAGAAGAAGAGGAGAACATACTCCACAGTGTAATGAACCTCTTAGAAGGTCAACACGACAGATTCAAGCCCCTATCAAGTATAAACATTATGCTTTAATGTCTCAAGTAATAACTGTTTTTTAGCCTTTAAATTATGAAAAAGATAAAAATCATAAAGAATTGATGGAATCTATGAAAGACGAATATGACTCTATAATGAAAAATGAAACTTGGGAATTAATAGAATTACCTGAAAATAAAGTTCCTATAGGATCAAAATGGTTGTTCAAGGCAAAATTTAATGCAGATGGTAGCATAGACAAGTATAAGGCAAGATTGGTTGCGAAAGGTTATTCACAAAAGGAAGGTATAGATTATGAATATACCTTTGCTTCGGTGGCAAAAATGAACATAATAAGAATAATGATAGCAGTTGTAACTAAATATGTTTGGAAGCTACATAAATTAGATGTGAAGTCAATGTTTCTAAATGGTGACTTAAAGGAAGAGATTTATCTTGATCAACCAAAAGGATTTATAAAGAAGGTACAAGAACATCTTGTATGCAAGTTAAAAAAGGCCTTATATGGACTAAAATGGGCACCTAGATCTTGGTATGAGAAAATTGATAAATTCTTCTTTCAGAAAGGATTTAACAAAAGAAAAAATGATCCTGATTTTTATGTCAAGGCAAATAGAAATGGAGATATAGTATTACTCTTTATATATGTTGATGATCTAATAATAACAGGGAGTGCTGATAAATTGACTAAAGATATAAAAATGAAGTTATTACATGAATTTGAGATGAAGGACCTTGGTCTGATGCACTATTGTCTAGGTCTTGAAGTATGGAGAGATGATGGAAGAACCTTAAACACATAAAGCAAATATACAAATGAAGTACTAAAGATATTTCATATGAATGGATGTAAAGCAGTGAGTACGCCATTGGAAGAAAATATCAAATTGAGAAGTGATGATGGAACAAAAGAGGTGAATGGAATATTGTATCGATAATTAGTGGGAAGTCTGAATTATCTCACTACCACTGGACCTGTCATTGCTTATGCAGTAAGAATACTTAGTCAATTCATGTCTAAGACTCATGAAAGCCATTGAATAGCTGCAAAAAGGGTCCTTCGATATTTAAAGGGAACTATCAATTTTGGTATTAAATATACTGATGATTGTAATGTTGAATTGACTGGTCATTCTGATTCTAACTGGGCTAGAAATCTAGATGACTAGAAATCCACCACTGGATACATGTTCAATATAGGATCGAGAGCTATATCATGCAGTAGTAAGAAACAACCAACAGTTTCCTTGTCATCAACTGAAGCAGAGTATAAAGAATTATGCAATGCCACCTGCGAAGCAATATGGCTCGAAAGGATACTTGAAGATGTTGTAGAAGCTTAATAAGAACCTATAATGATTAGGTGTGATAATCAAATCACAATTAAATTGGCAAACAATCATGTATTTCATGCAAGGTCAAAAAATATAGACACACAACATCATTTTTGTAAGGGAAAAAGTCCAATCAAAAGAAATTTCCCAAATATATTGTAATACAAATGAGAATGTAGTTCACATATTCACTTAGCCTCTTGGGAGGAAAAATTTGAGTTTTGTAGAAGTAGGTTATGTGTTGTAGAAAATCTAGATTATGTTGTAAGCCTAGCTGAGGTTTAGACCAACAGGCATGTCAATTAAGAGTATGTTTGTGTCTTATGTATTGTGTTATGGGATATTTTGTGTGTTGGAATTAAGGGGGACTGTTGGAAACATTCAATTCCAACCACCTGAATCATTAAATGCTCAACCATCTTGAGAGTTCAAGAGATGGTCTCGAGTCTTCTGGAGACTTCATGTAGCGTCTTGAAGATGCCACCGACAACTAGAATCAAGAACGTTCATCACCATGTATAAAATCATACATTGGCAATGTGAAATTCAAGCTGTGTGTTTTGTTTTCAGTTCTGTGTCTTGTGTTCTATGATTGCCTTCGCAAGGGATGTATAATAACTCTTCCACGATGCAAATATCTTTCTATGAATTTCGTGTGGTTTTGGCTAGGCGATATCACCTATACATGATCGGGGCTTCATCTCTTCCACCGATTCATATCATAATTTTGATGATATTTGACATAAACACGGTGCATTTTACAATGTGGAGAAGCTACATATTTATATATTTTTATAATCTCACTAAGAACTATGTAAAACTCAATCATATGGTTTTCAATGCCTTTGTAAGGAGGCCGCTAGGAAAATTGGAACAAAATATATGATACACCAATCAAGGGATAAATTGGATGCTTTAAAAATGACAAAAAGTAAGGCCATAAAGAAACAAAATCATTCACAAATTTTCTACTTTAAACACATCATTCCTTACCCTATTGGATGCTTTAAAAATGACAAAAAGTAAGGTCATAAAGAAACAAAAGAATTGACATAGTTTTTACTTTAAATGCATCATTCCTTACCCTATTTTCGGATGTCTTTTCATAGAAAATGTGATGCATGTTGCATCATTCTTCAACTATATTAAAATAAATATTTCGACCAAGATGCTATGTATGTCGCACACAGTACTAAACATTTTGGCACTGGATGTAGGCTACAAGTTATATTCCATTCCTTTTTAATATATTCTCTGTGGATTTATTTGGAAATATTTCATGGTTCTAGTGGGTAGAGGTAGAGTTATCCATGCTAATTTCTTTGAAAATATTTCATTAGAAGGATTTTGTGGTTCTTGTGCACAAAGAGATAGATTTAACTATTTTGATTTCTTTGAAAAGAATCACTTGAAAAGACTGTGATTCTTTTACATAGAGCTAGAATTAACCATGTTAATTTCTTTGAAAAAAATCATTAAAAATATCTCATTGTTCTTGTGCACAAAGATAGAGTTAACTATGATAATTTCTATAGTGATTTTTAATTAATTACTATATTGGCATGCACACTCGCTATTGTAGGCCATATGTATGTGATCTGCAATATTGTAGATATGGCTTTTGTGTTGGTAAATACTTCTACAATAAGTTAATTTGGCAATATGTTTATTATTGTTTTTACATTTATAATAAGAGTTGGCCTCTATCAATGCATTTTCCATTTTTGTATGCATTTATTCATGCCTGTGAAATGTGGATGAATGACAATGTTTTTTAATATTTATATGCATTTATTTGATGTATACAAAATATTTTTGGATAAATAGACATGTTTTTATAATTATATGCATTTATTTGATGCATGTGTAATATGGATATATAGGCATGTTTTGATAATATTTATGCATTTTATTTAATGCATGTAAGATGTGGATTAAAAAAATACGGTTTTGTATAATGTAAATGAGAGATAGATAATATGGATAGCTAATTTTTTATATTATTTTACAATAACAAGATTAATAGTAGTTCATGTTGGTAAACATGGTTTTATATTGCAAGTGTGTTGATACCCATGGTTTTGCAACAAGAAAAATATAACTGAGAATTATTACCATGGTTTTGTGGGTTTACACCAACGATTTTACATTTTGTTAAATACACTAATAGTATGATTTGAAGATGGTAATTAAGGTGTTAAAAATTTATGGTCTGGTACTTAATGATGCATGTAAAAGTAAAAGATTAGAGATTAATTTTACTTTTATTTATGCATATTCAAGAAAGTGTTACATGAAAAGATGTATAAAGCATATAAGATTATTAGTGATTATGACATAAAAATAATAACTAATAGAGATTGAATATTTGGGTTTTAATAAATTGAAATTTCATATAATCACAATGATAGATTTTTGTCGATGATAGTGGTCACAAGAAAGAATCATGACCTACATGAATAATAGATTGGTAGTTTCTAATCCTTTGTGCAATAATTGGAAGATGGATTATAACTAATACTATTGTAGGTAATGGGGCCATTATGCATAACTATTGTTACATGCAGAGTGAAGGATCATCAAATGCATTGTACAAGGGGTAACTTACTGTAGCTAACAACCATACCATGAAGACATTGCACTCAAAGAACTGTTCAGTAATATGTTTGAGAAACCTCACATCGTGTGTAATGTAATGGCCTCTAGTTGATTATGCTTGAATTAAAGATTATATTTCTTTTGTAAATTTTCAATAATGGATAAGGGATGGACTCCCTTGCTACCATTGAGTGAGGGGAGACCTCCCTCATGAAACATTTAATAAAATAAATGTTTTCTGGCATTTACATTTAGGGTTTCTAGGGTAATATTGGTGTCCATTTATGTTCTTGCCTCTTTGGTTATCTTGATGATATGGTCACTTTGCATAAAGTTGAAAATTACATCATTCATTATGTTTTTAATAAGCCTCATTAAATGAACAATGTTAATGATGCAAAGTTGTAGCAGAAAACATTATGTTAACAAGTTACATTAACAATTATTATCTTATGAGATTTATGATTCCTTTTCTAAGGTTAGTTCACTTAATGATCATGATTATATAATTTGACTATCAGTTAAGCAGTATGGGATAAGTTATTCGGGAATATTACACAGTAGTAACACTGGTAAAAATTTATAATCCTATGTATTTTGTACAAGGTATACTAAGGGATGTTACATTAGGGAAACCAGATGAGGCATGAAAGCTCAATTTTCCTAAATAACATACAAAAGGTTTATCAATTAAAAACCAAAATCACAACAATATTATCTGAGAGATTGCTTCTTGGGCTACAATATGGAAAAACAAAAGGAGTACCAAACACTAAGCGTGTGATATTATGAAATATATACAATATTATATTTTTCTAGAATTTGAAGCTACATAAATGGGGTCCCTATTACCTCCTAGAGAGTGTGCTAGTGCCAAGGTTAAACTAAAATGATTTACAACTCTTTCTAGTCTAATATCCATAATAAAAATAAAGATCTATATTTCTTCTAATTAGAGAAGAACCACTTCTCTAACATTGTGTATGTCCAATAGAACATATTCAAGTAGCATCTTTAGGTGCCAATAGAGGTTATTTGTGTCCATGTAGTGGTTGAGGCGACCCCTCGAGGGCCTAGTGTCTAAATCCAAACTTTCCACCTCAACTAGGACCTCTAAATTAATGAGACATAATCGTTCATCAACAATGTCCCTCTTGGCTTGCAAAATTTTAGTTTAAACATTTGAAAAATTGAATTCTTGATACTGCATTGTGGAGATTTCGGATTGTTATTGTGCTCTCGGATTTCCAATGTCTTTATAGTAGGTGGCATCATGGCAGACCCATGGCCATTTCCTAGACATGCTAATACCCTAGAAAAAGACTTTCCATTGAAGTTTGTAGAGCAGAAGAGAAGTGATAGAGAGGTTATAATCCTAAAGCAAGGGAAACAGAGGAAGAAGGAGGGTAGGGAGGTGGCATCTAAGGGGGGTAGGGAACTGATGATATTCACGGGGAGGCTAGAACTAGGGAGAGTTGAAGGGAGCCAAATGAGCGAGGGTTCAAGCTCGAGAAGAGGAAAGATGAGGGGGAGAAAAACTGACAACTAGGGAGGCTCCCCCTACTCTTGGAGATCAAAAGGAAAGATAGTAGGGAATGCTAAGGGGGGAAAATGTTAAGAAGGTAATGTCCATCAATAGCGAGGGGGGAAATATTTTTCCAAATAAATAGTAGAGTACCAAGTTGATGGATCCATGAAATTGTAGGTTCCATCATATTCCATCTCCACGAAACAAGAGTGAACAAGTTGTAATCCACCTCCCCCATGTGAAAAGGGATTATACTTCAAGTTGCCATAATTGTTAGCCTCATGACATGACCAATGTGTTGGTTATTAGCCTACTTAGAAGCTGCACTATGAGATTTCTGGTGCAAAAAAATTTAATTACCTAATACACCTGAATATGACCATAGAAATCTTCCATTAATGTAAGCATGGTTGAAATAACTAGCCAATTAGCACACAGTTAAGTCTCATTAATCCCAAAATGATGTGAGTTATGTGGTGAAACTGGAGGGATGTAGTTTCCATGTCCTCCTTTCACTTTAGTAGGATGGATGATGGATTTTTTCCCCTCTTGATATCCTGGCAGAAACACCCCATTTATAAATAAAAATTTAAAAATATGTAAAAATCCATTTCAGCTTTACATTTTCAAGTGTCAATTTTCTTCTTCCTTATGTTATATTTATTGTTCCCATTTATAAATAAAATTTTAAAAATATGTAAAAATCCATTTCAGCTTTACATTTTCAAGTGTCAATTTTCTTCTTCCTTATGCTATATTTATTGTTTGTGGGAAATTAGCTTTAACTTTTATGATTGGATAAATAGAAAGGTAAACACCAAGTCAAAATCACTTATCACTAGATATGCACATAGCTTGAAATTCTACGAAGCATATTGGATATTGTGAAATTATGAAATTCTATTGAAATATTTAATAATTTAAATTAATTTTAGTTTTGGATTTGTCTAATGATGAAGTAACAATGGTTTAAAGATATACAAATTTGTAAAATATTCAACAATTTTTAGATTTTATTATTTTCAATATTAGGCAATTTTGATGTTAAATAGTGCTATATCATGAGTGGTTACAACTGCTTGATCATTCAGTTCATTTATTTTTTCCAACCTAATCACATTGTTTGAAAATCTAACTATTTGGCTTATAAGTATTGGGTAGCACTGTAAACCTGTCATAAGAAATCCCATGAATTTAGAGCAATTAAATGCATCTATTTCCTTGAGGGTTTTTTTGTTGTGTAACAATTTTTTGTGTGCTTAATTTCTATTCCACCCCTCGAAACTCAACAAGTGGTATTAGCGCTTTGGAAATTGAGGTGAATGCACCTCTATCTATTCTATTGAACGTGGGGATTCATTGTTGTTGTGTACATTTTAGGCAACCAATGATTTGATATTCATGTGATAAATTGAAACTACACTCAATTTCTCATATGCCAATGGATGCCACAAGATACAATATATAAATATTATACAAAATTAGAGAGTATCTAGTCAACGCAAATGAGCACAAATTGTGTTTTCTCCTCCTCCTTATTCATAATTTATATATAGATTCCTTCAATAGGTAATAGAATCGATGATTAGTTAATAGAATAATAACAACTAACTATTTATCTATATTTCCAAGATTACTCTTCTGATACTAATTACATAGGTTGGCTTAAATTTTTGTTGTACACATCCTTTCTAATAGCTCGAACAGTCCCAATACCTTAATATATACACATATATTATATATATTTATTACTGTAATACCGAATCTGGCTAGACTCACGAATAGAGTAAATGGATTATTTAATCTATAGGAATACCATAAGTATTCAATGCTTCCTTACCCAAAATTTACTCAATAATTTTGTGTGAGGTTTGTCTTTAAATAACAAACTCTGTTAAATACCTTCATCTGCTTACTATGATCCTCTTTTGAGATACACACACACAGATCATCTATATATATATAACCTTATGTCCAGTAGAAATATTAATGGATTCCTCACAATACCCAAACAAAAATTCTATCAATTAGTGCATAAGATGAATTCCTTACCTGCATGTACTTTTAAAGAGAAAATACTTAATTTTCTGTTCAACCTAATACATACTGAAATCTCTAACTGCTATCACTATTTCGAAATATAACAAATAGAGTTTTCTTATCGATCTCAACATAATACATAGTACACAGAGTATACAAAATTTATTTCGAAAGGGATACTCTATATATGCATGTATAACTTGTCTCATATACAATTTATTCTTTAATTCAACATTTAATCTAGATCATCACCATAACGACATTAAACTATCATGAGAATAAGAATATAATGAACAAAAAATCCATATGTCTAACCATAGTTTGTTTCTTGGGAAATAATCAGGAATAGAGCACATTCCTCTCAACCATAAATTGTCACCAACAATTGCCCCCAAAATCATACCTTCTTACCTCCAAGAATCAAAAACCTCTTGTGCTTTTGAGTTATTCTCTTGTATATCTTCCCAGCTATTTTTTTTCTTACCAACGTCCTACTTTAAGGGTCTGCATCACTTAGTTACCTAGGATTTTTTTGTTTTATTTTAAGTAAAACACTTTCTTTTTCTTTAAATCGTACCTTTCTCTCTAGCTATGAGTTTATTTTGATTTTCACTCACCTCAGCTATTTTTTGTTTGTTTTTCTCCTTGGGATTTTTAGGAGAATATTTGGGAAGGTCCACCATGTGGACTTAACCATTAACATCTTTTACTAGAATGGAAAGAAGTCTCTATTAATCAGTGTTGTTTCCTTGTTATGCCTGAACAAATCACTTATTAATTAAATAAATTTTAATTACATAATCCATCATTCCAATCCTGGTTTCCATAGCCATTAACTTAAGATAATAATCCAACAGTCTCAAAATAGTCAGGCCATAAAAAACGAAAATATATGGTGTCACAAGTCCCTAGCAAGGCACAGACTAATAATGGAATTTTCACATTACAATTTGTAGAGTGCAGAGGTGCAAGATTGTGGAGAAAACACAATGACACTTTGTTTGTTCGCATAAACTTGTAATTCAATTTAAATCTCACACTTTATTTGTCCTTTTACTTAATGTAAGAAATTATTTCCATAGTTTAAATGCAAAAAATATTTTATTTTTAAATAATAAAAAACCGTAGTATAAAAGAGATGAAAAATGTAAGGTTTTTGTTTCAATGTGAACACATCCTATTTGATATTAGGATAAAAAATATATTTCTATTAGTTAAACAATGCATGTTCCCTTCTATATGCGAGTACTTAGAACATTTATACAATATACATTACATCCATATAGCAATGAGATGCGTAGTTCAAAAAGTGGACAATATGATCGTGCTAAAAATATATGTTATGAAATTAAAACCTTTTTTTCCTCTTATTTCTATATATTTGATCTATTTCTATATATTTGATCTAACTCATATTGTTGGAGCAGGGAAAATGAACACAAGTAGAACAAATATAGTTAAAGAAAATGATAACTTTGCTAAGAGGTGTATATATGTTCAATTTATCGTCATTTGATTATTATTACATTATACAACTCTATGTTTTTTTTTTTGCTATATTTTTTTATATAATCTGTGATATGTAATTTTGTATAGAGAAGGGTATATGAAAATGTATGTAGACATATGAAACCTTGTGGAACAATGTTTTTGTTCCCTGCTCCACACAACCATTCTTCCACACAAAAAAGACACTTCACTTAATATTGCATTAAATTGTGAGTAAAAGCACCACTGTTCCACTCTTAACAAGAAATAATAAATGTAATATTTTCAATAGCCTTGAAAAATTGTCATTCAAAAATAGGTTGCATCCTTAACATGTCGTGAACAGTTCTCCTTTGAAAGTCTTGCCACTCCACAACTTGCCTTGTCTCCTTCAAATTTTCTAATAGTATTAATTAATTATGCATATTGACTCATAAGTGTTACATGTTTCCTAAAAACCAAAAAAATTCTTGCCACTCCAAAACTTGCCCTCTCTCCTTCGAACCAACTATATCAAGTCGCTTTGCATATATCAAACAAAACATACAACTGATTAAAGTTAAGAAACTGCATGTTCTCACATATTCTCGTGCAATCACTGTCCAAGTGCAAAAGTGCTTCACTACACTTCCTTACCTCCGCAGAATCCTTCATTTCACATAGGTTTATGGCTTTATGCACTTGTTCTCCTGCATAGCTAAATTTGTAAAGTTTAAGATGGAAAAGAAGTTTAAAATGAAATAAGAGTGAAACACACTAGCAAAAGCTATAATAGTGTTAATGTCAATGTTAGTGCTCTGAAAGATTCTTCGCACCTCCGCACTCAGCTTTGGCATCATTAGACAGATCGATAGCAATCTCAGGCGTACTAGTGTTAGAGAACTCACCAACAAAATTACCACTCACAAAATTAGCCTTTTTTTCCATGCCTCAAACCCGAATACTAAATTAACTTTATGCACACTATGAAGGAAGAAAGGATGACTCGATATAGTCCCTTTTTAACAAACTCCCCTGCACCCAATTTATCTACAAACCCTTTCTACTGCACTTCCCCCACAACCTTTCTCCTTACTCCGCATATCACAAAATTATCCTTTTTTGTCCATGCCTCGACTCCACATATTAAATTAGCCTTATGCAAAGTGTAGAGGAAAAAAGCTTTAATCGAGATAGTCCTTACTCTTTAACAAACTCCCATGCACACAATTTATCCTTACTTCCTGCACACCCTTTCTATGCACAACAAAATCATAGTAGTTTCATATTAAATTAATATTCAAAGCTACTTTTGCATATTTCTTCACCCCTCTTCCACAACTACACTTCCCCCACAAACTTTCTCTTTCCTTCGCATATCACAAAATTAGTTGTTTTCTTCCATGGCACGACTCGAGATATTAAATTAACCTTAGTCAAATAACTTGATATAGTCTATTCTCTTTAACAAACAACTCCATACAATATTTCTCCGCATGCGCTTTCTGCCACACTTCACACACACCCTTTCGCCGCACAACAAAATCGTAGTAGTTTGATATTAAATTAGTATTTCAATGTTACTTTTGCATATTTCTTCAACCCCCCTGCTTATGTAAGGCACTTGGAACCCCTGTTAGCTTTGGCTTCATTGGGTAGAGCAGTAATAATCTCAAGCATAACAGTCTCAAAGCACTCATTGACAAATCGCCACTGATACAATTACCCTCTTTTGTCGATCTCTCCACTTCACATACTAAATTAGCTTTATGAGCACTACGAAGGAATAAATCTTGACTTGATATAGTTCCTGAACTTAACAAACTCCTCTACACCCAATTTTTCCACACACCCTATCTTCCGCACTTCCCCCACAACCTTTTTCCTTCATCTGCATATCACAAAATTAGCATTTTTTGTCTATGCCTTGACTCCGCATATTAAAGTAGCTTTATGTGGAGTGCGGAGGAAGAAATCTTGACTCGATCTAGTCCCTTCTCTTTAACAAACTCCACTGCACACCCTTTTCCCTACACTTCCCCCACACCCTTTCTCCGCACAACAAAATAGTAGTAGTTAGCGATGCCCCCTCTTATGTAAGGGACCTGCAACTCCATTTAGGTTTGGGATCATTAGACAAAACAATAACAATGGCATGCATAACAATGTCAGAGCACTCATTAACAAAATGGCCACTCACAAAATTAGCCCCTTTTTTATTTTAAAATGGTTTGTCAGACACTAAAAATAGCGAAAATAAATTACCCTCTACCAAGGGGATTATGTCACATCAAGCCTCGCTCAACCAATGCAAAATTAGAAATAATATTTCCAGAAATTTAAAAGTGATTTTTGAATTTATAGACAAATAGGAATATTCAACATATTCCCGAAACCTTGGTTAAAATTGCAAAAATTCGACAAAATAATCGATAGTCAATAGATTTTGACCATGAGGTGAGTGTTATAGTCCTTGGCGAGGCAGGGACTAAAAAACATTTATTAACATTCTTAACTATGGAGATTTATCCCAAAATTCTGATGAAGATGCTTAATTTATAAATATGTTTTGTTACAATACCATGAATCAGTATCATGACTTCTCAATATCACATGCTCAAAAAACCATCACTAACTTTACATTACAATTGTTCTTATGACATTTTTTAAAATTAATTAATTTAATTAAAAGAAAAAAGTGCATAACTACTTTGAAGTTAAATATAAACCTTTGATTTGATTTGTGAACACTACTAAAAGTATTATAGAATATTATGTGGAGGTTAAATCCCTACGGATTACAATTATTTCTTACACCCAATATAAGGTGAATGTTGTTACGTAAATAAAATAGTACTTACATTGACAAAATAAAAAATAATAATAACATAAAAAAAATCAATGTACACCATAAATAAAATACTTCAATTTCCACCACAATACTACATTTTTATATAGAGAAATAATGTAATTGAAAAAAAAATAATAATATGAGAGATGTAAAAATAATATTAATTAATATGGAGCTCACTCATGACATGTAGAAATAATATTATTCATATTATATGATGTGTAATCCATTATATGTACTTAACATGCAATATTTAAAACAAAATTATATTAATAACAAAACTAAATTAGTGCCCATCATAAATTATTTCGATAATTATATTAAATAACATAATTTCATATTAAGTTTATATGGAGATGTTTTCATCTTGAGAAATAAAGTCTCTCTTAATGTTTGGTAAAATAAAAATAAAAATCTAATTAATAATTAAATTAAAATTATAAAAACCCAATTCCAAAATAAACACTATTAACATAAAATATTAAACAAAAATACTATTAAAATATAATCATTTATTTTAAACAATATACCTCATACATAAAATATTAAACAAATACACTATTAAAATCTAAACATTTATTTTAAATAATATGCCTAATACTTAAATTTTAAATTTCATAATTTTATTATTAAAATTATTAAACTATAAATCATAATTTAATTTAATTTAACCAAAAATTAAAATATTGTGATAATTAAAATTATCAGATTTATCCCCAACACAATTTTTCAATAGTAAAACATTCCGATCTCTCTCACAATCCATAACAGAAATGTTTCATCTACAATTTATTGGCAGACAAGCCAACTGCACACCGCTTCTTGCCCATGCATGCACAGGTTTCTGCACATCTGTATATGTCTCAAACATGCCATCTATATGGCGGATATAGTTTTTGTATAATGCTCCTTCACGTTTTCTGCTGCTGCAGACGCTTTATATCCTTCTGACTTCACGTCGGCTTTATGCTCTTTTTTCTCAGCGTTTTCTAACAGTCATCATACACATATGCACCTCTCCAAGCATATGATCCATGTCGTCCCATGTGCAGTCTATATCAGGCTCATTCTGTTATACTATCAGTTACCAAATACATATGCGTCTCCAAGCATATGCTCCATGTCGCCCCATGTGCAGTCTATGTATCAGGCACATTCTGTTATACTATCAGTTATTAAATACATATGCGTCTCCAATGCATATGATCCACAATGTAATCGATCAATATATCTTTCTCAATATATAATATGCCGATTTTTTCCTTCTGAAAAAAAGACAAGCCAACTGCACACATCAACTCGCCACCAAATTCGGCAGTATAGGGAAAAAAATAAAAGAAATCGAATATACCCGAATTCGTTTGGTTCGCATGAATTATTATAAAAAGTTGATTCGTTTTCTGACACCTAACTATTACTCATGGAAAAAAAAAAGTAATTTAATACGAATTTTAGCGTCACCGGAACCGTAAAAGAACATTAATAAATTGCTGCTTATATTCATCACAACCGAGAGAGCATCGCAACCAAAATAAGAGTCAACCCACAACCCAGAGAGTAGTAACAGTCAGCATCGCAACCAAAATAAGAGTCAACCCACAACCCAGAGAGTAGTAACAGTCAGCATCGCAACCAAAATAAGAGTCAACCCTATTTAGATTATATGTAAAATTGGTACATTATAAAATAGTTAGCTAAATATTTTAATATATACTGGTCCATTTTTTTAATTGAAAAATATCTAACCAGATTATTTCGATATTGTATTCGAATTCAAATTCAAATTTGAATTTGAACTTGAACTTGGTATATTAATAGATTTTCAAAGTGGAATCATAAATAGATATAGGGGATGTGATAAGGTCAGTAAAATTTTCCATTATTTTTTTTATAAAAATATAATGACAGATATATAATAATGTTTTTTAAGAAAGAAGTAAACAGTAACAAGCTATTGTGATTACATCAAATTTTAATGAAAGATGATGTTTTTTTTAAGTTTAAAACACCGATTTTATAATGCGAAATTAAAACTTAATGTCCCAAGAAAATATACTTACCTACAGTCATTAGTGCTTGCTCACAAGTGAAAACAAAGGAAGTTTTCCAAAACAGTTGAAGCACTTCTTTGAACTTTTGACTATAGTTTTATAGCAGCACCTATACTGCCAATTTGCCCGAGAAAAAACTGTAGCCAATCTGCCCCAAAAAACCGTGTTGAGACACCAAGTGTGAACAACTAACACTGTTCTAAATATCAGCGAGAGGGATTTAGTTGTTCAGCTTCTTTTTAAAAACACGTAGCTTTAAAGAAATCGATTGCTGATTGAAAACTTTGCAATAAACATTCCCAGAAAATAAAACAAAGCAATACGGAAAAATTTTGAATGTCGATTGGTGATCCTGTTTTGTTCAAACGCAGACCACAGCAAAAAAACATATACAAGCTCACTCCTTAGATCTGAGAAAGTAAGCAACCATCCAAGACGGCTGTAGCAGCAGTGCTAAAAATATAGTAACACAATCTTCCTGCAAGTAGAAAATCTGAAGGCACTTCCAAGCTCTGCTCTCTCACTTGATGGTGTAAAACTGAAGGGATTGAGATGCTAGCTTGGGGACCAAACAGATAAATTTATAGCCAAGCTTCCATCAAGCTTCTGATGGCTATGTGTCAAGTGTTCCACAGATCAAGGTAGAGAACTCCAAATGGAGTAATGGACCAGTTCAGAAGCTCGCAACAAGAAAATTAATTAACTGCAGTTGATTTCCTTAATTTAAGGAAATTACTGCAGTTGGTTTCCAGAAATTAAGGAAAGACTGCAGTTTACTTCCATAATTGTAGGCGGCAGTTGGTAAAAAAATTAATGGAGCTTAACATTCTCCGACTTGGTCCATACTTCCAAACTTAATGTCTCAACTTAAAACCCATTGATAATCTGTATTCAGTAATAGATATATGAATCATGGCGATAAGTCCTCTAATGACGAGTATTATCCTCCATGTATTACTATGTATTTATTCTTATTATAATTTATGTGGCAACAATTTCTTAATGAATAAACCTTATGTTTATTCTTGGTCCTTCTTAAATGAATTTTCTCAAATCAACTTAAGGTGCAAATAAATATGAGAAAAAACATCACAATAATTAAGAATTTCATTAAAATAACATTGTCCATTCAACGAGAAACTACATAATGGAACCAAGTCCCATATTCATTACATGATCTTTGAATTTAAACGGTGGCATGCCCTTAGTCAAAGGATCAGCGATCATCAACTCAGTGCTGACGTGCTCAATGACCACTTTCTTTTCTTTAACACATTCCCTTATAGCTAAATACTTAATGTCGATGTGTTTATTTCAATTCCCACTTTTGTTGTTTTTAGCCATAAAAACAGCAACTGAATTGTTGCAATATATTATCAATGGCTTAGAGATAGAATCCATAATTTTAAGCCCAGAAATGAAATTCTTAAGCCATACACCATGTAAAGTAGCCTCAAAACAGGAGACGAACTCGACTTCCATAGTGGAAGTGGAAATCAAGGTCTGCTTGGCACTCCTCCATGATACAGCTCCACCGACCATCATAAAAATGTATCCTGATGTTGATTTGCGTGAATCAACACATCCAGCAAAGTCAGAATCTGAGTGGCCAATTACTTCCAAAGTGTCCGCCCGTCTATACATAAGCATGTAGTCTTTGGTTCTTTGAAGGTACCTCATTACTTTCTTTGCAGCTATCCAATGGTCTAAACCTGGATCACTCTGATATCGTCCTAACATTCCCACAACAAACGCAATGTCAGGTCTTGTGCAGACTTGAGCATACATTAGGCTTCCAACAGCAGAAGCATATGGAATGTTCTTCATTTGTTCCCTTTCAAAGTCGTCCTTCGGTCATTGGTTCAAATTGAACCTATCACCCTTCACAACGGGAGCTACACTTGGTCAACAATCCTTCATCCGAAATCTCTCTAAAATTGTATTAATATAGGTTTCTTGTGACAGACCCAAGATGCCACGAAATCTATCTCTATGGATCTTTATGCCAATGACATAAGATGCCTCACCCATATCCTTGACATCAAAATTTCTAGAGATGAATTGTTTCACCTCATGCAGTAAACCCTTATCATTGGTTGTTAGCAAAATGTCATCCACATATAAAACAAGAAAACAAATTTTACTCCCACTAACTTTTAGGTATATACATTGATCCATAATGTTCTCTACAAAACCAAAAGAAGAAATTACATTATGGAATTTCAAATACCATTGGTGGGATGCTTGTTTTAAACCATATAATGACTTCCCGAGCTTGCAAACCAATTGCTCACCATCACTAGAGGGGAATCCTTTAGGTTGTTTCATGTAAACATCCTCCTCTAGATCTCCATTAAGAAAAACCGTTTTCATATCCATTTGTTGCAACTCCAAGTCAAAATGAGCCACTAATGCCATAATAACGCGCAAGGAATCTTTCTTAGATACAGGAGAAAAAGTCTCTGTGTAGTTGATTCCATCTTTCTGAGTGAATCCCTTAGCAACAAGTCTTGCCTTGTATCTCTCAATGTTCCCCAATGAGTCTTTCTTTGTCTTAAAGACCCATTTACATCCAATGGCTTTTGCACCATTAGGCAACCCAACAAGATCCCAGACTTCGTTACTCTTTATGTAATTCATCTCTTCCTTCATGGCATTGTACCATAGTTCTGATTCTTTGCAACTCATGGCTTGTGAAAATCACTCGGGATCATTTTCAGCTTCAATGTTGTAGGCAGATTCTTGTAGATACACAACATAATCATTAAAAATCGCTGATCTCTTTGGTCTAGTAGATCTTCCTAATGTTGTACCATCATCTTCCTGAGAAGTATGTGGTTCAACTTGTTGTTCAAAAGTTCTTGGCAACTCTTGAACTCCCTGATCTACTGGAATATCGTCAGTAGCTTGTGGAACTTCAACAATTGGTTGTTCAACACCAGTTTGTACTTGAGGGGTGCTATGAACAATAACCAATCTATCACTTGAGGTGGAAGGTTGAGATTCTGATTGATCTTTTTCAGAAACTATGTTCCTGGTTTGATCGCTCCCACTGATCAAGTCATTTTCAAGAAACTTTGCATTTCTTGATTTCACAATCCTAGTGCTGTGAGATGGACAATAAAATCTATAACCTTTAGACCTTTTAGCATATCCAATGAAATACCCACTAATGGTCCTTGGGTCCAGCTTCTTCTCTTGTGAATTATAAATTCTCACTTCAAATGGGCATCCCCAAATGCGCATATGTCGCAAACTCGGTTTCCAACCTTTCCATAATTCAAATGGCGTTTTAGGAACCGCCTTGGTTGGAACTCGGTTTAATATATACACTACCATCTTAAGTGCTTCAGTCCACAAGGATTTAGGAAGATTGGAGCTGCTAAGCATACTCCACACCATGTCCAATAAAGTTCGGTTTCTTCTTTCTGCTACACCATTCTGGTCGGGTGAACCAGGCATGGTGTATTGGGCAACAATCCCATGCTCTTGAAGAAATTTAGCGAATGGCCCAGGTGCTTGTCCATCTTCTGTGTATCTACCATAATATTCTCCACCTCTATCTGATCTCATGATTTTAATTTGCTTGCCGCATTGTTTTTCTACTTCAACCTTAAAGATCTTAAAGGCATCTAATGCTTCACTCTTTTTATGAAGCATGTAGAGATACATATATCCTGAGTAATCATCTATAAAGGAGATGAAGTATCTCTGACCATGTGAGTCCATGTCTGGACTACATATATCAATATTTATGATCTCTAATATGTACGAACTCCTATTGACACATTTCTTTGACTTGTTGGTCTGCTTTCCCTTTATGCAGTCCACACAAGTCTCAAAATCAGTAAAATCCAGACTATTAAGTACCCCTTCATTTACCAATCTTTTAATTCTTTCTATGGAGATATGACCTAGTCTTCGGTGCCATAATTTATAGGAATCTTCATTAATAACACATCTTTTAGTGTCAGTGTGAACATGCATTGAATCATAAGTGACATTGTTTTGTAAATTAATGCAGTAAAGACCATTAGACAAAATACCATTCCCAACATAATCAGATTTATAAAATAGACTAAAGGATTTTTCAGAAAAGTTAAAGGAATATCCAAAAGGTACAAGCTTTGAAACTGAAATCAAGTTTTTAGAAAAACTTGGAACATAAAAGGTCTTTTCTAGTTCTAAAACAAAGCCACTACTTAAAGCTAAATAACATGTTCCTATAGCTTCCACATGCGAGCCCATCTTGTTTCCTGATAAGATGCTTTGTTCACTTCCCACTTGCTTCCTTAGGTTTTGCAAACCCTGCAAGGAATTCGAAATGTGAATTGTTGATCCAGAATCAATCCACCATGTGTTAATATTAACATTAACCATATTAGATTCATAACAAACAAATGAGATCAAATTACCTTTGTCCACAAGGCATTTCTGAAATTTGGCGCATTCGTTCTTCATGTGTCCCTTCTTTTTATAGAAGAAACACTTGGAATCCTTTTTGATATCGGCTTGGGGAGGTACTTTACCTTTCCCTTTCCGATTGGCTTGAGATTTTCCCTTTCCACGCATTGCCAGCATTGCACTCTCTCCCAGTTCCATCACGAGTCTTTCTTCCTCTTGAACACACATGGTCATGAGTTCATTAATTGACCATTTATCCTTATGTGTGTTGTATGAGATTTTGAAAGGTCCATATTGGTGCGGAAGGGTGTTCAGGATGTAGTGCACTAGGAAGGACTCCGATATATCAACCTCGAGTTTCTTTAATTGAGCTACAATGTCCCTCATCTGCATGATGTGCTCGCGCACACCTTTCACACTGGTGAGCCTTAGGGATGAGAACTTCATGATTAAGGTTCTTGCTTGTGCCTTGTCTGAAGTGACAAATTGATCATCAATGGCCTTCAAAAAGTCTCGGACCTTTTCATGCTGATCAATGAAACCACGAATACTAGCTGAAATTTTAGTCTTGATGAACATCATGTTTAGACGATTGGATCGCTCCCATCGTTCATAAAGCGTGATGTCCACTGCAGTGCTGGTATTAGTGAGTGCCGGTGGTTCATCTTTCCTAATAGCATAATCTATGTCCATCCACCCCAAATGAAGGACAATCCTCTCCTTCCAAACCTTATGGTTATCTCCCTTAAGTTCGGGAATGTCACAACGAATTTCAGAGAAATTTGTAGGTTGTACAACTGCATCAAAATTAAAAATCACATGCTTATGTTAAAATTGAGACTTAGATAAAATTTCATGTTTTACCAATGTAAATCATACTCAAAATTGAATCTAATGACATAAAAATTGACCGTGGGCTAAATTTTCAATTCAAACAGATTCAATTATTCATAATTCTGAACTTTATGATAAAACTTATTAATTCATAACTCCTGTGGGTAGGTTATGAAATTTTATCCTAATTAATTACATAAATATAATAAAAATTCTTGTGGGATAAAATTTATTATATTTAGTCTAATTAATTACAATTTAATGTCTAAATAATCTTATGTGATTTAACCAATCATAATATATAATTTTATTTAATTAAAGATGTTGTGGCTATTCTCTAATTAATTAAAATTATATGGATCACTAGACATTATCCATTATAAATTGCATAAACAAAAATATACACAGTTCTTCACATTTCATGCTACGAGAAATGACGTATACACAGTTTAATATAAAGCAATTTAATATATATATATATATATATATATATATATATATATATATATATATGGAAAGCGGAAACAATTACCGCACTAATCAAACTCTTAAAAAAAATTCTTATAAAATTATAAACATTTCTTTAACCAGAGTAAAAAAAAATGTTTAGTAAAATGAATAAGTCAAAATAACATTTTAAATAAACTTCATACAAGAGAACTATATGAGTAAAAACTGCGATAAATATTAGTATTACTCCAAATGACAGCAAGAATTCCTTTCTAAAATAAATAAACCTTAAATTCCTTTTTAATGAAAACCATATAATTAAAATAGTTGATATTTTGGGGAAACGTATTGTTCTTAGTCCACAGAAACTTCATGGAGACCAAGAAAACTAATGCGAGAATTAAAATATGCACTAATTTATCCCCAAACTCATTGTCGAGGGCTACACACTGTAACTAACCATAATATTAAAAAACATCACGGAAAAATTCCAACAATTCTAAGATGTCTTAGATTTCTGAGCATGGACTGTAATTTCCGTTATCATAACAACATAATTTGGTAAGCAGAACACACCAAGGCAGAGATAAATGTTACGCTCTGATACCAATGTAAGTTTAAAACAGTGATTCTATAATGCGAAATTAAAACTTAATGCCCCAAGAAAATATACTTACCTCCAGCCATTAGCGCTTGCTCACAAGTGAAAACAAAGGAAGTTTCCCAAAACAGTTGAAGCACTCCTTTGAACGTTTGACTATAGCTTTATAGCAGCACCCTTACTGCCAATTTGCCCGAGAAAAAACTGTAGCCAATCTGCCCCAAAAAACTGTGTTGAGACACCAAGTGTGAACAGCTAACACTGTTCTAAATATCAGCGAGAGGGATTTAGTTGTTCAGCTTCTTTTTAAAAACACGTAGCTTTAAAGAAACCGATTGCTGATTGAAAACTTTGCAATAAACATTCCCAGAAAATAAAACAAAGCAATACGGAAAAATTTTGAATGTCGATTGGTGATCTGGTTCTGTTCAAACGCAGACCACAACAAAAAAACATATACAGGCTCACTCCTTAGATCTGAGAAAGTAAGCAACCATCCAAGACGGCTGTAGCAGCAGTGCTAAAAATATAGTAACACAATCTTCCTGCAAGCAGAAAATCTGAAGGCACTTCCAAGTTCTGCTGTCTCACTGTCTCACTTGATGGTGTAAAACTGAAGGGATTGAGACGCTAGCTTAGGGACCAAACAGATAAATTTATAGCCAAGTTTCCATCAAGCTTCTGATGGCTATGTGTCAGGTGTTCCACAGATCAAGGTAGAGAACTCCAGATGGAGTAATGGACTACTTCAGAAGCTCCCAACAAGAAAATTAATTAACTGCAGTTGATTTCCTTAATTTAAGGAAATTACTGCAGTTGGTTTCCAAAAATTAAGAAAAGACTGCAGTTTACTTCCATAATTGTAACCAGCAGTTGGTAAAAAATTAATAGAACTTTACATTTTTCCAAAAAGAAAAAACTAGGCCACAAAGACTAAGTCAATGCATGGATGGTAGAAGTTAGGGTTTCCGCGATTGGGAGCCAAACAGGGTGGCTCGTTTGAATGTGGCTTTCCTCAGCCAACAATGGCAACAACCAAAAAGGGTGGCAGCCACTGCCCCCTGGCCGCAGTTGTCTTTGGCATCAGCTAGGCAAACCGGCTATGCAAATGACACGGAGAGGCTACCCGTCGTGTAGCGGGTTTGCAAACCCTCCATCCACTTACTCTTCACAATTACCTCTCAATTTTAGCTTCCAATTGCTAGCTGCATAGAAAATTCATTCAACCTATGGCATAGAAGTTTTCAAATACACCTGAATCATGGAGGAAAAGGTCCACAGACGGAATGAAATGGTCAATCGGAGGGAGAAAGAATAAAATGAAGAGACATAGTAATGAAACAGATGGACATATTAGTATTTTTTAATTGTCTATTGAAACCTATAATGTTAAGACTTGAGATAAATCTCAACCTTACATCCTAAACCAATGAAATCTAGTTCCTACTATTATTTTTCAAAACAAAACTAAAATTGTGAAAGAAGATTTCAATATAGCAACGTCTATCAATGAATAACAATTGGAACTAACAACACAAAGTTTGACCAAACATTTTGAGAAAAAGAATATGTAAACAATACATACCATCTGAGAAAACAATCACACAATCATGGCTTAGACGCAGCACTGTTGTCCCAAACACCACTGAAAGGAACATCATATCCATCTCGACAAAAACACCCAACAATACTTCATGCCCAATATACCAGAAAGACATAAGACGCTCTGCAAAAGATTCAAAACACAACCAAATCCCTATTCTGTTCAATACAGTCCTGTTCTGACAGCCAGAGTTTTAATTTGTGACAGAGAACGAAAAAATTGAAAATGAAAGAATGGCAAACAGATTCTACAGTGCAAAGTTAATGATATACACACCACCCCAAATAGATAGATAAATATCTTGTGGAAATTTGGATTATGGTCAATAGCACACACAATAATGTGGCTACCTGCGCTCTCTCGGTGTCTGAAACTTTGGTAGTGCTGATCCACACCCCCCAATATGACTGAGCAGGAATTGCAGGAGATAGTTTCGTTGAATGCTCGTGGACGAGATTTTGGACATGCCAACATGTGTATGATCGGTAAAGTTTGGCATTGAAGGCTGGCGAGCTGCGAATTGGGATGTTTGAGAATAAATGGACACATAATTACTGTCACTGTGGGGATGAACATCACCACGGTTTGGGTGGCTTCGATCACAGCTGCAGTATTGTCCAAATTTCCATACGCAAACATAGTGCTTGCAGGGAAATCTCTGTGAAATTTCTGGTAACGTAACTTATGTAGAATGAAGGAGTCATCACCATCAACAGGAAAATATACACGTTAGCTTACCAGTTTTTCTCAGACATCCCAATTCTTGGTTCGCCCGCTTTCGAATGCCCTTCTCGACCGAAAGTACATATACCCTTAAGAGTGTTGGCAATCTTCAGAGGCCCTTCCAGGAACATCACAACCGAAGAAGCTATATCCTGCAATGCCTTCTCAGTCGTATTGGCAGACATTGCTGCAGAACAAAAATCTCCAAGAAAAATAGTAGAAGGGCCCTTCGCAAACAGATTATTGAGTAAAAAGTTAAGATATGCATAGCAAACGCTTTCTTCCTTGGCCCCCCTCCATAAAGCGGAAATGAGAGTTCCTAATGTGGGTGCCCGGTGACCAGTTTCAAATGAATGTTGCCATAAATGATTGTGTAAGAACTAGTAAGGCAGAGAGGAACGTACTGCTTTTGGAGTAGTACAGAAAGTTTATAGGAAAATGGAGTACACACGGAGATAATGGTTGTGTTTCATATTTAAAACGCATTTTAGATGAATTGTTATTTGTTAATAGCTGGGCATGGACATCTCAAGTTGCCAACTACAAGTGCATATTTTTTATTGGAGCAGTTTAATTAGCAGAAGTTTTGCTTTTAGGGTGATTTTTGATGATATAATTTTCGATTAAGATTGATACACACCAAGCAGATTAGATAAATCATGTAATGCATTTCTATTCATAAAGATGCATATATTAATACATATGTTTGATCGTTAGTTCCAAAAGTTTTTTTTGACTTCCCATAATTATTGAAATTCCTCTAATCAACCCATAGTTATGGATTAGGTGTAACATCTAGATGCATATGAGTCCAAGAAGATAACTAAAATATAAAAGTGCATAACTATAAATGGCTAAATATCTAAATATACTCTCTGAAACTGGTAGATACTGTGAATACCATGTCAAACTGACAAAATAGATAGGCAGATTCAATATTATTCACAACGTTTAAATATAATTGTTTATTGATCCTTGATTTCATATTTTTGGACAAACGAATCCCTAAAGATGAGGTGTCAAGATATTTAGTTCAGAATGTGATTTTAAAGGTATATAAAAATTCAATGTTTTAACAATAAAATTATTTAAATACTCTTTAAATTAAAAAAAATTATTCACAAATTTTGAATAAAATTGAATGGAATAAGTATACTAAAACAACTACTTCTAAGACTTCTAACTATTTTTCTTTCTGTGTCTGGAGTGAATCTGCAACTGCACATTCATGGCTGTTACCAATTTACCAGACAATAAAGTTCAACTCGTGTTAGGACACTAACACCAGGGAGTGGAAGACAAGAGACCTCATAAGAATCGAAGTCACTGCTAACAACCCTATTGATTGCTGTATATCTTGATACGCGTGAGATAACATTCAAACAGCCTGTTGAACCTATCCGTGGCACATGCGTTATGCAGGCCGCGCAAAATTTTCGCCACACATAGCTGAGGTATTCATGTAGGGACCAGTATGGAGTCCGATAATGATCAAATTTTTATATTCTTTTAATCCACCAACTAAAAGAAGGAACGATTAAACAATTCTTTATGATTCGTTCAGCAATTGTCTTCGCTCTCACGCCATGGGTCGCAAGTTACCACCGCCCATTCGATTTCAACCGTCCATGAGGCAAGCCTCCTCTGCACGTTATGGCCATGTTGATGCAGAAAATAATATTGAAATTGCAAAACTCGGATCCCAGCTGTATTGGTAATCGCTACGATGTACAGAAACCTATCCTTTATTAATTTGTAATATCCAACACCGACATGATAAGCTTTAATATGTGGAGATGCGCAGCATCTTTATACTGCCCTTTTTCTCCGTTCACGTTGGCCAATTTTATGGCAGCCACACTCCAGATTGTGTACGGCATTATTTTTCTCAGGTTGACCTTCGCCAAATTTGTGGCAGCCATACTGAAAGCTGTGTACGGCGTTGATTAGCAAATTTGAGCTATGCGCTTTATACATTCTGAGTATTCAGAAGTTTTGTAAAATATTTATACAAAATACAGAAAACTTAAATAATAAAATATAATTTTTTTTTTTTTAATTTTATAATTATAAAAAATTTAAAACTTAAAACAATAACCGAGTTTTTTGAAGGCAAAAAATATCTAAATCTTAAAACATTAACCGGTTTTATGACACAAAACAAATGGAAGACTTAAACATTAACCAGTTTTAGGGTGATGCTCAAGTTAAAACATTATGCATGCCATTCTTTTAGCTATTAATCTATAATAAATATGAAAACACTTACTACATCACATATTTCAAGTTTTTAAACTTAAAAAAATTATAAAAACTCACAAAACTATAAATTATTATTATTAAAATTAAATTAAAAAAATTAATATACAAGGTGAACATATATATATTTAAAAACTACCACCTCTAAACGTGAGTTTTGCCTTTAGTTAGTTGTGGGCAACTCTTATCTGGGTTGATTTCATACATGGGGCATGCTTTTGATCAAAACACCCATCTCTTGGTTTGTCTCGCATGTCTTTCCTATTACATTTAGTCCATGCCATGCAAGTGACATTAACCAAGCCCACTCAGTGGCCAAAACCCAAACATTCTCTGTGTATATAAAAAAACTTTCACAAGTTCATCATGACATGTGATATCATAAGCAGCCATACTAGAAACTTATCAAATTTCCAACCAAACACCAATATAGAAGTGTCAGAAATTTGTTAAACAAATGTCTCATGCCCAATGATGATATGGATGCACTCTCCATCTTGGTCATGGACAAGGCCCATGTGCGCATCACTTGACCATATGACATCCTCCCCCACTCAAAATTTGTAAAATCCCTAACAACGAAATTTTTAATGAATCTGGCACACATGAGTGTTCTAATTAAAATGTTTGCAATCAAAACATCAAACAAAGAAGGGATATGAAACACAACCTCTTATTTATATTAATAACTGAAACAAAGATACATGCTCATACAATTCATACTAAAACCCCTACCAATGGCATATACAACTGATCATCAATGATTAATCTATGGCAATGAAGCCAACTTGTGAATCCTGGATGGATCCACCATACAAATGTCACCGTGGGGTTTTCATCCCGGGATCAAACTAGCACTGGCCACACCAAGTTCTCAACAAACACACAATAAGACAGAAAAACTCGGGATGATCCAAATGCCTAGCTCCTATCCCCTTTTATAGGCTTGATGGATTCTCTAGAAACTTTGTTTTATTATTTTCCCTCGAAAAATGTAGGCAAATACCATGGTTAGATACCTGGGAAAATACCATGGTAAATACCATAGTTAGATTCTGTCCATTTTGACCATATCAAGAAAAGGAATATTACAACTCCTCCCGCCCCAAGATTGCTTGCCATCAAGTAATCCACATCTATCCATAACATATGCATTTTCATATTGATATGAAGATCCCATACAAACCATTGTGCTACCCTATGCTTCGCTACTAAACAACATGAATGGATCCTTCGATACCTGGATCCTAAACAATCCTCTCATCAATCTGGCCATCAATAAATCCATTTGGATCCCAATGCCACCTAGATCCTCGGACCTCTAGGTTATGATACCAGCTCAGCCCTCCGACACTGTCTATGCCCAAGGGTCCAAGTTGTAGTATGCTCTTGGGTGGGTAGTGATGCTTGCCTATATATGTACTCCTATAGAGGGTTGCTCTGGAAATCATAACTATACTCCTCACACTGCCTTATGAGGGACTTGAGATGTTCCTCTACACTAAATAGCTTGGCTGCTAACTCGACACATATCCCTATGAGCTCCTCAAATTTTTTGTTCTCCTATAAGATAGTGTCTCAGGATATCTAGACTCTTTGCTCCAACATCACAAGCTTTGTCTTGAAATGCTTGATCTTTTCCTGAAAGTCCTCTATTAGCACTTTTGGTGCCATGCTGAATGTTTCTTTGTCTGTTTGCACCAGATGCCCAACCATCATAGATCCAACTTGAGCCTTTGACTCGCTATCTAGGAATGGTTCATCCTTCACAGTAAGTATGTCATTCTCCCCCTCATGATCATGCTCATCATGCTGGTTCACTATTATTGGCTCCTTACTCAAGTCTTCTTGATCTCCTCCACTTGTGAAGACAATATGTTGTTCATCGTCTTCGGTTGTCGAACATAGATGCATTGGTGAACTGGTATCTATAATTGACTCATCATATTCTTTATCAACATCCTCCTGGAGACCTATGGACTCAGTTGTATAGGAGTCTACATCATCAACACCATTAGGTAGAATTTCCTCATGCACTTCTGAATGCTTGTCATCCTGCAAGTCTCTTTGAGTAATGTCACAATGTTGCTCACCATCCTGAAAATCAATATACCCAACTATAGAAGACTCCCCATGATCTAAAGGAATCTCCTCTTATTTTGTCCTTGTTGCCTCCTTCCTATTACCTAGACATGAATGGATAAGTGCCCAAGATCCCTTGCAGTTAAAGCATAGTCCTCTCCTTCTTAGTTCATTCTTGCTGTAGGTTTTACTTCCTTTGTTCATGCTTCCTCCATCAATCATTTTAATATCCTTCTTAGTCAACACCCTTTTGAGAAATTTTATGTTTTGCATGACCAACTTCTCGACTAGATCATAGGCGGCTAGTGATACAACTAGTTTCTTTCTCCAAATGGTCAATAGTTTGGATCTTAGTATCTTGCAGATGTTGGCATCTCCTTCTAAAAATAAGGACATAATATTTTGCATGCTTGTTTTGACATGGTATAGATGAGATGATGTGATGCTGGTATAAACGTTCTGGAATGCCTGAAAGTTTAAGTCCTCACATTCCAGATTCAACATCAATGTGCCAAAGGTGAACTCTACCATGAGTTCTAATATTTTGCATCACTCCTGAAAGATAGGAAGCATGATGTTTTTCAACCCTTGAAGAGCTTCTACTATCAGCTACAATAACTCTCTCATGATATCATTAATGTAATAGTAGTGGCGATGTTAAAGCTATGATCCTATTGAGACAAGAAGCAACTGTGAGCCTGACCACTTCACAAAGATGATCTCAAAGTTTGGGTTGTATCAACAAAGGCATGGATGGTTTGAGAGCCCAACTAAGTTTCATGACCCATTGCATGTGCATAACACATCACACACTACAAAAGAACTCGCACATCGCATCGAACTGCAGTTCGTTCAGCCTACCCACGTGCTCGTTCAGCCTTCACCCGCGGGCGCGTGTCAACCGAACTGCAGGTCGTTACACCAAGGGTCATTGGCTTGACAACGTGACAACCGCCCTGCCGACAGTCACATACTCATGCAGGGCACATGGAAGTGCACCATCATGTGGCAAAGCACACCAAAAAATGTAGAAAATCATACGAAATATATGTGGAAAGTAATTAACATAAAATGTTATGTTTTAATGCTGGCTTTAAAGCTAACTTTATTCAATTTTAGGGTCAAATTTTGACATATGTTTTGATCTATTTCTTAAGTTTATGTCAAAAATAAAGATCACTGGTAATAGGACTCTGAACTGTATGAATAGAATTTTCAATATCTGATAGGCTGAAAAATTATTTAACATGATTTAAATCGAAAAAAGTTTATATTAAGCTCCCTATTTTGGTTCAAACTAATGCTAGTGGCAACGATATCGATCGCTATATACCATGCCATGGGCATGTATAATATGAATTATATCTATCAATGCATTTTCCATTTTTTTATTCATTTATTCATGCTTGTGAAATGTGGATTAATGGCATCTTGTGGGTAGAGATGGCGTTAAATATGTTATTTTCTATAGCGATTTTTAATTAGTTACTATATTGACATGCACATACGCTCGCTATTGTAGGTCATATGTATGTGATCTGCAATTTGATACTGTAGATCAATTCAACAATATGTTTATAATTGTTTTTACATTTTATAATAAGAGTTGGTCTCTATCAATGCATTTTCCATTTTTGTATGCATTTATTCATGGTTGTGAAATGTGGATTAATGGCAATAATTTTTATACCTATATGTATTTATTTGATGCATGCAAATAGAATGCAAACTATTTTTGATAAATAAACATGTTTTTATAATTATATGCATTTATTTGATGCATGTGTAATATGGATATATAGGCATGTTTTGATAATCTTTATGCATTTTATTTAATGCAAGTAAGATGTGGATAAAAAAAGATGGTTTTGTATAATGTAATTGAGAGATAGACAATAAAGATAGCTAAATTTTTATATTATTTTCAATAACAAGATTAATAGTAGTTCATGTTGGTAAACATGGTTTTATATTGCAAGTGGGTTGATACACATGATTTTGCAGCAAGAAAACGATAACTGAGAATTATTACCATGGTTTTGTGCGTTTAACCCATGATTTTACATTTTTTTAAATACACTAATAGTATGATTTGCATATGCTAATTAAGGTGTTAAAAAGTTATGGTCTTATACTTAATGATGCATTTAAAAGTAAAAGATTAGAGATTACTTTTACTTTTATTTATGCATATTCATGAAAGTGTTACATCAATAAATATATAAAGCATAGAAGAATTTTAGTGATTATGACATTAAAATAATAACTAATAGAGATTGAATGTTTGGGTTTCAATAAATTGAAATTTCATATAATCACAATGATAGAGTTTTGTCGATGATACTGGTTGCACGAAAGAATCATTACCTATGTGAAGAATATATTGGCAATTTCTAATCCTTTGTGCAATAATTGAAAGATGAGTTATAACTAATACTATTGTAGGTAATGGGGACATTATGCATAACTATTGTTACATGCAGAGTGAAGGATCATCAAATGAATTGTACAATGGGTAACTTACTGTAGCTAACAACCATGCCATGAGGACATTGCACTCGAAGAATTATTGGGTGATATGTTTGAGAAACCTCACATCGTGTGTAGTGTAATGGCCTTTGGTTGATTATTCTTGAATTAAAGATTATATTTCTTTTGTAAATTTTCAATAATGGATAAGGGATGGACTCCCTTGCTTCCATTGAGTGAGGGGCAGCCTCCCTCATGAAACATTTAATAAAATAAATGTTCGCTAGTCTTTACCTTTCAGGTTTCTAAGGTAATATTGGCATCCATTTATGTTCTTCCTTATTTGGTTATCTTGATGATATGTTCACTTTGCATAAAGTTGAAAATTACATCATTCATTATGTTGTTAATAAGTCTCATTAAAAGAACAATGTTAATGATGCAAAGTTGCAGCAGAAACAATTATGTTAACAAGTTACATTAACAGTTATTATCTTATCCCTGGATGCGGGTGTTTAAGTAGCTATCACTTCGGATGGGACAGAGGTGGCACAAGGAGGCATGACACCTGCCCACCCAGTACAACATGATCAACCGGTTCATAAATAAAGGCTCTCGGAATTTGATGTATGCAGAGTTCACTTGTTCGTTGTTCAACGGCTCTGATACTCCATCCTTGTCTGACACCCTGGTTTATGCGCCTGCACGCGCCAGATCGATTCAAACTTTGGCTCCATTCACTGCTGTAGTTATATTGGATGATTCTCGAGACCTGAAGGAGATTGATATTGTAAATCTCAGTTATGAGCCGGCGGGGGAGAAAATCCCGACGATTCACTCGCAAAATTCTTCAAAGTCAGGTTGGAGCTCCAATTTTGGCACTATTTATGTGGGTCTCATCCTCACTGATGCTTATGGTGGAATGAACGGGGAGGCGACTCTATATCCAAGCTCTAATCTTACGGCAAAGCTGCCTTAGTCCTCCTTTTGGTTTTTATCTGAGGCACTAGGCCTGCGAACTGTAGTTTTCCTGTTTTCCGCTAGCCTGGTCTTTGTGGTCACATGCTCCGCTAGATTTGTCATCGTTGCTGCCCTGCCTCGCTCTCTTACCACTGCTTCAATCGTCCCGATGCCTCGTCGTCGCCATCGAATGAGGTCCCGACGAGGTTAGCTTAGGCGGGTGTGTTCCAACCCGTCCACCGAGTTGCCCAACCCTTCAAGCGACTTCTTTGTTGGGCGCTATCCTTGCACTTGAAGTGGAAGAGGGTGTCCCTCATATGGCTTTGTGCTCTTCACCTTTTGCATCACTCTGAATCATCCAAGCATCACGATGCATATTTTAGTGGTATTCCAAGAGGAAGCCCAAGAGGGAGAGCCTAGTTCCCATCAGGAGGGCCCAGGATCTGTTTCTATTCCGACATTAAGAATCCAGTTGGAGATTGGTAGAGAGTCTTTGCAAGTTCCCGAGGCACTAACCAGCAGTGCTCTAAACGTGGCTATAGCGTCGGTCGACCCTGGTCCATCCAACTCAGTAGCAGCTCCTAAAGGGAACATGTATGATATAGGTTGGTGCCAGATTATTGAAGAACCTCTTGATGTTTAGCTTATTTTTTGTTGCCATGATAGCTCGATAGGCGGCCCATACTATGGGGCTTGTTTTTGTTCAGATGGTGATATGGAATTTCAGCTCTTTTTTTGTATTTTGTAAGCTCAGTAAAAGGTTCAAGGCTGAGCTCCCTAAACTAGGGCAGTCTCTTTCCATGTTTATCTTGACACATTTGCCTCTCTTCAAGGCAATGTATCTGACTTCGGTCTCGCTGTAATTTTATTCCATTTTTGTTAATAGACTAATCTTACTTAGAAAAAAAGCCAATTATCATCTTACGATATTTATGGTTCCTTTTCTAAGGTTAGTTCACTTAATGATCATGCTTATATAATTTTATTATCAGTTAAGAAGTATGGGATAAGTCATTCAGGAATATTACATAGTAGTAGCACTAGTAGAAATTTATAATACTATGTATTTTGTACGAGGTATATTGAGGGATGTTACATTAGGGAAACCAGACGAGACATGAAAGCTCAATTGTCTTAAATAACATACAAAAGGTTTATCAATTGAAAACCAAAATCACAACAATTTTATCTGAGAGACATTGCTTCTTGGGCTATACTATGGGAAAAAAAAGGAGTACTAGACACTAAACGCGTGATATTATGAAATATATATAATATTATATTTTTCCAGAGTTTGAAGCTACATAAATGGGGTTCCTATTACCTCCTAGAGAATTTGCTAGTGCCAAGGTTAAACTAAAAGTATTTACATCTCTTTCTAGTCTAATATCCATAGTACAAATAAAAATCTATATTTCTTGTAATTAGAGAAGAAACACCTCTCTAAAAATGTGTATGTCCACTAAAACATATTCAAGTAGCAACTCTAGGTGCCAATAGAGTTTAATTGTGTCCATGTAGTGGTTGAGGTGACCCCTAGAGTGCCTAGTGTCTAAACCCAAACTTTCCACCTCAACTAAGACCTCTAAGTTAATGAGACATAATCGTTCATCAACAATGTCCCTCTTGGCTTGCAAAATTTTAGCTTGAATATCTGAAAAGGTGAATTCTTGATACTACATTGCGGATATTTCAGATTGTTATTGTTCTCTAGAATTGCCAATGTCTTTATAGTAGGTGGCCTCATGGTAGACCCATGGCCATTTCCTTGACATGCTAATACCCTAGAAAAAGACTTTCCATTGAAGGATGTAGAGAAGAAGAGAAGTGATACAGAGGTTATAATCTAGAAGTAAGGGAAGCAAAGGACAAAGGAGGGTAGGGAGGTGGCATCTAAGGTGGGGCAGGGTAGTAAGGATATTGAGTGGGAGGCTAGAACTATGGAGATTTGAAGGGAGCCAAGTGAGCAAGGGTTCAAGCTCGAGAAGAGGAAAGATGAGGGGGTGAAAGACCAACAACTAGGGAGGCTCCCCCTATTCTTTGAGATTCAAAGGAAATATAGTAGGAAATGCTAAGGGGGGAAGATGTCAAGAAGGTATTGTCCATCAATAGCGAGAGGAGAAATATTTTTCCAAATAAATAGTAGAGTACCAAGTTGATGGATCCATGAAATTGTAGGTTCCATCATATTCCATATCCACAAAACAAGAGTGAACACCATGTAATCCACCTCCCCCATGTGGAAATGGATTATACTACAAGTTGTCATAATTTTTAGCTTCATGACATGACCAATGTGTTGGTTATTAGCCTACATAGAAGCTGCACTATGAGATTTCTGGTACAAAAAAAATTAATTACCCAATACACCTGCATAGGACCATTAAAATCTTCCATTAGTCCAAGCATGGTTGAAATAACTTGCCAATTTAGCACACAATTAAGTCTCATTAATATGAAAGTGATGTGAGTTATGTGGTGAAACTAGAGGAATGTAGTTACCATGTCCTTCTTTCATTTTGGTAGGATGGACGATGAATTTGTGCCCCTATTTTTATCCTAGTAGAAACACCCCATTTACAGATAAAATTAAAAAATATATGTAAAAATCCATTTCACCTTTACATTTACAAGTGTCAATTTTCTTCTTCCTTATGATATATTTATTGTTTGTGGGAAATTCTCTTCAAATTTTATGATTGGATAAATAGAAAGGTAAAAACCAAGTGAAAATCACTTATCACTAGATATGCACATAACTTTAAATTCCACAAAGCATATTGCATATTGTGAAATTATGAAATTCTGTTGAAACATTTAATAATTTAAATTAATTTTAGTTTTGTATTTGTTTAATGATGAAGTAATAATGTTTTAAAGATATAGAAATTTGTAAAATATGGAAAAAAAATATTATTTTCAATATTAGGCAATTTTGATGTTAAATAGTGCTATATGATCAGTGGTTAGAACTGCTTGATCATTCAACTCATTTCTTTTTTCTAGCCTAGTCACACTGTTTGAAAATTTAAAGATTTGGCACATAAGTATTGTGTAGCCATGTAAACTTGCCATAAGAAAATCCCATGAATGTAGACCAATTAAATGCATCTTTTTCCCTTAGGGTTTTTTTGTTGTGTAACAATTTGTTTTTGTTTAGTTCCTATTCCACCCCTCGAAACTCAACAAGTGGTATTAGTGCTTTGGAAATTGAAGTGAATGCACCTCTATCTATTCTATTGAATATTGGAATTCTTTATTGTTGTGTACATTTTAGGCAACCAATGATTTGATATTCATGTGATAGATTGAAACTACAGTCAATTTCTCATATGCCAATGGATGCCACAAGATACAATATATAAATATTATACAAAATTAGTGAGTATATAGTCAACACACTTGCGCACAAATTGTGTTTTCTCCTCCTCCTTATTTATAATTTATGTATATATTTCTTCAAGAGGTAATAGAATCGTTGATTAGTTAATAGACTAATAAAAACTAATTATTTATCTATATTTCCAAGATTACTCTTTTGATATTAATTACATAGGTTGGCTAAAATTTTTGTTGTACAAATCCTTTCTAATAGCTAGGGAAGTAACAATACATTAATATATACACACATATTATATATATTTATTATTGCAATACCCAATCTTGCTAGACTCACGAACATAGTAAGCAGAGTATTTAATCTACAGGAATACCATAAGTATTCAATATTTCCTTACCCAAAAGTTATTCAATAATTCCGTGTGAGGTTTTGTCTTTAAATAATTAACTTTGTTAAATACCTTAATCTGATTACTATGAGCCTCTTTTGAGATTCGAAATGATACACACAGACACTGAAAATTATATATATATATATATATATATATACCTTATGTCCAGTAGAAAATTTAAGGGATTCCTCACAATACCCAAACCCAAATTTTATTCATTACTGCATAAGATGAATCCCTTACCTGCATGTACTTTTCAAGAGAAAATACTTAATTTTTTTGTTCAACCTACTACATACTGAAATCTCTAACTGCTATCACTATTTGGAAATATAACAGATATAGTTTTCTTATCGATCTCAACATAATACACAGTACACAGAGAGTATACAAAATTTATTTCTAAAGGGATAATTTATCTATACATGTATAACTTATCCCATATACAATTTATTCTTTAATTCAACATTCAATCTATCTCATCACCATAACGACATTAAACTATCATGAGATTAAGAATATAAGGAAAAAAAAAAACATATATCTAACCATAGTTTGTTGCTGGGGAAATAATTATTCCTCCCAACCATAAATTGTCACCAACAATTCCCCCCAAACTCATACATTCTTACCTCGAGGAATTAACAACCTCTTATGTTCCTGAGTTTTTCTCTTATATATCTTTCTAGCCGGTTGTTTTCTTACCATCATCTACTTTAAGGGTCTACATCACTTAGTTACCTAGGATTTTTTATTTTATTTTAAGAAAGAGTATTTCTTTTTCTTTAAAGCATACTTTTCTTTCCATCTATGATTTTATTTTGATTTTGACCCACTTTAGCATTTCGCTCTAGCTAATGTTTAACATAATCTTTCTTTCCCATTATGCTATTTTTTGTTTGTTTTTCTCCTTGCGATTTTTAGGAGAATATTTGAAAGGTGCACCATGTGGACTCAACCACTAACATATTTTTCTAGAATGGCAAGAAGTCTCTATTAATCAGTGTTGTTTCTTGGTTATGCCCAAACAAATCACTTATTAGTTAAATAAATTTTAAATACATAATCCATCATTCTAATCCTGGTTTCCATAAACATTAACTTAAGATAATAATCCAATAGTCTAAAAATAGTCATACCATAAAAAACAAAAATATATGGGTGTCACAAGTCACTAGTGAGGCATAGACTAATAATGAGATTTTCACATTACAATTTGCAGAGTGCGGAGGTGAAAGGTTGCAGAGAAAGCACAATGGCACTTTGTTTGTTGGCATAAACTTGTAATTCAATTTAAATCTCACATTTTATTTGTCCTTTTACTTAATGTAAGAAATTATTTGCATAGTTTAAATGCAAAAAATATTTTACTTTTAAATAGTAAAAATGTAGTATAAATGAGATGAAAAAGGTAAGGTTTTTGTTTCAATGTAAACACATCCTATTTGATATTAGGATAAAAAAATATTTCTATTAGTTAAAAAATGCATGTTTCCTTCTATATGCAAGTACTTAGAACATTTATACAATGTACGTTACATCCATATAACAATGAAATGTGAAGTTCAAAAAGTGGACAATATGATAGTGCTAAAAATATTTATACAATATATGTTACTATTATGTAGCCACTAAGTCTGAATTGTTTTCATGCTATGAAATTAAAACATTTTTTTCCTCTTATTTCTATATATTTGATCTAACTTGTATTGCTGGAGTAGGGAAAGTGAACACAAGTAAAACAAATACAGTTAAAGAAAATAATAACTTTTCTAATAGGTGTGTTCATGTTTGATTTATCGTAATTTGATTATTATTACATTATACAACTCTTAGTTTTCTTTTTCTATATTTTTTTATATAATATGTGATATGTAATTTTGTATAGAGGAGGGTATATGAAAATGTATGTAGACATACGAAACATTGTAGAACAATGATTTTGTTCCCTTTTGTGCACAACCATTCTTCCACACAAAAAAGACATTTCACTTAATATTGCATAAAATTGCGAGGAAAAGCACCATCACTCCACTCTTAACAAGCAATAGTAAATGTAATGTTTTCAATAGCCTTGAAAAATTATCATTTAGAAATTGGTTGTAGCCTTAACATCTTTTGAATAGTTCCCCATGAATACTTCCTCCTTTCAAAATATTGCCACTCCACAACTTGCCTCGTCTCCTTCAAATTTTCTATTAGTGTTAATTAATTATGCATATTGAATAATAAGTGTTACATGTTTCCTAAAAACCAAAAAAATTCTCGCCACACCAAAACTTGCCCTGTCTCCTTCAAATCTGCTATATCAGGTCGCTTGACATATATCAAACAAAACATACAACTCATTAAAGTTACGAAACTGCATGTTCTCACATATTCTCATACAACCATTGTCTAGGTGAGAATGTGCTTCACTGCAATTCCTTACCTCTGCACAATCCTTCATCCCATAGGTTTATGGCTTTATGCACTTGTTCTCTGGCATAACTAAATTTGTAAAAGTTTAAGATGGAAAAGAAGTTTAAAATGAAATAAGAGTGAAACAAACTAGCAAGAGCTCTAATAGTGTTAATGTCAATGTTAGTGCTATAGAAGATTCTTCACACCTCCGCACTCAGCTTTGGTGTCATTAGACATATTGGTAGCAATCTTAGGCATACCAATGTTAGAGCACTTACTAATAAAATGACCACTCACAAAATTAGCCTTTTTTGTCCATGCCTCGAACCCGAATACTAAATTAGTTGTATGCACACCACGAAGGAAGAAAGCATGACTCGATATATTCCCTTCTTAACAAACTCCCTCGCACCCACTTTATCTACAAACCATTTCTACTTCTTTTCCCCCACAACCTTTCTTCTTGCTTCGCATATCACAAAATTATCCTTTTTTGTCCATGCCTCGACTCCACATATTAAATTAGCCTTATGCAGAGTGTAGAGGTAGAAATCTTGAATCAAGATAGTCCCCACTCTTTAACAAAATCCCTCACACACAGTTTCTCCTTACTTCTTGCACACCCTTTCTATGCACAATATAATCATAGTAGTTTCATATTAAATTAATATTTAAAACTACTTCTGCATATTTCTTCACCCCTCTTCCACGACTGCACTTCCCGCACAAACTTTCTCTTTCCTTCGCATATCACAAAATTAGTTGTTCTCTTCCATGCCTCGACTCAAGATATTAAATTAGCCTTAGGAGGACAACTCAATATAGTCTCTGCTCTTTAACAAACAACCCCATACACTATTTTTGCACATTCCCTTTCTCCCACACTTCACACACACCCTTTCTCCGCACAACAAAATCATAGTAGTTTGATATTAAATTAGTATTTCAATGTTACTTCTGCATATTTCTTCAATCCCCCTACTTAGCTAAGGCACTTGGAACCCCTGTTAGTTTTGACGTCATTGGGTAGAGTAGTAGCAATCTCAAGTAGAACAGTCTCAAAGCACTCATTGACAAAATCACCACTCACAAAATTACCATTTTTTTTATCGATGTCTCAAATCAACATAATAAATTAGCTTTATATGTACTATGAAGCAATAAATCTTGACTTGATATAGTTCCTGAACTTAACAAACTACTCTACACCCAATTTCTCCACACACTCTTTCTGCCACACTCCCCCCACACCATTTTTCCTTCCTCTGCATATCACAAAATTAATATTTTATGTCTATGCCTTGACTCTGCATATTAAAGTATTTTTATGTGGAGTGTGGAGGAAAAAATCTTAACTCGAACTAGTCCTTACTCTTTAACAAACTCCATTGAACATTGTTTCCCCTGCACTTATGGCTCACGTGAAGATCTCATCCTTGATGAATCCACCTGATGGTGTATGGTTGGGGATGTGCTTTGGTTGGTAAGCCTAGCTACTTCACGATCTCTACCAAAATGAGGTTCTTTTGGCTCCCTCTATTGACAATGAACTATAGCGGGGCTCTGGTCAAATTTGTCCATCATCATGTTCCTTTGTCGCTTGAGGGCCTCTTCGAGCAATATTTGGATAGCATCTTTTGGCCCCTCATCTTTCTCTTCATCTTCCATGGGAGGTCGTTAGGATTTGTGAGGCTATTCTTGCATAGGTTTGACCAGTTCAAGCCCTAACTCCTTATATCCTGACCTCGTTGGGGACATGCAAAGAAAAAACAGAGAAAGATCAGACCACTTTGATACAAACGTCGCATTTCTACCCGCAACTCGCACTGAACTTGTACAAACGTCGCATTTCTACCCGCAACATCGTCGCACGCTCGTTCAGCACGCGCCCGTCGTGCGCCCGCCCGCGCCCTCGTGCACGGCGACTCCGCTCGGCGCCTGTCGCATCATTGGTCGGAGGCCCTACAGGAGGGATGGAGAGAGAGTGGGAGAGAGAGTAGAGGAGGAGGAAAGAGAGAGAGAGGGAAATATGGATCTAGCCTATATATAGTATGTGTGTATATAAAAATCAGCCTAGAACTATCTTAACCCCAGCGCTACCAAGTGCCAAGAGGGATCAAATCTATTGAAGTGTAAACCTCTTTTTTGAGTGTAAAACTCACTCTGAAATATTTAATTGAAGATTAAAATAGATCTAGGGTGATAATATTTGGGTGATAATATTTCATTAGTGGATAAATCATTAGATATTCATTATGTTGTCTCCAGGTGAGATAACATTCATACACCTTGTTGCACATATCCGTGGCACATGGTTTATGGGTTATGCAGGCCGCACAAAATTTTCGTGGCACGGAGGTGTGGCATTTATGTAGGGAGCATTATGGAGTGGAATTATGAATCAAATTTTCCCCTAATTCCTTTTTTTTTTTTTTTTTTAATTCCAGCGAATAGAAGGAACTATTAAACTAGTTTTTATGATAGATTCGTTCCGCAATTGGCTTCGCTCTCCTCAGGCCATGAGTCGCCCACCGCTCATCCGATTTTAACAGTCCTCGAGGCAAGCTCTCTCCGCTTCTCACATGCTCGTGTCGATTCAGATAATATTGAAATTAAAGAGTTCGGATCTCCACTATGTTCTTAATGGTTAGGATGTACAAAAGCTTATGCTTTGCTAATTTGTAACGTCCCACGCCGACATCATAAGGTTTAAATATGTGGAGTTACACAGCAACTTTATAGTGCCCTTCATCCGCGTTCAAGCTGGCCAATTTAGTGGCAGCCACACTCCAGATTGTGTATGCCATTATTTTCTCGTGCTCGCGTTGGCCAATAATGTTGCGGCCACACTCCAGAATGTGTACGGCATTCATTTCCCACATTCGCGTTGGTCAATCCTCTTGCGGCCACGCTCCAGATTGTGTACGGCATCCTTTCCTCGTGTTCACGTTGAACAATTTTGTGGCAGCCACACTCCTGATTGCGTACGGCCCCTGTTCGTGTTAGTCAACTTTTGGATTCTTTTCCGCCATTATTTTGGCCATTTTTGTTGCAGGGAATCTCGATATCGTGCGTGGCATTCTCAATTTCCGTGAGACTCATAATTGTCGCCGATTAATCTTATCCTATTCAATTGATTATTCCATTATTAAACTTAGGGGAATGCTTTGAAATACATAATGTTTTATGGAGTGATTTCACTTAATTTTCTTTTATCATCATGTTTATTTTATAAGTTGGTATTCAATATAGTTTGATTATTTTTAAAAGTCAGTTAAATCGAAGTTTTCAAAGTGCAGGTTTTCATAATTGTGGAAATTGAATATAAACGAAGTAAAATTTAATTTGAAAAAATATAATTATATTTCAAATGTATTAAATTAAGTTTTCTTAAAAGTTCAAATTTTATATAAAAGTTCAATTAATATATGTATATACATTATATTTGTTATCTGGAATAATAAGAAAGAGATAATATGGATCAGATTCCTCGAATTAAGAAAAAAAACAATGTTATTTTTTTCACCAAATGAAAAACAATTAATAATCGTTCATAATCATAAATAAAGATGCACTTAATGGTATTAATTAAAAATCGTTTATAATCACAAATAAAGATGCATTTAATAGTATTATTTAATTATTAAGTAATTGTAAACATAGATACATTTAATAATATTATTTAGAAACATAGATATATTTAATTAGCCCAAAGGCTTTTTTTTTTTTAATGGTGAGGCTTTGTCTCACGTAATGTAGCTACAGTGTCGCCTCACCATTAGGCTTAATGAGAAATTAAAAAATATTGATATGCCAAATCTATCCACGCCGTTAATTTCGATGTGACGGCGAACGTTGCCTCTTCAGTATGTAACGTCAATGAATAACGTCTCTGTCACCACTGTAAAAGTTTTGGAATCTGTTCAGAATTCCAGCACACTACTTTGAAACTAACAGACCATATATTAAGAATTATTAAGGATGGGAAGGTAGAATTGCAGTCTGATATGCTAAACACCTGTTATGGTAAAAGTTGGGCCATGATTGTGAGTAGATGAAAAACAGCATGGAATACCCATTGAGCATGCCTGGGGATAAAGAGAATTCAGAATTTCTTGTGATAAAAAGAAAATCCAATATTTCATTCTGTACTTTGGTGGCAAATTGGCAATGCATAAAGCCTGGTATTGCTGCGCTTTGTAAATTAGAATCCCATTCTTTTTCTGCGGAAAGCTGTCATATGTAGGTATGCAGTGAGAAGAATTTCAGCTCAGCTCATTTTGGGGAAAAGCTTATTTTACAACTTAGGTGTGTAATGTTATTTGTTTTTATCAAAATTAAATTGAAATTTTGTTGATGTACATTAAAATAAAAATTATTAAAAATTAAAAAAAAATAACTATACAAAATATTTAAATAATATAATTTCGTTAAAAAAATTTATTTAAATAATATAATTTCGTTAAAAAAATTAAATATAAAAAATTAATGTTAAATTTATATTTAAAATAAATCTATAAAATTATGTAAAACTCAATCATATAATTTTCACCCTTGTGAAACAAAATATATGAGAAGGCCAATCAAGAGATTCTCACTAAAAACTATATAAAACTCAGTGATATAATTTTCACCCCTTGTAAAGAGGACGCTAGGAAAATTGTCACAAAATATATGAGAACGCCAATCAAGGGATAAATTGGATGCTTTAAAAATTACAGAAAATTAAGGCCATAAAGGAACAAAAACATTGACGCATCTTCTACTTTAAACACATCATTCCTTACGCTATATTTGGATGACTTTTCATATAAAATGCGACTCATGTTCCTTGCATCATTCTTCAACTATATTAATATAAAGATACCATGTATATCGCACACAGTACTCAACATTTTGGCACTGGATACAGGCCACAAGTTATATTCCATTCCTTTGTAATATGTTCTTTGTGTATTTCTTTGGAAAGATTTCAGGGTTCTTGTGCGTAGAGGTAGAGCTAATCATGCTAATTTCTTTGAAAATATTTCATTAGAAGGACTCTCTGGTTCTTGAGCTCATAGAGATAGAGTTAACTACATGGAATTTTTTGAAAAAATTATGTGGAACCTTGTATTGCGTACAGGTTTAACCATGTTAATTTCTTTAAAATATTATTGTGGTTAGAGATAGCGTTAACTATGTTAATTTCTATAGTTATTTTTAATTAGTTACTATATTGGCATGCACGTACGCTTGTTATTTTAGGTCATATGGATGTGATATGAAAGTTGCTATTGTAGATCAATTCAACAACATGTTTATAATTGTTTTTATATTTTATAACAAATCTGCATGGCACATGGAATACCGGTCAACTTTGGGATATGATGTAGTCAATCAATGTTGTATCAATTTTTTTTAAGAAAATAACGAAATAAATAATGGAGTTTATTTTTATGTAAAGAATACTATATGCAATGTCAAAAACATTGCATTCATTTTTATGTTGAGAATGAGAAATCTTGATACTAGTGCATATGACATATTGTTAAGCTGGTTTATGTTATTAAGTTGTCTATATCTCACTTCGAATATCTATTTTTGTTGTGCTTGACTTGGGCTGAAGTTGATTTCCATCAACTTTTCAAGGGGCCCCACAAAAACATTTTTGCCTCTGAGGTTATCCACATTTTTGACAAAATCCATATTTTGGGTTTGGGAGGACTCCCTCCCTATTTAAATACAGATTGATATTTCAAGTTACAGCTTGAGATTTCAAGTTAGAAATGTTGTGTTTCCAATCTGATGTTGCAGAGTCTCCATTCTTCAAACCCTAGATGTTCTCCACAAGTTTCCTAAGCTCTGTACAAACAAACCCCAGCTAGAAAGGTATAAGGATATCTACCATGGATTCTTTATTTCAACTTTTATCTAATTCATGAAACAATACGCTAAAATAGGGAAGTTTACTATGAGGATAACGACAATTGTTTCTGTACGTGCAGGTGCCTGTTGCCTCCCACTGATAACTAACGAATGACTTCTTATAAATCGATCTCTGCGAAACCCCGTCGCTGCTGCCACTCGTTGTGGCAACATTTATCCCATCGTTGTCCCTCGGCACCGAATCGTTTCCACGAAGTCGCTTTGAATTCCAAGTTCTATGAATTTCCTATCTTGGGCACCAATTTGCTGAAAATTTGGGAGAGGCTGCCTCAGTTCTTTGCTTTCGTGTGCAAATCTACAGGATTTGAAATGTCACTTGCCTACCATAAACTTGAATCACATCTAAGTTTTGTGGAAAACCCCAGAGCTTCTTTCTGCAGTAGAACCACCATGGATGATATCTACCCTTTGGCCCTCAAATTTAATGTCCTTCTGCAAGAAAATGCATCTACTCGCCTTTATCATTCCCTGGCCAAGTGTCACGCCCCTACACCTGTGGTAGTCTTTCATCCGCTTATAGCGAGGTGCGGCACTACCAATCGTTTTCTTTTCACCAATACTTACGATTGTAGACTACGCCTTAACATTCCATACTTAGTTTTATTTTCGTTACCAAGTATTATTATGTGTTCCTTTATACCAATGAATACCCATCCACATTCATTATCAACAACATTATACAAGAGAAATGCACAACAGTATAAAGGGAGGGGCAACTCCCTACAATATGAGTTTGCTCGAATATCAATATATGTATAATTCTCCACTTTTACAAAGTATAGGCTAAGTCCTTGGGAAACCCCAAATTTATACTTAGCCAAATTTCCAACTTCGGCAAACTCAGTTGCCCAGCTCGTCAGCACCTCCACACAGTCGCCGCACGACTCACCAACTCTTCGTTCACCTTGTTGCACGTCTTCGCCAGTTCGCTCTTGGTTTGGTCGCAAACGCCCAAACTGTGTACACCTGCCCACATGCAGTCCCACTTGCCAACTCTTGGCAAATGCCCAAATTGTGTGAACAACACGTAGTATTGCATGCCCAACTCTACGACCTCCAGTTCCAACCTTCGTCTCCACCGTTCCATCGTGCACGACGCACCCTCACCCGGCCACCCGTCTGCACACCCTCACCGTGTCAACCAATTCACCTCCGTGCATGGCGCGCCCTACCTGAGTCGCCTGCTCCACACTTCGGTTCCTCTGTTCAGCGGACGCCCTACTCGGTCACCCTGTCGTGCACGCCTGCACGGACGCCCTCACCTGGTCACCCGTCGTGCACGTCCACTCGAACATCTTCACCGGTCACCCGCAGGCCTAGCTCGCAGGTGGGTGCACCTGTCGTGCAGCCCTACCCGATGCCTTTGCCCAACGGGCGCCTTCACCCACGCCCTTCACCCAAGTCCATGTGCTGCCATGTGCCTTCACCCAAGAGAGGGCGCATCCACTTTTGCGCCTCCTTACGACCTGCACCTCGCACTACCTTCTTGTTGCTTGAGTGAGCGATGAGTGAATGAATGTGGAAATGCCTCCAGCGCCTCTCCAATATATACACAAGGTAGGGTGAAGTCTGGCTGCCCAGCCAACTTGCCCAATGCCTCAACACGCCATCACAAATGCTCAAAACTCAAGTCAACCCCTCATCAACCGTAGGTCGGCCTCCACAACTTCTAAGACATGCTCCAACGCATATAAGTTAACTCGCCCTCTTTACATATGTGCATAACACATCACACACTACAAAAGAGCTCGCACATCGCACCGAACCGCAGTTCGTTCAGCCTACCTGCATGCTCGTTCAGCCTTCACCCGCGGGTGCGTGTCAACCGAACTTCAGGTCGTTACATCCTCCTCCACCAAAAGTCGTTGTCGTCCTCAACAACATACCATCCTGGTAGCCATCCACCAAGATCATCAATATCCATGATGTCAACTCCTCCACATACTGCAAACATCTCTGCAACATATATAGAACCACTGTCTCCACCATGTCTCGCCTCGACAACCATCTGTCACCAAGATCACCATACTAAGGTATACACCTCATCGGTATGTTATCCATCAGAAATCATCTCAATCCATGACCATCGATCACCCTGTCACAATCTCCACATGCTGCTATCCATCGTGGAAGGTTGGCCCCTCCATCCCAAGCTACATGCTCACTGCAACATATCGTGTCGACCTTCTCATGTGCCATCATGTGAACTGCTGCCATGATACTCCAACATAATGCTAACACATCTCTGTACATGCCGGCCCCCATGTCTGAACTAGTCGAGTAGCTAATCCAACTGTCACGCTCAAGCCATGAGAATGCACATCCTCATGCCACCATCAGTTGTTTCTCAAAACATCCCGTCACATCCTCAACTCGATCAAGAATCCATCTCCATATAAGTAAGCCATGCTCAGGTCCATGAAGTAGCCCTCATCTCATCTGCAACATGTTGTCCATGATGTTTGGAGTCAATTTGCTGCATGAAATCAGCCACATCTATCCTAACATCATCATCCATATGTGTATCTCCTCAAAGTGAAGAGATCATCCTATCAACCTCCAACTCTCGGTGTGCCACATCCAGGTCCATGAAGCAACCTCCATCATATATACAATGTGTCATCCCTCAAGTTTGCCATGGAAACAAGTATACACCTGTCTTATCTATCCATGTGCTGGCCATGATAACAAATCAATCAGCTCCCATGTGTCAAAAGTGGTTGAGTCTTAACTCAACCCATGCCCAAGTGTAGTCACCAAAGCATCATCATCATTGTAACTCCATCACTCCAAAGTATCTCATATCGATCCTCCACATCAAGTTACTCTTCCAAGCCACACCCATGCATGTACTTGAAAGTATGCACTTGCATCAAAGTCTCTGACCTGAGCTCCTCAATGCATCAAATCCTCTAAGCCCATCATATGAAGTCCTCAAAATTCACAACAATCTCATGTCATCATGAGTTCCATAAGCCATCCCCAACCAACATCTCAGCAAGCATACAAGTCTCAGCCCAAAGGTTTCTGCAAGATGCCTTAGCTCTCCATGTAGTAGGAATGATCGATAGCCTGCTCACAACTCCATCCAAGTCCATGGCTTTGTTGTACAAGAGTGCACAACCTCTCCATTGGCTCATAAGTAATAAGTCTCCATGTCTTCAACCTGATGTCCATGACTAAGTTGCCCATGTAGTCCAACCAAGTAGACCCATCACAACAATTGGTCGTCCTCATCCAAGCCTGCATATTCGGTTTAGTGAGCTCGGTCACCCAACCATATCATCATCATCATGAGTCCCTTCCATCATAGCTCCCCCCACTAAAGGTTCCACCAAGACTTGCTCATGGTCTCGGCCATGAGAAGTCCACCCAAGCATCATCATACGTCAAGTGTGTGCCCTTCAATCTGTCCATGAGTCATGCCGGGCGCATAGCCAAAGTGGCTAAAGCATGACCCAATCCTCCACAACAATCATCATGTTCCCCCTTTGTCATGGGCCTTTGTACCTTCTACCATAAGGTCACAAATAACTCCAACAAGTCTTGCAACAATCAACAATCCTTGCTCCTCCATACAAGGTCTCATCATAGAAATCCATGGTAGGATGCTCCCTAGCATTGGCAAACTGGATTTTCTCTTCCCTGCGTATGGTCCATCTACCAAATGCTCAAGTGAAACACAAGTATGAATAGTACTTACATCATCATCATGAAGCTCCTCCATGTGAGTATCCTCATCCATCCATGTCTGCAAACTGCACAATCCTGGTCCAACTTGATCAATCTCAAGTTCATCATCCATCGTTGTCACATCTGCAACATCCTCAATCATCACGGCTTCCTCTTCCTTGATAGCACAATCTGCAACTTCATCTTGCTCCATTGTCCAACCAAGTTGAAGAAGTTCGTTTTCAACATTTTTTTCCAAGACTTCAAGTTCCTTTCAAATCCGGGGATTCTCTTCTTTCAACCTCTTCAACCTGTATAAGGTAAGAAAGAGCTTCCCTTCGCATTCTTCCAAACCTACCATGTCTTGTCGTTCAGCTTGGCCCAAGCACTAAGCTTCTACCCTGCTAAACTTGCTTCATTCACCAGCTTCACCAAGTTCCCTGCAATCATGAATTGGCCCTTGTTCCACTTGTAGTCCTTCACCTGCAAGTACCTGCTTCCACTGTCACTTCGTCACAAGCAACCTTGCTCACCAGTTCCAATCGAGCTCTGATACCAACTGTCACGCCCCTACACCTGCAGTAGTCTTTCAACCGCTTATAGCGAGGTGCGGCACTACCAATCATTTTCTTTTCACCAATACTCACGATTGTAGACTACGCCTTAACATTCCATACTTAGTTTTATTTTCGTTACCAAGTATTATTATGTGTTCCTTTATACCAATGAATACCCATACACATTCATTATCAACAACGTTATATAAGAGAAATGCACAACAATATAAAGGGAGGGGTAACTCCTTGCAATATGAGTCTGCCCGAATATCAATATATGTATAATTCTCCACTTTTAGAAAGTATAGGCTAAGTCCTTGGGAAACCCCAAATTTATACTTAGCCAAATTTCCATCTTTAGAAAACTGGGGTGCCCAGCTTGTCGGCACCTCCGCACGGTCGCCGCATGACTCACCAACTCTTCGTTCACCTTATTGCACGTCTTCGCCAGTTCACTCTTCGTTTGGTCGCAAACGCCCAAACTATGTACACCTGCCCACACGCAGTCCCACTTGCCAACTCTTGGCAAATGCCCTAATTGTGTGAACAACACGTAGTACCGCCTGCCCAACTCTACAACCTCTGGTTCCAACCTTCGTCTCCACCGTTTCGTCATGCATGCCGCGCGCCCACCTGGCCGCCCGTCCGCACGCCCTCACCGTGTCAACCAATTCACCTCTGTGCACGGCGCACCCTACCCGGGTCACCCGCTCCACGCTTCGGTTCCTCCATTCAGCGAACGCCCTACTTGGTCGCCCTGTCATGCACGCCTGCACGGAGGCCCTCACCTGGTCACCCGTCGTGCATGTCCATCGAACGTCTTCATCGGCCACCCGCACGCCTAGCTCGTCGGCGGGTGCACCCGTCGTGCAGCCTTGCTCGATACCTTTGCCCGGCGGTCGCCTTCACCCGCGCCCTTCACCCAAGTCCGTGTGTTGCCGTGTGCCTTCGCCCAAGAGAGGGCGCATCCACTTCTGCACCTCCTTATGACCTACACCTTGCACTACCTTCTTGTTGCTTGAATGAGCGATGAGTGAATGAATGTGGAAATGCCTCCAACGCCTCTCCAATATATACACAAGGCAGGGCGAAGTCTGGCTGCCCAGCCGACTCGCCCAATGCCTCAACACGCCATCGCAAATGCTCAAAACTCAAGTCGGCCCCTCATCTGTCGTAGGTCGGCCTCCACAACTTCTAAGCCATGCTCCAACGCATATAAGTCAGCTCGCCCTCCTTACATATGCGCATAAAACATCACACACTACAAAAGAACTCGCACATCGCATCGAATTGCAGTTCATTCAGCCTACCCACACACTCGTTCAGCCTTCACCCGCGGGCGCGTGTCAACCGAACTGCAGGTCGTTACACCAAGGGTCATTGGCTTGACAACGTGACAACCGCCCTGCCGACAGTCACATACTCATGCAGGGCACATGGAAGTGCACCATCATGTGGCAAAGCACACCAAATAATGTAGAAAATCATACGAAATATATGTGGAAAGCAATTAACATAAAATGTTATGTTTTAACGCTGGCTTTAAAGCTAACTTTATTCAATTTTAGGGTCAAATTTTGACATATGTTTTGATATATTTCTTAAGTTTAGGTCAAAAATAAAGATCACTGGTAATAAGACTCTGAACTGTATGAATAGAATTTTCAATATCTGATAGGCTGAAAAATTATTTAACATGATTTAAATCGAAAAAAGTTTATATTAAGCTCCCTGTTTTGGTTCAAACTAATGCTAGTGGCAATGATATCGATCGCTATATACCATGCCGTGGGCATGTATAATACGAATTATATCTATCAATGCATTTTCCATTTTTTTATGCATTTATTCATGCTTGTGAAATGTGGATTAATGACATCTTGTGGGTAGAGATAGCGTTAACTATGTTATTTTCTATAGCGATTTTTAATTAGTTACTATATTGACATGCACATACGCTCGCTATTGTAGGTCATATGTATGTGATCTGCAATTTGATACTGTAGATCAATTCAACAATATGTTTATAATTGTTTTTACATTTTATAATAAGAGTTGGTCTCTATCAATGCATTTTCCATTTTTGTATGCATTTATTCATGGTTGTGAAATGTGGATTAATGGCAATAATTTTTATACCTATATGTATTTATTTGATGCATGCGAATAGAATGAAAACTATTTTTGATAAATAAACATGTTTTTATAATTATATGCATTTATTTGATGCATGTGTAATATGGATATATAGGCATTTTTGATAATCTTTATGCATTTTATTTAATGCAAGTAAGATGTGGATAAAAAAAGATGGTTTTGTATAATGTAATTGAGAGATAGACAATAAAGATAGCTAATTTTTTATATTATTTTCAATAACAAGATTAATAGTAGTTCATGTTGGTAAACATGGTTTTATATTGCAAGTGGGTTGATACACATGATTTTGCAGCAAGAAAACGATAACTGAGAATTATTACCATGGTTTTATGCGTTTACACCCATGATTTTACATTTTTTTAAATACACTAATAGTATGATTTGCATATGCTAATTAAGGTGTTAAAAAGTTATGGTCTTATACTTAATGATGCATTTAAAAGTAAAAGATTAGAGATTACTTTTACTTTTATTTATGCATATTCATGAAAGTGTTACATCAATAAATATATAAAGCATAGAAGAATTTTAGTGATTATGACATTAAAATAATAACTAATAGAGATTGAATATTTGGGTTTCAATAAATTGAAATTTCATATAATCACAATGATAGAGTTTTGTCGATGATACTGGTTGCACGAAAGAATCATGACCTATGTGAAGAATATATTGGCAATTTCTAATCCTTTGTGCAATAATTGAAAGATGGGTTATAACTAATACTATTGTAGGTAATGGGGCCATTATGCATAACTATTGTTACATGCAGAGTGAAGGATCATCAACCATGCCATGAGGACATTGCACTCAAAGAATTATTGGGTGATATGTTTGAGAAACCTCACATCGTGTGTAGTGTAATGGCCTTTGGTTGATTATTCTTGAATTAAAGATTATATTTCTTTTGTAAATTTTCAATAATGGATAAGGGATGGACTCCCTTGCTTCCATTGAGTGAGGGGCGGCCTCCCTCGTGAAACATTTAATAAAATAAATGTTCGCTAGTCTTTACCTTTCAGGTTTCTAAGGTAATATTGGCATCCATTTATGTTCTTCCTTATTTGGTTATCTTGATGATATGTTCACTTGCATAAAGTTGAAAATTACATCATTCATTATGTTGTTAATAAGTCTCATTAAAAGAACAATGTTAATGATGCAAAGTTGCAGCAGAAACAATTATGTTAACAAGTTACATTAATAGTTATTATCTTATCCCTGAATGCGGGCGTTTAAGTAGCTATCACTTTGGATGGGACATAGGTGGCACAAGGAGGCATGACACCTACCCACCCAGTACAACATGATCAACCGGTTCATAAATAAAGGCTCTCGGAATTTGATGTATGCAGAGTTCACTTGTTCGCCGTTCAACGACTCTGATACTCCATCCTCGTCCGACACCCTGGTTTATGTGCCTGCACGCGCCCGATCGATTCAAACTTTGGCTCCATTCACTGCTGCAGTTATATTGGATGATTCTCGAGACCTGAAGGAGATTGATATTGTAAATCTCAGTTATGAGCCGGCGGGGGAGAAAATCCCGATGATTCACTCGCAAAATTCTTCAAAGTCTGGTTGGAGCTCCAATTTTGGCACTATTTATGTGGGTCTCATCCTCACTGATGCTTATGGTGGAATGAACGGGGAGGCGACTCTATATCCAAGCTCTAGTCTTACGGCAAAGCTGCCTTAGTCCTCCTTTTGGTTTTTATCTGAGGCACTAGGCCTATGAACTGTAGTTTTCCTGTTTTCCGCTAGCCTGGTCTTTGTGGTCACATGCTCCGCTAGATTTGTCATCGTTGCTGCCCTGCCTGCAAGTTCCCGAGGCACCAACCAGCAACGCTCTAAACGTGGCTATGGCGTCGGTCGACCCTGGTCCATCCAACTCAGCAGCAGCTCCTAAAGGGAACATGTATGATATAGGTTGGTGCCGGATTATTGAAGAACCTCTTGATGTTTAGCTTATTTTTTGTTGCCATGATAGCTCGACAAGCGGCCCATACTATGGGGCATGTTTTTGTTCAGATGGTGATATGGAATTTCAGCTCTTTTTTTGTATTTTGTAAGCTCAGTAAAAGGTTCAAGACTGAGCTCCCTAAACTGGGGCAGTCTCTTTCCATGTTTATCTTGACACATTTGCCTCTCTTCAAGGCAATGTATCTGACTTCGGTCTTGCTGTAATTTTATTCCATTTTTGTTAATAGACTAATCTTACTTAGAAAAAAAGCCAGTTATCATCTTATGAGATTTATGGTTCCTTTTCTAAGGTTAGTTCACTTAATGATGATGCTTATATAATTTTACTATCAGTTAAGAAGTATGGGATAAGTCATTCAGGAATATTACATAGTAGTAGCACTAGTAGAAATTTATAATACTATGTATTTTGTATGAGGTATATTGAGGGATGTTACATTAGGGAAACCAGACGAGACATGAAAGCTCAATTGTCTTAAATAACATACAAAAGGTTTATCAATTGAAAACCAAAATCACAACAATTTTATCTGAGAGACATTGCTTCTTGGGCTATACTATGGGAAAAAAAAAGGAGTACTAGACACTAAACGCGTGATATTATGAAATATATATAATATTATATTTTTCCAGAGTTTGAAGCTACATAAATGGGGTTCCTATTACCTCCTCGAGAATTTGCTAGTGCCAAGGTTAAATTAAAAGTATTTACATCTCTTTCTAGTCTAATATCCACAGTACAAATAAAAATCTTTATTTCTTGTAATTAGAGAAGAAACACCTCTCTAAAAATGTGTATGTCCACTAAAACATATTCAAGTAGCAACTCTAGGTGCCAATAGAGTTTAATTGTGTCCATGTAGTGGTTGAGGTGACCCCTAGAGTGCCTAGTGTCTAAACCCAAACTTGCCACCTCAACTAAGACCTCTAAGTTAATGAGACATAATCGTTCATCAACAATGTCCCTCTCGGCTTACAAAATTTTAGCTTGAATATCTGAAAAGGTGAATTCTTGATACTACATTGTGGATATTTGAGATTGTTATTGTTCTCTAGAATTGCCAATGTCTTTATAGTAGGTGACCTCATGGTAGACCCATGGCCATTTCCTTGACATGCTAATACCCTAGAAAAAGACTTTCCATTGAAGGATGTAGAGAAGAAGAGAAGTGATACGGAGGTTATAATCTAGAAGTAAGGGAAGCAAAGGACAAAGGAGGGTAGGGAGGTATCATCTAAGGTGGGGTAGGGTAGTAAGGATATTGAGTGGGAGGCTAGAACTATGGAGATTTGAAGGGAGCCAAGTGAGAAAGGGTTCAAGCTCGAGAAGAGGAAAGATGAGGGGGTGAAAGACCAACAACTAGGGAGGCTCCCCCTATTCTTTGAGATTCAAAGGAAATATAGTAGGAAATTCTAAGTGGGGAAGATGTCAAGAAGGTATTGTCCATCAATAGCGAGAGGAGAAATATTTTTCCAAATAAATAGTAGAGTACCAAGTTGATGGATCCATGAAATTGTAGGTTCCATCATATTCCATATCCACAAAACAAGAGTGAACACCATGTAATCCACCTCCCCCATGTGGAAATGGATTATACTACAGGTTGTCATAATTTTTAACTTCATGACATGACCAATGTGTTGGTTATTAGCCTACATAGAAGCTGCACTATGAGATTTCTGGTACAAAAAAAATTAATTACCCAATACACCTGCATAGGACCATTAAAATCTTCCATTAGTGCAAGCATGGTTGAAATAACTTGCCAATTTAGCACACAATTAAGTCTCATTAATATGAAAGTGATGTGAGTTATGTGGTGAAACTGGAGGAATGTAGTTACCATGTCCTTCTTTCATTTTGGTAGGATGGACGATGAATTTGTGCCCCTATTTTTATCCTAGTAGAAACACCCCATTTACAGATAAAATTAAAAAATATATGTAAAAATCCATTTCACCTTTACATTTACAAGTGTCAATTTTCTTCTTCCTTATGATATATTTATTGTTTGTGGGAAATTCTCTTCAAATTTTATGATTGGATAAATAGAAAGGTAAAAACCAAGTCAAAATCTCTTATCACTAGATATGCACATAACTTTAAATTCCACAAAGCATATTGCATATTGTGAAATTATGAAATTCTGTTGAAACATTTAATAATTTAAATTAATTTTAGTTTTGTATTTGTTTAATGATGAAGTAATAATGTTTTAAAGATATAGAAATTTGTAAAATATGAAAAAAAAAATATTATTTTCAATATTAGGCAATTTTGATGTTAAATAGTGCTATATGATGAGTGGTTAGAACTGCTTGATCATTCAACTCATTTCTTTTTTCCAGCCTAGTCACACTGTTTGAAAATTTAAAGATTTGGCACATAAGTATTGTGTAGCCATGTAAACTTGCCATAAGAAAATCCCATGAATGTAGACCAATTAAATGCATCTTTTTCCCTTAGGGTTTTTTTGTTGTGTAACAATTTGTTTTTGTTTAGTTCCTATTCCACCCCTCGAAACTCAACAAGTGGTATTAGTGCTTTGGAAATTGAAGTGAATGCACCTCTATCTATTCTATTGAATATTGGGATTCATTATTGTTGTGTACATTTTAGGCAACCAATGATTTGATATTCATGTGATAGATTGAAACTATAGTCAATTTCTCATATGCCAATGGATGCCACAAGATACAATATATAAATATTATACAAAATTAGTGAGTATATAGTCAACACACTTGCGCACAAATTGTGTTTTCTCCTCCTCCTTATTCATAATTTATGTATATATTTCTTCAAGAGGTAATAGAATCGTTGATTAGTTAATAGACTAATAAAAACTAATTATTTATCTATATTTCCAAGATTACTCTTTTGATATTAATTACATAGGTTGGCTAAAATTTTTGTTGTACAAATCCTTTCTAATAGCTAGGGAAGTACCAATACCTTAATATATACACACATATTATATATATTTATTATTGCAATACCCAATCTTGCTAGACTCACGAACATAGTAAGCAGAGTATTTAATCTACAGGAATACCATAAGTATTCAATATTTCCTTACCCAAAAGTTATTCAATAATTTCGTGTGAGGTTTTGTCTTTAAATAATTAACTTTGTTAAATACCTTAATCTGATTACTATGAGCCTCTTTTGAGATTCAAAATGATACACACATAGACACTGAAAATTATATCTATATATCTATATATATATATATATATATATATATACATATACACACACCTTATGTCCAGTAGAAAATTTAAGGGATTCCTCACAATACCCAAACCCAAATTTTATTCATTACTGCATAAGATGAATCCCTTACCTGCATGTACTTTTCAAGAGAAAATACTTAATTTTTTGTTCAACCTACTACATACTGAAATCTCTAACTGCTATCACTATTTGGAAATATAACAGATATAGTTTTCTTATCGATCTCAACATAATACATAGTACACACAGAGTATACAAAATTTATTTCTAAAGGGATACTTTATCTATACATGTATAACTTATCCCATATACAATTTATTCTTTAATTCAACATTCAATCTATCTCATCACCATAACGACATTAAACTATCATGAGATTAAGAATATAAGGAAAAAAAAAAACATATATCTAACCATAGTTTGTTGCTGGGGAAATAATTAGGAATAGAGCACATTCCTCCCAACCATAAATTGTCACCAACAATTCCCCCCAAACTCAGACATTCTTACCTCGAGGAATTAACAACCTCTTATGTTCCTGAGTTTTTCTCTTATATATCTTCCCAGCTGGTTGTTTTCTTACCATCATCCTACTTTAAGGGTCTACATCACTTAGTTACCTAGGATTTTTTATTTTATTTTAAGAAAAAGTCTTTCTTTTTCTTTAAAGCATACCTTTCTCTCCATCTATGATTTTATTTTGATTTTCACCCACCTTAGCATTTCTCTCTAGCTAATGTTTAACATAATCTTTCTTTCCCATTATGCTATTTTTTGTTTGTTTTTCTCCTTGCGATTTTTAGGAGAATATTTGAAAGGTGCACCATGTGGACTCAACCACTAACATATTTTTCTAGAATGGCAAGAAGTCTCTATTAATCAGTGTTGTTTCTTGGTTATGCCCAAACAAATCACTTATTAATTAAATAAATTTTAAATACATAATCCATCATTCCAATCCTGGTTTCCATAAACATTAACTTAAGATAATAATCCAATAGTCTAAAAATAGTCATACCATAAAAAACAAAAATATATGGGTGTCACAAGTCACTAGTGAGGCATAGACTAATAATGAGATTTTCACATTACAATTTGCAGAGTGCGGAGGTGAAAGGTTGCAGAGAAAGCACAATGGCACTTTGTTTGTTGGCATAAACTTGTAATTCAATTTAAATCTCACACTTTATTTGTCCTTTTACTTAATGTAAGAAATTATTTGCATAGTTTAAATGCAAAAAATATTTTACTTTTAAATAGTAAAAATGTAGTATAAATGAGATGAAAAAGGTAAGGTTTTTGTTTCAATGTAAACACATCCTATTTGATATTAGGATAAAAAAACATTTCTATTAGTTAAAAAATGCATGTTTCCTTCTATATGCAAGTACTTAGAACATTTATACAATGTACGTTACATCCATATAACAATGAAATGTGAAGTTCAAAAAGTGGACAATATGATAGTGCTAAAAATATTTATACAATATATGTTACTATCATGTAGCCACTAAGTCTGAATTGTTTTCATGCTATGAAATTAAAACATTTTTTTCCTCTTATTTCTATATATTTGATCTAACTTGTATTGCTGGAGTAGGGAAAGTGAACACAAGTAAAACAAATACAGTTAAAGAAAATAATAACTTTTCTAATAGGTGTGTTCATGTTTGATTTATCGTAATTTGATTATTATTACATTATACAACTCTTAGTTTTCTTTTGCTATATTTTTTTATATAATATGTGATATGTAATTTTGTATAGAGGAGGGTATATGAAAATGTATGTAGACATACGAAACATTGTAGAACAATGTTTTTGTTCCCTTTTGTGCACAACCATTCTTCCACACAAAAAAGACATTTCACTTAATATTGCATAAAATTGCGAGGAAAAGCACCATCATTCCACTCTTAACAAGCAATAGTAAATGTAATGTTTTCAATAGCCTTGAAAAATTATCATTTAGAAATTGGTTGTAGCCTTAACATCTTTTGAATAGTTCCCCATGAATACTTCCTCCTTTCAAAATATTGCCACTCCACAACTTGCCTCGTCTCCTTCAAATTTTCTATTAGTGTTAATTAATTATGCATATTGAATAATAAGTGTTACATGTTTCCTAAAAACCAAAAAAAGTCTCGCCACACCAAAACTTGCCCTGTCTCCTTCAAATCTGCTATATCAGGTCGCTTGGCATATATCAAACAAAACATACAACTGATTAAAGTTACGAAACTGCATGTTCTCACATATTCTCATACAACCATTGTCTAGGTGAGAAAGTGCTTCACTGCAATTCCTTACCTCTGCACAATCCTTCATCCCATAGGTTTATGGCTTTATGAACTTGTTCTCTGGCATAACTAAATTTGTAAAAGTTTAAGATGGAAAAGAAGTTTAAAATGAAATAAGAGTGAAACAAACTAGCAAGAGCTCTAATAGTGTTAATGTCAATGTTAGTGCTATAGAAGATTCTTCACACCTCCGCACTCAGCTTTGGTGTCATTAGACATATTGGTAGCAATCTTAGGCATACCAATGTTAGAGCACTTACTAATAAAATGACCACTCACAAAATTAGCCTTTTTGTCCATGCCTCGAACCCGAATACTAAATTAGCTTTATGCACACCACGAAGGAAGAAAGCATGACTCGATATATTCCCTTCTTAACAAACTCCCTCGCACCCACTTTATCTGCAAACCATTTCTACTTCTTTTCCCCCACAACCTTTCTTCTTGCTTCACATATCACAAAATTATCCTTTTTTGTCCATGCCTCGACTCCACATATTAAATTAGCCTTATGCAGAGTGTAGAGGTAGAAAGCTTGAATCAAGATAGTCCCCACTCTTTAACAAAATCCCTCACACACAGTTTCTCCTTACTTCCTGCACACCCTTTCTATGCACAATAGAATCATAGTAGTTTCATATTAAATTAATATTTAAAACTACTTCTGCATATTTCTTCACCCCTCTTCCACGACTGCACTTCCCCCACAAACTTTCTCTTTCCTTCGCATATCACAAAATTAGTTGTTCTCTTCCATGCCTCGACTCAAGATATTAAATTAGCCTTAGGAGGACAACTCAATATAGTCTCTGCTCTTTAACAAACAACCCCATACACTATTTCTGCACATTCCCTTTCTCCCACACTTCACACACACCCTTTCTCCGCACAACAAAATCATAGTAGTTTGATATTAAATTAGTATTTCAATGTTACTTCTGCATATTTCTTCAATCCCCCTACTTAGCTAAGGCACTTGGAACCCCTGTTAGTTTTGACGTCATTGGGTAGAGTAGTAGCAATCTCAAGCAGAACAGTCTCAAAGCACTCATTGACAAAATCACCACTCACAAAATTACCATTTTTTTTATCGATCTCTCAAATCCACATAATAAATTAGCTTTATATGTACTATGAAGCAATAAATCTTGACTTGATATAGTTCCTGAACTTAACAAACTACTCTACACCCAATTTCTCCACACACCCTTTCTGCCACACTCCCCCCACACCTTTTTTCCTTCCTCTGCATATCACAAAATTAATATTTTATGTCTATGCCTTGACTCTGCATATTAAAGTATCTCTATGTGGAGTGTGGAGGAAAAAATCTTAACTCGATCTAGTCCTTACTCTTTAAAAACTCCATTGAACACTGTTTCCCCTGCACTTATGGCTCACGTGAAGATCTCATCCTTGATGAATCCACCTGATGGTGTATGGTTGGGGATGTGCTTTGGTTGGTAAGCCTAGCTGCTTCACGATCTCTGCCAAAATGAGGTTCTTTTGGCTCCCTCTATTGACAATGAACTATAGCGGGGCTCTGGGAAAATTTGTCCATCATCATGTTCCTTTGTCGCTTGAGGGCCTCTTCGAGCAATATTTGGATAGGATCTTCTGGCCCCTCATCTTTCTCTTCATCCACCATGGGAGGTCGTTAGGATTTGTGAGGCTATTCTTGCATAGGTTTGACCAGTTCAAGCCCTAACTCCTTATATCCTGACCTCGTTGGGGACATGCAAAGAAAAAACAGAGAAAGATCAGACCACTTTGATACAATTGATCTGGATGTAAATAGGAACACAAAAAATTACAGACATAACCATAAATATAGAGAGGCAACAGAAATAATACTTCATTTCATTAATGTAAAATACTAAAATATGCTTACAAACAGAAGTAGAAATAAACTAGCTCGGTCAATGGTAGCTTATCTCTGAGAAGACATGTGGTGGCCATATGCCTCTAAACTACATTAAAATGAGGCTCAAGGGCATTTTTATTATTGAACAATAAGAGAAAACCCTAAACAACCAAAACCCTAACCCGAGGAGATGTAACACCAAGAGTTTATGGGCCCTGTTGGGGTTAGTTGGAAAACCAACTTCCCGGGGTCGTGACTTGGTCATATTATCTCTATTTGATGTGCATGATACCCCGTTGGAAATATCTCTCTAAGGACTACGACAAAAAGATGATTTTATCCAAATAAACATCGTTTAGGGCCTCAAACTGGCTCTGGAAGTTTAGGACCCGAAAACCTGCTAAAAATAGTAAACTATGCTACAATTAAGGAAACTGAAAAACTGAAAGAAACAATGGTGGGGGTCCAAGTGGAATTGGTGGGTGGCCACCAATATCCACGTGGATCAACCAATGACATCATTGATATTCAAATATTCAAATCCAAATTGGTATTCACATTTACATGGACATTGCATACACTAGATTTTTCGTACACACTGTGTCCCCTCAAACTCTCGTATGTTGCCTAGTTGAGTCATGAACCCAACTAGAAATACAATGGATGTATGGATATGGATGTTATCATGTCAAAGCTGTCAAGTTGCAATGATGGAGCTGTCACTGCTGGAATCAAGCCTTGAACCCAGCCCGAAATACAATGGATGTATGGATATGGATGTTAATTGACCCATGCACTGAGCCAATGATTTACTTAGTGCACGGTCGTTAAGAATTTCCAATTTGTTCTAGCCACACTCTAGGTTGTATACGACACTATTTTCTCATGTTGACATTGGCCAATTTTGTGGCAGCCACACTCCAGGTTGTGCATGAAGTTCATTTAATGCACTCCCATTTGCCTAGTTGAACTTTTCTATGGTTATGTTTGGGCTCTTATTTTTTTATTTTTGTGGGGAGGGATTTGCAATATTTGTTTCAATGGCTCGTTTGATTTATGCTATTGGCTTAGTTTAATTAATAAATGAAATGATTATTTTTTGTGGAATTTGGCTATACAATTGTAATAGTATTATGATTTCTTTATTTAAAATGTTTTTTTGAATTTGAATCCATAAATAGATTCAAAACCCTTAAAACCCCTAAAAAAATTGAGAGTTGCAAATTAAACAACTTAAACTTAGGATTTTTAAAATTATCTATTTAATTTTCAATAAAATTAACAAGAAAAAAGTCATTTTATCTCTTAATTAGACTAATCTTTACATAATTTTTTGTATTTAATTTTTTTTGTATTACAAAAAATTTAATTTTAAAAAATTACAATAAATTAACCATTTTTATTTTAAATCTAAAACTTCATGTATTCACCAGTTTTAGATGGCTAAGAATATATATGGAGGTATCCGTCCATTAATGGGCAATATATGTTACTCGTCGGATAATGTACTTTGTTAGAATCAATTGGCCCACGTATTAATGTATGGATAGATACATATATATTGGTTGTGGTTTTATGACAACACAAAAATCTATGGCATTCTTTTACTATGTAGGCATTGTGTACGACATTCTTTTGGTGTTTTGACATTTGCCAATATTTTGGTAGGCACACTCCAAATTGTGTATTGCAGTTTTTTTCGATGTTTAGGTTGGCCAATTTAGTGACAGCCACACTCCAGATTGTGTATGGCATTACTTTGTCATGTTCACGCTAGCCAATTTTGTGGCAACCACACTCCAAATATTTTTTGGCTTTCATTTTCCATCATTTTTGTGGCAGCCACACTCCAAATATTGTTTGGCTTTCATTTCCTTTCATGTTTGGGCAATTTTGTTGCAACGAATCTTGACACTATGTATGTCATTTACAATTTCCCTGATAGTTATAAATCTCGCCAATTAATCTCATTCTATTCAATTAACTATTCCATTTCTACTACGTGGAGACTTGGTAAACTTAAGTCACTGTTTTGAAATAAAAGATTTTGTGAGACTTTTCTTTCAAAAGAAAAAAAACAAGTATCATTCATTAAAACAAATGTAGTTGAATGTGTATTTCTCTGAGGACCCCTATATTCATAAAATATCCACTAAAAGTTGTCTAGTAAACAAAAACCAGAGATTTGAAAAGGTAAAAAGTCCTCGAACCTATGAAACTTCCAGTCAATATGCCACATTTAAGGAGACTATGCAAAGAAACTACTCTCTTCATTATTTGGTTGGGCTTAAAGCACCTAAAAAAAGGCATGCGAAAAAAAAAATACCTGAATTATATGAAAAAAAAATGAGCAATGATATCTAGCAATCAACAAGTCAATATCTCCGCTACAAAGTGGTGGCCCCTGAGCATATGATCGATCCATCAAAAATGAGCTAATAACACGCCTTACCAAGATAATAAACACTAAAAACATATTTGTGTCTGAAAGCCAAAAAGGACCTGAAACAGATGCAAGAATGAGAAGAAACAAAACCAAAAAAACCACAAATTTAGTGCCTCCCCTAGAAATTGAACACCCCTAAGAGTAGTTGATCGAGCCATCAACCAAAATATTATTGCGAAACTGACAAGGCTAGGTAGAGACACCTCTCTTCAAGAGGATATTTGTCATCTAAATCTGCTTGTGATAAATATGGGAGAAGAAAAGGCTCTTGAAGGATTCCATGAGGGATTTAATTTGCTACATCGAATGGAATAAATATGGCACCTTGAAAGAATATCGACCCTTAGCATAGTAAATTATTGATTTGGAGTCCCCTGCAATTTCAAGCTCCTTTATTTCCATCCATGATGCACATGTCAAAACACCCCAAATTTCCACCATCTGAGCTCTCTAATTGGATTTGGAACCCCAAGACTAGAAAAAATGATAGGTAAGGGAAAATACATGTGAGGTGTTGAAGAGGGCAAAGGCAATCATGAATCCTCCTCAGACAGTTGAAAACATCAAACAACTACAACAAACCTCAAGTAGAGCATTGCACTTTCAATGAATTCTACTTACACTCTTGTTTGCTTAGTTAAGAGGAAATAAGATATATGATGACATACATAACAAAATTCAAAATTACAAAGAGAAGCACTGTACCAATACAAATTTCCACATGAATCCCAAAGAGTGCTGCAAATCCTGGTCTCAATTCCTTAGCCAAAATACTGAAAGTGAATGTACAATGAAGCTCAAGGCTTTCTCAAGAGTCCAACCATGCTAATGACTGAAAACAACATAATATAGACAAACATAGCTCATCCTTGCCTCTATGTATGGGTCGAGCTCATGAGTTTAGGAGCTGATCCAACTAATTCTAAACTGAGAACTAGAAACTAGGCAACATAACAACATGCCTCTAAAAACAAGGAAACTGATCCATTCAGTTTGAAACAACCTCTAAACTGATGAATCTACCTCTACAAGTGAAAATACAACATATTTACATCATAATACATCAAATTTCATCAAATTACATCATAAATTTTCCATTAGGAAAGTGAAAAAGTCAAACTAGGTGAAATTGGGCAAAAAACAGAGCAAAACTTGGTTAAACTGGCAATTTTTCCTCTATGTGCCGCGCCTGATTCTCTATGTGTAGTGCCTGTTTGGACCCACTTTTGGAGGCCTTCTCGGTGTCCAAATGAGCTCCAGGTGTGCTTGCTAGAAAGGTGGGCCTGTCTACTTTCCAACCCAAGTAAAATTTTTCAATTTGGCCTCCATTTTCCCCTCCAAAAGTCCATTCTCCCAAAACTTCTTCCTGTGTGTCAAAATAGGGGTAGTGAGGTCATTTTTTGAGTGTTTTTTGACCTTTTGAGGGATGAAACCTGCCCAAATTTCTTGGCCATAGGTAGGCAAGCATAAATTTCCATGAAAAATCCAGAAATGCAAATTTTTTGTGATTTAGGGAGGAAAACTCTGTTTTTGTGCCAAAATTTACAAAAATGAAAAAATTGCTCCAAATTTCTTGAAATTTGGGCCAAGTCTTCTCTATCAATTGCTTTGATGGGCCAAGGAATCCTCAGACAAGATTTGAAGTCCTTCATCCTCTTTTTTCCTTTTTGATGCTCTCTTTAGCTTTGCTTTCAAATTCCTGATTCTTGCTTGGCACACCAAGTTCTGGGACAAATAATGATATGACAAATTTCTAAGCATGTTCTTCTCATTTATTACCTTCTCCAGCTTCCTCTCCAAGTGGGTATTGATTCTTTCAAGCCATGACTCTCGATCAGCATTAATCTCTTGCTCCAATGAAGTGAATTCTATCCTCCTCCTTCGGGCACTTTGGTGGTTTTGCCGAATTTTCTATAACTCCATCACCTCCTGCTGATCTTCAAGCTGCTTGTTTCTCTGCTCCAAATACTGTATAGTCCACTGGGCTCTATCCAAGTTGGTGGACAAGGCATCAATGTCCGCCTGCTGCTCCTTGATGATTTGTTTAAGGTTTGCACTTTGTGGGCCCATGTCAGTATCATCACCCTCAATGAGGATGAAATCAATCTCTCACTCACCTAATGGTCCTTCCTCCTGTAGAGGCCTCTTGCCTCGGTCCTGAACCTACTGTGCTGATGGAGGAAGCGAGGCCCCTTCCACCTCGGGTGGAGATAACACTCGCTTCGCTGCTGCAAACAACCGTCTAGTGCCCCTTTGATAGGAGATGAACACCGACATACTAGCAGTCTCATGGCCCTACTGATAAGAAGGTCCACCTGTCTAATGCCCAACCTCTAAAGTTCCTTGTGAAGCTCTGAAATACTCACGAGAGATGAATTCATCCCAAGTGATGCCCTATCAACCAAGCTGATGAACGACCACAATTTTGATGAGAGAAAAATGATAAAGACTGTTAAACTGCTGCTGAGGGGTCTTATGCTGTGCAAGAGTGGTCATCTTTTTTATGTTTTAGCATATGAAATAAGGAATGTTCATCATTCGCACCTGAGTGAAATGCATCAGCATCTTGATGTGATAAGCATACAAGCAGGAAAACCGGCCCTCACAGGTGAAATACATCATGATGAGTTTCATTAAAGGAGCATACTCATCCTTGAGAAACTGAAAAGGGAAAACTCTCTTAAGCTGCCTCAGAAAGCCAGGTTTGATGTATGGTTCATAGTGTTTCCGATCAATCTTTTGCCTCTTGTTCCATGGTTCTCCAATGTTTTGTATGCCGGTTGCCAATGAAATGGTTTCTGGTGTTAATGTGAAAGTAACATCGGCAAGAGTGGCTTGATCACCATGCAAATGCAACACAAATAAGCGGGCCAACTCACGATGAAACTAAATATGAGCAACCTTCTCGCAAAATTCATAACATGACTGATGCTGGAAACAAAAGAGGGCAAGAGGCAGGCCTGCAACTCGGTAAGAGTGGTAGGTTCTCTCTGATATGTCTGCCACCTCTATGAGGCCTCCTGGGTGCATGTCCCTCCGTGGGTGAATCACTTTGGGTCTCTTCTTTATAATCATATGAAGGATCAGATGCCATAACTGCTGATAGACAAAATGGCTTACAAAAATAGGTGTTGAAACTGTGTTGGACTGCCTTTGATGATTGTTTGACCTCTGCTACCAAGGGAAAATAGTGAAACAAGGGATTGTTAGGAGAGGGAAAAATAATGGGAATTTAGGGACTGTTGGGACAGAGTTAGCTAGGGAAAAATGGGATATTATGGGTGTTTTGTATAGTGTTAGGGTTTGGGATTTTACAATTACGATTTTGGGAAAGGGAACTTGGGATAAGGGATTAGTGAATTTAGGGGGGTTGGGGGACTTAGGGAATAATGAAATTCAAGAATAAATGGGATAGGGGAGTAATGAAGGGATGATGAACTTGGTAGCAAAATAGGTTTTCAAACCCTAGGTAGCAAGTTTTTTTTTTTAAAAGTAGGGTTTGATTGCTTCTCACAAGCACCATAAAAAACACACCATCAAACCATCATCAAACTTTAGATGAAATACAACTTTGAAGATGCTACCTACTTGAATCAAGACCCTTCCACGTGATTTCGGGTGATTGGAGAAAGTTTGGAGGTTTTTCGGACTTCCTGGCTGTATGCGCCATGCAACACGCCCAATGCGTCGTGCCTCACCAGTGCGCCATGCCTGTGCAAAAATACATTGTGTTCTGAGGCCCATTGCACCGCGCCTCCTGCCCAGTGTACTGCGCCGGTCACCAGGAGCAATTTTCACCCAATTTTTTCCTCTTGCTCAACAAAATCACTTTGTCTTACTTGTCTTTTGCAAATGAACTTTACAAATGAAGGCATTGCTTATAAACCAAGAGCTTTTGAAATTTTGGCTCATGAAACCCACTTTTATAATGTTTTGTATTAGACTTTATCTTTTAACTCAGTTTTTGAACTTTTTCACTGCTTTTTCACTTTGTGATGAATTTAATGACTTGAGCTTTGCTTGTTTTGCAAGTAATGGAGCTTCTGGGCTAAGGAAAGAATCCAGGATGCAGATGAATGGATTTACAATGAGGAAAGCAAAAACTTTCATGATTTAGTACAATAAATACTAAATACTCTGTTTTTTCCTCAAAATAGAGTTTTGAGGAAAAACACATTTTCAAATGCTTGGTGATAAAATTTATTGATGTTGCAACCTCCTCATTGCCTGCTGGCAATTATTGGACATTTTAACACATTTTTTGATGAAACCCTAATGAAACCCTAGACCTAATTGACCATGAAACTCTAAAGACAACTTTTGCAATTTTCAGGATAAAAATAAGACTATGTGTGTTTCTAAATAAACAAACATGAGCCAGCAAGTAGATAACATGAGGGAAACTGGAGGAATGCCACTGCCGTCAGATGATCTATGTGCCTAATGGAATGAAAATGACTGGGCGGGACACCTAACATGCAATGCAACAAGAGGATTTGATCTTTGACGGAGGGATGACAATACCGACTCTAACAGGAGGTAGGATTGTGGTAAGCTAGATTTTGTGTACCTCGGTGGGCCTAGGAATCCTTAATCAGTGAATGATGGGATATACTGTAAATACTAGAGGGTGGAGTCTAGATTGGGCCTAAGAACCATTGACTAGTGAATGGAGGGATATATGATAAATCTTAGAGACTAGGAGACAAACATATTCCTCACAGTGTAGGTGGAGAAATCTGATGGCATCCATGCTTATTTAAGGCTTAATGATCTGGTGCGGATTGCAGTAAAGCCTGAGGAAACTTGGATTGGTTTTGTTGTGAGTCCCACAGTCATGCTTGGAATGTGGCACATGAGTGATTGGATGAAAGAAATATTTGGTTCAACCAATCTATGGTTGGGTGGTTCGTGGAAGTCTGGACCTGGTTGGCTTATGAGTTCATTAATAAGAGATCTTTCTCCTTAGTATTTCATGCGTAAATATATTGGTTCATATGTGATTCTTATGGATGTTATATCGTTTTTATTTTGGTTAGTTATATGTTGGTTATGAGTATGTTTTATGATAAACTTGATGTATTGATTTCATCATGTTTTGATTTTCAAATGAATGTACAATGAATATATGACCTAATAGATGATAATGCAACTATTGTGGTAGAGAAACAATGCTTCTTTATGAATCTCAGTCAAGTTTTGAAACCCCTATGCTCAAATCTCTTGTTATGACCTGTAGATTACATATTGGTGTCATTTTTGACGAAATGTATGTAATGGATAGTAGCAGTCAGATAAATTAATTATACCAATGATTGCATTAGTGTCCTTATTCCATTATTATTTATCATTTTCTGAAACTTTCGTGAAGTTTTTGGTAGTGGTATGAGACCTAGCCCTTAAAAAGTGGCACAAAATCTGGGGCCACTGGCTCATAACTGTCTGAAAAAAGTCCACAATTACTGGCATGCCTTGCTGTGAGATAGAATGGAAGGCTTTAGTCACATACAAGTATTTTCATGGGAACGGCTGAGGGACCAAATCAGTGAAATGTCATGTTGTCTCAGGGGTTGGTCACCTAGAAAGGTTGGTTGGCTCTTGAAGTTTTTGGAGCATGTGTGTAAGGTCAGAATGGTTTTGTTTTGTGGGTTCCACATCCTTAACTATACATGGGGATTTGAATCACATCATAGTAGCCTCTCGTCACACGTTTACCTCAGTGGACTGTAAATGTGGGAGGAGGGTGTTACACAAGGATCCAGTAACATGGATATTATAGATGGAGAAATATTTTGATCTTCATGATGTGTAATGGACAAAAAGGTACACACTACATATTTATATTTAGAACCCAATCAGTTTGCATGGTATCAATAGCTTTGTTCTCGTATACCACTTGTCGCTTGGTCAAATTTTATGGAGAAAATGATAGCACATTATGATGATGCAAAGAGCAACACCTTCTTTAGCCAATTGATAAATCTCAAACAAAAGGGTTCAATAGTGGAGCACATTGAGCACTTCCAAAAAATGAATATTATGGTAACTAATATTCCATAGGAGCATAGGATTGATGTCTTCATAGGGACTTTAAAGGATACCATCCAACATGAAGTTCACCTTTGGGAACCTGATTCATTGGACAAGGCATTCAGGGTGGCAAGAAAAGTTGAAAGAAAATTTATGGAAATAAGGATGTCTACCACCCACAATTATAAATATGGAAGTGTTGCTTCTCCTAACCTTCCATAACCTACAAGGTTTACGCCACAACAATTGGAAGAAGAAAGAGAAAAATGGATTTGTTACAATTGTAATAGCGAATACACTAAAGGTAATAAGTTTCCTAAGAATAAATTATTTTACATAGATTGTGAAGAGTATGAAGAAAAGGAACAAAAAGCTTCAAAACAGGAAGATATACACTAGGAACCAACCCCAAAGAAAGAAGAAATGAATATGAGCATATCTTGTAATGCATTTGCGGGAATTACCACTCTTCAAACTATTAAGATAGAAGGATATATCAAGAATAAAATGGTAATCGTGTTGATTGATTCAGGTAGCACCCATAATTGTATTTGTTGTAAGACAACCAAGGAATTGAGTTGCACTCTATATCCAACATTAGAGTGTCAAGTGATGGTTGCAAATGGAGGAATTATAAACTTCACTAGAAAGTGCTATAATATCAAGCTAAACATGGGGGAATATGTAATGAATAGTATAATTCTTTACATTCCAATGGGTGATGTTAATGTTGTACTAGGAGTCCAATGGTTACAATCATTGGGGAGGATAGCTATTAATTTTCAAGAATGTTTCTTTATTTTTTTTCGGAAGGAAAGGAAATTAAATTTAAGGGTATCACAAGGAAACTGGGAAAGATAATCAACTCTAATGGCATGAAAAATCTTCTCAAGAAAGAACAATGGGGCGTAATTGCACAATTATGCTCACTAGAGGTTCAAACATCGAAATCATATATTTCTCCAGATCTCCAAAAAAGTTTGGACAATCATTCCAAGGTATTTGTGATGGCCAAAGGCATCCCACCTATTCGTGATCATTTCATGCTATTCATTTAATTCCAGGAAATGTTCCTCCAAACGTCAGGCCTTACAAATATCCCTATTCCCAAAAGAGTGAAATTAAATATATGGTTGAAGAAATGCTAGAGGTCGGTATAATTCAACCTAGTCAATGTTCTTTCTCTGCTCCAGTAGTATTGGTACATAAGAAGGATGGATCATGGTGTATGTGTTTGGATTATAGGGAGCTCAGAAATCTCACTAATAAAGATGAATTTTCTATTCTTGTGATTGATGAATTGTTGGATGAATTACATGGAGCAATTTACTTCACCAAGCTGGATCTTCATTTGAGATATCATCAAATTAGAATAAAGACTGAAGACACTCTAAAAATGACATTCAAAACTCATGAAGGTAATTATGAATTTTTGGTTATGCTTTTTGGCCATACTAATACACCTTCCACATTTCAAGGTTTGATGAATTTTTTTTTCAAACCCTTAGAGAATTTATGTTATTATTTTTGATGATATACTAGTCTACATCAAGTCTTGGAAGGGTCATGTTCAACATGTTGACAGGGTGCTCAAACTATTGGATGAGAGACAATTATATGCAAAAACATCCAAATGTTTCTTTGGAGTACAAGAGGTGGAATATTTGGGTCATATTGTATCTCATTAGGGTGTTAAGGTAAGCCCTAACAAAATTAAAGCCATTAAGGAATGGAAAATCGCCACAACCCTAATGCATATTTGAGGATTTATTGGGTTGATAGGGTATTATTGAAATTTTGTTAAGAATTATGGGAGAATAACAACCCCTCTAACAACATTACTGAAAAAAGATGCATTTTTTTGGACTCTAGAAGAAAATAAGGCCTTTGAACATATTAAAGAGTCAATGTGCCAAGCACCGGTCTTAGCTATGCCATACTTCACAAAAACCTTTATTGTGGAACGTGATGCCTCGAGAAATGGAATTGGTGCTGCTTTAATGCAAGAAGAAGAGTCACTACTTTTTAAATTCATATAATCAAGGGAAAGTATTTACACAAAATTATTTATGAGAAGGAAATGTTGGGAATACTACTTGCACTGAAGAAATGGTGACCTTACCTAATGGGAAAATACTTCAAGGTCAAAAAACATCATGATAGCCTTAAATACTTTTTGGAACAACGATTGTCTTCAGAAGAGAAACAAAAATGGGTCACAAAGATGTTGGGTTATGACTTTGAAATCATCTTCAAAAAAGGGAAGAAAAATGTTGTTGCAAATTCACTCTCAATAAAAGATAAGGATGTGGAAGCATTGCTTTGTGTCATTTCTATTATCCAACTAAATTGGATAACTGAAGCAAGGGATGAATAGAAGAATGGTGAAGAGGTGTGGACACTCATTCAAAAGTTGTAGCAATATCTTAGTACATCTGATACATTTATCTAGAAAAATGATTCATTATGGTTCACATATTGCTTATATATTTGTAAGAATTCCCAACTCAAACAAAAGATTCTTTTGGAATTGCACACCTCTCCCTTAGGACAGCACTCAGGGTCTTTAAAAACATACCACAAGATCAAGAAATATTTTTTTAGGATGGCTTTAAATCTGATATTCAAAAGTTTGTGGAAGAATGTTTGATTTGATAACAAAATAAAATTGAGACAATTAATACCTTGGGCCTGTTACAACCTTTAGCCATTCCAAGTCAACGTTGGGAGGAGGCCTTAATGGAATTTATCATAGGTTTACCCAAGTCTAAAGGAAAAAGTGTCATCATGGTGGTAATTGATTGACTTACCAAGTATGCACACTTTTATGCATTATCTCATCCTTTTAAATCCATTACAATTGCTACTGCATTTATGGAAATAATTCAAAAGCTACATGGAAACCCAAAGATTATTATAGGTGACAAATATCCCATTTCACTGGAAATTTTTGGACATAATTATTTTCTTGTCTTGGTACTCAATTAGCTCATAACTCATCTTATCATCCTCAATTTGATGGGCAAACTAAGATACTGAAAAAAATGTTTGGAAGGATATATTCATTGCTTTGTATATGGTAAACAAACACAATGGGTCAAGTGGTTACCTATGACAGAATGATGGTATAACACTTCCTTCTATACCACAACAAAATGACCCTATTTATGACACTTTATGGATATCATCCACCATCCATCACATCATCTTTAAGAGAAAATTATAAGGTTAAAGCAGTGGAAGATCACATCAAGCATAAAAAACAAGTTCTACAACTCTTAAATGGTAACTTTGGTATATAATCAAATGAAACAACAAGCAGATTAGCATCACAGTGAAAGAAGTTTTGATGTAGGTGACTGGGTATTTTCATGGCTACAACCATACAAACAAATGTCCCTCGAGCAAGCTAAGAAGGATAATAAATTATCACTCAAGTACTATGGTCCTTACAAAGTGTTGCAAAATATTGGTACTATGGCATACAAATTGGAGGTGCCTGCATGTTTGTGAGTACACCTAGTTTTCCATGTTTTGATGCTTAAAGGAGGTTATCGGTGACAAGCTCCTATTTCAAACAATATTTCCAGAACTCGACAATGAAGGAAAAATCATATTTGAGTTTGAATAAGTCATAGAAACAACAACCTGACAACTAAAAAATTGATTAATTTTAGAGTATCTCATTAAGTGGAAGAACTTACCTGTTGAAGATTCCACATGGGAGGATGATAATTTTATACAGAAGCATCTGGAACTACTCAAGTGTTGAGGAGAATACTTTTTTGAAGGAGAGGGGCATGTTAGGTCCTTATAATACTAGTGTATCCCCCTTATTGTTATTATTAATGTAACTCCCTATTATTATTTTGGTGCCCATGCAAACCCCTTATTATTATTGTTGTGCCCCATAGAAGCCCACTATTGTTATTCTTGTGCCCTTACTTTATTATTGTTATGTAGTCTCTAATTATATTGTGACCCCTTATACTCTTATATATATCAAGGAGATCTTATCATTTGTATCATTCAAGAATTGTTCATTTATCTAATGTAAAGGAGGATGTCTTTGTTTCTTTGTATATGACAAACAAACACAATGGGTCAAGTGGTTACCTCTGGCAGAATAGTGGTATAACACTTCCTTCTATACTACAGAAAATGTCCCTATTTATGGAACTTTATGGATATCATCCACCATCCATGACATCATATTTAAGAGAAAATTATAAGGTTCAAGCAGTGGAAGATCACATCAAGCATAAAAAACGAGTTCTACAACTATTAAAGGATAACATAACTTTGGCATATAATCAAATGAAACAACAAGAAGATTAGCATCACAGTGAAAGAAGTTTTGATGTAGGTGACTTGGTATTTTTATGGCTACAACCATACAAACAAATGTCCCTCAAGCAAGCTAAGAAGGATAATAAATTATCACCAAAGTACTATGGTCCTTACAAAGTGTTGCAAAAGATTGGTACTATGGCATACAAATTGGAGGTTCCTGCATCTTCGTGAGTACACCCAATTTTCCATGTTTCATGCTTAAAGGAGGTTATCTATGACAAGCTCCCATTTCAAACAATATTTATACAACTTGAAGATGAAGGAAAAATCATATTTGATCCTGAATCATTCATGGAAACAAGAACCTGATAGCTACAAAACAATTAATTTCAGAGTATCACATTAAGTGGAATAACTTACCCACTAAACATTCCACATGGGAGGATGAGAATTTTATACAGAGGCATCTGGAACTACTCAAGTATTGAGGACAACACTTTTTTTAAGAAGAAGGGCATGTTAGGTCCCTATAATACTACTGTATCCCTCTTATTTTTATTATTAATGTAACTTCCTATTTTTTTTGTGCCCATGTAGCCCCCATATTGTTATTGTTTTGCCCCATAGAAACCCACTATTGTTATTGTTGTGCCCTTACATTATTATTGTTATGTAGGCCCTAATTATATTATGACCCCTTAGACTCCTATATATACCAAGTAGGTCTTATCATTTGTATTATCCAATAATTGTTCATTTATGCGATGTAAAGGAGGTTGTCCCCTCAAAGACGTTACTTCTCAAGTTGTTGATCTATCTTTTATTCTGTTTTGTGAGCTAGTTGCATAACATGATATTACAATTCAATTTTTAAAATAAATTATTTGAATTATAAAATAATCCATATATATATATATATATATATATATATATATATATATATGAAAATTTTTGTGACCGACTCATATACCATTGCATGGACAAATTTCTTAAGTACTTCAATCAATCTCTTATCTCAAGGTTCAATTAAAGAACACAGATAGGATTAAAATAAGTTTTATTCAATTTTAATATTAAAAGATGTCATGTAAACAACAAATGGGTTTTATTCAACATTATTTATTTTGAGACTATCTAGAACAACTTAATCATAACATGACATGAGTCAATCGTATTGAAATTTAATATATAGGTCAAACAACAATACATGGAAACATTGCTATAATTTTATATAATGTTACCAAATTTCCTAAATTTACAAGTAGTTAAGTACAAGTATTTCAATCAAAACCTTATTATAGAAGTAAGTTTTATTTATTTTTTAAAAAATAAAATATGATGGAATTAAGTTATATACTCAATTTTAAAATATGTGGAGATATAAAAGTTACAAATACAAGTTTTATTTGGTTTTATTAGTTTTGAGTTTATCTACAAACTCTTAGTCATAATTCACATCGTTAATATTTTTTTGTTCTTACACTAAAATCCATGCACAATGTTAAACTAATTACCTTGAAATTAATGTACACCATATATCTAGTTACATTATTGATAAAAAATCAACATCTTCACTAAAATCAATGCATCTAATGCAAGCAATCAAATAGGATGAGAAATAAACATCTACACTCAAATAAATTCATCTAATGCAAACAATCAAATAGGATTAGAAATCATCTACACTGAAATCAATGCATCTAATACTGCATGTAATCAAATAGGATTAGAAATCAACATCCAAACTAAAATCAATGCATCTAATGCAATTTTAATAAAACAAGATTATAAATTAATATCTTTAATGAAATGAATACATCTAATGCGAGCAATGAAATAGAATTAGAAATCAACATCTACACAGAAATAAATGCATCTAATTTGCAAGAAATCAAATAGGATTAGAAATCAACACTGTACATTGAAGTCAATGCATTTAGTGCAAGTAATTTTCTTCCCTTTCTCCCCCCTCCATCTATATTGATATCTCCATCCATATATCCTTTGTCTCTTTATCTCACCCCCGCCCAAAAATACACACACTCTCTCTTCATATCTATCTCCCCCCCCTTTTATCTCTCTCTTCCTCCCTCTATCTCTCCTTCGTCATATCTCTATATCAACCTGCAGACATACACATTGTTTCTCCATATCTATATATATCTTCTCTCTCCATCTCCCTATCTCTCTCCCCACATTTTTCTCTATATATGTCTTTCTTCATACCTCCCTCTCTCCCCCTCCAATTCCATCTTTATCTCTCCCTCCCTCTCAAGCACTCTCTCTCCCTCTTCCTTTCTCTCCACCTCTCTCTATGTCTCTCCCACGTCATTCACTCACTCACTCTCTCCCTCTCTCTCTCAAGCTTCATCTTGCAACTTTGTTGACTGTCTCCCTACCTCTCTCATTCTCTCCATCTCTCCTTATTTTTCATTCTATCTCACCCCCAAACATACACACTCTCTCTCCATCTCTCCCTTGTCACTCCCTCTCTCTCTCTCTCCATCTCTCCCTTGTCACTCCCTCTCTCTCTCTCTCTCCACCTCTCTCTCTATATGTCTTAAATTTCCTTTTTCCCTATATTTTCCTCCAACTCCATCTTTCGAGCTCCCTCTCTTTCTTGGAGACTCTCTCCATCTTTGTATCTCCCTATATCTCTCTTACCCGTCTCTCCCACTCTCTCGCACTCTTTTCTCCAAAAGATTTAAAATACTTTAAAAATTCAAATAATATATGTATGTATGTATGTATATCTGTTGATGTCATACAACAATCTCTCTCTCTCTCTCTCTCTCTCTCTCTCTATATATATATATATATATATATATATATATATATATATATATATATATATATATATATATAATACATATTTAAAATGCAAGGTTTGAAATGTGTGTTGTACATTCACCTGGAGGGAAAATGATAATTTTCCATGGAAATATTATCTAAAATTTTCCAAAACATTAATGTTACATCTACCTCCATCAAAGATGCATAGAGTGCTTCATGTCTTCCAATTGAAATTGTTTAGTTTTTATTTCTTTAAAGTTAGATTTAGGTTATGATTACTTCAGGATTGTAAATATTATATATTTTATTATCCTAGATTTATAAAAAAAATTACGTTAAATAAAATTAACATATTGAGCTCTTTTTGTGTTAATGACTCTTTTTTTCATGTCTATGGTGTATATTAACCACATGTTTATATTATATTAAAGATCCAAAATTAATAAATTTAATATTAACATTAAAATATATTAATATTAAATTTTTATATCAATATCATTTCATCGTTTAATTTAATAATAGTAATAATAATAATAATAATAATAATAATAATAATCTTTTAATATTAATATTAAATTTAATAATGTTTTTACATGACACTATAACAAAATTCTAATAATATTTGGAATTAAAAAAAAAAATTAATATGAAAAACTTAGCTCTCTCCGTGTATATATATATATATATATATATATATATATATATATATATATATATATTAAAAATCACGCAATTTAGACTAAGTTATGCTATGTGAAAACACACATAACTCTTAATATGTGTGAAAATTTGGAAGGACAAGCATTTCATTTAATAGAAAATTGATATATTATACGACACTAAATATTTTTACAAAAAATATCATTAAGAGAACATCATAATTCTTCACAACTTGTCTTTTTTCTTTGAATCAAAACTCACACTGCTTATATGAATTTTGAGGGTTTCAATTCGATAAAAGAGGAAAAACTTGAAATTTCATCGCCATATTTGGCTCAAAAGTGAAACCTATCTTCATGCTTTCACCCTATAATATTTTAGTATACAAAGATTAAAGGTTGTGATTTATTTTAAAATTAGTTATACCTTTTTGGTTCTTTTGATTTTATTAATTAATTTTAAAAAATGTCATATAAACAAGTGAATATGAAATGAGTTATAGTTTTTTGGGTATGTGGTATTCATAAGCCATGGCATCTTTCCATGGTATTGTAAAAAACCTTATTTAGAAATTAAGAATCTCTATGATAAAGTAGGGGTGAATCTCCAACCTGTCTTTTTAAAATGTATATATGTTCAACCTATATATTAATTCATTTATATCACAATTTTTTTTGTTAAGTTAATAATTTCCATTAATCATTCAAATATACATAGCAATCTAGTTTTCCTTGGTTGGTTTGCCACTGAGAAAACCAAACCAAATATAGAAGAACACAATTTTTGTCCAAAATTTTGTAAAAGGAGAATATCTCAAGTGGCATTTGTTGTCTGAGAATATGATATCAACATAACTATACTTAACAACCCACCAAGATTTGATAAAGAGGAAAGGGAATCCAAGTTGTACATGCAACTTGTAGGTAGATAGCATAGAAAGAGAACCAACAAAATTGAGATCCATGTAGCTTTAGAAAGACATTGATACATCAATAAGCTCAACAGGGGTCCCTAGTAAAGTAGGGTACTTTCCTTTCTGCAATAGTGCTTCGATTTTGGCTAGAGGGAGAGACATGTATTTGTGCTTGAACCTCATGTATTTAACATCCATTTTCAACTCATCTATTAGCATGATAATCTTTCACTTCACCTCGTTGTGCTCTAACAATACTTTGTTGAGTAGTGTCTTCATATTCCAATGTAGCTCAATAGTACATAAATAAATATTTTGGCATCCAGGAATGTGACATGGATCTAGCACCCAGTTAACCACAAAGGTGAGAATTTCCTCATCTATTTCATCTTGATCTTCCTACACTTCCACGTCTACATGAACTACTTCTTGAAGAATAAGTGTAGGGGTCTAGGTTTGGAGGTGCCTAGAAATGGAAGGAGCATGAAGGTGACCACACGCATTCTATTCCACCCTCAAGTAGGAGCCTCTAAAAATCCTCATCCATTGTTTGGGCATTAAGGTCGATGAGGAAAGAAAGAAACAATGAAAGGGGAGGGGGAGAGGGATAGTAAGAGTGGCCAAAGAACAAGAAGCAAAGAACAGGCCATGAGAGTTGTTAGGTCCCTATAATACTAGTGATTTCCCCATTACTATTGTCATTATAGCCCCTTATTGTTATTGTTGTGCCCTAGTTGTCCCCACATTGTTATTATTGTGCCCCATAAAATCCCACTATTGTTATTGTTGCATCCTTATATTATTATTGTGATGTCAGATTTGATTATATTATGACCCCTTAGACTCCTATATATAGAAAGGAGGATTTTTTCATTTGAATCATCCAAGAATTGTTCATTTGTGTAATGTAAAGGAAGCTTCCCCCTCAAAGAGGCTTATTCTGAAGTTGTTGATACCTTTTCTTCTGTTTTATGAGTTGGTTGCTTAACATTTGGTATCAGAGCTTTGGATTCTATGCTCCAAACAAGTCATCGTGGAAGTTTCACTATGACGTTTTTTTTATACGATGTTTTAGAAGCTGAAAACAAAACCCATTTGAGCTGAAATCGTGTTGACCCTTGGGTCCAAAGTTTAGAGATTGTCTCACTATATTTTTGGAGATATGATCCAAGGAAGTTAGGGTTTGTGTAGGGTCCCGAATTACTTTCCAAACTGTTGACCTTGAGAAAATCTTCATAACTTTCTCTCTGAGTATGAGATTGAAATTTTGTAAGAATTTACAAAAAGAGGACAGACTCTAGTTTTTTCTTTGTCATTTTTAGGTCCGAGGTTGACAAAATGACACGTGGAACTTCGTAGAAGTTCACTCTAATGAAAAAGTGTATAATCAGGTCATCTTGGGATATTGGGCATAAATCTTTCTTGGAGAATCCAGTTTCGATCAAACTGGTGGTGTTGGAAAGAGGAATCAAAGGGATACCACAGTTCACAATTTTAGACCTTGGAGATCCAAAATTTCATAGATACCTCATATTCAATATCAAGCTCCTACAAAAAAGAAAAGAAAAGTGTGTAGCCTATTTAGAAATTTGCATAAGTTTTGTTTAAAAAATTAGTTTGAAGTGATTAAAAGGGAATAGTGAAGAAAATTATCATTAGTTGATGCCCCGAAGAAAGAAAATGGCAACACCTAGCAAGAAACTCGAAATCTCTACTATGACACATGAAGAAGAGGAAGAAATGCAACATGATATATCAAAATTACAAGACCAAATGCAACAAATTTCTCTCTCACAAAAAGTAATAGAAGCTAAGATGGATGGTTTGAAGTATGACATCAATGGTATGAAAGACAACATTCAAGATTTGAAGAAAGACATGGAAGGTTGGAAGGAAGGTTTGACAAAGTTACTACAAGAAAGGCTTCTTAATGCAGAAAAGTTAGTAGAGCAAACTCGTAATGAGAAAAAACAAAATGTTAATCACGATTCAAATAATTACATCATTGAATATTTGAAGAAGATGTGGAAGGTTTGACAAATTTTCTACAAAAAAGACTTCCTAATGGCGAAAAGGTAGTAGAGGAAATTCATGATGAGAACAAAATAAATGTTAATCATGATTTCATAGACTTTAACATTGGGATAAATACTCACCACATTCCAAATATCAATATGAGGAGTTTGATGGCAAGGATCCCATACATGGATACTATAGAGGGAACAATATTTCGATTTCCATAATGTGCAAAACACATAAAAAATACACATTGAAACTTTACATTTGGAACCCAATTAGTTTGTATGGTATTGATGGCTTTGCTCTCATAAACAAATTGTCACTTGGTCAATTTTTATGGACGAAATGATAGCACATTATGAGGATACAAAGAGAAACACCTTTTTTAGCCAATTGATAAATCTCAAACAAAAGGGTTCATGGTGGAGCACATTGAGGACTTCCAAAAATTGAATATAAGGGTAAATGATATTCCATAGGAGCATAGGATTGATATGCTCATAGGGACTTTAAAGGATAACATCCAACATCAGGTTCCCATTTGGGAACCTGATTCATTGGAGAAGGCATTCAGGTTTGCAAGAAAAATTGAAAGAAAAATTATGGCAACAAGGAAGCCTACCACTCACAACTATAAAGATGGAAGCATTGTTGCCCCTAGCCTTCCACAACCTTCAAGGCTGACACCACAAAAATTGGAAGAAAAAAAACAAAAGGGGATTTGTTACACTTGTGATAGAAAATACACTAAAGGTCTTAAGTGTGTTGAGAAGAAATTAGTTTATATAGATTATGAAGAGGAGGAAGAAAAGGAAAAAGAAACATCAAAAAAAGAGGATATACATCAGGAATCAACCCTAGAGAAATAAGAAATGAATCCAACCATATCTTGTAATGAATTGGCAGGAATTACGACTTCTCAAACTCTCAAGATAGAAGGACATATCAAGAAGAAAAATATAATAGTGTTAATTTATTCGGGTAGTACCCATAATTGTATTCGTTGTAAGATAGCCAAGGAATTGAATTTCTTCCTATATCCAACATGAGAGTGCGAAGTGATGGTTGCAAATGGAGGAACAATAATTTCTATGGAAAGTGCCATAGTATCAAGTTATCCATGGGAGAATATGTATTGAATAGTCATATGCTTTCTATTCCAATGGGTAGTGTTGATGTTGTACTAAGAGTCCAATGGCTACAATCTTTGGGTACAATAACTTTTAATTTTCAAGAATGTTTCATGAAATTTTGTTGGGAAGGAAAAGAAGTTCAATTAAGGGGTATTGCAGGGAAATCGGGAAAGATAATCAGCTCTAACAACATGAGAAAGCTTCTAAAGAAAGAACAATGGGGCGTAATTGCATAATTATGTTCATCGGAAGTTCCCACATTGAAATCATCTATTTCTCTAAATCTCCAAAAAGCCTTGGACGATCATTCAAATGTGTTTGAGACTACCAAAGGCCTCTCAACTATTCATGATCATGATCATGCTATTCATTTGATTCCAGGAAGTGTTCCTCCAAACATCAGGCCTTATAGATATCCTTGTGCCCAAAAGAGTGAAATTAAATGTATGGTTGCAAAAATGTTAAAGGCTGGTATAATTCAACCTAGTCAAAGTTCTTTCTCTGCTCCAATAGTATTGGTGCACAAGAAGGATGGATTATGGCACATGTTTCTAGATTATAGGGAGCTCAACAACCTCGCTATTAAAGATAAATTTCCCATTCCTATCATTGATGAATTACATGGAGCAATTTACTTCACCAAGTTGGATCTTCATTAAGGATATCATCAAATCAAAATGAAGACTAAAAACATTCTGAAAACAAAATTTAGAACTCATGAGGGACATTATGAATTTTTGGTCATGCCTTTTAGCCTTACCAATGCACCTTCTACATTTCAAGGTTTGATGAACTCCATTTTCAAACCCTTCCTTAGAAAATTTGTATTAGTACTTTTTGATGATATACTAATCTACAAGAAGTATTGGAAGGATCATGTTCAAGATGTTGATAGGGTGCTCAAACTATTAGAGGAGAAACAATTATATGCTAAAGCCTCCAAATGTTTCTTTGGAGTACAAGAGGTCGATTATCTTAGTCATATTGTATATCATGAAGGTGTTAGCCCTAGTAAAATTAAATCCATTAAGGAATGGAAAATACCCACATCCATAAAGCATCTGTGATAATTTCTCGGGTTGATAGGGTATTATTGCAAGCTTGTTAAGAATTATGGGAAAATAACAGCCCCTCTAATAACATTACTGAAGAAAGATGCATTTTCTTGGACTCCAGAAGCAACGAAGGCTTTTGAATATCTTAAAGAGGAAATGTGCCAGGCACCGGTCTTAGCTACGCCAGACTTCACAAAAACCTTTATTGTGGAATGTGATGCATCAGGAAATGGAATTGGCGTTGTTTTAATGCAAGAAGGAAGACCCATTTCTTTTGAAATTTGTCCAATCAAAGGAAATTATTTACAGACAACTATTTATGAGAAGGAAATGTTGGCAATACTACATGCACTTAAGAAATGGCAACCTTACCAAATGGAAAGACATTTCAAGGTAAAAACAGATCATGATAGTTTTAAATACTTTTGAAAACAAAGATTATCTTCAGAAGCAAAACAAAAATGGGTCGCAAAGATGTTGGGTTATGACTTTGAAATCATCTACAGAAAAGGGAAGCAAAATGTTGCCACAGATACACTCTCAAGAAACGATGAGGATGTGAAAGCATTGCTTTGTGCCATCTCTATCATCCAGCTAGATTAGATAAACGAAGCAAGGGATGAATGGAAGAATGACAAAGAAGTGTGAGCACTCATTCAAAAGTTGCAGCAACATTCTAGTACATCTGATAGATTTAGCTAGAATCGCACACCTCTCCCTTAGGAGGGCACTCAGGATTTTTAAAAACTTACCATAGGGTTAAGAAGGATTTTTTTTGGAATGGCCTTAAATATTATATTCAAAGGTTTGTGGAAGAATGTTTGGTTTTCCAACAAAATAAAGTTGAGACAATTAAGACCCCAAGTCTATTACAACCTTTATCCATTCCAAGTCAACATTGGGAGGAGGTTTCAGTGGATTTTATCACAGGTTTACCGAATTCCGAAGGAAATAGTGTCATCATGGTGGTAGTTGATAGACTTACCAAGCATGCACACTTTTGTGCATTATCTCATCCATTTAAAGTCTGTACAGTTGCTACTGCATTTATGGAAACAATTCAAAAGCTACACGGAAACCCAAAGATTATTGTAAGCGACAAAGATCTCATTTTCACTGGAAATTTTTGGACTAAATTATTTTCTTGTTTGGGTACTCAGTTAGCTCATAGTTAATATTATCATCCTCAATCTAATGGGAAAATTGAGATAGTGAACAAATGTTTGGAAGGATATCTTTGTTGTTTTGTATATGATAAACAAACACAATGGGTCAAGTGGTTTCCTCTGGATGAATGGTAGTATAACACTTCCTTCCATACTGTAGCAAAAATGACCCCATTTATGGCACTTGATGGATATCATCCACTGTCCATCACAACATCTTTAATAGAAAATTATAAGGTTCAAGCAATGGAAGATCACATCGAGCATCAACAACATGTTCTCCAACTCTTAAAGGATAACCTCACTTTGGCATAGAATAGAATGAAACAACAGGAAGATCAACATCATAATGAAATAATTTTTTATGTAGGTGACTGGGTATTTCTATGACTACAACCATACAAACAAATGTCCCTCAAAAAAGCTAAGAAGGATAATAAATTATCTCCAAAGTATTATGGTCCATACAGGGTGTTGCAAAAGATTGGTACTATGGAATGCAAATTGGAGCTTCCCATATCTTCCCGATTGCACCCTATTTTCCATGTTTCATGATTAAATAAGGTTATAGGTTACAAGCGCCCAGTTTAGACAATATTGCCAAAACTTGAAGAGGAAGGAAAAATCATATTGGAACCTGAAGCAGTCACAGAAGAAAGAAATCAACAGCTGTGAAATCGTTCAATTTCATAGTATCTCATCAAGGAAAGAACTTACTTGCCGAAGATTCCACATGGGAGGATGATAATTTTATACAGAAGCATAAAGAACTACTCAAGCGTTGAGGACAACATGTTTTTGAAGGAGAGGGGCATGTTAGGTCCCTATAATACTAGTGATTCCCCCATTAATATTGTCACTGTAGCCACTTATTGTTATTGTTGTGCCCCAGTTGTCCCCACATTTCAATTATTGTGCCCCATAGAATCCTGCTATTTTTATTGTTGTGCCCTAGTTGTCCCCAAATTGATATTATTGTGCCTCATAGAAGCCCACTATTCTTATTTTTGTGCCCTTATATTATTATCGTTATGTCGACTTTGATTATATTGTGACCCCTTAGATACCTATATATATAAATGAGGTTTTGTCATTTGAATCACCCAATAATTGTTCATTTGTGTAATGTAAAGGATGTTTCCCCCTTGAGGAGGCTTATTCTAAAGTCATTGATCTATCTTTTTTTATTTTGTGAGCTGGTTGCATAACAAGAGCTGAGGTGTCAAAACACAGTAATAGGGGACCAATAGTCTAAGAACCACAAAAGAAGGCCAACCATCGACACTCAAAACAAATGTGAAGAACCAAATATAGTGTAGCTACCCATGAAATTATTTTATTACTAAAAATAAAATAATAATATTAGGTAATGTTATAATTTAGTTAATTCTTATGATTTTTTTAATTTTAGCAACATGAGATATATGATGAAGTGAGGTTTTTATTTTTATTATGGATGATTCCTATCAACATTTACCAACTATTTAATTTATATGGTTGCACGAGTATACGTTTCGTTTATCTTTTTTGTTTTTTTCACTAGGTAATGTGAGTGAGGAGATGACTGATCGACCTAACCTATGGCTCAGGTAACCATGACCCTAGGACATCTAAGAAATGAAAATCACATTGGGATTTCACTTGACCTAACCACACTAACTATTACCATGGTTGGATTTTTTCCCATGAACTTTCAAACCAATGATTTTAACACCATAGGGTGCACTGACATAACACCCTGCCACCATCTACTCTATGCCCCGTGGAGAGGCTCTATTAATTTTTAATGTATATATATATATAGATGAACTTTGTGATTTTTTTATTAATTTTACTATAAAATAAAATAAAACCAAGTAAAATCCTAAATGTACATGTTTTATACTATTTTGAAAAGAACAAACATATTGAATCAAGATTATTACTATGGATCTAGCAAGTGATTTGGATAAATTACATGTAGTTATTATTTATGTAATTCATCACTTTTTTAAGACATGTTGAACTATTCTTAAAATGTTCTCAAGTAGTTTAATCATACCCATTAGATATAAGATATTTTGAAGAGGAGCAATTTATCTCAACTTTCAACTTAATGAGCTAGATTGAAAGAGGACCTTAATTCTTCTAGTGCATTGTGTGGGATTGCATGATGTGAGTTTAGATGAAGAAAAGTCTTTCGGAGTATGCCGAAATCCCTGATGTGGGTGCAACGAGTCATAATGTACTCTGAGCCCATCACATCCTTACCTCAGAGTTTATGGGCACCATGAAATCCTTGCTTATTTCTAAGTTTCATCACATATCTACCTTCTTTTATTTTCTCCACTCATATTTGAAATTGCTTCCATATAAGATATCTAGGTTATAAATATATATGAAATATATATCTTTGTGTATCAAAAAAACATACATACATAAATGGATATATATCTCACATGCACAGACACACACATAAAAAAATGGATATGGGTAAATTTTTAACTCACTCATTAAATTAGTGGTTCTAAAAATTAACTAGATGTTTGAAAGTCAAATGTATGGTTGCTCCCAATTTATCATAGAAAATAGGTTTAATTATAGTTAGCACCTTAACATTAAGAAGAAAAATCAAAGTTTTAGTAATCTCAGTACAATTTTGGTAATTGTGTCGAGATGTGGTCTACAGCTCAATATATGGGCACATGTGTAGGCGTAAATGTTTGTATAATTTAACATTTCACATAAACATTTAACATAATTAAAAAGTAATAAAAAAATAAAAGTAATATAGGGTCGAGTATGGGGGGAGATGTTGTAGTGTAGGGGTAAATGTTAATAAGCTTTAATATCTAACATTTACATGTCATCTCAATCAAAAAATAATAAAAGGTTAAAAGAAATATCGAGCCAGGAGATGTTGTAGTGTTGTAAATGAGTGTAGACATTTAAATCTTGGCTCAATTAATAATAATAAAAATAATAAATTCAATTTGTTATATTGTTATTTTGTCTTGTAGGGAAGCTTAGTCCTTCCAACTCAAGTTAGAAATTATGTAATGAGAAAAATTGCATAAATAATTATAAGTTACATTGGTCAATGCTAAATTAATAATAGTTGAAAGAAAATGATCTTATAGTCTTATTTTGGCATTAAGTAATAAATTAAGATGTGAGGTCGATAAGTAAATTGCTTGCATAAATTTTGGTGGATAGTAGGCATTAGTAAGTCTACACATTTACAGTTTTGTTGAGTGTTGAAAAAAACATAAATAATGTTGGGAAGTAACTCCTGTAAGTATATATTTTACATATTATTCATATTCATTTTTTATGCAATGCCTTGCTTAAATTATGGTGGGAAGTAATTGATAGTAAGTATGTTATTTATTTGATGGATAGTAACCATTAGAAGTCTAGACATTTACAGTTTTGCTGAGTGTTAAAAAAAAACATAAATAATGGTGGGAAATAACTCTTGTAAGTATATATTTTACATCTTATTCCTATTCTTTTTTTTATGCAAACCCTTGCTTAAATTATGGTGGGAAGTAATTGATAGTAAATATGTTATTTATTTGAGTGTAAGTCATTTTCAAGTATTTTAATTTTTTGATGGTTTTCTGCAAAGGTTAAAAATAATAAATCACTACACAAATATCTAAAAATCATGCATTGATATTGCAACCATAACCATAAATTATGGTATAAAATATGTAAAAGGAGTTATCCACATGGCATTATATTGTACAAAAGTTGAAATAAGTCCTTCAAATTATTGTCAAATCAAATGTTTGAAAAATATTTTTTTTCAATAATATTAAAAATAAATATTTATTTTTCAAAGCTAAACATTATAAATTGCATTGGTCAATCCTAAAATAATAATAATCAACAAATAAATTGATTCATGGCAGCATTAATAAGGATTACATAATCATATCTAAATCTAATTAATAAGCACATAAAAACCTAATAGTTACACTAAAGTTACAATATAACAAGTTCATTAACCATGGATATCCACCCCCACTTTACCATGGATTTATTAACTTGTGATTAGATTTTTTTAAAATACCATGGACCAGTACCATGACTTATCAATACAATATGCCCAAAAACCATAACTCATGTCATAATAAAAATTAAAATGTAAAATATATTAGACATTACCTATATCATTGATTACATAAAGTGACAATTCTCAATCATATGGATGGAGGGGGCGAGCGAGGGTGGGGTGGAGGGGAAAGTGGGGGGTGGGGGGGGGGGCAAGGAGATAGGGAGAGAGATAGAGAGAGGGTGGGGGGGGAGAAGGAGATAGGGAGGGAGATAATGAGCGAGGGTGGGGGGAAGGAGATAGAGAGAGGGTCAAGGGGAGAAGGGTGAGGGAAGGGGGACGGAGATAATGAGAGAGTTGGATGGTGGAGAAAAAGAGAGGGAGAGAGAGGGAGGTGTGACAAAGAGGTAGATAGAGGAAAGAAGAGAAAGAGGATGGGGGGGAGAGAGAGAGAGATAGGGAAGAACAAAGACATAGAGAGATATTGGTAGAGAGATAGGGAGTGATAAGGGAGACATGGAGAGAGAGTGAAGGAGAGAGGAGTGGAGGGAGGACAAAGAGAAGTAGAGGAGAGAGTGAAAGAGAAAGGGAAGAGATAGAGAAGGATACATAAAGATCGAGAGGGGAGAGAGGGAGGGAGATAGTGATAGAGTTGGCAGAGAGAAAAGGAGAGAGAGATTGTGGGCAGAGACAGAGGGAGGTGGAAGAGAAAAGAAGAGAGAGAGAGAGAAAGGAAGAGAGGATTTCAGAGAGAGGGGGAGAGAGAGAGAGAGATGGAGCTGGAGCTGGAGCTGGAGCAGGAGAGTGAGAAAGAGAGGGAAGCAAAAACACACTAAGAGATAAGGTTGAGAGAGAGGTAGTGTAAGGACCTGTGATCCTTGAGTGCTCCAGCTTGAAGTACGACGGTTAGAGGTTGAACGAAAAGATGAAGTGCGAGCTCTCTCTTGAGTGTGCGATGGTATTATGCGCACGATATAAGGAGTGGGCGAGCATATATATGCGTGGTAGACTTATGGAGGCCGAACTACAACAAGGAGCAAGTTGACATGTGTTTGGGTGAGTTTGCGATGGGTTGTGGGCATTGGGCAAGTCGGCTGGGCAGCCAAGACTTCGCCCTAGCCTTGGTATATATGGAGGAGAATTGTAGCTCATTTGAACACATTCGCTCATCACTCAACAAGAGAAGTGTGCAGAACAAGGTGAAGGCGCAGCAAAGGAAGAGGGGCGTAGTTTGGAGATGCGCCCATCCCTGGGCGAGGCCACACGGAGTTAGTCGCTTGTCTTGGTTTTTGTGAAGGGCGTGGGTAGGGTCGCCGCCAGTTGGAGTGAGGCGTGCACGGGTGTGGCGCCCGGTTTGTGCGACGACTTGGCACAGGTTCTTGGGTGATTCGGGTGAGCGCCCGCCTGTCGTGCAAGTGTGCACAGTGAATTGGTGATGTGTTGAGATTGTGAATGGAGGTGTGTCTCGATTAGAGGCGCCTATGTGTGGTGACTTGAAGGCGCGCCCAAGTTGGGCAAACAACACGATCGTGTACGAAGGTGAGTTAGTCGACACAGTGAGGGCGTGTGGACGGCGGCCGGGTGAGGGCACGCCGTGCACGATGGAATGGTGGAGACGAAGGTTGGAACCGGAGGTCGTAGAGTTGGGCAGGTGGTACTACGTGTTGTTTCACACGATTTGGGCGTTTGCCAAGGGTTGGCAAGTGGGACTGTGTGTGGGCAGGTATACACGGTTTGGGAGTTTGCGGACCAAACGGAGAGGGAGCCGGTGAAGATGTGCAACAAGGAGAACGAAGGGTTGGTGAGTCGTGCGGAACCGTGCGGAGGTGCCGACGAGCTGGGCACCCGAGTTTGCCGAAGTTGGAAATTTGGCTAAGTATAAATTTGGGGTTTCCCAAGGACTTAGTCTGTACTTTGTAAAAGTGGAAAAATTATATATATTGATATTCGGGCAGACTCATATTGCAAGGAGTTGCCCCTCCCCTTATACTGTTGTGCATTTCTCTTGTATAATGTTGTTTATGTGAATGTTATGGGCTTTCACTGGTATAAAGGAACACATTAATAATACTTGGTAACGAAAATAAACTAAGTATGGAATGTTAAGGCGTAGTCTACAATCGTAAGTATTGGTGAAAAGAAAACGGTTGGTAGTGCCGCACCTCGCTATAAGTGGTTGAAAGATTACCGTAGGTGTAGGGGCGTGACAGGCAGTGACAAGAAAGATGAAGATAGAGTGAGTGAGAGAGGAAAGGAGAGAGAAGATGAAATAAAGGAAAGAGAGAGAGAGGAAGACATAGTGATGGAGGGTGGAGAGAAGGAGATAGGGAGGGAGATAGTGACAAAGTTGTAGGGTAGAGAGAGAGTGTGGGATGGGGGAGAAACAGAAGGGGGTAGGAGAGAAAGGGAGACATAGGTCTCGAGAGAGAAGGAGAGAGGGAGCGGGAGAGAGGAGGAAAGAAGAAGTACATAAAGAGAAAGGTGGAGAAAGAAGAAGGGAAGAAGAAATACATAGAGAGAAAGGTGGAGAGAGAGGGTGACAAGAGAGGGATGGAGATATAGTGAGGGAGAGAGTAGAGAGGGAGGAAAGAGAGAGAGGGAGAAATGGATCTAGCCTATATATGGTATGTGTGTATATAAAAACCAGCCTAGATCCATCTTAATCCCCGAGATTTATAAGTGTCAAATCTCTTAAGGTGCAAACTTATTTTTTTAGTGTAAAACTTGAGGAAATTTTTACACTCCGAAATATTTGATCCATCTAGGCATTTGATAGATCAAAAGTTAAAATCCCTAATGATTCATTAGTAAATAAATCATTATGTATTTATTATATTGTCTGTACAGAGCATTATGGAGTGGAATTATGAATCAATTTTTCCTTCTTTTTTTTTTGAATTCTGGCAATTAGAAGGAATTTTTTTAATTCGAGAGAATAGAAGGAACTATTAAACAAGTTTTTATGATAGATTCATTCAGCAATTGGCTTCGCTCTCGTCAGGCCATGAGTCGAAAGTGCCAACCGCTCATCTAATTTTAATAGTCCTCGAGGCAAGCCCTCTCAGCGTCTCACATGCTTGTGTTGATTGAGATAATATTGAATTTAAAAAGTTCGGATCTAATCCAGGTGGATGTTGGTGGCCACCCACCTATCCCATTTGGACCCCCACAACTGTCTCTTTCAGTTTTTCAGTTTCCTAAAATGTAGCACAGTTTACTATTTTTAGTAGTTTTTTGGGTTCTAAACTTCCGGAGCCATTTTGAGGCCCTAAACGAAGTTTTTTAGAGAAATCTGGGGGCAACATGAGTCTATGGACAGATGTTGCCTTTCCCAAAGTTGTATTGCTCGGATAGATCTTTCTAATGAGCTATTGTACACATCAAATGGAGATCGTATGCCAAAGTTACGACCCGAGGAAATTGATGTACCAATTTACCCAAACTGGGCCCACAATTTGGCATTTCATCTTCTAGGGTTAGGTTTTGGAATGTGAAGGGTTTTTTATTGTTTCTCAACAATAAATAGGTCTTCGAGCCTCATTGTAACACAGTTCAGAGGCATGTAGCCTCCACATCTCTTCTCAGAGATAAGCTACCATCGCCCTAGCTGGTTTATTTCCAACTCTATTTGTAAGCATATTTCAGTATTGTACATTAATGAAATAAAGTATTATTTCCGCTGCATCTCTGTGTTTATGGTTATCTCTGTCATTTGTTACGTTCCTATTTAAATCCAGATTAGAATCCCACTACGTTTTAATGATGACGATGTACAAAAGCTTACCCTGTGCTAATTTGTAATATGCCACACCGACATGATAAGATTTAAATATGTGAAGTACAACTTTATAGTGACCTTCCTCCGTGTTCACGCTGGCCAATTTAGTGGCAGCCACACTCCAGACTGTGTATGGCATAATCTTCTCGTGTTCGCGTTGGCCAATCTTGTTGCGGCCACACTCTAGAATGTGTACGGCGTTCATTTCCCACATTCACTTTCACCCGGTATGGCATTTCCAGCATCAGCGTTGGCCAATCTTGTTGCGGCCACGCACCAGATTGTGTACTGCATTTTTTCCTCGTCTTCACGCTGAACAATTCTGTGGCAGTCACACTCCAGATTGCGTACGGCCTCTCTTAGGGTTAGTCAATTTTTTGATTCCTTTCCCTCGATTATTTTGGCCAATTTTGTTGCAGAGAATATCAATATCGTGCGTGGCATTCTCAATTTCCGTGGGACTCATCATTAATCTTACGCTATTCAATTGATTCTTCAATTATTGAACTTAAGGGGAATGCTTTGAAATACATTATATTTTATGGAGTGATTTCACTTAATTTTCTTTTATAATGTTTATTTTATAAGTTGGTATTCAGTATAGTTTGATTATTTTTAAAAATCAGTTAAATCGAAGTTTTCAAAGTGCAGGTTTTCATAAATGTGAAAATCGAATATAAACGAATTAAAATATAATTTCAAAAAATATAATTATATTTCAAATATATTCAATTAAATTTCCTTAAAACTTTGATTTCGTGTGGTTTTGGCTAGGGCTTAGTCTCTTCCACCGATTCATATCATAATCTCAACGATATTTGACATAAACACCGTGCATTTTGCAATGCGGAGAAGATGCATATTTATATATTTTTATAATCTCAGTAAGAACCATGTAAAACTCAATCATATGGTTTTCACTGGTTTTGTCAAGAGGCCACTAGGAAAATTGGAACAAAATATATGCGGACGCCAATGAACTGATAAATTGGATGCTCTAAAAATGACAAAAAGTAAGGCCATAAAGAACAAAAACATTGACGCATCTTCCACTTTAAACACATCATTCCTTACCCTATATTCGAATGACTTTTCATAGAAAATGCAATGCATGTTCCTTGCATCATTCTTCAACAATATTAACATAAATATTCGACCAAGATACTATGTATGTCGCTCACATTTTTAACATTTTGGCACTGGATACAGCCTACAAGTTATATTCCATTCCTTTTTAACACGTTATCTGTGGATTTCTTTAGAATTTTTTCGTGGTTTTTGTGCATAGAGGGTAGAGGTAGAGTTATCAATGTTAATTTCTTTTAAAAGATTTCATTAAAAGGACTATGGTTTTTGTGCACATAGAGAGATAGAGATATTATGTGGTTTTTTGGCGTAGAGGTAAGAGTTAACTATGTTAATTTTTTGAAAAAATTAAGTTAACTATTTTGAATTTTTTAAAACATTTCATTGTTTTTAAGCGGGGTTTTAAGGTAATATTGGTGCTCATTTATTCTCTTATTTATTTGGTTATTTTGATGATATGGGCACTTTGCATAATGTTGAAAATCACATCATTCATTATGTTTTTAATATGCCTCATTAAATGAACAATGTTAATGATGCAAAGTTGCAACAGAAAGAATTATGTTAACAAGTTGCATTAAAAATTATTATCTTATGAGATTTGTGATTCATTTTCTAAGATTAGTTCACTTAATGATCGTGCTTATATAATTTGACTATCAATTAAGGAGTATGGGATAAGTCCTTCGGGAATATTACATAGTGGTAACACTGGTAAAAATTTATAATCCTATGTATTTTATGCTAGGTATACTGAGAAATGCTACATTAGGGAAACTAGACGAGGCACGAAAACTCAATTTTTTTAAATAACATACAAAAGATTTATCAATTGAAAACCAAAACCATACAAGTTTATTTGAGAGACATTTTTTCTTGGGTTATACTATGGAAAAAGAAAAGGAGTACCAGACACTAAGTGCATGATATTATGAAATATATATAATATTGTATTTTTCCAGAGTTTGAAGCTATATAAATGGGGTCCCCATTACATGCTAGAGAGTCTACTAGTGCCAAGGTTAAACCAAAACAATCTAGAACTCTTTCTAGTCTAATATCCATAGTACAAATAAAGATCCATAGTCTATATTTCTTCTAATTAGAGAAGTAGCGCCTCCCTAACAATGTGTATGTACACTAGAACATATTCAAGTAGCAACTCTAGCACCAATAGAGGTTAATTATGTCCATGTAGTGATTGAGGTGACCCTTGGAGTTCCCAGTGTCTAGAACCAAACTTTCCAACTCAACTAGGAACTCTAAGTTAATGAGAAATAATCATTCATCAATAATGTCCCTCTCGGCTTGCAAAATTTTAGCTTAAATATATGTAAAGTGAATTCTTGATACCGCATCGTGGAGCTTTCAAATTGTCATTGTGCTCTGGGATTGCCAATGTCTTTATAGTAGTTGGCCTCATGGTAGACCCATGGTCATTTCCTTGACATGCTAACACTCTAAAAAAAGACTTTCCATTAAAGGGTGTAGAGGAGAAGAGAAGTGATAAAGAGGTTATAATCTAGAAGCAAGGGGGGAAGGGAACTAAGGTTATGGTGTGGGGGGGGGGGGGGTTGTGGGTGGGGGGCACGCTAGAAATAGGGAGATTTGAAGGGACAAAAGTAAGTGAGGGTTCAAGCTCGCGAAGGGGAAAGTCGAGGGGAAGAAAGGTAGACAGCTAGGGAGGCTCCCCCTACTCTTCAAGATCTAAAGGAAAGATAGTAGGAAATTCTAAGGGAGCTAGATGTTAAGAAGGTAATGTACATCAATAGCGAGAGGATACATATTTTTCCAAATAAATAGTAGAGTACCAAATTGATGGCTCCATGAAATTGTAGGTTCCATCATATTCCATATCCACGAAACAAGACTGAACACCTTGTAGTCCAACTCCCCCATATAAAAAAGGATTATAATGCATGCTGACATAATTTTTGGCCTCATGACATGACCAATGTGTTGGTTATTAGCCTACTTAGAAGCTACACTAGGAGCTTTATGGTAGAAAAAAATTAATTACCCAATACAGTTGCATATGACCATGAGAATCATCCATTAATGCAAGCATGGTTGAAATAACTAGCCAATTTAGCAGACAATTATGTCTTATTAATCTCAAAATGATGTGAGTTATGTGGTGAAAGAAATATAGAGCCTATATACTAGGTGGAAGACAAATTCCTCATCGTGTAGGTTGAGAAATATGGTGGCGTCCATGCTTGTTTAGGGCTTAGTGATCCGATGAGGATTGCGGTAAATTCTGAGAAAACTTTGATTAGTTTTGTTGTGATTCCCACATTCATGCTTGAATATGGCATGAGGGTGATTGGTTGAAAGAAATATTTGGTTTATCTAATTTATGGTTCGGTGGTTTTTGATTCATTAATAAAATATCTTTCTCCTTGGCATTTCATCTATAAATATACTAGTTCATATGTGATTCTTATGGATGTTATATCCTTGTTATTTCTGTTGGTTATATGTTGGTTATGAGTATGTTTTATGACAGACTTGATGTATGACTCTCATCATGTTTGATTTTCAAATGAATGTACAATGAATATATGACCTAATAGATGATAAAGCAGCTATTGTGATAGAGCAACAATGCTTCTCTCAGATAAGTATGAGATGCAGCTATTGTGATAGAGAAATAATGCTTCTCTCAGATAAGTATGAGACCCCTATGCTTAGATCTATTGTTATGACTTACAAATTACATATTGGTGACATGTTTGATGAAATTCTAGTCATGGCTAGTAGGGGTAAGATAGAGTACTTGTACTAATGATTACATTACTAACCTTATTCCATTGTTATTTATAATTTCTGAAAGTTTCATAAAGTTTTGGGTAGTGGTCTGAGACCTAGCCCTGAAAAATTGGCATAGAATCTGGGATCACTAGCTCAGAACTACCTGAAAAAGTCCACAATTGTTGGCATGCCTTATTGTGGGATCGACTGGAAAGCCTTAGTCACTTGCATGGCTTTTCATTGGAGTGATTAACAGACCATATTAATGAAAAGTCAAGTTGTCTCAGGGGTTGGTCACTTGGAAAGGTTGGTTGGCTCCTGAAGGTTATGTAGCATGTGTAGAAGGTTAGAATGGTTTTGTTTTGTCAATTTCACTTCCTTAAATGTGCATTTGGAGTTAGATTACATCATAGTAGCTTCTCATCACATGTTTTCCCTAGTGAAACGATTAGCTTAGGTAAATGTGGGATCAGGGCATTTCATAGGGATTCAATAACAGTGATACTATAGATGGAGCAATATTTTGATTTGCATGATGTGAAACACACGTAAAAAGTATGCATTGAATATTTATATTTAGAAATAAATAAATTTGTATGGTATCAATGGCTTTGTTCTCATATACCACTTGTCACTTGGTCAAGTTTTATAGAGGAAATGATAGCACACTATAAGGATACAAAGAGAAACACCTTCTTTAGCCAACTGATAAATCTAAAACAAAAGAGTTTAATGGCGGAGCACATTGAGGACTTCCAAAAATTGAATATCAAGGTAATTGATATTCCAGAGGATCGTAAGATTGATTTCTTCATATGGACTCTAAAGGATAACATCTAACATAAAGTTCATCTTTGGGAACCTGATTAATAGAGAAGGTATTTAGGGTAGAAAGAAAAGTTGAAATAAAATTTATGGAAACAAGGAAGTCTACCACTCATAACTATAAAGATGGAAGTGATTTTGCTCCTAGCTTTCCACAAACTAAAAGGTTGACATAAAAACTATTGGAGGAAAAAGGAGAAAAAGGGTTTTGTTACAGTTGTGATAACAAATAAAATAAAGGCCATAAGTGTCCTGAGAAAAAAAATATTTTACATAGATTGTCAAGAGGAGGAAGAAAAAGAACATGAAACATCAAAAGAGGAATATATACCCTAGGAACCAAACCCAAATAAAGAAGAAATGAATTTGACCATATCTTGTAATATATTGGCGATAATTACCACCCCACAAACTCTAAAGATAGAAGGATATATCAATAAAAAAAGGTAATAGTGCTAATTGATTTGAGTAGTACCCATATTTTATTCATTGTAATATAACCAAGGAATTGAATTGCGTTCTATATCCAACACCAAAGCGTCAAGTGATGGTTGCAAATGGAGAAACTAAAAAATTCTCTATAAAGTGCCATAATATCAAGCTAACCATGGGGGAAAATGTACTAAATAGTCCAATTCTTTCCATTCCAATGGGTGGTACTAATGTTGTACTAGGATTCCGATGGTTACAATCTTTGGGGACGATAGCTTTTAATTTTCAAGAAGTTTTCTTGATTTTTTTTTGGGAAGGAAAGGAAGCTGAATAGAGGGATATCACAGGGAAACAAAGAAAGATAATCAAATCTAATGGCATGATAAAGCTTTTGAAGAAAATATATCGAGGCATAATTTCACAATTATGCTCACTAGAGGTTTAAACATTGAAATAATATATTTCTCTAGATCTCCAAAAAAGTTTGGATAATCATTCCAAGGTATTTGAGACTCCTAAAGGCCTCCCACCTATTCGTGATCATGATCATGCTATTCATTTGATTCCAATAAGTGTTCCTCCAAACATTAGACCTTAGAGATATCCCTATGCCCAAAAGAGTGAAATTAAATGTATGGTTGTAGAAATGCTAGAGGCTAGTATAATTCAACCTAGTCAAAGTTCTTTCTCTGCTCCAGTTGCATTGGTGCACAAGAAGGATGGATCATGACATATGTACTCAATTAGCTCATAGCTCATCTTATCATGCTCAATCTGATGAGCAAGCTGAGATAGTGAATAAATGTTTGGAAGAATATCTTCATTTCTTTGTATACGATAAAAAAACACAATGGGTCAAGTGGTTACCTCTGGTTGAATGGTGGTATAACACTTCCTTCCATACTGCAACAAAAATGACCCCATTTATAGCACTTTATAGATACCATCCACCATCTATTGCATCATATTTAAGAGAAAATTCTAAGGTTCAAGCAGTGGAATATCACATCGAGGATAAAAAATAAGTTATAAAAATCTAAAAGGTTAACCTAACTTTGGCGTATAATCCAATGAAACAATAGGTAGATCATCATCATAGTGGAAGAATTTTTGATGTAGGCAACCGAATATTTTAACATCTACAACCATACAAACAAATGTCCATCAAGAAAGCTAAGAAGAATAATAAATTATCACCCAAGTACTATGGTGCTTACAAGGTTTTGCAAAAGATTGGTACTATAACATAAAAATTGGAGGTTCCTGAATCTTCGCAAGTACACGCAGTTTTCCATGTTTCATGCTTAAAAAAGGTTATCAATAACAAGTTGTTAGTTAAAACAATATTTCAAGAACTTGATGAAGAAGGAAAAATCATATTTTAGCTTGAAGCATTCATGGAAGAAAGAACTCGATAGATACATAATTGATTAATTTCTGAGTATCTCATTAAGTGGAATAACTTCCCTGTTGAAGATTCCACATGGGAGGATGAGAATTTTATACAGAAGCATCTAAAACTACTCAAGTGTTGAGTACAATACTTTTTTGAAGGAGAGGGGCATGTTAGGTCCCTATAATACTAGTGTAGCCCCTTTATTGTTATTGTTAGTGTAGCTCCATATTATTAATTTTGTGCCCATGTAGCCCCCATATTGTTATTGTGTGCCCCATACAAGCCCACTATCGTTAATGTTGCACCCTTACATTATTATTGTTATGTAGGCTTCGATTAGATTGTGACCCCTTAGAATCCTATATATACCAAGGAGATCTAATCATTTGTATCA